>CM027397.1:7356485-7372503 GCA_015711505.1 Sylvilagus bachmani
GTTGTGGGAGAGAAGGAGCAGGTGTCTCTCTGCTCGGGGCTCCCTTACATTTTCTTTCTTTCTTTTTTTTTTTCTCCCTTCCCTTCCGGGTCCCAGTCAAATATTCTGGTTATTTGGAGCACATGGACAAACCCTTCGATTCCAATTGCTTTAGGAAGACTCCACGGCTCATGAAACTTGGAGAGGGTAAATGCACCCTCCCCCCCGGGGGGGGCGGCCGGGGGTCGGGGTGGGGGTGGGGGGCCCACTGCCCAGTGCTTTGAGCTGGTTTTTTTTTTTTGAGGCTGGGGTGTGGTCAGGTAATCACACTCTCCACCCCCCACCATGTTTGCCCTTGAAACCTGGGTGTTTGAGAGATGGCCTGCCTGGCAAGGTCCCGTGTGGGGTTCTGTGTCCTGTTTGTTAAGTGGACGTGTTGGAGAGCCACCTGTGAGGAGAGAAGACGTACGGGAGTTCACAGCTTTTTTTTTTTTTTTTTTAAACTTGTTTGTTTACTTGAGAGGTCATCGATCTGTCGGTTCACTCCCCAAATGGCCAGAGCTGGGCCGATCCAAAGCCAGGAGCTGCTTCTGGGTCTCCCACGCAGGTGCAGGGGCCCAAGCACTCGGGCCATCTTCTACTGCTTTCCCAGGCCATTAGCAGGGAGCGGGATTGGAAGTGGAGCAGCTGGGACTCGAACCAGTGCCTATGTGGGGTGCTAGCGCCGCCGGTGGAGGCCTAGCCTACTGACACCACAGCACAGCACCGGCCCCAAGATCCACAGCTGCTTTCCTACTAAGGACTTCACCAGGTGGTAGAAACTGACCCATGGCCAGGCGACCCCTGGGGGAGAGCCAGATGAGGGCCTAGGAGTGAGCAGCCTTGCAGGTGTGCCTAGCGAAGCCGTACATCACACGGGGAACCTTTTTTCTGCCAGGGGCCGTTTGGTTATTCGCAGCCTCGCTCCCTGGCCTCAGGAAATTCTCTGCTTGGGCGTCTCTTGCAGACATTACACTGTGGGGCATGGAGCTGGGCCTCCTGAGCATGCGCAGAGGAGAGCTGGCCAGGTTTCTGTTCACGCCCACCTATGCCTACGGGGCGCTGGGCTGCCCGCCCCTCATCCCCCCCAACACCACCGTCCTGTTCGAGATCGAGCTGTTGGACTTCCTGGACTCCGCCGAGTCGGACACGTTCTGTGCCCTATCTGCGGTAAGCGGCTGGGGTGCGGGTGGCCGTGGGTGCTGGGCGACTCCCTGCAGGCTTGGCCCGGCCCGCCATTCCACTTCCTGGTGCCTGCCATCGGGCAGCGCTGAGTTTTCGGCTCTGGAGCAGCATCTTGGGCTCACAGCCACCCTTGGCCTTGTCGCCACGAGACGTCGTCAGCAGTCAGCGTGGCGTCTCAGCAAGGGTGCCTGTAAATGCCCTGTTCTGGCCTTGCGACTGAAAGGGGCTGGTAACCGACTGGGATACCTGGGCCAGTGGGTGCAGACCGGCCCGGGCCCAGCAAGCCGGGGTACATGGTCACTGTGCCTCGCTCTGGGCCTGCCAAGCCCTTCAGTGGTCGCGGGCGCTGGCTTTGGCACATTAGTCCATCTTATTCTGGCACATCCGGGTTCCACCGCTGGCGCCCGACTTAGGATCTGTGGGCTGGGGCTGGGACCGGGAGCCCTATGGGTAATTCTGATATGTAGCCAGGTCTGTGCTGCATGACCGTACAGGCTACCAGGGTTCTGGGCACGGCGGCGCCGTTCGCTGCTTGTTGACTGCGTCGAGGCCGGGAGCCCTGATCCCTGTGCTTGGTGGGTTCCCCCAGCTCCTGGCCCCACCCTGTGAGGGGCCTCTGCACACACAGGAAGTGGTTGACAGCTCGTCATTTAAGAGAGCCACCCCCTCGGGGCAGTGTGGCTTTTGGGGTCCCTTGCTGGTTATTCTTGTCTGGTCCCCAGGAGCAGCAAGACCAGTTTCCACTTCAGAAGGTCCTAAAAGTGGCAGCCACGGAGCGGGAGTTTGGCAACTACCTTTTCCGCCAGAATCGTTTCTGTGACGCCAAAGCACGATACAAGCGGGTAAGGGTTCTGGGGAGGCCGAGCGTCAGGGTAGATTTGCCAACCACGGGCCACCGCTTTCTCCTGTCCGCCGTTGCGGGGAGCATACCTGGCTCCTGCTCGCCATGGCTTCTCAGGGGAGCGTCAGAACCCCAGACAGAATCGCCCCCTTCCGCGGTGATTCGGATGAGAGTGGGCGATGAAATCAGGTATGATGCCAAGAGGCGACAGGGAGAGGAACCAGGCTGGGTCTCCAAGGATCACACTTGAGTGGATGGCACAGTGTCAAGGTCATTTCCTAACGTGTCAGGCTGGAGATGTCGCCATCATCTGGACAGGTGGCCATGGTTGATCAGCACCGTGACTAACGGGTTGGTTCAGTAAGGAACACGTGAGGCCTTTGGAACCTCAAAAGGAAAAAAAAAGAACCATGAGACCCTCTCTCTCTCGCTACTTTTCATGGGCAGCCATTAAGAAAATCTCATTTAAAAACTCCTCACAGTGCAGGGGAAGGACTAGAAGAGGGAACACGGAGAGGCGCCCCCGTGACGGACGTCTTGCGTGGGTTGTGAGTGTGCGTAGCTGTGCACCGTGTGCTGACCGCTGAGTTTATATTCTTTGGCAACAAGACTTTGTTGCTGCAAAAACTCAAGTGGAGGAGAGAGACCAGCGGTGGCATCTCGGCCTCGCCAAGCTCCCGGCTGTGAGGGAGCTGCCTCCGTGGGTGGTGCTGACTGCGATTGGGTTTCCTTCCTGGTTCTCTGCTTGAGCAGGTGGTTCTGTGTGCTTCCTGGGTGCCAGTGTGTACTTCGGCTCCAGGGGCCCCAGGACGGTGTTCAGCTGAAAGCGGTAGCGGTGACAGCCCCTGGACGGGGGATTTCCCATGAGACTTCTGGAGGGAGCGGCCCGGGGCTGCCAGAGCGCTGGCAGGGTCCCAGGGGCCCGCTCTTCACGGGTGCTAGTTTTCTGCCCAAGGAGCTCTCCCCGTCTGTCGCGCCACAGGGTCATCAGGCTGCCAGAAGTGAGATGAGTCTGCTGTGTCTACATTCAGAACTTTCCAGAAGTCTCCCCCCACCCGCCAGTGACTTTTTAGTCCCGTTGTCCTGACCCGTGTCACACCCATGCGGGCCTCTGGGCTGGGGTGTGGTGGGAGGAGAGGGGCCTAGGTCGCAGGGAACCGTATCAGCCACGTGAGAAGGCGCAGCCCTCGGCTTTGGGATGGCACATCTCAGCACCGTGACTTGTCAGGCTTCCCAGAAAACACCACGTGGCGCCCTCTGTCCGCCAGTCCTAGTGCCTGGGTCTGGTCCCCTGAGGCTGTCTCTTCAGTGGTGCCTGCTGCCCGATTTCAGACAGGCGCTGTCCGAGGATGGGCTCGGGGGCAGTTGTAACCTGGAGCTGTCCCTGTGGGACGTGCGGCTTCCACTCTTCTGCCACGCCACATGGCTTGTCCCAGCCTTGTCACCACAGCTCTGAGAGTCGGCCGAGCGTCTGTACATGGTCCGTACAGCTGTGGGGCCTCCGCCTCGCCCTCTCTCAGTCTTCCTCTTGTGCCCGACTTTCCCCATGGCGGTAGAAAGCGCCTTTGCGCGCCATCCTCCAGGCGGGCCGAGCCTCCCCCGCCAGCTGCCGGGCTTCTGGGGCAGCGCCGTGCACTCGGGTCAGGCTGGAGGTGCCGGGCCCTCTGCACAGCTCCTGCCCCGCGGCTGCCCTGCGGTGCTGGCCTGTGGCTTTGTCGTCCTCTTTCTCGCCGCGCGCGCTCTGCTTTGTTCCGATGGAGTCCCTTGGCATGGGCTCGGCAGACGCTTAGCTTCTGTAGTCCTCGGCTTGGCGTGGAGAGGTCTGCGGCGGCGTCGCTTTCCTTCCTCCGTGACCTTCCTGCTTCCTCCATAGAGAAGCGGGGTTTTAGGAGGGGTTTCCACCAGCGTTCCTAGGATTTACAGCAGGGTGGGGTGTGTGTGTGTGTGTGTGTGTGTGTGAGAGTTGGAGGGGGGCGCCCTGAGCCCTCAGTCTCTGTCTTTCATTTCTCCTCGACCCTGGGACACAGTGCTCAGTTCTTTCTGTATTCCTGTGTCTCATGTGTGGATCAGACCTCGTGCACTGAGCAGCCCCCAGCTCCCGGCGTGCCCCCCTTTCTGGCCCACCGTCTGCGAGCTTTCCTTGACGTTTTAAAACCATCTCTTCTAATGAATTTTTCATTAAAATGTTTTCCAAGGACCCTTTGTTCTATTTTTCCCCCAGATTTCTGTTCTTATTTCACGCATGCATTATTTTCTCTTTGATTCTTTGTGATTATAATTTTTAGATTTTTCTTCTCTGTGTCTTTTAAATCTCAGTGTTTTTTCTGTGTGTTCTGGGCCTTGGAGAATGTGGCCGTGGGCATTGTTAGTAGCAAGTCACAGAGACCCGGAATAGCAGCACCCTAAGCTCAGTCCCTCTCTCCGCACTGTCCCAGGCCGGGGGCACGCACCCCACGCCTGGCTGGGCCAGGCTGGCAGATGCCGGTGTTCCGGTTGTGTGCACCCTGCCCGAGAATGCCCATTCCTGTGGAAGCGGGAGAACGGCTCAGGGATGCAGGAAGCCACACGTATCCACACACACACGCACACCCGGCCAGGCTTTCCTCAAGTCACCAGGGAGCTTCGGGTGGCTGCCAAGGATTTCTTTAAAACATTGTATTCATTTGAAAGGCAGAATGGGAGGGGTGAGGAGGAGAGACAGACAGACAGACATCGTCCATCTGCTGGTTCACTCCCCAGATGGCTACAACGGCCAGAGCTGGGCTGGGCCAAAGCCAACAGCTTCATCCCAGTCTCCTGTATGGTGCAGGGGCCTAAGCACCTGGGCCATCTTCCACTGCTTTCCCAGGTGCACTAGCAGAGAGCTGAATCGGAAGTGGAGCAACCAGGACTCGAACCGGCACCCATATTGGATGCCAGTGTTGCAGGCCACGGCGTTCCTGCTACACCACAGCACTGGTCCCAACCACCGAGATTCACGAGGAGTGTCAGAGAGCAGACGGGCCACTGCAGGGACGTGGTGGTGGGTGGCCATGTGGCCGGGTAGGGACCACATGCGCCTCAGGGACAGGTGTCCTTGGGGCCTTGCAGTGCTGCCCCTGCTGCCCAGTGCAGCTGTCTGGCTGCGGGGGCACTGGGAGCGAAGGGAGGGTGCAGGTGCTCGCCGCCTGTCCCCGTGGCCCTCCGTGGATGCCCCTTGCCTGCCCCAGATCCAGGCCCCCTGGACCCCTTTCTTCAGAAGATGCTGTCTCCTGAGGCCGTGACCACCTGACACACACTGCCGGCGAGCCGGGCAGCGCTGACCCCGCTCTCCCGCCTCTGAGCCCTCTGTCCGGGCTCTGCTCACCCAGGCCGCGTCATTGCCGCCGAGGCCCTAGCTCCCAGCCACTGAGGTCCCCCCACTGTGCTCTCCTGCCTTCTGCGGGTCTGTTCCCGCCTCCTGGTCATGCTGCTGAATGCTGTGTACACAGGTGTTTCAGCTTTCTAGGGTGTACGTGCAGGAGCGCAGTTTCTGGGTCACGTGGGAACTCCATGTTTACATCTTTGAGGAGCTGTGCCAACCTAGAGTCCCACAGCCACGTCCAGGGTTAGAACTGCTCCCTGTCTTCGTCAGCACTATTTCACATTTTACCAGTTGAAGCCAGGGCGCCGGCGCTGTGGCGTAGCGGGTAAAGCCACCACCTGCAGTGCCGGCATCCCACATGGGTGCTGGTTCTAGTCCTGGCTGCTCCACTTCCAATCCAGCTCTCTGCTAATGCGTTTGGCAGAGCAGTGGGAATGGCCCAAGCTTCATCCTCTCTCACATGGGTGCAGGGGCCCAAGCACTCGGACCGTCTCCCCTGCATTCCCAGGGGCATTAGCAGGCAGCTGGACCCAAGTGGGACAGCCAGGCTCGAACCAGTGCCCATGTGGGATGCCAGCATTGCAGGCGGCGGCTTAACCCATTGTGCCACCATGCCGGCCCCGATGGTGTTCTTTCCCAAGTGTTTGGCTATTTGGGATAACCTGGATTTCCACGTGGGCTTTTGAGTCGACTTGTCCTTTTCTGTGAGAGGGCTCTTTAAACGCTGGCAGTGGGCGCGTTGACTCTGCATTGGCGTGGGTGAGGTGAAGGGAAGCCTTCCACCCCGTGAGCGTGGGACAGCTTCCACTTCTGCGGGTCGTCTTTCATTTTCTTTTTTTTTTTATATGACACGCCGATTGCGTGTGCTTACGGAGTACAGTGTGGCATTTTGGCATGTGTGTACAGCGTGTCCCGAGCGATCCAGACTAGCTGGCCCTTCCATCTCCCTCACGTTTCTCTGTAGCTGTAGCCACCCAGCTCTCCTAGGTGTCCACCTAGTGTGTAGTAGCCTGTGGGGGCCTGAGCCGCTGGGCTGTGTGACACAGGACATACTCCTCCTGCCCGCCTGTGTTCTGGCACCCATTGTCCCACCTCCCTGCAGTACCCCCCCCCCACCGTGTGTGTGCCTCGTGTTTTCTCCTGCATCCAGCTGCTGAGACGGCGCAGGGATTCCCTGGCCTGGCTGTCAAGAACGGTACTGCCAGCCGGTGCCGTGGCTCACTAGGCTAATCCTCCACCTGCGGCGCCGGCACCCCGGGTTCTAGTCCCGGTCAGGGCACCGGATTCTGTCCTGGTTACTCTTCTTCCAGTCCAGCTCTCTGCTGTGGCCCAGGAAGGCAGTGGAGGATGGCCCAAGTGCTTGGGCCCTGCACCCCATGGGAAACCAGGAGAAGCACCTGGCTCCTGGCTTTGGATCAGTGGGATGGCGCCGGCTGCAGCAGCCATTGGAGGGTGAACCAATGGCAAAGGAAGACCTTTCTCTCTGTCTGTCTCTCTCACTGTCCACTCTGCCTGTCAAAAAAAAGAAAAAAGAAAAACGGTACTGCCATGAACACGGGAGTGCAGGTGTCTCCCGGCCAGAGTGCGTTCCTTGTCTTGGGGGACGCACCCAGAAGAGGGGAGGCCGGGTCCTGTGTGGGGTGTGGTTTTGGTGTTTGAGGCGCCTCCATACTGTCCGCCGTGACGGCCGGGGTGGTTTGCATCCCCCCAACAGTGTTCTAAGGGCCCCTCTTCTCCCTCGCCTCGCCAGCATTGGTTTTTTCTGTTCTGAGATTATAACCGGCGTCCTGACATAGATGAGATGACGATGTGGTTTTCGTCTTCATTTCCTTGAAGCTGATGACACGGGACGTTTTGCTCACGTTTGCTTGTTGGCCATTTATATCCTGAGAAACGTCTGTCCCGCTCATCTGCCTGTTTGAACGATGCTGTCCTGGGCGTGCTGGGTGTCAGTGCCTGCGTCAGTTGTCCGTCCCGTCCCCCCCCCCCCCTCCCCGTCCTGCCAGCGCCCTCTGCCCTCTGGATTGCGTCCTGGGGCCTGCTCTCTCGGCGGCGTTCCGTCATTTGCACTGTACAAGCGTTGTACCTTTTTTTTTTACTGCAGTGCTACTCCTTTTATTTTTTATGCTATTTTAAATAGATTTTTCTCACTATTGAGCTGAGTTATTGAATCTCAGAGTACAGAAGCAGTGCTGACTTCAGCACACTGCGTCGCCCTGAATGTGTCTGTCAGCGGGAACAGCGCGTCGGGTGCGGGCTTTAGGGACACGCACGGCTGTGCCTCCTCCGAGCCGCCTGCCCTCTCTCTCGCCAGGCCTTGCTGCTCCTGCACCGGCGGTCGGCGGCCCCCGGGGAGCAGCACCTGGTGGAGGCCGCCAAGCTGCTCGTCCTCCTCAACCTGTCTTTCACGTACCTGAAGCTGGAGCGGCCAGCCCCGGCCCTGTGCTACGGCGAGCAGGCTCTGAGCATCGACGACAAGAACACCAAGGCCCTGTTCCGCTGCGGACAGGTGAGAGACGCTGGGAAGGTCGGTGCTGCCCCAGAGAGCGCGGTCCTCCCAACACAAGGACCACGTGTTGCTTTGCCTCCTCAAGTGTTGTGAGTTTACAACACAAAGCAGAGGGTGCAGAGTGCGCAGACTGCTTTGGGTGGTGGGGGGGGGTGAGAGCGTCCTGGCGCCGCGTCACCGCATGCACCGTGCGCCACGCGTGCTCGTGAAGCCTCCCCCTTCGACGCAGGCCTGTCTCCTCATGACTGAGTACGAGAAGGCCCGGGACTTCCTCGTCCGAGCCCAGAGGCAGCAGCCCTTCAATCATGACATCAACAGCGAGCTGAAGAAGCTGGCCAGGTGAGCGTGCTGGGGCGTGCGGGGGCTCACGTCCCGCCGCGGTCCCGGATGCGAGCGGCGTGCCAGTTGTAGGGAGGACTGGACGTGGCTGTGTGTACGTGGGCGTCTCCCCGGCACCCCTCACCTGGGGCTGGAGCGGCTGTTTGCAGGGGTGTTCTGTCCCTCTACAGGCTTCCGTGGGGTCGGACTGGGAGGTGTGGGCAGCCCCTCTGCCTGTTCCCTTCCCCGCCCCCTACCCCTCGGGTCACTTCCTCCGATTCCTGATGGAGGGCTGGGGCTCCATGCCCTGCTCTGGGCGCCCGGCCGCACGCTGCCTTCCCTGACCCTGCGATTCTGCCCGCAGCTGCTACAAGGACTACACAGATAGAGAGAGGGAGATGTGTCACCGGATGTTCGCGCAGTGTGCCGACGGCCCGGCCGTGGCACAGCACTGAAGGTAGAGGCTGGCGGGGGTGGCCCCGGATGGACCCCGGGGGAGAGTGGGAGGAGGCAGGCCCACAGCTGGGTGCCTTCTCCTGGAGGGCCCTGACGGAAACGTCACCCAGACGTTTGGGGCCTTGACCTTTGCGATTAAAAAAAAATGTATTGGTGCTATACGCTGAACTGCGCTCGCGGCTGCCTGGAGCGTGAGGCCCCACGTATGGGCCTTGGCGTAACGATGTCACTGGGCCTGGAGGTGGGGTCAGGCTCTGCTTAGTCCGGGGATTCTGAGACCCTGGAGACCCCCAGCCCCGCTCTGCTCCTCTCAGCGCAGGGACAGCGCAGGTGTCCCGGGTGGGGCTGGGCCGAGGCTCCTGCACGGGCCTCGCAAGGAGCCAGCAGGGGGCAGCACCTCGGGCGCAGGAGCTAACCTTTTACGCAAAGAGAGGCACCTGCGTGACCCTGCGTGACCCTGCGTAGCTGGGCGGGCACTGCCTGTGCTGAGAACCCAGCAGGCAGCAAGAAGCACACGGCTGCCGACCGGCTCGGCTTCCCTTGCGGCTGCAGCATCTCCCGGCAGAGGGGCGGCAGCTGTGAAAAGCCCGCTCAGCCCCTGCGCACGCCCACGGGCGGGCTCTGCCGTCAGGTGCAGCCCACGGTGTGAGAAGTCAGTGTCCCCCCCCATGCCGCTGACCCTGCCACCCGGCTTCTGGTTGGTGCTTGGGGACATGTGCTTCTGGCCTGACGCTAGCCATGGGCTCTCTGCGAGGCGAGGCGTCCGTCGATGTCCCGTGGGACACTGGAGGCCGAGAGCCTCACACTCTGGGCTGTGACGGGCCTGCTGAGCTGTCAGTGAGACCCAGCTCTCCCTGGGCCGCCCCAGAACTGGGTCTGGGCTGCAGGTCTCCTCCTGCTTTACCCCAGGCCTTCCTGTGTGTGAGGCGTCAGAGGGTGACAATGCATAGATTGTTTCCTGCGTATCTATAACCCTCGGCTGTTGATCGTGTCGGTGGTGACTGCATCGGGGCCAGAATGGCCACGGTGGCCGCGTCCCCTCTGCAGGCCAGGTTGTAGTGTATTGTAGTTGTGTCTTTGATCTCTTTCCAGCCTCCCTGTCGTTCTGCTGTTCTTGTGGCCTCTGTGTCTGAGAGAGGCTAAAAATAGAGTCCTCGGTACAAGCTAGTCTTCACTCACTGGGATCATTTCAAATGATGCATTATATATTTTAAAGAGGTGTTTGAAAGGCAGAGTGCTACAGAGAGGGAGAGAGGAAGCGATCTTCTGGCTACTGGTCCATGCCCCAGACAGCCTTAACGACTGGGGCTGGGCCAGGCCAAAGCCAGGAGCCTGGGCGGCATCCAGGTCTCCCATGTGGGTGGCGGGGGCCAAGAACGTGGACCGTCTTTGCTGCCTTCCCGGGACCATAGCTGGAGAAACGGGAGCAGCCGGCCCTGGAACCAGCACCCGTGGGACATGCTGGCGTCACAGGAGGCTTGCTGTCCCTCTGCTGTACGCTCAGATGTTAGCTACGGGCTCACAGGGTTCGCTGTGGGGAGCAAGTGTCCTCTCAGACCTGTCCCCGTGGCGGGTCAAGGGCACCGTCGTTTCTGTCCGTGTACCCTCTGACACCCAGGAGGCGTGGCGTGGGTTGATCCAGCGTAGAAAGCCAGTGGTCGTGAGAAACGCAGCCTCTGGGCTGGCTGGCAGGCTGTTATGGTCGGTGACAGAAGCCCACGCTTAGCGTCGGCCAGGAAAGAGACGGGGGCCGTGGGAGCAGCCCCCAGAATCCGGGGACGCGTGGGCAGTACTTGGCAGCGACTGCAGGCGGACAAGGGCTTCGGGAATGCGGCCTCTGCTTCGCTGGCCTGCAGCCGGGCTGAGGAGCCTCACCCTCTCGGCATCAGTGAGAGGGACGTGAAATGAGGGGGCTCGGGTGGGCACGATGGCAGAAGGAGACGGTTGTCGGGCGGAGGGGGAGCCCAGCCCTTCCGCCGCCCGCCTCCTGAGCTGGGAAACCTGCAGCTCCCGGTACTGGGAAGCGAGCGACAGGAGGAGAGGCGCGTGCACGACTCGGACTCTGCCGCGGCCTCTCTGCAGTTTCCAGAAAGTCCGGCAGACACCGCGCCTCTCAGCGCCGTATTCTTGGCGCTGCTCTGAGGTGTCAGGATCAGAGGTCAGTGGTTTGACCCGGGTTTACCGCGGCCTCAGGCTGCTTTTCCTATGCTTCTGAGCAGTGGAGGCAGGAGGCCTGTGTTTGCATATTGTGTGTGAGCACACCCATGGGTGGACCGTCGCAGGCCACCTGCATGCCGGAGCCCTGGGCACTGGCATCCTTGGGGACGCTGCCGCGGTGGTCTCTGTCGTAACGCCCCCTGCAGGTGGAGCTTGCTTCGTGACCTTCCTATCCCGAGGGGCTCGGGCCAGGGGACTTCTAAAAGTTCATGGGCGGGGCCAGTGCTGAGGCATAGCAGGTAAAGCCGTGGACTGCCATGCCGGCATCCCATATGGGCTCCGGTTCCAGTCCCAGTTCTCCCGGCTGCTCCACTTCCCATCCAGCTCTCTGCTGTGGCCTGGAGAAACAGTACAAGATGGCCCAAGTCCTTGGCCCCTGCACCCACGTGGGAGACCCAGAGGAAGCTCCTGGCTCCTGGCTTCAGATCAGTGCAGCTCTGGCTGATGCGGCCAGTTGGGGAGTGAACCATCAGATGGAAGACCTGTCTCTCTCTCTCTCCGCCTCTCCTCTCTCTGTGTAGCTCTGACTTTCAAATAAATAAATACATCTTTAAGAAAAGGTTGTGGGAAAATGGGATGAAGAGAGTGTTGCGGTGCAAGCTGAGGTGGCGCTCCCCGCGTGGTTTCTTCTTAGCATGTGGTTTTTAACGTGCTTTTTGAAGGCCCCAAGTGTGCATGGATTTAGATTTTTTTCACTCCAAAGTAAACTCAGCTTTTGATTGCATTTTTGCAAGCTTTTTGTGGTAGTCATGTGTCTTGAGCCCCTGGAGAGGGGTGCCCTTTCGCTAGTGTCAGCTGTCTAGAGGGTGACACGCTGGGACCAGTGAGGAGACGGATGGGAGCTGGGCCTGGGGGGGATGTCAGCGACAGCGAGCCCTCCCACTCGGGACCCATGCAGAGGTGCGGGTGTTGGGTACTCTGGATGAATGGCCGTGGGGAAGGGTCTGCTCCCAGGCCGTTCCAGCGCTTTCCACGGGAGAGGGTGCTGGCTTCCCTGTTAGGACCTGAGCAGAGCTGGAGGGCCCTGGGGAGGCAGGGGCTCGTGAGATCACGTGGCCTTCCTGGTCCCTCCATGTGCACCTGGCAATGTCCAGCTGCCAGGCAAGGATGGCAGCTCCATCCTGCTGAAGTCGCCACCAGCCGGGGCAGGCCACACGGTCCTGCTCTGAGCGCGAAAATCCCCCGAGGGCAGGAAAGCGGTGGCCTAATTCAAGGCAGAGTTTGTAGCCTGCTTGTTCAGAAGGGTGGTCCAGGCGCCAAAGCAGAGTGCATCCCGGCAGGGGGGCCTCCCTCTCCCACCCCTGAGGCCGCCAGGGGCCCTGTGCGGGCTGAGGGGCGAAGCCCAGGACTGCAGCCTGCTCTGCAGGCCTTGGGGGTCTCCTAGGACCTGAAGACTGAGCACACAGCAGCAGTGCCGGGAGATCCCGAGCCAGGCTGGGAGGATCGTGTGGCGACACCCCTGGGGGTCGTGCGGAGTGGGCAGGGCGTGACTGAGGCATCTAGAGCTGAGGTTGGCTGTGGGCGTGTGGGAGTGTGGGCTGCATCGTGTGGACGTCAGGAGGGGCAGCCGTGCTCCCAGCCACGATGCAAGCCAGCTGAAGGGAGCTGTGTGGCAGGGCGAGGGAGGGTGTGCTCTGTCCAGAGACTCCTAGTGACTAGCCGGAACGTATGCAAAGGAGGAGCGCCTGAAAATGACACGCGGTGCCTGGTGGGCGGAGACGAGTCGCACCAGCGCACAAGCCCTGTGTGTGTACCTGCTGCAGGAAAGGCGGGCCGGCCTCCTCCAGTCTGCAGCACTCAGCGGGTCACTGAGCACGGAGGAGGGGACCCCCACGCCCTCTGCCCCTCTGTCCATCAGACTTGGGTTCTGGATCGTTCCCGGAACACTGTTGGCTGTGTGTTAGTTTCTTGTGCTTAGCTCTCACGATTTACGGGTTTTGCCAGCAGTGCACATGTCACTTCAGGGGCCAGGTATTCTTGCCGTGTTTTGTGAGGGTCCGTGTCCTTACCTAACGCCTGCGCGTGCCCGGCCTCCTCTCCCGTTTGCAGACGATGAACCGGCTCGGCAGAGCGGAGTCCCTTGCCTGGGACGCAGCTGCTAAGTGACAGAGCCAGGGGCTCTAGAGCAGCAGTGTGGCCCACAGCCAGCAAGCTTGAAACCTTGAGGACGGCAGAAAGGGGCAACAGGCTTAGCTTCCAGCTGTTTCTGCTGAGATTCTCTGCGTGGCCAAACAAATGCTGCGTCCGTATCGCTGCTCCTTAGCTGCCTGGGCCCAGCCTGCTGCTTCCTGCCGTGCTGCGGTGCAGTGCCACCTCTCCCCCGCAGCTCCTGGCCCAGCCTGTCTGCCTGCGTAAGGACAGCGGTACCCCCAGACGGCGTGTCCTGCCTCCAGCCTGTGTGTGAGCCCGGTGCCGTGTTGACGAGTTCCTTAGAGCTGTCTTCCTGCAGTTCCTGGTTACCTTTTTTGTCAGTTGAGCCGTTTGCCACAGCCACAGCCACACCGCGTTCCGTACCCTGTGGTGCCGTGGGATCTGGGACTCCCGTCTCTTCAGGGGACCTCTGCAGTCTTCCTGGGCCGCTGGCCGGGGACTACCTCAGCTCCTGGGTTGAATCCATTGTTTCCTGGATTCCTCACCTTGATTTACTTCTTTTTTCTGATATTTTTTCTAGCAACTTTTAAAAATTGCTGTATAATCTCTTGATAAGTGTTTTGAGTGACTTTTATTAGGGCTTCACATTTGGCTGAAAATATATGGCTGGGAGTCTGGCGTCGCGGTGTTAACAGGGTAAGCCACCGCCTGTAATACTGGCATCCCGCGGGGCATCGGTTCAAACCCCGGCTGCTCTACTTCAGGTCCAGCGCCCTGCTAATGCGCCTGGGAAAGCAGCAGATGGCCTGAGTGCTTGGGCCCCTGCACCCACGTGGGAGACCCGGATGGAGTTCCAGGCTTCAGCCTGGCCCAGCCCCAGCTGTGGTAGCCATTTAGGGAGTGAACCAGCAATTGGGAGATTGGCCGCTCCACCAAGCTGCCTTTCAAATATGTAAAATCTTACCCAAAACACCACGTATGCGTGGGAGTTTTAGAGTGAAAAGAACCTGCCCCTGCTGAGATGAGTTTCCAGGGTACCCCCCCTCCCCATTAAAGTCTGCCCCCACACACCTCCTCCCACTCCCCACTCCCCACCCCCCATCCCCCACCCCAGTAGGCGTCCCCCACCCATCCTGCTACGCTACTTCCTGGCCCGGCCCCTCTGCTCCTCAGCTGCAGCCGCTCGTGTGGGCGGAGGCCTGAGCAGACACCTGGGTAACCGTGTCTGAGAAGTGCTTCTGTCTGGAACCTTCAGCATCTCTGATCTCGGTTCTCGGGAGCACGGCGTCCAGGTGCCCAGTGCCCAGGTCCTGGAGGCAGGCCCTGTGCTGGCTGAGTCAGCTCCCGCGCTGTTTTTCCCACCGGTCCCCGCCCACAGCTGTCGGAGTGTGTGTTGGCTTCCCGCAGGGTCCTCTGAGCTCCACGTCGCCCTAAAATGTTCCCGCTGCCCTCACTTAGGAAGGGTCTCTGTCCCACCCAGACTGCCACCTCAGCCGTCAGGTGTTTGGCTCCAAGCCCTGGCCATCTGCCCCTTTGTGGTGGTGGCCATCTCGTCCCCTTCCGTGTCAAGAAAAATCTCAGACGTCCACAGCTCGAGAAAGTGTCCTTGGCGCCTCCCCGCACACTGGCGTCAGCCCGCGGTGATGGCAGAAGCCCACGTTTGCCTGTGACCCACACTCCTCCTGGCTTCCGCTCTCGCCCCTGAGCGCTCCACCTCTGACACCAGCCCCGACACCCTGGCTGGCTGCCTGCGCTGAGTTCCCTTCCCGCACAGACCTGGGGTGAGGGCCCTGCCCCGCGCCAGGCCGAGTGCAGGTTGTCAGCTGTCGGGGCGTCGCACCCTCCCTCCCGGGGCCACCATGTGCTGGCGTGGCTCGCAGAGCTTGGGCGCACCTCCTTGGGCTTGTCGGGGTATTCTGAAGGTGAACACTGCACGGGACAAGGTTCAGGGAGGCGCCAGGCTGCTCTGCCCACCCCGATCTCTCGAGTGTGTGCCAGGAGGCTGCCTTCTGTGGGCCTGAGAGAGGCGGGGCCGGCCCGGCCTCCGGTCCTCTCCTGTCCTCGCCCCTCCTGAGTCGCACCCCAGGTTCTCCCACGTGGATGCATAGCACCGGCCCCAGTTTTATTTTATTTTTTCAGTACATTGTTGTACGAAACATCTGGTGTGCAAAGGATGCCAGTGAGGTTCTGTCCAGAAGTCTGGGTGTCTCCCCCAGCTGTGACTTGAGCTGTGGCTCATAGACCGGTGTGTGTGTGTGTGGCTGTGGTCTTTGCAGTTCCAGGGGCTTGTGTTCCACTTGGATCTGACGGGGGGGAGCCAGTGCGGGCCGGGGAGGAGAGGGCAGGGGCCTGGGGCAACGGTTCTCACCAGATGGCCCCTCCCCCACCTGTGCATGGCTGTGGGGGTGAAGCCCTGGGAGTGGGGGTGCATTGCCGGGAGCGGCTGTGCGGATGCCCGCCTCCTGCTGGATCCACGTAGACTCCAGGTGACAGCGGGAGCTTCAGCGCCGCAGACCCTCCAAGCTGGGTGCTCAGGGTTGTTGTCCTCTGGGCTGCGGGGCCCTCGCAGGAGCTCCATAACCCTCTCGCCCAGAGGGGCCCTGGCCCCCGGGGAGGTGAAAGCCAGGCTCTGGGGGGGCGCCTCCTTCCTGTGCAGCCCTGTGTCCCCATGCTTCCAGGTGGATGCCGGGAAAGCAGGAGCGGGACAGTGCCTCTCCCGGGTGTGCCCAGCTTCCCCAAGGCTGAGCGCTGCGTGAAGACCTGTGCGTGGGCGCCATCCTGAGCAGATCATAGCCCGTGGGAGCTGCTGCTGTGGCTTCCTCGCTCCCTCTGACCCTCCTTCCCCCTCCTCGCCTTTTTCCTTCTCAGAATGAAGTTGCTTTTTCCCCAGGGACCGGGCAAACTGTGAGAGTCCTGGGACTGGCAGCTCAGGTGTCGCTGAGGTCATCCCTTTGTTGTGTGACTATAAATAGCCAGCCCCCCCCCCCTCCCTCATGCTCCTTCTTCCTTCTCGTGGGAGAATCCAGGAAGAGTCTCCACT
>CM027397.1:7372603-7391218 GCA_015711505.1 Sylvilagus bachmani
GCTCCACAGAGGCCCTGAGGTGCTGGCTTGATCCAGTTTGAACTTGGGGTTCAGCGTAAACCCTGCTGCCGAGCCTGCACGATCCTTGACAGGAACTTGGAGCAATCAGCAAAGGTGTCTCGGTGGGAGGGGGAGGAGTCCCGTGGGGCTTCCTGACTGCCAGGTTCTGGGGGGGTCCTCCTCCGGGGCCTCCTGAGCGGCCTGCGGCTGCTGGCCCCTCACCTGGGCTGCTCTGCCCCACAGACCCTGGGTGTCACCGAGGTGGCCTGGGCTGTACTGGAGACTTTCGAGAACTCACAAAGAAGGTTCCAGACCCATTGGATAAGGGGAGTGAAGGGCTGCGAGCAGAAGCCCTCCCTGCACGGGGGACGCTGTGCGCTGGCTGGTGTCACGTCTGAGCAGATGGCAGTGGGGGCGGAGCCGTGCTGTTGGTCCCCTGGTGCCACGGGCTTCACCTGTTGTCACAAAGAGACACACACACACACATACACACACATGCACGCAGGGGTGAGTGTTCCCATCTACTGGTCTACTCCCCAGATACCTGCAGTGGCCGGGGCTGGGCCGGGGACTACTCCATCCAGGTCTCCCCCAGGGGCGGCAGGGACCCAAGTACTTGAGCGTCCCCTGCTGCTTCCCTGGTGTGCATCAGCAGGGAGCCAAGATTCAGACCCAGGCACTCGCTATGGGATCGGGGTGTCCCAAGTAGTCTTTGAGCACCGCACCAAACACCAGGCAGCCTCGTTTGCTGGTGGCTGACTGTGCGGCCAAGAACCTGGGCAGATATTCATTCATTCATTCATTCATTCTCTCTCTCTCTCTCTCTCTCTCTCTCGGCTTCCTGACCCTTCTGTCAGAAGCGGCCTCTGTTTCTCTGTCTCCCACCCCCTCCCTCCCCTTATCTGCTGTCATCACAGCACCTCCCCCCCCCTCCCTCATGCTCCTTCTTCCTTCTCGTGGGAGAATCCAGGAAGAGTCTCCACTCCAGACTCCCTCCTGCTGAGTGTGGCCGCAGGTTCCCAGACACCGGAAGTTGGCCCAGAACACCCTGGGTGGGGGGCATTGCGTGTCTGGGGTTGCCTCGCTGTCAGCTCCACTGGGAAGTACAATTCTCTGGTGCATGGTGACACAGGACCGCCTAGCCCGTCCCTTCTCAGCTTGATCCTTTCTGCCCTGGCTGGGTCAGCACAGGTGTCATCTTGGGAACACCTCTTCTCTGTGCCTGGGCCGGGAGGCTGTCGCCATCAGCCGGGAGAGGGCAGCCTGGGCCAGGCGGTGTTGTGTGTGTGCGGGAGGGGGGGAGTTCAAGGACTGCGTTAGGGGCAAAGCCGCACCATTTGGTGTTGACTTGGGGCCAGATGAGGGGGACCTAGACTTCCTGCGCTGATGGCTGGGCTGTGGGGGTGCTGGCGACCGGAGGGAGTGGGGCAGCCATTTAGTTTAGGGGTACCGGCAGGGCGTCCAGGTGGAGGGGACTTGCACACAGCTGGACATGAGTCGGGGGAGGTCAGGAGAGGCAGGGGCCGAGCCAGGAGCACACGGAGGGCAGCCAGTTCCGGGGTGGGAGGGAGGCTTCCAGTGGGAGTGCAGGGTGAGGAGGGCCGTGGGCTGAGCCCCGTGGGGACCAGGGCACCAGAGCAGGGATTTGAGTGTCCCGCGAGCCCCAAAAGTTGTGAATACACACAGATTCGGTGTCACTGACCTCCGGGGCAACTCCAACAGCAGCAGAGGTTAAAGAGCCCCTAGCGACTGGGTGGCCTTGGGTGCAGTGGGGCGGGACCTCTGGTGACTCGTGCCGCCTCTGTCTGTGTGCCTGGTGCGAGGCTTTCTGCTGACGCACACCAGAGAGGCAGCGGGCAGGCTCCAGGACTCAGGCCTGCCATGCCTGTCAAGTCCCTGGCTCCTGGCCGCAGGGTGGCCCTGCTCCGCTGTTGCAGGCATTTGGGGAGTGGACCGGTGGATGGAAATCTCTGGCTCTGGCTCTGCTCCCCAAAGAAATAAAAATTGTATAAAAGAGCCTGTAGCGGTTGAATTTAAGGAAGCAGCTAAGACAAGGACTGAAGAGTTCTCCTGGGGCTGCCTAGGGCATCTCACGGGAGCCTCAGCATCCCTGATGGGTGGCAGGGTGGAGGGGTCTCGTCAGGCCCGCTCCCAGGGAGGCTGCTTCCGTAGGTCGGGGCAGCCCGAGGACTGGCAGCCCTGGTCACCTGGTGTGTCATGGAGACCCATCTCAGCCCGCATGTCCTGCAGCCTTGATGGCAGCACAGTGGCCTTGGGGACAGGCCACACCCAGAGGGGTGGGCCCTAGAGACGGTGGCATCAGGAGACCTCTCCAGGGGCTCCATGCGTGTTCCCGGGAGCAGGCAGAGCACCAGGGTGGCCGGCGTGCCTGCAGGGCTGCACCGGTGAGTCCACATGGAGCAGCTGGCAGGCGGCCCACGAGGGCCCAGCAGCCGGGTCAGCTTTGAAACGACTGCCTGGTGGTGTGGCAGGACCGAGCGGCCCAGGGGACCCAGCACCACGTGGGAGCATTTGAGATGCGCCGATGGGTCCTGAGGGTTCTTAGTTGTGCGTTTTGAGGAAGGGAACCAGTCAGATGGCTCCGGGAGGGTCCACGAATCTCCACCTGGACTCTGTACAAGGTCTGCTCACTTTGTGGGGTCTTGAAGAGGGAGCCCCAGCTTTTATCAGTCTTTTCAAAGGACCACGTGATCCCTATGAGCTTCCAGAAGCTTCTCAATAGGTGCCGCTCTGACCGTTCCTGCAGCGGCTGCTGCCCTGGGCCTGCAGGGAGGGCTGCTGCGGGGCAGGGCTGCGGGGCCCAGCGGGAGCGGCCGCCCGTGGGAGCAGCAGGAGGCCTCCCTGCCCCATGCCCCACTCGTTGCCCTTGGATTTCCGGCACTGACATCTGGGGCTCTGCAGCCTGCAGCTTGTGGCTCCAGGGTCCCGTTGCCGCTGCCTTCTCTGTTACGTGTTCACACTCTGCTCTGATTCCCGCTCAGTGTCTTGTGTGATTGTTGTGGGCAGCGATCGTATCACTGCACAGGCTTGTGTTTCACGTTCACCGTGCCTTGTTCTGAGGCCACTGGTGGCAGCTTGTGTGGTGTGAGTACGGGGACTCGGGGCCTGCCGCGTCGGGTCCCTGCCTCCATTGTCCTGGGAGGCCCTCTGGCTGCCCTCTCTGCGAGCCGCGGAGCCGCGCCAGCCTTTATCTCTGATTTTGCTCCTCTGTGCGCTTTGTGTTGGGTTTTCAAAGTGAAAGGGGAGCTTGTCCACTCTGGTGCCTTCTCCTCTCATTGGCTCCAGTGACAGGTGAGCACTCTCCCACGGGTGTCTGCTCCATAGCGCTGATAATGAGTGGATTCTCAGAGCCCCCGGGGGACGGGGACGCGGGCGAGGCCGAAGGAAGCGATGCTTCTGTTTCCTCCTGCACCCTTCCCCCTGTGGGCGTCCTCAGACCTGCTCAGAGGTGCAAGACAGACAGTGCCCAGCTTTCTGCTGTATGTGTCCAGCCACCTTCCTCTTCGCTGGAGATACTTGAATTTAAGTGCTTAGAGCCTAAACAAGACAGTTGTTTTTGACAGGCAGAGTGGACAGTGAGAGAGAGTGAGAGAGACAGAGAGAAAGGTCTTCCTTTTGCCGTTGGTTCACCCTCCAATGGCCGCCGTGGCCAGCGCACTGTGCTGATCCGATGGCAGGAGCCAGGTGCTTCTCCTGGTCTCCCATGGGGTGCAGGGCCCAAGCACTTGGGCCATCCTCCACTGCCCTCCCGGGCCGCAGCAGAGAGCTGGACTGGAAGAGGGGCAACCAGGACAGAATCCGGTGCCCTGACCGGGACTAGAACCCAGTGTGCCAATGCTGCAGGCGGAGGATTAGCCTATTGAGCTGCGGCGCCGGCCACAAGACAGTTTTTAAAGGAGAGCAGCAGGTTCCCCTGGCGCCCAGCCCGCTCTGCAGAGCTCTCCCCGCATCTTCTGGAAGTGTTTGCAAACAGCCAGGTCGGGGGTGTAGTCCAGCCATCTCCACAGAGGCCGTTAGACACATAGACGCTCTGTGCGTCTGGTTTAATGCATTCGGGGTTTTTTCTGAGCTCATGAAGAACGGTCTCCTCTTAGGAGAAGTGTCCGGCGTCTGCAGTGTCGTATTTATAAGTGGTCCGAAGCTACTGGATGGGGACTGGCGTGGGTATTAGCCCGCACCTGGGCTTTCTGTGCCCTGGTCTAAAAGCCTTGGGACCCGGCGGAGGAATGTGTCCATGGCGGAGGCTGATGCCCCTGGTGGCTGTGCCGGGGTGCTGTGCCCCCTCCCCGCCCCGACATGGCGGGCACTCCCACCCCTGGAGCAGGAGCCGCCTGGTCTTTGCCAGTCGGGCACCCCGAGGCCCCTCATGGGGATCTCTCCGGGTGTTTGCAGGGGGAGGCCCTTCCTGTAAACCACCTGTTTGTTGGTAAGCGAGCCAACACAGTGATGCCAGTCGGCTCCGGGGATGTCACCCCATGCGTTGGCACCGCCCACTTTGTCTCCTGAACGGAGTGTGCGTCCCATGCTTCACTCCCATCTGGTGCAGCTGTGTGGCCCGCCACTCACGGAGGAGCGACGCTGGTGGGCGTCTCGCAACCCTGACAGAGCCGCTGCCTCTTAGACCATCAATGTCATGTAACACTGGCTTTTGGTTGAGATCTATTACTTTTTTTGTAAACTACATTAAGGAAATTTTTTAAAGATTTATTTATTTGAGAGAGAAAGATCTTCCATTCACTGATTCACTCTCCAAACAGCCTCAACAGCCACACCTGGGCCAGCCTGAAACCGGGAGCCAGGAACTCTGTCCGGGTCTCCGTGTGGGTGCAGGGGCCCAAGCACTTGGCTCATCCTCTACTGCTTTCCCAGGCGTATTGGCAGGGAGCTGGACTGGAAGTGGAGCAGCCGGGACTTGAACGGTGCCCATGTGAGATGCTGGCGTCACAGGCAGTGGCTTAGCCACTGTACCACAGCGCCAGCCCCTGGACTGGTTTCCCAGCAGTCCCTGGGCCTGGAACTCCAGCTGGTCAGCACTTCCACGTGAGCAGAGGCCTGGCAGAGAGGCTTCGGCCATTTCCCAAGGGACCGCGCAGAGCTGGGAGGTGACTGCTGCGTGTTCTCCCTGGCTGCTTGGGACTGGACAGGAGAGTGCCCACACCCATGCGGCTGCTTGAGGGCCACGCCCCATCCAGCTGCTGGGGGGGTCCATGCCCCATCCCCTCTTCATCCCCTGACTCCCAGAATCCAGCTAGTTGCTTGTTATGCCCGAGGCTAAGGCGGGCTCATTCCTGCAGGTGCGCCTTGGGCAGCCCTGCCTGCTCCGTTCAGCCCTCAGCCTGGCACGTGGTGGTCAGCTCTGACAACCTGTGAGCACGCGGCCTCCAGCGGGGACCCCTCACCCACAGCTGCCCCGAGAGGAGCGGGGAAGGGGAGGGGCGCGGCGAGGATGTGGACATCACCTCTGGAGCAGTGAGCAGTGTGGCCTGAGCTAAGTCAAGGAGAGGGTCCACGTTTCGCAGTCGGCCACAAGGGAGGGCAGGAGCGACGTGGAAGGCCAGTGGCCAGCACCGAAGCAGGGTTGGTTTTTCACTCGCTCGCTTGCCTTCCGCTGCTCTGATTGTGAGGTTTTATCCACTGTGGGGACTCTAGCACCTGGGACGGTGCCTGGCACAGGTAGCTCATGGACCCCGTTTTGTTTCCGTGGTAATGAACTTAAGCCTGCGCTGGCGTGGAGCTCAGAAGCCGTCCCTGGGTGCACATGCGACTGCTTTGAAGGCTCGTGCTCTCGCTCTCGCTCGCTCGCTCTCTCAAGATTTATTTATTTGAAAGAGTTACACAGAGAGAGAAGGAGAGGCAGAGAGAGGTCTTCCATCCGCGGGTTCACTCCCCAATTAGCTGCCACAGCTGGAGCCACGCCAATCCGGACCCAGGAGCTTCCTCAGGGTCTCCCATGCGGGTGCAGGGGCCCAAGGACTTGGGCCATCCTCCACTGCTTTCCCAGGCCACAGCAGAGAGCTGGACTGGAAGTGGAGCAGCCAGGACTAGGACCAGTGCCTATATGGGGTGCCAGCACTGCAGGTGGCGGCCCTACCCACAACGCCACAGCCCACAGCACCGGCCCCTGATGGCACTCGTAGGTGTCATTGTCAGTCTGTTGCTAAGCTTTAGAGATGTTTGCAGAACTCAGCTGCCTTTCCGGACTTGCTGTCGTCCAGCCGGCCTCTGGCCCCTCACTGGGCGCTGTGGTGTGGAACTGCAGACAGCCCAGACCCCTGAGAAGCACGAGGGCCCTGGTGCTGTTGACCTTGGGCCACTGACACGCTCAGGCCTGAGTTTGGGTCGCATATCTGCATAGCTGGGTTTTCAAGATGCAGTCTGACAGTCTCTGCCATTCAGTTGAAGTGTTTGCACCATTTGCCTTTAGCATAAGAATTGATGTGGTGTAGCGGACAGAGCCTGTGGTGCCAGCATCCCATATAGGCACCGGTTTGAAACCCGGCTGCTCCACTCCAATCCAGCTCGCTGCTATGGCCTGGAGAAGCAGTAGAAGATGGCCCAAGTCCTTGGGTCCCTGCACCCACGTGGGAGACCCGGAAGAAGCTCCTGGCTCCTGGCTTCAGATCGGCGCAGCTCTGGCTGTCGTGGCCAACTGGGGAGTGAACCAGAGGATGCAAGACCTCTCTCTCTCTCTCTGCCTCTCCTCTCTCTGTGTAACTCTGACTTTCAAATGAATAAATAAATCTTTAAAAGAAAAAGAAAGGAAATAATATTATCTACTCTCATTTTGTTAGAAGAAAAAAAGATTTGGCTGGGTTTACATCTGTGGCAGTTTTCTGTTTTTCTACACCTGTCTTGTTCTTCCTGTTGGACTGAGTTGCTTGGTTTATGTTTTTGTTTTGTTTTTTTGGTTGTTGTTATATGCCATGCATTTGTACCTGGGGAAGCAGAGGATGTATAACTCGGCCCGGGTCGCCCAGCGGAGATAGTGCACCCAGGAGAGGACGAACTTTGCCACCCACACGCATGTGTCCTGGCTGTGGCCCACACATAGGCAAATGGCGCCGGGCCCCGGGGGAGAGCTTTGTCCAGGCCGCTGGTGTGTGCTGCCCGAGGGGCTTGCAGCTGCCACGGCCCATCCTTGGCCCCTGGGGCGTTGTCACCTCTATATGGTGAAGGAAGGGTGACTCCTTGTGAAACCCTGGAGAGAGCCAGGAGCCATCTCAGGGCCGCGTGCTCTCGATTGGACGTGTCAAAGCCACTGAAAGAATTGGCCGGTTTCCCCGGGCCCATGTAGCGGCTGCCCCGATGGCTGGCAGCGTCATTGACCGTGCCCATTCCCTCCGTGAGCATGGGCGTGGCCTCACCGGGCCACCCCAGGGTTCGCAGCTGCTGTCCTTGGGGCCGCCGAATTATTGCTGACGGCTGTGTTTGGTTTCTAGAGTCTTCAGCGGCTGCGAGCCAGAGCAGTGGGTGCTGCTGGAGTCTCCTCGCCGAGGGGAGGGGCCGAGAGTGCCCCCCGCACCCCGTCTGCCCTGCTGCCCGGCCTTGGCCTCGTCCGTGCCGACACGCGCCCGTGTGTTTTCATAGGTGCTGTTTTCTGTTCACTTTTTCACGCACAGTAGGGAAAGCGTGGCTACTGACACAGAGAAGGGCTATTTTTAAAGGCAGTTTCTTGCTCTCTTTTTTTAAGTGGAGTTAGTCCTTGGCTTCTCTCCCAGGCCCAGCCCCTTTCCGGCTGCTGCCGACTCTGGGTAAACACAAATAGAGGTGGCTTTGTGTGTTCTGTGGAGTTCTCTGTTTTGAAGACAGAATTATGTTACCGATGTTTTTGTTGTAAGTAAATAAAGTACTTCCTCGTCCTGGCAAAATCCTGTCTCCGCAGCGTGAGTTCAGCCGAGTGTCGGAAGTCACAGGTGGGGAGGGGGCCGTTGGCCGAGGCCCCTTGCCGGGGATCCCGTGGGTGTTCCGGGGCCACAGCCGTGCCGTGCCGATGGGTTCGCCGCCTCATGAAGCGCTGCACACTTGGCCTGGGGCTTCCTGACACCTGTCCCCTCGTGGGGAGCCGAGGGCACGGGTTCTCGGGCGCCAGCTCAGCCTTGGGCGTGCCCAGCACGGACCTGCCTGGGCCAGGGGCCTGACGCCCCTTGTGGGCAGGCTGTGCTCCCTCCGGGGCCAGGAGCTCCTCCCTCTCGGCAGTGCCACCCAGGCCTCTGCGCCTGTCCCCGCTGTCTGCTCTGGTCAGCCCAGGTCTCTCCCGCAGTGCCCAGCAGCCCCCGGGGCCTGTTCCCTGGCCCGTGTGACACCCCTGGTCTGACTCTGGCCAGCCTTCTGAGGAGTGTCGTCCACGCCGGCTGCAGTGGGTCTGCAGCCGTCCCCGCAGCTCGCTGGGGCAGGCTCTTCCCTGCGCGTTTCCTTGTCCTCACGGGACTGGACCGCATCTTCCCTGAGCGCCTCGCTCTGCGCCCTGGGGCTGGCTCTTCCCATCACCTCCCCCGCACCCCTGCCTCAGCGTTTCAGGCGCGGTGCAGACACTCAGCGTCCAGGGGCAAGGACAAGGGCCCTGGCCGGCCTGTGAGCTGTGCTCCCTGACCCCGGAGGCTCCCGGCCTGCACCCCCGAGAAAGTAGGCCCCTGTGCAGCAGGCTGGGGGTGCAGCCGGGGACCCAGGAGGCCTCCTGTCCCGCCTCGCCCTGCAGCATGAGCCCCAGGACAGTGGCTGCGAACCGCTTGCTGATGCCTCCCAGACCTGCACCTGCCGCCGCACGGCTGTGGCCTGGCTTCCCCTGGCGCCCCCCAGGTCCCTCCCTCCCACAGGCGCAGGAGGGCTCAGCCCAGGCCGGCGCCGTTCCCACGCCCAGTCTCCACCTGGCCTGCTGCCAGCCCGGCCTGGTCACTCCTGCGGGGTCACCTGTGCATCTCCCCTTCCGGCCTCCTGCGGGGTCACCTGTGCATCTCCCCTTCCGGCCTCCTCCCGTGTGGCCGTCAGACAGCCAGAGAGGCCTCAAAGCCAGCCGCCCCCGCCTGCTGAGCCCCCGCGTGCGGCTTTCGAAGACGGCCGCTGAAAGAGGGCTGTGAAGAGGAGTCTGAGCAAAGCTTCCGGGGAAGGCAGCTGGAAAATACTTAAGAATGCACCCCTGGAACCCCGCAGACCCACCTGGGCTGCAGGCGGGCACAGCGCCACCGCTGGGGACTTGGGAGAACTGCAGGCCCCACTGGTTCTCTCCCCAGATGTCCGGGGACATCTCATGTCCAGGTTGCCCATGTGGGTAGCAGGTGCCCAGCCGCTCACTGCCTCCCACAGTCAGGAGCCAAAGCCAGATGTTGACCACTAGGCCAAATGCCCACTCCTACTTTGTGGCTTCGTTTTTTGGAGAGGCAGAGAGAACTTTTTTTTTTTAATTTTTTAATTTTTATTTTTTGACAGGCAGAGTTAGACAGAGAGAAAGGTCTTCCTTTTTCCGTTGGTTCACCCCTCAAGTGGCCGCTATAGCCGGCACATTGCAGCCGGTGTGCTGCGCTGATCCGAAGCCAGGAGCCAGGTGCTTCCTCCTGGTCTCCCGTGGGGTGCAGGACCCAAGCACCTGGGCCATCCTCCACTGCACTCCCTGGCCACAGCAGAGAGCTGGCCTGGAAGAGGAGCAACCGGGACAGAACTGGTGCCCAACCGGGACTAGAACCTGGGGTGCCGGCACCGCAGGTGGAGGATTAGCCTAGTGAGCCAAGGCACCAGCCAAGAGAACTTTCTTATCCACTGGTTCACGCCCCAGATGCTCTGCAGCAGCCAGTGCCAGGCCAGGCCCAGACCAGGAGCCCGGAACTCAAGCCAGGCCCCCCGTTCTGGGATGCGGGCATCTCAGGTGGTAGCTGGGAGCCATCACCTGCTGCTGTCTGAGCGGATGTTAGCAGGAAGCGAACCAGGAAGCCGAACTGGGACTGAAGCCCCAAGGCACCCAGTAGCGGGGGAGGGATCCCGAGTGCCTTCTTAGCCCGCAGCTCCATGTGGCTTCTCATGGCTATGGCGGAGCTCACGCCCTGCCCCTGTGCTGAGTGCGAATGACAGGGACCAGGCTTGAAGGCTGAATCAGAGGAGGTGATGGCACCTGGGGAGGGATGACTCAGCACGTGGTTCTCGCTCGCTCTCTCCTACAAATAAAAACTCAAAGAGGGGAAAGTCACACGGTGTAGACGGTGGCAGGGCAGGTGCATGCTGGGTGGCATGGGTGAGAAGCACTCACCCGCCACACGTGTGTCTTCTGGTGCCAGTGAGACACGTGGCACCGGCTTTCCTGTGGAGATCTGCCGAAGACAACGGGGCTACCACCCAGGTGGCCCCGGCCCTGTGAAGCGAGTTTGTTCTCAGCCTCTTTCCACCTGTGCTGTGCTGAGCTTTTTGGTCTTTTTGTTTTTATTTAAAGATTTATTTTATTTATTTGAAAGAGAGAAGTAGAGAGAGAGAGAGCTTTATCCGCTGGTTCACTCCCCAACTGGCCGCAATAGCCAGAGCTGCACCTGTCCAAAGCCAGGAGCCAGGAGCTTCTTCCAGGTCTCCCATGTGGGTGCGGGGGCCCAAGGATGGACTTGGGCCATCTTCTACTGCTTTCCCAGGCCATAGCAGAGAGCTGGGTCAGAAGTGGAGTAGCTGGGGCTCGAACTGGCATCCATATGGGATGCGGGGGCTTTAACCTGCTATACCACAGCACTGCCCCCCCCCCAAGAGAAATCATTCATTTATTTATTCACTTCCCAAAATGCCAGCATCAGCCAGGGTTGGGCCAGCCTAACGCCAGGAACTTGGAACCAAATCTGAGGCTCCCGTGTGGGTGGCGGGGACCCAAGTGCTTGAGACATCACCTGCTCCCCCTGGGTGTGCACTAGCAGGGAGCCAGGACCCGAAACCAGGGCCTCCTGGACAGCACGTGGGAGTCCCAAGTAGCATGTGAACCACAGCCACGCGCCCGGCCCACACCTGTGCCATCGTTAACGTCAGGTGCAGGCGACAGAGCGAGCCATGCCACGCGGTCGTGTGTGCCGTCACCTCCCCTGGGCAAGGCCCTCCCGTGCCATTTTCTCCTGGACGTCTGTGTTTGGGTGCAGTCTTGTCCTGGAGCTGGCCTCAGTGCAGGCTGAGGGTGCCGGCCGACCTGGACGAGACAGCTTGGGGGGCTGCCCACCGCGGCCACCTTCCTTGTCAGAGCGGCCCTAGCGCTGGCCCCAGTGGACGCTGCACCTTCGGGGTCCTCCCTTCAGGGAGCAGGCTGCTCAGAGCCTGGGGTGGGGCTGGGGGCCTCCCCTTCCCTCTCTGCCGCTGGTCCCTGCTGTGGATGGAGGCACGGAGGCCTGGCGGACGCGTGCTGAGCCAGGCGGGCAACAGGTGGCGACATTTCCCACTTGATGCTCTCTGGGCCAGCCCGGGGGCGATCCGGGAACCTTAACGCCCACCTGGGCACAGCCGCCAGTCTGGGCAAGTTCCAGGGTGCCCAGCCCCTCTCTGCCACCACCTTCTGAACACGGGCGGGCGTCCTGGGCAGGGGCCGGGACCCAGCCCCGAGAGACTACCCCAGCCGGGAGGAGCAGACACAGCACTAGGAGGGAGGTGCTTGGGCAGGATGTTAAGCAGAGGGGTCAGAATCCCTGCTCCAGCAGGCAGAGTGGCAGGAGCAGAGGCCCAGAGCAGGGGAGGGAACGAGAGCCGAGAGCGGGCAGACAGCACGGCCCCCAGGGTGAGCGCCGGGCCAGCTGCCGGAAGGGACCGAGCGCTCTGCCTGGCACCTGCTCTGTCCAGACCTGGTTGGGAAGCCGGCCTTGATCCCCGTGCCAGCTTTGGCCAGCTCAGTTGTGACAGGGTCACAGCGATGGTGGGCGGCCGCCACACTCGGCAGGAACGCAGGGTCCAGGGGCCAGACCTTCCAGAAACAGATGTCAGTAAATACCAGCACATGGATGCTGTATAAGCCGAGGAGTGTTTCATCTTTGTTGTTAAAGTGAGATTCACAGTCATTCAAACAGAGTCCAGTGGGGGCGGGGGTGGGCTCCCGAGTCCAATCCTGGGTCCCCCCACCCTGCACCCTTATGCATCGCCCCGCCTGGAGCCGCCCGCACCACTCACGTCTGGGTGGAACTGGCCGCCTTGGTGGGGGGGGGGGTACTGCTCAGACCTGGGCACGAACTTGGGGTGGGCGTGCTGGGCCTTTTAGCTGCTCTTGGGAAAATCCTGGAAACCAGAGACAGCCTCAGGAGAGAGACCGGCTGCAGAGAGGTGATGCCTCTGGCTAAGACGGATTCGGGACAAGGGGCCACGGGGCCTCCCAGGAGCAGCCCCGGCTGTCCCTGGCAGGTGACTCTGGCCCGGACCCTCTGCAGGGACACCTGGCGCCTGTGCCGGGAGGGCCATGACACGTGTGTGCTGTCTGAGCGCTGCTGGACGTAGAGGTCGGGTTCCTGGTACCGTTCCGGGTCCACTGTGGGCTGAGGGACCCCGCCGCCAGTAGGCTTTGTTGTGTAGGGGCGGTCGCTGGGAGGACACCCACCACACAGGGACCGCCGTCACTCCTCCTCGGCCTGCTGCTGTCTGTCCATCCCCGCCCCCCCAGCCCCATGCTGCCCTGCCCGGATTCCAAGTTAATGACTTCTCACCCCCATCACAGTGGTCTCCTCCTCGAGCCTGGGCTCCCGCCAGCCCTCCCCAGCTGCTAGCCCTGTCCCGCCCGGCGGAAAATCCTTCAGTAGCTACCAGTAGCCTTTGAGATGAAGTTCAAAGTCCCTAATTTAGCACAGAGGGCCTGGCCCCGCTCCAGCTGCTCCCTGCCTTCCAGGCCTGCTAAGCCATGGTTCCCGAGTGTGCCCCCCATTGCTGCTCTGTGTCCCTGAGTGTCCCCCCGTTCCCACTGTGTGTCCCTGAGTGTCCCCATTCTCACTGTGTGTCCCTCCATCCCCACTCTGTCCCCCATCTCCCCTGTGTCCCCCATTCCCATTGCATCCCCTCATTCCCACTGTGTCCCCATGCTGCTTGCGCTGACTGGCCACCGCTCCGTGCTGTTCCGCAGACTTCAGCCCAGTGGAGCCCTGCAGCCCCCGGTGGTGGCCCTGGCAGGGGAGGCGCGTGTGCCCCCCGCCCCGGCTGCTCCAGCAATCACGGAAAAGGGGCCTCAGCGTGACTGAGCTGCTCGGTTCCATCCAAGCAAAACCACGGGAACTTTCCTCTTTGCTCAGTGTTAAAATAGTCCTCGTGTTTTAAAAAATTTTAATTTCATTACACAAAAAAAACCACACATATAAAATAGTTAAAAATACATGTGTAAAACTGGAGAGGGGGAAGAAAAAACAGGTTAAGCTCCACCTCCTCCAGGCAGCCTTCCCTGACCACCCCGACACTGCTGTCCCCAGGGTACTCGGCCCCCTCAGCCTGGCAGAACCCGTCTCCTGGTGCTGTGTACTCCCTGAGGCGGGGACGTTTCACTGGGCTTTGTCCAGGCCCCAGTGTGGCCTGACAGCCTCTCCATGAGGCTCCTACACAGACTCAGGACGTCCTCTCAGGCGAGACCGAGTCACGCAGTGGGGTGGACTGAGGCCTGTGCTGTGGGCCTGTGTGGGATTCCAGGACCCTGGGTGGAAAAGGACGGGAACCAGGGCAGCTGAGTGCGGGCTCCGGGTGGGCCGGGAGCTCGCCAAGGGCGTTCAGTGCAGTGTTGCTACCATGCGGGACACACACAGCCCATCTCGGGGCGCCTGGGCTGGGGTCCCAGCCTCACTCGCTGTTCCAGCTCCCTGGGCAGCAGCAGTGATGGCTCCAGTCCCTGGGCCCCTGCCACCCACATGGAAGCCTAGGCTGAGTTGTTCGCTCCTGGCTTCAGCTTGGTCGGGCCCTGGCCATTGCTGGCATATGTGGAGTGGACCAGTGGGTGGGAGATCTCTGTCTCTCCGCCTTGCAGATAAAAAGGAAACATGAATTTTTTTCAAAGACAGGGCAGTGCCAGACACAGTACCCCACTGAGGTGGGTGGGGCCGGTGGGCTGTGCCATCGCCCGCCTCCCACGGGACCCCAGGCAGATCCCCAGCCCAGGAAAGCCCCCGGAGAGCAAGCTCCATAATGGTTTCCTCCGGGGGGGTCAGCAGGTGTCAGGACTGCTGGTTAGAAACCAGCTGCAGCCTTCACCGCCCCCTTGAAGGGTTGAGAACCCGGCAGTGCCGACCCCTTACCCGTCTGGGTCCTCACCCCAGTGATGGCCAGACGCCAAAGCCCAGTGTAGAGAGGGGAGCCCACGCCCTGCCTCCCATCGGCCGCTCCCCGGTGGGCAGTGCACGGTGAGGTCTGCTGAGCCCACCCTGCAGGCGGCGGAGGGGCCCCGCGCTGTGGCCATAGCCGTGGCTGTGGCCGTCAATGGCACAGTGTTCCCCTGGCCACAAAGAGCCTCCCTCATGGCCGCGGGGCCAACATGTACATCAGCAAGGTGCACATCCAGCCCCGGGATTACTCAGCGGCTGGCTCATGCGTCACCAGCGCCCCGCGGGCTGCACGCCCCGGAAGTCGGCTCCCCTTCCCCGCCCAGCACCCACTGCTCTCTCCAGGCTGAGGGAATACAGAGGCCATCAGACATGAAGATAGCCCCTTCGCCCTGCCACAAAGCCCCTTCTCCCACCCCCAACGCCTGTGGGCATGCCAGGGGGCCTCCCACGCCTTTCTCTGCTGTTTTTTTTTTAACATTTTTAATTTTCGTTTTATTTGAAAGAGAGAGAGAGAGAGAGAAAGAGAAAAGATCTCCCATTCACTGTCTCTCACTCCCCAACGCCTGCGACAGCCAGGGCTGTGCCAGGCTGAAGCCAGGAGCCCAGAATGCCATCCAGATCTCCAGGGTGGGCGGCAGGGGCCCAGGGACTTGACCACCACCTGCTGCTCCCCGGGGTGCGCATTACCAGGAAACGGGAGTCGGAAGCGGAGGCAGGGCTGCAACCCAGAGCCTCGGAGAGAAGAAGCAGGCATCCAGCAGCGTCTGAGCTGCCGCGCCCGGATGCCCGCGCCCCTCTTTTCTGTCCCCATCTTCAGCCGCCAGCAGTCTCCCCTCCTCTCGATAGCACAGCTTCCTGCCACTCCCGGTGGGCAGCCTCCCACCCAGACCCCCCACCCCCACCCCGCTCGCTCTGTTTGCTCCGTCCCAGGGCCCTCCCCGCCTCCTCGCCTCGTTGAGCTGTTGGGTGGAGTGTGGCACCGTGGTGAAGTCCCCACTCAGGACGCCCGCAGCTCACATCCCAGGGCCTGGGTTCACGTCCTGGCTCCTGCTAACCCGCACCCCAGGCTCAAGGACCTGGGGCCCTGCCACTCACCCAGGAGATCCCAATGGAGTTCCTGCGCCAGCCCCGGCTGTCGGCTGGCATCTGGGGAGTGAACCAGCAGGTGAAAGCTCTCTGCCTCTTTCAAATAAAATGAAAATCAATAAAGATTGAGATATAGGGACATGCCATGAGTTTCACTCCTTGAAGGTGTAAATTCAGTGGGCTTTGGGGTTTGTGTGTGTGTGTTTACCATGTCCACACGGTTATACGCATCACCCTAACTCCAGGACACTCTCAACCCCCAGAAGCCCAGCCTAACCACAGGAGGCCCCCGTTAGTGTGCGTTCTGCCTCTGGGCTGGCCCCACCCTGGAGATGTACGGATAGGATCAGGACCATGCGGCCGGCTTCCTGCACTGGGCGCAGTGTCCCGGGTTCATCCACGTTGCTACAGGTATGTCACTCCCCGCGTGGCCCTCCCTCCCCGCCTCTGCCTTCTCCAAGGGCATCCGCCACGTGGCCACTTCTTGGCCGCTGGTGACACCTGCTCCGGGTGTGTTTTTATTCGAACGCCTTTGAGTGTATAGCAAGGAATGGGGGCGTGGGGGTCGCAGGCTGATCCGGGGCTGCCACCGCACCCTCCATCGCTACCAGCGGTGCATGGGGGTCCCGAGCTCTCCCAGCCTCAGCCACACCACTCTTTGCGAGCCTGTGCGGCCTTCCCCCTGGGCGGGAGGTGGCTGCTCACTGTGTTCTGGTCTGCATTCCCCTAATGACAGCGAAGTCTAGCACCTGCTGGCCACGCTGTCCCGTTTCGGAGAGGTGTTATCTTAGAACCCTGGCCCGGTTCTCAGTTGGGACGCTCCCTTCCGGGATCTGTATGGGCTTTCCTTCTTCCCTGTGCGTCGCTGATGGGGGTTTTTAATTCATTTATTTGAGAGAGAGCCAGAGGCAGAGAGAAGTCCCATCCGCGGCAGCAGCCTGGGTGGAGCCCAGCACAGTCCAGGGCTCCCTCACGGGTGGCAGGGACCCGATCGCTCGAACCGTGACCACTTCTCGCCTGCCAGGGCCCCGGCTCGGTGCATCCTGGTGGGGCGGGGGCGAGGGGTGGCTGGGTCACGGTCCCCCAGAAAGATGCCCTTTTTTTTTTTTTTTTGACAGGCAGAGTGGACAGTGAGAGAGAGAGAGAGAGAAAGGTCTTCCTTTTCCCTTGGTTCACCCCCCAGTGGCCGCTGTGGCCGGCGCACCACGATGATCCGATGGCAGGAGCCAGGTGCTCATCCTGGTCTCCCATGGGGTGCAGGGCCCAAGCACTTGGGCCATCCTCCACTGCACTCCAGGGCCACAGCAGAGAGCTGGCCTGGAAGAGGGGCAACCGGGACAGAATCCGGCGCCCCAAGCGGGACTAGAACCCGGGGTGCCGGCGCCGCAGGCGGAGGATTAGCCTAGTGAGCCGCGGCGCCGGCCAGAGAGATGCCCTCTTACCCAAGACCCCTGAGCACCCGTCGCTTCCGGAAGGGCCTCTCGCAGCGGCTTCCGGTGGGCTGTGCACACACCACCACCCCCTCCTCTGCCTGCTTCCTCCACACCCAAGGTCATCTGACCCCGGGGGAATCCTCCGCCACCTGCTGCTGCCCAGGGGGTCGCGGTGGCAGTGGCCAAGGCCCCAGTGTCCAACGCCTCAGGCCAGTGCGGGCGTGGAGGAGGGGGCTGCTCAGGGAAGGTGGGGAGGGGACGCGCACAGCACCTGGCGCCCGGGGCGGGGCTGGGGGCGGGCGCAGCTGTTCCTCCGTGTCCCCTATTCGCGACCCGGGCAGCTGCGGTGGTGAGAGGAGGGGGCGTGGGGAGGGCGGGGGTGGGAGCCCCCACACCCCTCCGTAAGTGGCACTGAAGTGCAGGATCCCTAGTCCGAGGGCGTGCCCAGGGCGGTGGGTGGGATCGGCCTCTGGCTCCTCCTCCGCCGTCCACACTCGCTCGCGGTGGTCCTGGTGCCTCCTCCCTGTCGCCTCCCCCGTGCGCCCTCTCGCCGCCCCACGGTGGGCTTCGCGGGAGAAACCCGGGCCGTGTTCCCCTCCGCCCCAATCGCGAGATGGGGGGGGGGTTGCGCTCTGGTTGACCAGGTCCCAGGAGTGGCGGAGGAGGGGGCTGTCGGGCCCTCTTGGCTCCAGGGGGTCGTGGGGAGCAAAGCCTGGGAAGGGATGAAGGGGTCTGACCCGGCCACAAGCAGAGAGGGAGACCCCGGCCGGGGCCGGGAGTGGGCGCTCTCCCGGCGCAGGGGAGCCCGCCCGTAGTGGGGAAGCGGAGCCGACCGACGACTTCCACAGCCTCCGGGGGTGCGGGACGTCCAGGGAGGGGCAGGGCCAGCAGTGCGGCTCCGACGGAGAGCAGAGGACCGCGGCGAAGGCCCGCGGGAGGACGGCCCGGGCGGGCTTCGTGGAGGAGGCGGCCCTGCGCCCCCCGAGCGGCCCGGGGCCGGCCGAGCGAGCGCCAGCGGCTGCCAGGCGGAAACGCGGGCGGCGCCAGCCCCCCGGCGGCGCGGCGGCCCCCGGCCCGGCCCCGCCCGCGTTTGTGTTGGCAGCGGCCCGGGGCCGCCGTGAAAGGGGCCTCTGTGCGCCCGGCGCGGTCTGCCCTGCGCTCCCGAGCGCGGCTTCTCGGGGAGCTCCTCCCTCCTTCCAGAAATGCCCGCGCGTGCCGTGGGTGCTCGCCGGGGCCGGCTCACGGACGCGGGGGACACACTGCCCCCCTCCAGGGGTCCCCCTCGTGGCAAGGGCGGGCAGGCGGAGGGGCCCCCGTGGGGCCTCCCAGCGCCGGCTTCCCCGACTGTGCCCGCCGGAGTCTGTGGCCCTGGGCGCTCACAAGGCTGCAGCCGCCGGGTCGCACACAGAGGGCGCTGGGCCCGAGCGAAGGAGCCGGGGTGGGGGGGCCCCGCAATTGCTGTTAGATGGCAAACACGTGTGTGCTGGATTAGGTAAGTGTGTGCACGTGCCCGCTGTGTGCCCCGCCCCCCCGGGAGCCGCTAACAGGCGGAGGGAACCGGCCTGGCGCAGTTTAAGCCACGGCTCACCATGTCGCCGGCATCTCACGTGGGCACAGACGCCAGCCCTGGCCGCCCCGCTTCTGATCCAGTTCCCTACCGATGCGCCTGGGAAGACGGCACCTGCCGGGGCCCCTGCCAACCCGCGAGAGAGGCGGAGATGGAGTTACAGGCTCCTGCCTTCCGCTTGGCCCCGGGCCCCAGTGTTGCAGCCACGTGGGGAGTGAGTGAGCCAGCAGATGGAAGCAGTCTCTCTCTCTCTCTCTCTCTCTCTCTCTCTCTCTCTCTCTCTCTC
>CM027397.1:7391718-7416449 GCA_015711505.1 Sylvilagus bachmani
CTCTCTCTCTCTCTCTCTCTCTCTCTCTCCTCTCTCACAGAACTCGCCTGCATCCTAAAATACTACTTTTTATTTTATTTTTTAAAGATTTATTTATTTATTTGAAAGTCAGAGTTACACAGAGAGAGGCAGAGAGAGAGAGAGAGAGAGAGAGAGAGAGGTCTTCCATTCACTGGTTCACTCCCCAAGTGGCCGCAACAGCCAGAGCTGTGCCAATATGAAGCCAGGAGTCAGGAGCTTCTTCCGGGTCTCCCACGCGTGTGCAGGGGCCCAAGGACTTGGTCCATCTTCCACTGCTTTTCCAGGGCACAGCAGAGAGCTGGATCAGAAGTGGAGCAGCTGGGTCTTGAACCGGCACCCATATGGGATGCTGGCGCTTCCGGCCAGGGCATTAACCTGCTGCGCCACAGCGCCAGCCACATGTGTGTCTTTTTTAAACAATTTATTTTAGTTATTTGAAAGGCAGAGTGGGGGCGAGGAGAGAGACAGAGACAGAGAGACAGAGACAGAGATGTCTATCCGCTGATTCACTCCCAAATGGCTGTAACAGTCAGGGCTGGGCCAGGCGGAAGCCAGGAGCCTGGAGCTCCATCTGGGTCTCCCAGGTGAGCGGGAGGGGCCAGGCACTAGTGACATCTTCCTTTGTGCATTAGCGGGAAGCTGGCTCCGGAGCAGAGCAGCCCAGACTGGAACCAGGACTGCAGTGTGGGAACTGGCATTGTGAGTGGCGACCTAACCCACTGCTCCACACGCTGGCCCCTGTGTGAGAGACAGACAGACAGGTGAGAGAGACAGAGACACTCCCAGGCTACTCGCAGTGGTCAGGGGTGGCCGGGGCAGCGCCAGGAGCCAGGTCTCCCACGTGGGAAGCAGGCACGCGGTTACTAGAGCTCTCACTGCTGCCACCCAGGGTCTTCAGGAAGCTGGGGTTGAGAGTGGAGCGGGGATGGAACCCAGGGGCTCCAGTGTGGGATGTGGGCGTCCCCACCACTAGGCTCAACGTCCGCTCCTCCAGCAAACGTTGGAAGCACTGCACTTGGGGCCGGCCTCGTGGTGCGGCAGGTCAGGGTGCCACTGCGGTGCCTGCGTCAGACATCAGTGACGTCAGAGTGCCGGCGCGTGTCCCAGCTCCCTGCTAATGCACCTGGGAGACAGCAGTGCTGGGCCAAGTGCCTGGGCCCCTGCCACCCCCACGGGAGACTCGGATGGAGCTCCTGGCTCCTGGCTTCAGCCTGGCCCAGCCCTTGCTGTTACAGCCACTTGGGGAGTGAACCAGCGATGGAAGATCTCTCAATATTTCTCTCCCCCCCCTCCTCTCCTCTCCTCTCCCTCTCTCTGACCCCCTCCTCTCTCCCTCCTCTCCTCTCTCTCTTCTCTCTCTCCTCTCTCTCCTCTCTCTCCCTTTCCCTCTCCCTCCCCCTCTCCCTTTCTCTGCATTTCAAATAAATAAATGTTTTTTTTAAAAAAAAAAGCAAAGCAGACGAGGAGACTGTTCTCATCCTACGACTGCTCCTGACAGCGTCGTCAGAACTTCACTGGCCACAGGCGGGTGTGTTTGTTCCTGGCCCTCAGGTCCGCCCTGCTCACCTGCGTCTCCGCCCTCCCGCTGACGCCCGCTGTCCGGATCTCACCGCTCCGTGAAGTGCTGAAGCTGGGCGTGAGTCCTCCGGCTTTGTCCTGTTTCCGCTATTCGGTCCCTCTGGACTCCGTGTGTTTCTGTATAATTTTAGGATTGTCGTGTCCATTTCCAGAGCGGGGGAAACATCGCGGAAATCTTACTAGAGGTTACGTGGAATCTTTTTTTTCAATTTAAAACTTGAAAGGCAAAGCTACACAGAGAGACAGAGACAGAGACATACTGAGTGGGGGTTGGGGAGAGGGGACTCTTCCATCAGCTGCTTCACTCCCCAAGTGCCCACAACAGCCAGGGCTGGGCCAGGCTGAATCCAGGAGCCAGGCGCTCCATCCTGGTCTCCCACGCGGGTGCCAGGGGCCCAAGTACATGGGTGCCAGGGGCCTTCCAGGGTGCACCAGCAGGGAGCTGGATGGGCGCCAGGGACGCAGGGGTCCCTCACGATGGCTCAGCCCGTGGTGCCGCAGCGCCAGCCCCCTGCGTGGCGCCTGAGACCCCGCTGTGACTCAGTGCTGTGTGGAACTCTGTGGATCCCGGCTTCTGCCTTGAATCCTTCCTGCTGGGTGCGCCCCCGCCCTCGCTCCCACCCGTCTCCTTCGTGGTAGTGCTTGGCAGCTGCTCTAGGCTCAACAATGCCTAATAACCATATGGCTTTACACTCTTAATGCTGAATCGGCTGAGAGAAGGACTGTGCCCTTGTGCGTCACTATCTCCAGCTACTCCTGCTTTCCCGTGTGGGTGGGGGTCTGGGGTGGCCGGCTCTCAGCTGGCTTCCGGCAGTCCCGGCGGGAAGCCGGCCGTCTGAGTTGTGCGGCTGGGAAGGGGGCCATCCTGTTGCCTGCCGAAAGGCAGCTCCGCCTCCCTTGCCGAGCGCCGTCCCCTTAGAGCGCTGGGGACGTGTTGTCCCAGTGCCTCCTGGGTGGCATCGTTTCAGGTGACAAGTCTGCTGTCTGATCACGCCCACAGGCCCTCTCGGCTACCTGCTTTAAAAAAAAAAAAAAGATTTATGTATTTGAAAGACAGAGTTACAGAGAGCCAGAATGAGAGGAGGAGGGAGGTCTTCCAACCACTGGTTCACTCCCCAGATGGCTGCAATGGCCAGAGCTGTGCTAATCCAAAGACAGGAGTTGGGAGCTTCTTCTAGGTCTGCCACATGGGTGCAGGGACCCAAGGACTTGGGCCATCTTCCACTGCTTTCCCAGGTGCATCAGCAGGGAGCTGGATTGGAAGTGGAGCAGCCGGGGGCAGGGAAGGGAGGAGGGCATTGTGTTGTAGTGGGTAAAACCACAGCCTGCAACACCAGCATCCGTATGGGCGCTGGTTCACTGGGGGGCCGGTCTGTGTCCCGGCTGCTCCACTTGGGATCCAGCTCCCTGCTAACAGGCTTGGGAAAGCAGCAGAGGATGGTGCAAGTGTAGCAGATTTTCTTGAACACATGTTTTTCCTCTTTTTATACCCAGAGGGTGGCTGGGAGCGGTGGAGGACAAAGGCCCCTGACCTGCCCCGGGGCGGGCAGGGAGTATCCTGAAGAAATGTTTTTATGCTGGCTTTTAGCAGTTTTTCTGCTAGAGAGAGAGAGAGAGCGAGAGGGAGAGAAAGAGAGAGAGAAAGCACGCTTCCATTCTCTGGTTCCCTCCCCTCATGCTCACAACAGCCAGGACTGGGCTGGGCTCAAGCCAGGAGCCAAGAGCACCATCCAGGTCTCCCACATGGGTGGCAGGGACCCAAGCACTTAGGCCACCCCCTGCTGCCTCCCAGGGTGCACCTTAGCAGAGAGCCGGAGTCGGAAACAGAGCCAGGACTGGGACCCAGGCCCTTGGATATGGGAGGCCAGCACCCCCAGAGTCGTGTCCCCCCCCCCCCCCCCCCGTGCCCAGCGCCCGCCCCTCATCTGATGTTCTGAGTCACTAAGAGCAGGGACTCCGAGGCTCTCGAATCTGGGCATGCGCGAGAAGCACCTGGGAGGCGGGGTCAACCGTGGAGCGCGGGGCCCACCCCTGCAGAATTCATGCTTGCGATGGCTATGGCCATGGCCGGCCAGGGACGCACTCCGAGCGCCCCGCCCCTCCCCTCCGACAGGCACCGGGATAAACAGCCGCCCAGCAGTTTCGCCTCCGAGACCGTGGTGAGGCGTGAGTGCGTCGGCAGCCTTGGCGCGCCTGTCCGTCTGTGCCAAGCTTGTCCGAGAAAGACGCTCGCGGGGCTCCAGGTTCAAGGCCATCTGCCGCGGGACTGATAGAGCTCAGGCGACTCGGCTGTCGAGCCTTCCAGCTGTCTCTTATTCTTTACTTCTATTTTTTAAAAAAATGTTGTTTTCATTTTGCTTGAAAGGGAGAGAAAGAGAGAAATAGAGCTTTCATTCTCTGGTTCACTCCCCAGGGCGGGCGCAGACCAAAGCCACGAGCCAAGATCCCGGTGACCCGAGTGCCTGCACGCAGTGCGCGCATCAGCTGGGCTGCGAGTGGAGCCCTGCGCTCCCATGTGGGATGCGGCGTCCACACAGTGAGTGTCCAGCCCTCTCCTGTCCCTCCCTGAGCCCCTGCAGCGCATCCCCGTGGTGCGTCAGCCAGGTGCCTCTCTCCCGGCTGCTCCCCTGAGTCCTTGTGCAGGCACAGAGACCCTGGGGCTCAAGACACCTCATGATCACAACACCATCAGAGCCGGGCAAAGGTGGAGGCAGAGCCCAGCGGCTGCCGTGGGCTGAGTTCCCACACTTTGGGGCCGGCGCTGTGTTGTAGCTGGTAAAGCTGGCACCTGCAGTGCCACATCCCATATGGGCGCCGGTTCAAGACCCGGCTGCTCCACTTCAGTCCAGCTCCCTGCTCTTGCCTGGGAAAGCAGCAGAAGACGGCCCAAGTCCTTGGGCCCCTGCACCCGTGTTGGAAGAAGCTCCTGGCTCCTGGTTTCGGATTGGCCCAGCTGCGACTGTTGCGACCATCTGGGGAGTGAACCAGCGGATGGAAGACCTCTCTGCCTCTCTGTAATTCTGCCTTTCAAATAAATAAATCTTTTTTTTAAAAAAAAAAGATCCTTGATCCATTAAAAAAAAAAAAAAGTTGCCACATTTCGTCCTCTGTGGCCTGCTGCTTTGTCCTGGTCCCTCCACGGTCACGGTGGAGTCCTAAGCCACACCCTGGCAGGCTGAGGAGCCAAGTGCCATGAGCTCATTAACCCTCCCCTGGGCAAAGTCCTGGGTGTGGGCGCCGTGTACTCGGGCGCCGCCCTTGGCCCCGAGGGAACGCCTTCCCCAGGCAGCACCGCTGCAGGAGGGACTAAGAATTCCCAGCTGGGCCCGGGTGGGGGCTGGGAGGACCCCTGCCCATCAGAGGCACAGGGGATGCTCAGGGAAGAGCGACGCCCCCCCCCCCCCGGGCGCCGTGGGGCGGGGCCCCCGCTCCAGTCTCCTTTCGGGAGTTCAGTGCCCCCAGCCCGGTTCTGCCAGGGAGAGGCCACTTCCCCGGGGCGGGGGGAGGAGGGCCTGGCCACGCTGGGCACCCACAGCCTGGCCGCCCCGGGCGCTCTGAGGGCAGCCCTGTACCAATGCCAAGTGGGGACACGAGACACGGTGGGAATCTCCCTGAAAACCAGGTCCAGATCCCGGTGTCCAAGCGGGGACAGCGGCCGCTGTGGAAACTGTGCGTGACCACGACGCGGGGCGTGGCACCGGGCGGGTCTCGCCCCCGCAGCCCCGCCCAGCCCTGACCCCAGGGCCCCATCCTCCCCTGCGCCCCCAGCTGGGAGCGGATTTCCCCAGAGAGCGCTGGGGCACTGGAGAGCCGGGCGGGGGGAGGGGAGGGTGGCCAGGGTGTGCCCATGCCCCGAGCGGGTCACTCTCCCAGCTGGTCACTTTTCCCACAGTTGCTGACCTAGAGACAGCGGGGAAACTGGCTGGCCTGAGAGAGAGAGGAGGGAGGGGCACCCTCGGCTTGTCCTGCCTCCACCTCCCGAGCCCCCTCTTACGGGGGAGCGGCTGGGGGGATTCCAGTGGGAGTGGGAGGCGCTCAGAGCTTGTTTTTATTATTATTTTATGCATTTATTTGAAAGGCAGAGAAAAGAGATCTTCCATCTCGTGGTTCAGTCCCCCAAATGGTGGCAACGGCCAGGGCTGGGCCAGGCTGAAGCCGGGAGCCTGGCCCTCCACCCTGTTGGGAGGCGGGGACCCAAGTACTTGAGGGGTCACCTGCTGTTTCCCGGGGTGCGCGTGGCAGGAGGCTGGGTCAGCAGGGGAGGAGGCACTGGACCCGGCTCTGGCCCCGCCCCACAGAGCCCCCAGGAGACCCTGCCGCCGCCCTCAGCATGCCCTTGCAGAAGCATCCTCCTCTGCCTCGGTTTCCCCATGGGGCACCAGGCCCCGCCTCACCGCCCCCCACGGCTCAGCTTCCCCCCCCCCCCCCCCGGCTCTGCCCCAGGCTGTGTCCTGCGCCCTGGCGGCTCGCCGGAGCCTGGCCCCCGCCCACGGGCAGCCTGGGGCCTGGCGGCGAGGAGGTGGAAACTCCGTGCGCGTGGTCACACGAGGCGCGACAGAGGGCGGGCGGCGGGGCCGGCCGGGCCAGCCCGCGCAGGACGCCGCGTGGCTATTTTTACTCCTGCCTGGGAAGGAGCAAGATTTATGGGCGGCTGCTCCCCTCCAGGCCCCGGTTATAAATACACCTGGCCCCACGCTCCTGTGCCGCGCCGCCGTGCGTGGCCTCGCCAGCCTCCCTCGTGTCCCTTCCCGGCTGGCCGGGCCCCGCTCCGTCCCCGGGGCCTCCTCGTAGGGCAGTCGATGAGACCTTCGGCTGGCACAGGGGCAGAAACAGAGGCCCTTGGGGTCGGGGCTCCCCCTTCCTTCCGGAGGGGCTCTGGGCAGTGGGCAGGAGGTTGGGGGTGCGGCCAGGGTGTGGGGGCAGGCGGAGCCAAGAGGGGTCCCAGCCGCGTGGTCCTGGCAGGTCCCCTAACTTCTCCAGCCCCCCGTTTCGTTATTCCTTCTGAAACAAGGGCATCGGGGTCCCGGTGGGTTGATGTGTGTGACATCCAGGGTGGGGCTGGCGTCCCACAGTGCAGTGCTGGTCCGAACCCCACCCAGCTGCTGCGTCTCCCATCCTGCCCCGCGCTAGTGCACCTGGGACGGCAGCGGGGGATGGCTCAGGTGCCAGGGCCTGGCCCAGCCCTGGCCATGGCTGGCGTTCGGGGAGCGAGGCAATGGACAGGCACTCTCTGGCTGGGCTCTGTCCCCATCCAGGGCCCCAGAGGGTGCTGGGAGTGGAGGGGGAAATGCTTAGTGAGGCACCAACCCCGGGCCTGATCATTACAGAGGGGACACAGAGGGAGGGAGGAGTGTGCCAAGGCCCTGTGGCCATCTCCCCAAACAGACTTCACCCGCAGGGCTCAGGATGAGGCCAAGAAACGGGGAGAGAAGTCGGGGGCCTTCCTCCCTCTGGGCCCTGAGATTCGTGGGAAGAGGAAGACGAGGGCAGGAGAGGAATTGGATTCGGCGTCCTGGTTCGCATGTCCCCAAGGGGTAGATGGAGAGGGTACTCGGACGGGGGTCTCTCGTCCTGCTCCTCACAGCCGGTCCAGCATGGGGGTCCCTGGGGTGAGAGGCAGCCACGGGACAGCTGTGGCGGGCGGGGCACTGCCTCCATAGGGGACAGGAGCCGGTGGGCAATGGTGGGTGAGCAGCGGGGACCCTGCACCCCTGGGACCCGGGCCAGTGCCTCTGGGAGAAGAAGGTCCAAGGCTGAGCCACTTGGAGGGACCTCGCAGCTCAGCCCCTCACCGTGGAACACAGGGCCCCCCACCCCACAGCGTTCCCGGCTCTGCACACACACACACACACACACCCAGCTGGCTCCAGAGACTGCGACAGTGCCAGAGGCCTCCAGTTGTCCTTGAAGCCAGCATGGTTCCAAGCCAGTCCTGGCCCACGGTTTATAAATAGCGCAGCCACCTGCCAGTGTCCGGAAGCCTTCCTTGAAGACACTGACATGTACCCTTGCCCCTTTCTTCTTCCCCCAGGCCGCTGCCTGGAAAGTGGGTGTGATGGCTGGGACTCCAGCTGCCATCTTGGGCCAAGAAGTTAAAAAATTCCCAGAGGTGAGCTGGAAAACACCTAGGTCCCCGAGGAACTCGGGGTGCTGAACGGCCATGTCCGAAGGATGGGGGGGTGGTTCTGGTGGGGGAGGGGCACATCACACTCGCACAGGCTGAGCTTCCTGGCTCCCACACCTCCAGGTCTTTCCTGTGTCACCACCAGCGGCCCCCCAGCAACCCGGAGGACCCCACTTCCCTGAAAAGCCCAGGCGGCTCCTGCTAGGCCTGTCCAGCCCTGCTGTTGTCAGCAGCTTTTCCCTGGGGAAGCACAGCCAGGGTGGGCGGGGCCGGCCCCGGGCGGGGGTCCCCTGGGTGGGGGCCTCCACTGTCTCCCTCCCGCAGAGGGGCTTGGGACGGGGCAGGGCGGGGTGAGGCGGGTCCAGAGGGGCAGCGAGGTGAGCCCAGGTGTGTGGGCGGGGGTCTGCTGGGGCCCCCCAGCTTCTCATAGGCAGCGCGGAGACCCCCCACCCCCTCTCCACGCACACCGCTAGGGGGCCGGGCAGCTCAAATGGGATCCTCCGAACTGGTGCCTGACGCCCACAGCCCACGCCGCGGGTGGGGCCTGCGCGAAGCCCCGGCGGCTCCGATCCTGGTCCAGCTGCCGCCCGTGCGCACGCAGGGGGCAGCCGGTCCCCGCCACCCACACTGGGGACCCGGATGGAGCTCCCGGCTCCGCGCCAGCCGGCATGGGGGGGGGGGGTGAACCAGCAGGTGGACCTCTCTCTGTCTCTCTGCCTTTCAAATAAAATGAAAACAATAAGTCAGCGGGGCCTCGTGCAGCGTCCGGTACGCAGTAGGCACTCAGTACATGCGCAGGGGGTGAGGAGCCCAGACCCCCACCTGCCCCGCGCCCCCGGGAGGCTCAGGCTGTAGGGATGGGTGGGGGGAGCGGCCGCCCCCACCCCGCTGTTATGCGCTCTTCTCTTAAAGGGACAGCACCCGATGCCACAGAAGCTACGCCCCCAAACGCCCCCATCCAGAGTCTGGAAGCCCGGATGTAAGGGCCGCCGAGCGCAGCAGGTGCTGGGGGTCTCACTGTGGTCAGGAGGGGCGCCCGGGAAATCCTAAGTGCAGTTCCCAGGGCGTGTGGAGACCCCCGCCCCAACACCCACCCAGGATGGAGCAGCTGGAGGGCGTGGACAAGCGTGGAGGGCGTGAGCGTGGAGGGCGTGGGCGTGGAGGGCGTGGGCGTGGAGGGCGTGGGCGTGGAGGGCGTGGACAAGCGTGGAGGGCGTGGACAAGCGTGGAGGGCGTGGGCGTGGAGGGCGTGGGCGTGGAGGGCGTGGGCGAGGTGCCGGGCCGCTCCTGGAGGAGCCGGCGGCCACGCTGGGCAGGTGGGGCCCTGGGACGGGGCGGCCTTGACCGGGCTCTCTGCGCCCCTCACCCCGGCTCCCAGCCCTTCTCGCCCGGGCCTGGGGACCCCGAGGCTGCGAGGGCCAGGGCGGAGGTCGGTGTGGGGCCGGTGCCCCCTCTGATGGGTTCCAGGAGGGGCGTGCTCCGGGCCCGGCGAGGGACCAGCGCCTGCCCGCGTCCCCTCGGCTGGGCCGCAGCGGCGGGGACCGAGGCCGGGGTCGGCGGGAGCGGGGGGCGAGGGGCCCGGCTTCCCCGCGCCCCCCGCCCAGGCCGGGGGCCCTTCCTGCCGGGGGCACCGCTGGGCCAGGAGCCCGGGGGTCGCATCAGCCCCCGGAATCCCAGCCCGGGGCCGGCGTCCCGCCCAGCGCCGTCGGGGTCCGCGCGCCCGGGCGGGGGGCGCGGGGCGCGAGCGGGGAGGGGGACCCCGGCCGCCCCGCCCCCGGTCCGGCTCCGCCGCGTTTGTTTATTTACCTTGGAAAAGGCCCCGCGGCCGGGCAGGAAGTGGGCCGCTTCCAGAGGCCAGGCTGGGAACAGGGAGCCGCATTGTGCTCGCTGCCCGCCGCGGGCGCCCGGCCAGGCTGCGGGGCTTCCAGCGCGCGGGGGCCGGGGGCAGGAGGCGGGATGCCCGGCCGGGCTGGTGTCCCGCGCCCCCAGCCCCTCGCCCCAGCAGCCGCCCTGCCCACCCCAGCCCCAGGGCCCCGACCTGGGCCGAGCCCCGCTGGGTGGCGCAGGGGGCCGCGTCCACCGGTGCCCACGTCCACGGCTGAGGGCGCGTTCATCCATCCTCCGCCGGCTCCCTCCTCCCTGCCCCTGTCCCCCCACCCCCAACCGCCTCCATTCAGGGCAACTGCGGTGACGTCACGCTCTCCCTCGACGCCCCCCCCACACGTTGGTGCAGGCATCTGGAGGGTGACCCAGCAGATGGAAGGAAGAGTTCTCGTTCTCTCTCTCTCTCTCGTTCTGCCTTTCAAATAAATAAACTTGTGAAAAGTGGTTAAGACCCCTTCTTGCTAAGGAACTCTGTGGGAGACAATAGGGTGTTGGACCTGCACCCCCGAGGGTTGGTGAGACCTGGCTCTGCTCTCCTTTCTGGCTTTCGGGAGGCAGAAGCTGATGGGTCAAGTCCTTGGGTCCCGGTCAGCTGTGTAGAAGGCGTGGCTGGAGTCGTGGGTTCACACGGCTCTGGCCTGGCCCAGTCCTGGCTGTGGTGGGCAGATGGGAACTGCCTCTAAGTCTCCCAAATAATTTTTATTTTTTTGCTTTTTATTATTTTTCAAAATATTTATTTATTTGAAAGAGTTAGAGAGAGGGCTTCCATCCGCTGGTTCACTCCCCAGTTGGCCGCAACAGCCGGAGCTGTGCCAGTCTGAAGCCAAGAGTCAGGAGCTTCTTCCAGGTCTCTCACACAGATGCAGGGGCCCAAGGACTCAGGCCATCGTCCACTGCTTTCCCAGGTCACAGCAGAGAGCTGGATCGGAAGAGGAGCAGCCAGGACACGAACCGGCGTCCATATGGGATGCTGGCACTACAGGCCAGGGCGTTAACCCACTGCACCTCCACACTGGCTCCTTTCTAATAACTTTGAATGTGTGCATCTTAACGGAGATTATACCTCAATAGAAGAGAAATATATGCACATACCACTTTATTTTATTTTATTTTTGACAGGCAGAGTTAGAGAGAGAGAAAGGTCTTCCTTTTCCCTTGGTTCACCCCCCCAGTGGCCGCTGCAGCCAGCGTACTGCGCTGATCCGAAGCCAGGAGCCAGGTGCTTCTCCTGGTCTCCCATGCAGGTGCAGGGCCCAAGCACTTGGGCCTTCCTCTACTGCACTCCCTGGCCACAGCAGAGAGCTGGCCTGGAAGAGGGGCAACCGGGACAGAATCCTGCGCCCCAGCTGGGACTAGAACCCGGTATGCCGGTGCCGCAGGCGGAGGATTAGCCTAGTGAGCCATGAAGCCAGCCTAACACATACCACTTTATTAAAATGAACCCAAGCACGTGAACGCACCCCAGTGCTGGTCCTGTGTCAGCATTAACGTGAGCCCAGGTCTGTGACATCTGGGGAGCTCCCCCCCATCAGCAGGGCCCCTCCCCCAGGGATAGAACAGGGAGGGGCGTGAGCAGTGTGGCTTCTCACACTTTAGTGAACACTCACCTGGTTAAAGTTTGCCCATAACATGATGCTTGTTAATCTTTTTTTTTTTTTTTCAAGATTTCTTTATGAAAGAGAGATTTTCCATCCACTGATTGACTACCCAAACGACGACAACAGCCAGGAGTGGGCCAGGCCAAAGCCAGGAGCTTCTTCCGGGTCTCCCACGTGGGTGCAGGGCCCAAGCACTTGGACCATCTTCTGCTGCTTTCCCAGGTGCAATCAGCAGGGAGCGGGATGGGAAGTGGAGCAGCCGGGACTCGAACCAGCGCTCCTATGGGACGGTGTCTCCAGCAGTGTCAGCTATGCCATACATAGACCTCTACTCTTGCTCTATTTACAGAGAAAGCGCAGTATATGGTTGTCCAGCGGGGGACTGGCTGCAGGACCCGCTGTGGGTGCCGACATCCAAGGATGTCCTTGTGCCTCCCATCAAAGGGTGCAGGATTGGCACGGAAGCTGCACACGGCCCCGGGGACTTTACGTCTCATCTGGATGGCTCCTGACACCTACCGTGATGCTGCCCAGAACGGCCGGCACGCGTTCAGTGCAGACACAACGCTTCCTCCAAACATCTTTCACTCTTGCTTGGAGGCGCCCATGCAAGGGAAATCCTTCGTCAGCAGGGGAGGGGCCCCCCACCTCGGCGGGCTGAGCTCAGCGACTCCTCATGGGCTGGGGGAGTACCTGGGGATTCCCCGTGGGCCAGACCCCCCGCTTTTATCACGCCCAGCGCCCCACTCCCTATGCCCCGTGCCCCGCGCCCCGAGCCCGCCGCCAACATGTTCTCATTCCTTAGACTTCAGAAGGAAAAACATGCGCTCTTAGGCCGCCAGTGTTTTCCTACACGATATTAATTATTCATCTTTCACCAGTGCAGCAGACAATCTAAGTCTTCATTTATTTTTCCCCCCCGTGGGACCTAAATCCCATGGAAGGAGGACGCTGGGGTGGCGGGGACGGGCGTGTGGCTCAGACGGGAGGTCACTGCTCGGGACACCCACATCCCACATCCAGCTCCCTGCTAATGCCCATGCCGGGGGCGGGGGTAGCAGGTGGTGGTCAAGTCCCTGAGCCCCTGCCGCCCGCAGGGGAGCCTGGGTGGAGCTCCCGGCTCCTGGCTTCTGCCTGGCTCAGCCCTGGTTGCAGCCATCTGGGGAGTGAACCAGCAGATGGAAGATTCTCTCTCTCTCTCTCCCCCTCTTCCCCCCCCCCGCCCCCCAACTCTCCTTCCCTCTCTGTCACTCAACCTTTCAAATAATCAACCAACCAATCTTAACCTGCTGAGCACAGTACCCGCCCCCAGGCACCATCTGAATGCCGGCAGCTGAATCCTGGAGCAGCTCCCAACCGCGCTGCCACCCGGCTCCCCGGGCCTGGGACAGCCTGGGACTCCCCACAGGGACGCCTCTGAGAGCTCCCTGCCCGGAGCCGCAGCAGCCCTCTGTGCCAGGGAGGCCTGCAGACCTGCAGGGGGGCAAGCGGCCCTGGCTGGGGGGGGGGGCAGAGACACAGCCCCACCTCTCTGCCCATCCCCCGCCCCAACTCAGTCTCCAGGTCCCTGAGTACCAGAGGAGCCAACGGGAAGCCCCCACAGGGCCCAGGGATGGGGCGGGGGCAGCTCCGAGGTGGGAGTGCAGGGAGGGCAGAGGGACCCCAGCCCCAGAAGGGTCCAGAGATGGCGCGGAGGCTGAGCCGCCGAAGCAGCAAGCCACGATGCTGGGGTCTCAGGGGCCACTTTGCGGTGCCCTGGGACTGGGCTGTGCCCCCTCCTCACCCCCGGCCATGGCTGTGTAGCCACAGCTCCCAGGCGAATGGAGGAGGAACTGGAGAAGAGGGACAAGGCCGTGTGGGCCCCCAGACCCCAGCCAGCAGGTCCAGGGCCGAGGCCAGCACCTTCCAGAGGTCTTCATTCAACATACTTTTTTACTATAAATATTTATTTATTTATTTGAGAGGCAGAGAGAGAGAGAGAGAGGTCTTCCATCTGCTGGTTCACTCCCCAGATGGTCACAATGGCTGGAGCTGGGCCAGTCTAAAGCCAGGAGCCAGAAGCTTCTTCCAGGTCTCCCACGCGGGTGCAGGGGCCCAAGGACTTAGGGCCATATTGCGCTGCTGCGTTAGCAGGGAACTGGATCAGAAGTGGAGCAGCCGGGACTAGAACCTGTGCCCATGTGGGATGCCGCCACTGCAGGCACAGGTTTAGCCTACTACACCACAGAGCTAGCCCCTAGTGTTTTAGATTTTATTTCCCTGATGTTTGAGAGACAGATCAATCTTCCATCCTCTGGTTCACTCTCCCAATGATGCAACAGCCGGGGCTGGTCCGAGCCAGGAGCCAGGAGCCAGGAGCTCCATCCGGGCCTCCCACGTGGGCAGCAGGGACCCAAGCCTTTGGGCCGTCACCTGCCACCTCCCAAGGTGCGCATCAGAAGGAGCTGGGACACACCAGGCCCTCTCAGGTGGGCTGCGGGCCTCAAAGCACCCCCCACCCCGTGCACCAGCCCCTGTGCTTGGCGGGTGGGGTGGGGGTGGGGACAACAGGGACCCCGGAGACGCAGTGGCAGATGCTGGGGCGAGGTAGGTGAGGTGGGGGCAGAGCTGGAGCATCCCTGAGGAGGCGCTGGCTGTGTCGGGGGCCGGGTGAGGGAAGGAGCCCCCGCGAGGGGACAGCCTGGCTGTGCCCAGGCTCAAAGAGGGAAGCAGAAGGACCCCGGGCAGCCCCCCCACAGGTGGGCGTGGCCCCTGCCAGGGGTGGCGCAGGCCCGGTGCGCATGTGCATTTGGGTGTCTGAGATGTTTATTGTCACAGCCCCCCCCCCCCCCCCGCAAGGCTGGTGAGGCCGCAGCTGTGGCCGGGGTGCCTGCTCTGTGACACGGCAGAGGGCGCCCCACGGAGGTGCAGCCGGCTGCCAGCCGGGGCCGCTCTCCCTCTTCTTACACAGCCACTAGCGCCCCATCCTGCAGCCCCCACCCTCATGACCTCCTTTAACCCTAATCCCCTCCCAGAATTCCCACCTCCATTCCACCACATGTAGGAATTAGGGGGGGTTACACTTCCAGCGCGGGGACACACACCACTCCGATCAGCCGGGGACGTGGGGGTGGGCAGCCACGTGCCCCATGGGGAGGTAGCCTCGCTGTGCCAACCCCAGGGCGGTGGAAAGGGGGGCCTTTGTCCAGGCCCTGCAGCCCAATCCGGCCCTGGCCCGCTGAAGGGCCCAGGGCGAGGTGAGGGGCGTGGCAAAGGGCTGTGTGCCCCTCCAACCAGGGCCTGACACCTCCCCCTCCCCGGGGCCCAGCCTTGCCCACCCCCACCCCCACCCCCAGAGGTGGCCTGGGGCGGCGAGGGGAGGCTCCACGCCTTTCCTGCCATGCCAGCCAGCCGCTGGCCGCAGGAGGACACGGCGTGCGGTGGCTGAAGGTCACACCGCAACATCTGCCGGGCCCTGCTGGGATTCAGCTCTCCCGCCCCGAGAGGCCGCGGGGGCCCAGAGCCAGGCTCCTAGGCTGGCCACAGGGCTCAGAGTGGCCCGGGGACAGCCTGGGGACCACCTGCTCTGGAGCCGCCCCCAGGCAGGGGCTGGGCAGAGGGGACCCAGGATTGATGCTTTGCCTGGGAGAAGTCGCCGGGAGAGAGCCCCCCCCCACCCCGCGCGCTCCTGCCTGGGCCCCCCGGGCAGGGCAGGGCAGGGAGGGGCGGCCCGCGGGGCCTCTTTCCTCCTCGCTTGCTCGGCAGCCCGGGTTATTTTTTTTCCCCTGCCGCTGCTGAACTTCCCCTCGAGTTGGATAAATAAGCGGCGGGGTCCAACGTCAACGAAACAGGAGCTCGCCCGGCAGCACAAAAGCGGCTTTCAGCGCGCTCGGCGCCTCCCGCCCGGCCCGGGGCAGCCTGGCTCCCGCGAGCCCGCACGGGGCCGCCCTGCGCCCGGCCCACGCCCCTTCCCAGCGGCTCCCCCGGCCGGCGGTGACCCCCGCCTGCCCCAGCACAGCCCCCGCGGCCCTCGGAGCCCTGCACCCGGCACTCGCTCCCTCCCAGGGCTCCCACCTGGCTTCCCTCTCTAACTGCAGTCATCAGCTGGCACTGCAGGGGGCGCTGTTCTGTCTGGGATGCCAGCTGCCCTTGACCATCCCGTGTCCCCCAGCGCCCAGCCCAGCCTGCGCCCCGCGCTGAGCGAGTGCGCACTCGGTGTCTGCCGTGGGAAGTTCACATTAACATTGCGCTGAGATAAAAACAAAGGCAAACCAACCCGGGGTGGCGGCAGCTCGTGGCGGCCCGACCCCAGGGACGGGGTACCCTTTTTGAAACCCGTGCCTGCGAGGTGTCTGAGGACCCGGTGCACTGGGCAGTTTCTGCAGAGCGTCACCGACGCACCTCTGTGAGGCCGTAGGAAAAGTCACACGCCCACCGACCCAGTTCCCCAACTCCGTGCCCCAGAACTAAGAGCGCGAGCCCACTGAGCCAGCGGCAAAGCTTTCTGTAAACTGGAGGAAGCTCCCGGCTCCTGGCTTTGGACTGGCCCAGCCCTGGCCGTTGCAGCCATCTGGGGAGTGAACCTGCGGATGGAAGACCTCTCTCTCTCTCTGCCTCTCTCTCTCTCTCTCTGTAACTCTGCCTTTCAAATAAATAAATAAATACATATTTTTTAAAAAATGAGTCCTATCTCTTCTGTGCTGACACGGAAAGAAGTTCATGATGAATTTTTTTCGGATATTTTATTATGAAGATTAAACGTTACGGAGGAGAGAGGAACAGAATTTACAATGGGCACTCAATGCCCGCCACCTGGGTTCCACCGCCAGCATTTCACTTTCACCTTTTTTTTTTTAAGTTGCTGCATTACTTCTTTTTATTTATTTATTTATTTATATGAAAGTCAGAATTACACAGAGAATGTGGCAGAGAGAGAGAGAGAGAAAGAGGGGGGGGTCTTCCATCTGCTGGTTCACTCCTCAGATGGCTGCAACAGCTGGAGCTGAGCCAATCCAAAGCCAGGAGCTTCTTCTGGGTCTCCCAGCTGGGTGCAGAGGCCCAAGGACTTGGTCCATCTTCTCCTGCTTTCTCAGGCCACAGCAGAGAGCTGGATCAGAAGTGGAGCAGCCGGGTCTTGAACCGGCGCCCCTATGGGATTCTGGCACTGCAGGTACCGGCTTTACCCGCTACGCCACTGTGCCGAGCCCTTACTTTTACTTTTCTCACGCCCCCATGCAAGGTGTATTGTATATGGTATCAACTCTCTGGGGAAAACGAAAGTCCCAAACTGGCGCTTGACCCCCCTGACTGCCTGTCCCAGGGCCTGCGCTGCGGGGGGTGGGGGGTGGGGCGGTGATGGTTGCTCTGCTTCACCGCCCGCTTCCAGTGTGGGGTAACTTGGGACAGCAGTCAATGCCCTAAAGAGGAGTCGTTGAAACTCTTCCTTAGTACGTATGGAACACAGTCCAGTCCGCCCCTTGACACCTCATAAAGGGAAACTGAGTTAGAACCAGAGCTCAAGCTGCAGCCCCACCCCATCCCAGTCTTACCCAGCCCCACCTCTGCGCACCAGGATTGTGTACACACACAGGTGTAACCGGGCACCTGCACGTGTGTGCACCCGCACACAGTCACATGGGCAGCTCTGTCCCCCAGGGTCCGACCAACACCCCTTCCCCAACCTCGGGCCCCCCACATGCCTTCAGTTTCTTCCAGGAGGATCTATGGCCCCCTTCTCAACCCCACATTCTTGGCACCCAACACACATTTACGGGAGCCAGGTCAGGTGCCAAGAGGGGTGAGGGGTGCGGAGGAGGCACAGCTTGGTCCTTACCTCCAGAAACCGCACCCCTGCACCCCCCTCCCCATGGGAAGCCAGACACAGGTGCAGTGGCCAGGCTGGGGGTGGGGGCCTGAGTCTGGGGTGTCCTGGGGAAGGCAACATCAGAGCTGAGCTCGGGGGGAGGTAGGGGAAGGGTGATGGGGGAGGGGAGGGCTTGTCCCCAAAGGGGCTGGCATGTGTTCCATGGCGGCACTGAGTGCTGGCATAGTCTAGACAGTGATATTAACAGGAGCCTGCAGAGGGCCAGGGCCAGGGTGAGGAGGGCTGGGAAGGCTGGGCTTTCCTGGGTCCATCCAAGGCCCCCAGGGAGGGAGGCACCCCTCAGGGAGGCTCCCCCCACCCCGCCGCCCCAGGGAGGAGGCTCCATTCCCATGGCCAGCATCTCAGGAGCCGTCTGCCCAGGGAGCAGGGCCGGGCTGGGCACTGAGGTCCTCATTGTCTCCCTTTCAGTGAGCGCCTTGGGCATTGTTCCCCTTTGTAAAGAGGGGATCCGGTGACAATGCCGGGTGGGTGGGCAGGCGGCCCCAGAACCCTCTTCTCGCCCGCCCCGGGCAGCATCTGCACGGGGGCGGGGCCAGTCCACCCCCCACCTCTGGCTTCCCAGGAGTGGCTGTTGCCATGGCGACTGGCTTGGCATCCCACGGCCCCAGGGACGCCCTCCCCGCCCTGCTCGCCACCATAGGGGGTGTGGCATGTGATCACACACACACACACACACACACACACTCCCGCAGCCCCTGGCTGGGGGCGAGGCGGCTGGGCGGAGCTGTACTGCCATTCAGGCACCTGGATGCCTCTTCGGGCTGGAACCAGAGAAACAAACATTCTCACCGCCCTGGAGCAGCTGTGGCTACCAGGACGGTGTGGGCAGGCGCAAGACGGGTTCAGAGTGTGTGGGGACAGTGCCAGGCAGGGACCCCGGCCCCCAGGGCAGAACCTCTGGCCCTGTCCAGGGAGCTCGGGGTGAGAGGGAACCAGAGGTTTGGAGGTGGAGCCTGCTTGTCTCGGGGGCGTGGTGGGGGGTGTGGGGCCCTGCCTGGGTTCCCGCTGTCACTGCCAACACAGTGGGGAGTGCCTGACATTCTGGAAGCGCCACGATGTCGAGCAAGTGGTCAAAGCTGAGTCCTTTCTCCAGAGGAGCCACACTCCTGCCCTTGACCTCCCTTGAGAGTGGGGGCCAGCATTTCCCTGTCCTTGTCCCTTCCCGATGCCAGCGCAGCTCCGAGAGCACGAACTTAGGAACGTGTGGGAGACACGTTCTCCCCCTCGCCACCACCACTGTGCCCTCGCAGGCTCCAGCTTTACCGGGCCAGCGGGGCGGGTGCCGTTCCTCTGGGGGTGCCCACGGGCAGGGGGAGACTCTAAATCCCCAGCCCGCCCCTTATGAGCTATGTAGTCCTGGACTAACACTCCAACTTCTCTGAGCCTCAGTTTCTCACCTATAAAATGGGTACCAGATTCCCTATAGGACTATGACAGGTGGCTAAGCACTCTCCTGAAATCCAAGCCCAAGCTGAAGGAGTGGGCACAGCTGGGAGGGCGGGAATACCAGCATCTGGGGGTCCCGGAGCAAAGCCCCTTGGTGGCCTGCCCGTGCCACTTGGGTTGTCCCTGGGAACCCTGGCAGCTCTGAGGGGCGCCCTCGGAAAAGGCGCTGGAGTGACAACGAGGATCTTGGGAGAGCCATGTGGGGTCTGGAGCCAGACAATCCCAAAGGGAAAACACTCAACAGCTGTGGCCAGCCCTCTCGGAGCCTCAGGTAACACACCTGGAAATGGGGACAGTGACTACAGGACGACCGGGGTGGGGAGGAATCGCGGGCCCAAAGCAGGTGCACAGCTGTGTGATCGCCTGTCCGCTGTACACAAGAGGAAACTGAGGCTCGCAGACAGGAGCCCGAGGTCAGATGCAATCGGTGAAGTGGCGGAGGCTGCGCTGGCTCGGGCTGTCACTGCGCCCAAGGCGGAAAGTGGGCGCCTCCGAAGTGGTTTCCCCCCTGCTCCCCTGGGGTAGAGGAAGAGGCGGCGCGGACGGGCGTGTGGGCAGCGGGGGAGCCTCCCGCAGACCGGCCCTGCCGCGGGGACAAGCTGGGCAGCCGAGGGGCAACGCGTGGGGAGCAGGTAGACGGCGCCCCCCAGGCACCCTGGCCTCCCGCGCGCGCCCCGGCCGGGCTGCGGGATGCTGTGCCTTTAAAGTCCGGCGGGGGGCGTGCCCGGCGGCCAGGAGGCCCCGCCCCTGGGCGTGGCCCCGCCGCGAGCCCCGCCCCGGGATTTGTAGCCGCGGCCGCGGGGAGACGGCGCCCGCTCTGGCTCGGCGGCGGCTGGAGCGGCGGCGGCTCGGCGGGCTCGGCCCCTCTTGCGCCTCGGGCGGCTGTCCGCGCGCTGCCCGCGGCTCCCGGCGGCGCCCGGACACACGTGGGTGGTGGTGGTGGGGGGGGGCGGCTCGGCGATGGCCCGCGCGCCGCGACGTGGCGGGCAGGCACGGGGGCGCGGGACGGCGCGGCCCGAGTGAGCCGGGGCCGCGCTCCCGCCGTGGGCCGGGGCTGCCCGGGATGGCCGCGCCGCCGCTCCGCGGGGCGCTGCTGCTGTGGCAGCTGTTGGCGGCGGGCGGCGCGGCGCTGGAGATCGGCCGCTTCGACCCGGAGCGCGGGCGCGGGCCGGCGCCGTGCCAGGCGGTGGCGATCCCCATGTGCCGCGGCATCGGCTACAACCTGACCCGCATGCCCAACCTGCTGGGCCACACGTCGCAGGGCGAGGCGGCCGCCGAGCTGGCCGAGTTCGCGCCGCTCGTGCAGTACGGCTGCCACGGGCACCTGCGCTTCTTCCTGTGCTCGCTGTACGCGCCCATGTGCACCGACCAGGTCTCGACGCCCATCCCCGCCTGCCGGCCCATGTGCGAGCAGGCCCGCCTGCGCTGCGCGCCCATCATGGAGCAGTTCAACTTCGGCTGGCCCGACTCGCTCGACTGCGCGCGGCTGCCCACGCGCAACGACCCGCACGCGCTGTGCATGGAGGCGCCCGAGAACGCCACGGCCGGCCCCGCCGAGCCGCACAAGGGCCTGGGCATGCTGCCCGTGGCGCCGCGGCCCGCCAGGCCCCCCGGCGAGGCGGGCGCGGGCGGCGGCGCCGGCGCCTGCGCCAACCCCGAGAAGTTCCAGTACGTGGAGAGGAGCCGCTCGTGCGCGCCGCGCTGCGGGCCAGGCGTCGAGGTGTTCTGGTCGCGGCGCGACAAGGACTTCGCGCTCGTCTGGATGGCCGTGTGGTCGGCGCTCTGCTTCTGCTCCACCGCCTTCACCGTGCTCACCTTCCTGCTGGAGCCGCACCGCTTCCAGTACCCGGAGCGCCCCATCATCTTCCTCTCCATGTGCTACAACGTCTACTCGCTGGCCTTCCTCATCCGCGCCGTGGCGGGCGCGCAGAGCGTGGCCTGCGACCAGGAGGCGGGCGCGCTCTACGTGATCCAGGAGGGGCTGGAGAGCACCGGCTGCACCCTGGTCTTCCTGCTGCTCTACTACTTCGGCATGGCCAGCTCGCTCTGGTGGGTGGTGCTCACGCTCACCTGGTTCCTGGCGGCCGGCAAGAAGTGGGGCCACGAAGCCATCGAGGCGCACGGCAGCTACTTCCACCTGGCCGCCTGGGGCCTGCCGGCGCTCAAGACCATCGTCATCCTCACGCTGCGCAAGGTGGCCGGGGATGAGCTGACCGGGCTCTGCTACGTGGCCAGCATGGACGCCGCGGCGCTCACGGGCTTCGTCCTGGTACCCCTCTCCTGCTACCTGGCTCTGGGCACCAGCTTCCTCCTGACCGGCTTCGTGGCCCTCTTCCACATCCGCAAGGTCATGAAGACAGGCGGCACCAACACGGAGAAGCTGGAGAAGCTCATGGTCAAGATCGGGGTCTTCTCCATCCTCTACACGGTGCCGGCCACCTGCGTCATCGTGTGCTACGTCTACGAGCGCCTCAACATGGACTACTGGCGCCTGCGCGCCACGGAGCAGCCGTGCGCCGCCGCCGCCCTGCCCGGCGGCCGCAGGGACTGCTCCCTGCCCGGGGGCTCGGTGCCCACCGTGGCCATCTTCATGCTCAAGATCTTCATGTCGCTGGTGGTGGGCATCACCAGCGGGGTCTGGGTGTGGAGCTCCAAGACTCTGCAGACTTGGCAGAGCCTGTGCCACCGGAAGTTGGCAGCTGGCCGGGCCCGGGCCAAGGCCTGCCGGGCGCCCGGGGGCTACGGCCGTGGCACCCACTGCCACTACAAGGCCCCCACCGTGGTCCTGCACATGACCAAGACGGACCCTTGTCTGGAGAACCCCACCCACCTCTAGGGGCTCACGGCCTGGCTCAGGCGGCTGCCCAGCTGTCAGGGTCAGGCCAGTGAGTGTGCGGGGCCTGAGGACCCAGCGAGGCGCCCGTCGCTTAATGCAGGGGGCGGGTCTGGCTGAGTCCCCACAGGGTCCCGGGAGAAGGGGTGCACTCCAGGCAGGAGGGGGCGGAAAAGCGGGCAGGACGCAGCAGGAGTTTATTTAATGATGTAATTTATTGTTGCGGTTCTCTGGAAGCTGTGACTGGAATAAACCCCCGTGTGGCACCGCTGAGTCCTCTCTGGGCCGGGAAGGGGGATGGTCGCAGGGCGAGGGCCCCCGCAGGGGCTCCCTTGCGGGCAGCGCTGGCAGAGGGCAGGTGCTGGGCTTGCCACCAACCCGGAGGGAGGGGTCCGGGCAGAGCCGCTGTGCCCTGTGTCGCTGTGTCCCAGCCGCAGGGGGCGCTGTTCCCTCCTCTCCCCTTTGCCTGTCACCGAGCCCTGTGCTTTTCAAGGGAACCCAGGATGCCGGCTGGGGCGCCCCAGATTGCTGGTGGGTCCCCCCTAACCCCCACCATCTCTGAGGGCACACGGGGCCGCACTGAGGGCGTGGGCTCGGTGGGAGTTAGCCCCCCGGCTCCTGGTGCTGCGGGAAGACTGGGGAAGCTGATGGCAGTGGGGACAATGGGGCTGCGGGGAGCCCCACAGAGGTCCCCTGCCCATGTGTGTGCAGGAGACCTGGGTGCTGGGGCAGCTCAGGGTTGCTCTGTGGGCGTGGCCATCCCAGAGACCCCTGTCACTTTGGGATCAGAGCCCACCATTTTGGGGAGGGCCCGGGACTCCAGCCAGGTGCGGGTTTTCGTTACTATCCCTGGGTGCCTACTCCACACGGCCGGCACTGACAGCACCAGGCAGAACCAGACCCACTGGGAAATGGACCCTGGCCCAGGTCCTGACCCCGGGCCTCTCCCCACGTGCAGGGAGGGCTCGGCCCTCTCTCATCGCTCCAGCCCATCCCAGGAGCTTCCGGTGGCTCCTGTGTGCGGATGGCAAAGTCTTGCCTAGGGAGGTTGTGTCCAGAGAAGCCGGGCAAGGCGGGCCTGGGAGATGACCACCCGTCCCCAGCTCCAGAGGGAACCTTCCAGAGCCAAAGGTACCTTAGCAACGGTGCTGCCACGTGCCCGGCTGGGCGGAGCCTGCCCCGTCGATCTGAATGACCTGTCCACACTATGGGAATAGAACAGGGTTCAGGGTAGGCAACCAGAGGGCAGAGGCCAAACCCTGCAGGGAGTGGCTGGACTGAGGGAGCTTGAAGACCCCGGGCAGGGGGTAGGAGAGGGAGGACCCTCTTCTCCTGCCTGGTGTGTTTCTCACTCAGCGCCCTGCAGGTAAGGAGAGGCACGGGCTCCGAGCTCAGCTGCCTATTTGCAATCCAGACACCTGGCAGCCACAGCTGTGTGGGACCACGCCCCCTCCCGACACAGGATTTTGCACGTGTACAGGAGGTCTCAGGAGAGCCCCAGACGAACGAAGTTCTCACATCCCATGTGTGCCTTGCGGTAATCAAAGGGCACAGGAGCCCGGACCTGTGGGACACACCCAGAGGTAGCTCACCTTTCTCCCCCAGGGCTCCCAGGCCAGAGCGGAATCCAAGCAGTGCCTGGGCCCCTACTCACCAGGGCGGCACCTGCACCCAAGGCTGAGGGCTCCCTGCTGCTGCTGGCTCCCGCAGACACAGGACGCGAGTGAGATCTGGGTATCCGTAGCCCCTGGGCTGGGTGCTGCCCACAACCGCAGTGGCTTCACGAGGCTGGCCCGTGGCACAGGGGTCCATGCCAAGGCCGCGGGAATTCACTGCTTTTCATTCTATGTGTTGATTCTCCTTAAACATCTTTTTAAATGTCAGACTTTCCCTCAAAATTAAAGGACCACCCAAGGGGGCCGGCGCTGTGGCACAGCAGGTAAAGCCACTGCCTGCAGAACCGGCATCCCACATGGTGCTGGCGGGTGTCCTGGCTGTACCAGTCCAGCTCCCTGCTGTGGCCTGGGAACGCAGTGGAAGGTGGCCCAGGTGCTTGGGCCCCTGCACCCGCGTGGGAGACCAGCTCGGGCCTTTCTGGCCATTTGGGGAGTGAACCCGCGGTTGGGAGATCTCTCTCTCCCCCAAATAAATTTTTCAAGGACCACACAGATTCCCACAGCGAAGCCTGATGTGTTCTTGTAACCCTGTTTCCAATGAGTTTTGGGGGGCTGAGGCCAGGAGAGGCTTGGGGGTCACCATTCGGTCACCCAGGAGGTCAGGAATGCGCCTGGAGGCTGAGGCCAGGGGGTGGGGAGGCCCCAGCTCCCAGCCCCGAGAACGCAAAGGAAGATCCGGCACCATGGTTCTTCTTTATAAACACAAGTACATAATGTTTATTTGAAATTCCAATTTATTACAAGTTCACCCTTGAATGGGGCCCTTCCTCCTTAAAGACGATTTAAAAAAACCACCACCGGTTCCGATGTCACTTAGGTGGGGACGTAGGATTCTCACTACCAACAAGGACAGACTGGACCTAGGACAGAGGCGGGGGAGGGCGCAGCGGCCGGGGTCACGAAACTGGACATCGGGGCTAGCTCCAGGCCTGCGGGAGGAGGGACGGTGAACGCGCGCGCTGGCCCCGGGGTCCTCGGCGGGGAGGCTGGCGGGAGCCGGGCGGCAGCCGGAGGTCACCGCCCAGAGGCCCGCTCCCCAGTCCTCCAAGCGTGGTCCCCTTCCCAGGCCGCTTCTCCTTTAACTTAAATAGGGACAGGAGCGCCGAGGGGCTCCAACCTCCCAAATTCAAAGCTGATAGAAAAGAAAATGAAACCCTGTTCTGTACTTTTATCAAAATCTGTCATAAAAGGGAAAGACGACAAAGCCTGGCCTGCGCTCGCCGTGAGCGCCGGATGGCTGCGGGGAGGGGCCTCCCAGCCCGGGCAGGACCCTGGGAGCGGCAGGCACCCAGGGAGCCGCAAGCTGAAGGCTGAGCGGGCGCTTGCGGGCTGGGCCGGGGCAGCCACCTGCCGGGCCGGGCCCAGCCCAGCCTCTCTGCGGGAGGGAGGAGAGCAAACACCATCATAGAAATTGTACTGTACATGTGCCAAAGCAAGATGACAAATATTTTACAAGATGTTCTTTATACAATGTCACTGCTGAAACAAGCAACTTTTAATAACTAGAAAAGTCAATTTAAAAAAACTTCGACGACTCCATTCCTCCTGCTTGTCTTCCGCTCCCCCGGGAGCGCGTCTGGTGTGGCTGGGCCGGGCCTCACAGTAAGGGTTACATGCATGATTAGAAGCAGGACGCCAGTCTCGCGTGAAGTGCCTTCGTTGTTTTTGTTTCTTTTTTTGATTTTTTAAATTTTTATTTGGGGGGGGG
>CM027397.1:7416949-7443267 GCA_015711505.1 Sylvilagus bachmani
ACCCTCTCTCCCTCTCTCCCCCCCCCCCGATCCTGTTCCCTTGCTGTCTCCTGCTACCCACCCCCCAACTCAGCTCCCTGGCCAGGACCCCGCCTCTCTACTTCCTCTGTCGTCGTCCCCGGGGCTGGCCCGCGGGCTCGGGCTCACTGTCCGCTCCGTCCTCGGCCGGCCGGTCGGGAAACTTCTTGCGCTTGCGGCGGACATAGGGGTGGCCGGGCAGGTGCTTGCGCAGCAGGGCCACCAGGCACTGTTCCGTCTTCGCCATGCAGCTGAGCACGTGGCTGCCGCGGCAGTTGTAGAGCTCGGCGTTGCTGAACACCTGCTTCATGTCGCCCAGGAACTCCTGCACGGAGCGGTAGTCCCCGCACGAGCACTTGTTCTGCATGGTCTGGAAGTCCATGGGGTGGCTGATCACGTCGTAGTAGTCCTCGGCCTCATCCCGCGTCACGGGCTCCCTGGGGGAGAACGCAGCAGGAAGCCCGCGTGATGTGGCCCAGTCCGGGACCCCCACGCCACCCCCACCCCCCAGGACTGGCCAGGCAAGCGACGCCCTCCCAGGGCCAGCTGCCTCTCTGGAACGTTCTCGGCAGCCGGGGGCTCACCTGAAGGGCCAGCTGAAGCGGTACTTCACCACCTTGTGCAGGATCTCCTCGCACTTCTGCAGCTCCAGGCTCTGCCTCCGGGAGCCCCGCTTCGTCTGAAGCACCTGGCACCGGGGAGAAAGGACCGTGAGTGCAGGTGGGGGGGGGGGGGAGCAGCAGCGGCACAGGGCAAGACACGGGCGTCTGTTGGGGGAGACAAGGACGGAGGTCGGGTGTTTCCGGCACGCGGGCGCCGGCATGGCCCCACAGCGGGCCAGGCCGCGCTCCAGCAGCCCCGTGCCTCCTCCCCGGGCGGTCAGAGCGGCGCCGTGCTGAGCAGCCCTGTCGGAGAGCAGAAGGACCTGGGATCAAGGTGATGCCGCGGGGGCACCATCAAGCCACTGCACCGAGCCTGGAGGTGTGTGGGGGATGGGGCGTCTCCAGGGCTAAGCAAAGCGAGAACTCTGACTGCCCCAGCTCTGCCAGCGCAGGCCCGGCGAGCAAGGGGCCCCTTCCAGGTAGGCACAGGAGCCGGAGTTCACCGGGGCAGGGCTGGGCAAACAAAGGATCAGCCAGCGCCCTCTGGGCTCCCTGGTGGCTTGCTTTGTGCCCCAAGCCCAGTGGACTCTGTCGAAACAGGCACATTTTCAAGAGCTGCTTTTTTCCTTACAGTGCAAGTGAGACCTGAAACAAAGCGCTACGACACGGCGGGCTGAGAGGAGGCCGGCCCCGCCCCTGCCCCGACAACTGTGGGCAGAGCCGCGCCAGCCAGCGAGGCCCCGGCATTGCCGGCATTCCCAGGAGCCCCGGCCCCTGCGCCCGCTGCGGACACATGGGAACTATTTTAAAACCTTAACAAGCTGCAGGCTGCCTGCTCCCTGAGGCGACGACGCAGGCCACAGCGGGGGAGGCCGGACACAGCAGCCCGGAGGGCCTGGGCCTGTCTGCTGGCGGCTGGCGGTGCCTCCCGAGCTGGGGAGGGGGAAGGGGGCTCCCACCTGTTGCTAGACAAATTCCTAGTGCTGGGGTGGGGTGGGGAGCACGGACAGAAAGTCACCCTCACCAGCTCATCCACCTCGGCGTCGTCCCCAGGGGGTGCCTTGGGCCGCGCCCGCCGGGCGGGGTGCGGCTTCTTCCCCGGGCGACGGCCTGGCCTGGCCACAGGGGTGACGACGCTCTGCTTGCCCCGGATGGTCTTGCGAGGCCTCACTGCAAGGAGAAGAGGGGATCAGAACGCAACAGCCGAGCATGGAGGGCACAGCCACAGCGATGCAGGAGGGGTCGGGGGTCCTGGGGCCAAGGCCATGGCGTCTCCAGGGATAGGGTGCTCCAGCTCCTCCTGCGATGGGGAGCGGACGCTGTCACCTCGCTGGCACCAATCCTCCAGGACCTCCGTCCTTGGGGATGAGGCCCCGAAGGCGTCAGCTGACAGGGCAGCTACCGGACTTCCCCAAGCAAAGCCCTGGCTGCAGCCGCCCCGTCCGCAGGCCCCGAGCCATCCCGCACTGCCGCCACCTTCCCAGAGAAAAGCCAATGCTCACTGCAAGGGCCACGGCCACGGGCTGCCTCGCAAGCCAGCCTGGGCTCGGCCTCGCTTCTGCATTTCTGCACACCACAGGCAGTGGCTAGGGCACTTCCATCACAGCCTGTCCAGGATCCCCAGAGACCTGCGGCTCAGGTCTGCAGCAGATATGCCCGCGGGCAGCCCGAGGCTGCTCCATCGAGTCCAGCGCTCTCCTCGCTAGCGGCCTGGGTCACTTGTGGGGAGTGGGGAGATGACCTCTGGACGGATGCGGCACAGAGCGTCAGTGAACGAGCTTTCCATCCTGTTTCTGGCCCAGGGTGGCGCTCCTTGGGCTGTTTCAGGGTCTCCAGCTCAGAAGCAGCGCTGGGCCTAGGAGCCGCACTAGGGAACCGCAGCTGGGGGGAGGGAGTGGAGTCCAAAGGTGGCCCAGACGAAGGTCTCTGAAGCCGCACATGCCCTCAGACCCCTCAGGGCAAACGCTGGTCCTAGACACTCAGGTGGGAACAATCCCTTGGGAAAGGAGTAACAAGGTAGAAGTACTAGGCAATCATCAATGTGAAAACAGGGGCTGGCAATGTGGCGTGGTGGCTTCAGCCACCACCTGCAGCGCCAGCATCCCGTGTGAGCGCTGGTTCAATTCCTGGCTGCTCCTCTTCCGATCCAGCTCCCTGCTAATGCACTTGGGAGAGCAGTAGATGGCCCAAGTCCTTGGGCCCCTGCACCCATGTGGGAGACCTGGAAGAAGCTCCTGGCTCCTGTCTGGTCCAGCTCTGGCTGTTGCAGCCATTTGGGGAATGAACCAGCAGATGGAAGACTCTCTCTCTAATGCTACCTTTCACATAAAATAAACAATTCTTTAAAAAAAAAAAAAAAGCATGAGAACAGAGAAAACCGCAGAATCTGTTCCCAAATATGTGCCGAGCCATGAGCCCAGGCCAAGCGAGGCGCCGGCGAAGGCACTACACCTGCCTCCCAGGGGACGCCCTTCGACAATCCGCCCCAGTGAGCAAACAGGAGCTCCTGCAAACACGAAGACCGAGCGTCGCAGGCTATACCACGGGGATGGCAGCAAACTGCCAGCCTGGCGCCTGACTGCGGCCAGAGCAGGCCGGCCGAACCCCTGAGGGCAGCTCTGCTCTCTTAGGCGCTCTTGGATCTGGAAGGACAGTCAGGACGCCCCCTGGGGTGGAGGCAGGGCACAGCACTGTGGGGAAGCAGGTTGGGCCGCCCCTCCAACACCAGCATCCCATGAGCGTCAGTTCAAGTAACAGCTGCTCCACTTCCAGCCCAGCTCCCTGCTAATGCGTCTGCCCCAGCCACGGGAGACGGGCACCGAGTTCCTGGACGCCCGCTTTGGCATGGCCCAGCCCCAGGCACTGCAGCAATCTGGGGAGTGGGCCAGTGGAAGGAAGCCTTCTCTGTCACTCTGCCTTTCAAATAAATTTTTTTTTTTTTTTTTGGACAGGCAGAGTGGACAGTGAGAGAGACAGAGAGAAAGGAGAAAGATCTTCCTTTGCCGTTGGTTCACCCTCCAATGGCTGCTTCACTGCAGCTGGCACACCGCGCTGATCCGAAGGCAGGAGCCAGGTGCTTCTCCTGGTCTCCCATGGGGTGCAGGGCCCAAGCACTTGGGCCATCCTCCAGCGCACTCCCTGGCCACAGCAGAGAGCTGGCATGGAAGAGGGGCAACCGGGACAGAATCCGGTGCCCCAACCGGGACTAGAACCCGGTGTGCCGGTGCCGCAGGCGGAGGATTAGCCTAGTGAGCCAAGGCACCGGCATACATAAATCTTAAAAAAAAAAAAAAAAAAAGACAGTGCTTTGGACAACCTCAATCCGTAAGGAAGTGCCTGGGTCCAGTCCCAGTCCTACAGCGAGTCTAGCTTCCTGCTAATGTTCGCCCCGAGACGGCGCAGGGCACAGGCTAGCCGGGACCCCTCCAGCCCTAACACGAGAACAGCCAGCACGGTGGCAGCGCTCGGCCTCTGCACGGCAGCGGGGCAGACCGTGAGGAGAGCAGACAAACCCAACACTTACACCGCAGACCAGCCACCTCATAGTCCTCCTCCTCCTCCTCCTCCTCCTCCTCTTCCTCCTCCGGATCGCTCTCATCATCTTCACTGTCTTCAGAGGCCGACTCTTCCGTGTAATTCCTACGAGGAGGGAAAACCACATGGCAGTCCTGAGGAGAGAAGGGCTAACGACCCCAGGAGCCCAGCTTCTCAGAGACTAGACAGACAGACCTGCTCTGGCAGGGAACCCCAAATCCAGGCCAGGCCAGCGCTCCACTCGATGAATAACCAAGTGTCAACAGCTGTCTCCTCTAACGGGCCCCAAATGGCTTGGACAAGAACCCGTGGTGACAGAAATCAAGACCACAATGCAATGCTCCCCTCCCCCAATGAAACAATGCCTTTGCCTCACAAAAGGAGCCAGGTAGTGTAACACTGCAGGTAGTAAAAGCTGCCCGTGCGGGGGTGGCCTGCGGATCCCCAGCAGCCAGGCAGGTGCGACTCCACCTTCCTGGCCGGGTTCCACGACCAGCAGCTTGCAGATGACCCTAAGATCAAAGCACGGTAATCCCAGCTCGGAACAGCCGGTCCCAGCCCTGCGTTTCGGAGCAGCTGGAAGGCAGGGAGAAGCCACGGCGGACACCGCGAAGGTGGGGTCAGATCAAACAGCTCTGCCTGAGAGACCACGCCAGGTGCACACTGCAGGGGCTGCCCTCTGACGGCCTCCCGCTTCAGCGTGAACTCAGCAAACACCAGCAGTCTCCCCTTCACAAGCCTGCACTCCGCCTCACTGACACTCAGTGAAGAACAAAGCAGCAGGGCCGGCGCTCGGGCGTGGCTGCGGCACCAGCATCCCATACGGCGGTCAGTCCCAGTCCCGCCTGCTCCACTTCCTGTCCAGCTCTCTGCTAGTAGCCTGGGAAAGCGACGGAGATGGCCAAGTGCTTGGGCCCCTGCTTCCCTTGTGGGGCGCCCAGAGGAAGCTCCTGGTCCTGGTTTCGGCCTGGCCCAGCCCTGGCTGTTGTGGCCATCTGGGAGTGAACCAGCAGATGGAAGACCTCTCTCTTCCTCTCTGTAACTCCACCTTTCAACTAAATATAAACAAATCGTCCCCGCGACAGCAGGGGTTTAGCTGGGCCGTGGGCAGGCTGCGCACAGTACTCCCGACACGGAGGAGAGCACAGGAGGCACGCTGAATGAGGATGTGATGGCACCCGGGGCTCAGCAGACCCTGCGCCAGCGTTAAGAGTCTCCAAGTGTAGCCAGGGGACAGGGCGGGGGGTTCCGCAGGGGAAAGAGCCGCCACCGACCACAGCGGACAGCATGCTGCTTAGGGCTGCCTGAATCCTCTGCCAAAGTGCAGAGTTCAAGTCCTGGCTCTACTTTCTTTTTTAAAGATTTATTTATTTATTTGAAAGTCAGAGTTACACAGAGAGAGAGAGAGAGAGAGAGAGAGAGAGAGAGAGGTCTTCTACCCGCTGGTTCACTCCCCAGTTGGCCACAATGTCCAGAGCTGCACTGATCTGAAGCCAGGAGCTCCCTCCGGGTCTCCCACGTGGGTGCAGGGGCCCAAGGACTTGGTCCATCTTAACTGCTTTCCCAGGCCATAGCAGAGAGCTGGATTGGAAGCGGAGCAGCCGGGACTTGATCCGGCGCCCATATGGGATGCCGGCACTGTAGGTATCCATACGCCACAGCACTGGCCCCTGGCTCCACTTCCAATTCCAGTTTCCTGTCAAAGCACACCCCGGGAAGCAGTGGCGACAGCTCAAATATCTGGGGACCTGTCACCCACGTGGGAGATCAGACTGAGTTCCAGGCTCCTGGTTGTAGCTTGGCCCAGTCCCGGCTGCTATGGGCACTTGGAGAATGAAGCAGTGATGGAAGAAGTCTGTTTCTGCCTTTCAAACAAATAACATTTTTAAGAAATTGGGCAGAGCCAGTGTTGTGGCAAAGCAGGTAAAGCTGCCACCAGACACCCCACATGGGGGCTGGTTTGTGTCTCAGCTGCTCCATTTCTGATCCAGCTTCCTGCTGTGGCCTGGGAAAAGTAGCAGAAGATGGCCCAAGTGCCTGGGCGCTGGCAACCCATGTGGGAGGCCTGGAAGAAGTTCCTGGCTTCTGTCTTCAGCCTGGCCATTGTGGCCTTTTGTGGAACGAACCAGCACTCACATGATCTCTCCCTCTCCCTGTTATTCTTTTATAATAAACCTTAAAAAAGAGCGAGCGAGCGAGCAGTCAGGCTAGTGAGTTTAGAACGGGCGATGGCAAGGTGAGTCTGCCCGCGGACACATGGAGAGTGGCGGGCAGGAGGCTGATTCTTCTAAGACTTCTGGACACTGGACTGACCACACCTGGCCAATCAGTGGCTATGTAAAGCCAGGGAGAAATTCACATCCAAGCTGGCATCAAGAGGCAGACAGTGTGCGTGGGGAAGAGGGCGCCGCGTGCTGACTGGAGATCTAATTGTGAAGAAGTGAGATGTGGGTACCATGGAAGACGGCAGAGCACTTCGCAAAGTTCGTGGAAAATGTGTCTTATGAAAAATGCAGATTAACATTTTTTGCATCACAATAATCTCAATCTTTAATCCCTCTCTTCCACAAGCTCTCGTGCAGTGCTCTTTCTTGAGATGGTCTGGCCGAGACAGAGAACCCGGCAGGCGGGGAACACCTGAAACCCCAACATCAGGCTAGAGGCAGACCGGAGCCCTCTGGGCCCCTCCCGAGACGATCGGGTTCTGTACCAAAAACCCCACTCAAAGCTCCCCTGACCGAGCCGGTGTGAGTCACCGCAGCTCTACGGTGACAGCTCTTTGTTCATTTCTTTTGAAAACAAAGACTCCTCACCTGCCGCGGGAGTTGCGCCGGGCAGTGGCTGGCTGGCAGGCCGGGCACTGCCACTCGCCATCTGGCACTTCGTAGAGGGCCGGCCGCAGGCAGAACAGGTGGAAGGCTTTGTTACACTCGTCACAGAGGATCAGCTTGTCGTCCTCACCTGTGGAGAGAGAGGCTAGCAGCACTGCGGCAGCCCACGAGAGCACTCGCCCCGCCCGCGCCGCCACAGGGCAACACACGCTCCAGAACAGGGGCGCCCTGGCCCTCAAGGCAGTCATTTGCTGGAAAGAAATGGAGCCAAAAGAAATGTCCTCTAGTCTACAGAGCACAGGTAACTGAGGGCTCAGGTCTCCTAACTCACATGGCCAGACCCGCGCAGGGCCAGGCAGGGCCAGCCGACGCCTGGAATGCCCCTTACTCTGCTCTTCTCTGAGACCCCACACGCCCCCCATTTCCCATGAAAATAAACCAATCAGCTGAGCATGGCCATCTCCCCGTTCCCTCCTCCCTTCTCTATCAGCTTGATTCTGAATGACTGTACGGACTTTCCTATCCTTGGAAATTAAACCTTAACCTAATTCACAAAATAACTTCAGCCCCCAAGGAGACAATCACTCGGCTTCTAGCAATGCAGTTCTCTCTGCACACAGGACCGCGGGAAGATCTTGGCACGCAACGGTCCCACATGCCTTGCCCCGCAGAGGCCCCATCTGAGCATCCTCACACGCACAGACTGCCCCCTGCTGGCCGCACCCGCTCTGACCTCACAGATACTAAAATTTTGAGGTAACTGGAGGACTTAGTTTTAGATTCACTAAACTGCTCCCTGATGGCATCACTGTTCCTGTTTCATTGCGAGCAAAGGGCCTGCCGGGACTCACTGTGGGGTAACCTCAGACCCTCAGAAGGTGAGGTCTGTCCCAGCAAACTCGGGGAAACACAGTATCAGGAGTGAAGATCCCAACCCCCAGGACACCCAGATTAGAAACGCCATCTCGATATACCCTTCTTCCGACAGACTTTGCACCGCGCGTTCTCTGCAGACATATCCCACTTGATGCATGCGTCCAGCATCCCGAGTAGAACATGCATTCTGGAGAAAGTCTGAGCCTCGCGAATTGCCGTCTTCCATTTTTCCAGTGCAGACGCAACCTAAACAGAGACCAAGTCAGGCCAGCATTACTACGACGTCAAACCCAGGCACACGGGAAGACACTAGGGCTCCCGCCTCCAAGCACTGCCCGGTTTCACTCAGGTATCCTGGAAGAAGCGGCGGCTCCAAAGCACACAGAAAACGTGCCAAGTGTCGCCGGAGGGAAGGGACAGTCCTTCACCTGGAGACCCAGCGTCACCTAGAAGTCGGAGCTCCTGGGTGCAGCCTGTCCAGGTGTGGTTAGCAAGGCGCTGTCCCTGCACTCATGGACCATGCTTCTGGACTACAGGGCCAAGGATGCTAGATAACGTCTGCAGCACTCCTAGTTCACGGGCAAGTCCCAAGTCCAGGACCAGCCTGCCTTCACTCTGGACGCTGGCCTCAGCCCAGCATCAAAAAATGCCGATGGGCCGGAGCCTCGGCTCACTAGGCTAATCCTCCACCTTGTGGCGCCGGCACACCGGGTTCTAGTCCTGGTCAGGGTACCGGATTCTGTCCCGGTTGCCCCTCTTCCAGGCCAGCTCTCTGCTGTGGCCCGGGAGTGCAGTGGAGGATGGCCCAAGTGCTTGGGCCCTGCACCCGCATGGGAGACCAGGAGAAGCACCTGGCTCCTGCCTTCGGATCAGCGCGGTGTGCCAGCTGCAGCGAAGCAGCCATTGGAGGGTGAACCAACGGCAAAGGAAGACCTTTCTCCCTGTCTCTCTCGCTCTCTCTCACTGTCCACAAAAAAAAAAAAAAAAAAAAAAAAAAAAAGCCAATGAACTTACAGGCAGCCTAAGCACGCACAGTAGGGATACGGGAGAAATGGAATTAGCAGTTCAGTTACAGACACCCTCTTCCCCAGACATGCTCTAAGGAAAACAGAAGTGCCATTTTAGCCTAATTCATTTATAGTGTTGTTTTGTTCATCAAAAGGTGATTTTTAAAAAATTTTCAAAGTGTTTGAGAGCTAAAAGGTAAGCAAATGCCAGTGTAGGGGCGTCACTCTCCCAGTGGGGAAAGGTGTCAGAGACAGGCGTGGCCAGGCTCAGGCGGCACACATCCGGAGCTCCAGCTGGGTGGAGGTCCTGTGTTCAGCTTGGTCAGGAGTGAACGAGCGCGAGAGGAGGCCCTTGCTGCTCAAGGCTCGCATGCCCTAGTGCCAACCAGCTGACCCCCACCACTCAGCTGACCCTGGCACCACGGGGGACCTCTCCACCTTGCCCTAGGCACTGAAGTCCGCTGGAAGAGACAGACCTCCTACAGGAGAGGTGACCAGGCAGGGAGAGCTGGGCTCCCTCTAGTGGACAGTCAGCTCCCGTGCACACGTGTGGGAGAACAGTCCCACATGCAGGCTGCAGCTTTCCACTTGCTGATTATGTCCTAAGTTATAAAATGTGGGCACCCAGCAGCTAGTCTGGCTTCAATAAATTATTTTTTAAACTTGAAGAGATCTTGGAAATAAGCTTGTCTAACCTGGTGTATTTTTAAGATTTTAAATGGATCATACACTTTTGTGAGTGGCTTCTTTCACGGAGCGTGTTTCTAGGCTCATGCACACGCACAGTCTTCCTCCCATTTTACTGCGGAATGATATTCCACTGCACAGACATATCACATTTTATTTACTCAACAACTGGCAGACATGTGAGCTGTTTCCATATCTGAGTTTCTCAGAACAACGCTGAATGCTTGTGTAACATTCACTTGTTATTTTCCACGGGAAGAAAGTTTGCCTGAAGTTTCACAACAATGTGAGGTGCAGGTTCCCTGTTTCCCAATCCACACACACGGCAGGACACCTACTGGACAATCATTAGCATACCCTCACCCACTAAACCTGCCTAGACTCCAACCAACTTCTGACTGCGAGGGGCAAAAACTTTTAGTAGACACTCAAGATTTGAGAGAACATCCTGGTCTCCTCTGATGGCACAAAATCCCAAACAGGCCCAAGAATGCCAAAGATAACCCAAACAAAACATCTACCACATTCAAGACTGTGTTTTCAAAAGCAGATAGGAGTGGGTGTTTGGTGTCAGGAGGGTAAAGACCGCTCAAGACTCCTGTACCCCACACGGGAGAGCCAGGGTTTGAGCCCTGGCGCTGCTCCCTGGTCATGCACAGCCTGGGAGACAGCAGCTCGAATACTCGGATCTCTGCCACTCACCAGGGACCCAGACTCAGTTCTTGGCTCTTGGCTCTCAGTTTCGGCCTGGCCTAGCTCGGGTGTTACAGCTATTTGCAGAGTGAACCAGCCGATGGAAGCTCTGTCCTTCAAAATTTCTTTAATAAATAACACTACCCTGGTGGGAAACCAAACCCTCGGCACACCAGGTTTTCCTAACTGTTGGGCCCACCCGAGAAGCAGGTATTAACGACAGAATTGAGAGGGGGCGGCGTACATCCAATCACCAGGAACGCCCTTGCTCAGCTCTGGAAGGGCAGGTATCCCATCCCGGCGAGGATACCAGCAGCTTCGGATCAGTCTTCCACCGAAGACCACGGAAAATGGAAAAACAAACAGCAAAGCGATCAGGACAAATGCAACCAAAGTAAACAGAATGTCAAGCAAAACTCAAGCCTTCGCCAAATTCTACATTACATACTGTCTTTTCCACTTAACTCAAGGAAACAAAAAAGCATCGAATATTTAGATAATCTACATCTGTAAATAAGGAAACTAATGCCCAGATTAGAGACTGATACACGTTTAGGCAACAGGGATGGGAAGCCCTGGCCCCGCTGAGTGGAAACCTTCACAGCCAAGGACTGGAAAATTCCATGCTGTGGGGACGCTGGCCCTGGGGAGGGCAGGGGCAGGCGCAGGCCCGGCTGGGAGGCGCCTCGCTCATTTTCCAGGAAACCGTCCCAGGCTTTCCATCCACGCCTCTGATGGAGGAGGATGTGGAGGGCTTGGTGTCCTCCCCAGCTACGCAGAGGACAAGTCTCAACCCGACAAGCTGCAAGGCCACTTCTCGTTGGGGCTCAGACGCACAGAGCTTACTGAGAACGCCACGAAACGGCAAGGGAAGAGGTGCTGCCTGGAAGGGTCACGTCAGGAAAGACTGCTCTGTCCTCAAAACCTAGGCCAGACTCCGCAGCACTGAAGACGATGCCCGACAGACGGGTCCTCTATGCGGCACCTCAGTATCGCCTCGCAGGTAACCTCGGTCATCAGCAGCCACTCGAAAGGCGACACCTCAATCCCAGTCAGATAATACACATGTGCCATTTCTGAGCAAGTCTGAACTACAGCTTTATCGAAGCCTCTGCTCTGCTGACCTGTCTCATCCCCACCGTCTTCCCTGTATCACCCCGTCTCACCCTAACAAGGAGTTCTGGAAAGAACACAGACAAAGAGCGCACCAGTGCTGGGGACAGCAGCCAGTTCCGACCAATCTGAAAAGGCCCCAGCGGGCCCTTCCGTGGCCTGATTTCCTGCCTTCCTTCCTAACCCCGTGCCTCTGGGATGTCCTCAGGGAAGCTCTGCCGGCCCTGGCCGAGCCTCCCTCACAGTGCTTCTCCTCGTCAGTACTTGTCACTCTACTGCCACTGTCTCCTGCTTCCAGGACCCAGGGCTTTTACTCAGCTCCGTGAAACCTCCAGACCCAGCCCTGTCCTGGCACCGGCGGGCTTCATCAGATGTCTGTGAAAGGAAGGGAGGAGGGCAATCGAGAACAGGGACAGTACTCCGCGGCAGATGAGGGCTGGGGCCTCTCCCCTAACGGAGGGCCTCCCAATGCTTTTCTTTGTAAGTCCTCGTAAACTGAAATTCAACACACAAAAATGGAGCTGCCAGTTACTATATTATTTATTCCTTCACTTAAAAAGGCAGGGAGACAATGAGAGAGACCTCCCTCTGAGGCTTTTCCCTGCCCCTTCCCCGCCAAACACCTGCAAGAGCAGGGCTGGGCCAGGGTGAAGCCAGGGGCTGGAACTTCACCCACACTTCCTGTATACGTGGCACCAATCCAACTACTCCATACGTAGAAGAGGGAAAGCTTCACGACACTGAACTTGGCAATGATTTCTGAGATATGACAGCAAAAGTAGAGGAGGCGACAAAAAGAAAAACGGGGGGGGGGGGAGGGGGGAAGGAATGGCACGAGTGCTGCGGCACAGGGGGCTAATGAGCACCGGCTCCAGTCCCGGCTGCTCCACTTCCAATCCAGCTCCCTACTAACAGCCTGCAAAGCAACCCAAGTGCCTGGGCTACTGCTACCTACTTGGGAGACCTGGATGAAGCTCCTGGGTCCTGGCTCACTTCCCAGCTGTTGCAGCCATCTGTCTGTCCCTCTCTATAACTCTGCCTTTCAAATAAATAATATTTTTTTTAAAAAATGGAAAGATAGGTAAGTTGGACTGACTTTATCAAAATTAAAACTTTAATGCATCAATTACTATCAAGACACTATCAGGGCCGGCGCTGCAGCTCACTAGGCTAATCCTCCGCCTGCAGCACTGGCACCCCGGGTTCTAGTCCGGGTCAGGGCGCCGGATTCTGTCCCGGTTGCTCCTCTTCCAGGCCAGCTCTCTGCTGTGGCCCGGGAGTGCAGTGGAGGATGGCCCAAGTGCTTGGGCCCTGCACCTGCATGGGAGACCAGGAGGAAGCACCTGGCTCCTGGCTTCGGATCGGCACAGCGCGCTGGCCGTAGCGGCCATTTGGGGAGTGAACCAACGGAAAAGGAAGACCTTTCTCTCTGTCTCCAACTCTGCCTGTCAAAAAAAAAAAAAAAAGAAAAGAAAGAAAAAAGAAAAAAAAAGACACTATCAGGAGAATGAAATGGAACACCTGGAATGGCAGGCTGTATTTGTAAGTCGTTTATCTGAGAAGGCTAAACATGGAAAGAACGTCAACGAGAAAACAACCCAATTAAAAAACAAGCAAAGTGCCTGAATATGCATTTCTCCAAAGATGACAGGCACATGGCCATTTTGAAGACTCTCAACGTCACTGATAATTAGGGACACGCAAATAAAAACCACAATGAACTACCCATTCATCCAAGCTATGGAGCCTAGCGAACGTCAGTGAGGATGTGGAGAAACCAGAATTACAGATTACTATGTGGCCCAGCAAGTCCACCTCTGGGCACACTGAAGCGCAGGGACTCAGACACAGTGACAGCAGAATCAGCAGAAGAGCTGCCAGGCAGGAGCGCCCCAAGTGCCCATCCGCGGATGACGAGGTGAGTGTGTACACACAAATGCGGCACGGCAAGGAACGTGCCGGGTCTCTGTCCTCATCCTAGCACTCGGCACTTCCTCCCACACCACCTCTGGTGTTCACAGGAACCCTTCGGATCACCCTGACTGCGACGACCTCAGTGGCCCCCAAGCAACCTCACGATGGAGCTGGTCGCCAGAAAGACCAAGTGATTAGAGAGCTGGAACCCTGCAGCTCTGCCCATGACCCCCTGGAAGGGAAAACAGAGGGACCTGGCGCTGAGGCTCTAAGCAAGACAGGATGAACCCCAGTGACGAACATAGCCGGGTGCTGGCCGAGTGGCTACGGTGGAGAGGGCGTGGCTGCTCTGTGCGCCGCCCCCACCCCACCATCAGGCTGCTTCGGTCCTGCATCCTGGCCGACAACACAGTAACCCACACAAAACGCTTTCCTGAGTTCCGTGAGTCATTCCAGCAAATCACCACCTGAGGCGGCAGTGGCTGTGCAACCTTCAGCGCAGAGCAGGCTCAGGGGGCGACGCGGCACCTGCAGCTGCCTGTGAGCTGAAAGCCGCCTGTGGGACAAGCCCCTTAACCCTGCGAGCTGACGCAGGCCCACGCACAGAGCGTGGGGATTCACTTGTGGGACTCAGTGGCGTTGGCAGAGAACTGGAGAACTGCTCGGTGCACAAACCCCACATACGTGTATCTAAAGCGCTGTGAGTAGATCAGGTTTTAACATACAATGGAATATTAATCAGCCTTAGAAAGCAGCTCTGGCTCTGGTATGTGCTTCAACAGAAACCCTGAAGACTTGCAAGTGCAACAAACCAGTCACAAAAGGACTCACTGCATGATTCCACGGAGAGGAGACACCTAGAGTAGTCAAATGCATACAGACGGGCAGGAGGAAGCAGGGAGTTAGTGGTTAACGGGGCACAGGATCAGTTTGGAAAAATAAAAAGGCTCAGGAGATGGACGTGCTGACAGTTGCAGAAGTGTACATGTAAACACAGTCAACATTACATTAGGTATGTTTTACCACAATTTTAAAAATATTTTTAAAGCCACCACCATTGATTAAAAGAGACAATCGAATATTGCTTAAAGAAAGGGGGTGGGGTGGGGGGCTGCACAACCACTCTATTATCCACAGACTAGTTTGAAAATCATTAATTTAGCAGAACATTATTAAGAAAAAAATGCAAAGTTAGCTCAGGGCACAATACTTGTGGGAGCTAAAAAGCACGGAGTTGAGGCTGTCTTTAAAACCGAGGACACGCCCCGCAGCATCACCGACTGTAACTGCAATCACTGCGCACCTTCGCTTCCTCTGCCAGTTTCTTCTCTTCGTCCACTTCCTCGGCCTTGGCTGAATCTTCACTTTGCAGTTTTCTCCTCTTTTGTTTGGGAGCCATGAAGCCCTGGAGAAACTTCTTTATGACACTGGCCTGCAGGGCAATGACGCACTCACCAAAGTCCTTCAGCTTCTCCAGGGAAACGACCTGCACACAACGATGGTAATGCCAGATGAGAAGAGGCCGAGAGAAAGATGAAGCAGTCCATCCCAGCCGCGCCAGACCGACTGCGCCTCCCGCGCCTCCAGGGCCGCACCCCTCATCGCACTGGGCTCTCAGCTCACTGGATGGCTATGGATTTGAAAGCAGTCGACTAGCTCCATGTCCCCAGGGAAGGGACCCAGAATTTTCTGAAATTTCTTCAGCTTTTGGGGAGCTGCACAGAGCTTTCACGCAGTAAAGACTGAATGCCTACAATGTGCAAGGACCGTCTTAATGCAAAGACAAGCGGAGGAGACCCGTCACAAAAGACGTACGAATTAAAAAATTTCATTCCATAGCAAGGGAAAAATTAGGACAGCTCAGTGTCAACTAGAATCGGGTAACTTACAAAACATCTGCTACCAAAAAAAGTCAATGTGTAACTCTTCAAAAATCATCAAGAACCATAAATATGTTTAAATCCTTTTTTTCTAGAAAATGTACCAAGAAATATCACTAATTAAAAAGAAAAAAAAATTCCATGCAGTGGATATGTACGTAATTTGCTAGCTCTCGTAACAAAGACAATTATGCAGAGGAGGTGGGAGGGATTTATAAATCAGGGCTCACGGGGACATGGGCCACTCCTAGTCACACACACCATAATGCATAACGTGGTCTCTCGGCACCCACAAGGACACCGGCTGCAGAAGCCTCCTGACACCAAGATCTGTGGATACTCAAATCCCTTCTATCAATGGCACAGGATCTGCAGAAAGCCTAGCACATCCCCTCTACTCTTCAAACCACCTCGAGGCGACGTCTAACACATAGCAGCCACGTAAGGGCTATTTAGATAGCTGTTATTCTGAACAGCGTAGGGAATAATGACCCCCTGAAAAATGTCCACGTTCAGCACAGAGTAAATTTTCCCTCCAAATATTTTTGATCTGCAGACGGTTTAATTCATGGATACAGAACCCACAGAGGGCTGATTATAACTTGAAGAGACACAATGTTGCTATGTGTGGGATGATACAGGCTTTATGACTTTAAAGCAGTAAAGACTTCACAATGGTGACTGATGGGTAGTTTTCTCCAATGTGGGCCCTGAGGGCTCATCCTTCGTGTCAGGTGCTATGGACCCACACTACTTCAGGGTCCTTCTAGGCAGTGAATGGCAGGATGGGAAACAGCCCTGACATGGAGTCCACGTCACAGCATGAGTAACGCCCAACGTCAGCAGCGCTCTCCTGTGCTGGCGGGCTGAGGGCTGAGAAGCAGGACACACACACATGGTGGGTGCTTCTCAGCCCAGGCACCCAGTGGTAACCAACCACGGCCTCACACCAGTGCTCCAGCCAGCTTAACATAAGCTCACGGTGAACAGATTCTGAGCCAACTATTAGGCTTCCTAGACCCAACAAAAGATGACCACCCCCCACCCCCAAAAAATGTACTTGAAGACTTTTGGTCCTATCTATGCCTTTCAAGACAAACCACCCAAACATGACTCCCAGGGTCACCTGGGAGGTTAGGAACAGCATCAGGAAGCAAGTCCACCCAACCCCAGTGGAGTTCTGTGGGTGACAGCTTTCCGAGTACTTGCTCCTGGCCTTACCCGGGCTTCAAACTCCGATGTCTCCTCCACATAGCCAAGCCCTCCTTTCTGTAACCTCGTTGCCACTTCAATGAGGTCGCTCCTGAGGAAGTTTAAGAGCTCCTGGTTGCCGTCACAGGATTTCAGGCCCAGATTTGGTTTCCGAGCCAGGTGAATAGAGTGAATGATGTCCTGGTACCTACAAGCGTTGGGGCGGGAAGAGTGGGGCAAAGTTACTCTTGCACGTGACGTGTTCTTTAGCCTGGATCACAGCACTATGGTGTGCCTAGCACCACTCAAAAAAGTCTGGCACTGTGGCAGAGTCTGTTCTAAGGTTATCTCTCAGCTCTCATCAATCAAACCTAAATTCAACCATGGAAGTATGGAGTCAGTAGTGCCCTTAGCCAAAACCTGGCTTTGATAGAAACGAGGTTAAACAGAAACGGCACAAACCGGTCTAAATGGAGCTGATGCTACTTTATAGGTCAGTTTTTTGAAAGATGCGATGAATTCACATAACATAAAACTCACTATTTTAAAGCATACACTTCAGGTGTTTTTATGTTGTAAAACCATCACAATTGTCCAATTCCAAAACATTTCCATGACCCCAAACAGGGAGGACTCTTTATCCCTAACAGCTGGCACTCCCAATGCCTCCCCCCTCCCAGGCCCTGGCCACCACTAACCCACTCACCTACTTTGTTTCCAAGCTTTCACCTATTCTGAATGTTTCAAATGCCTGCAATCACAGAGCAGTGCTTTGTGTCTGGCTTCTTCCACTGTGTTTTCAAGGCTCATCCCTTTGTAACATGGATCAATACGCCCTGTTCCCTTCTCAGGCTGAAAACTATCCTAGGGTTTGGATAAACCTACCCCATGATCTTTTTTTTAATATGATATTACTCATTTATTTGAAAGTCAGAAATACAGAGGAGAGACAGAGAGAGAGATCCTCCACTCATGGGTTCACTTGCCAAGTGGCCGCAATGGCCAGGGCTGGGCCAGGCCAAAGCCAGGAGCTTCCTCTGGGTCTCCCATGTAGATGCAGGGGCCCACGCACTTGGACCCTCTTGCCCTGCTTTCCCAGGCCCATCAGCAGAGATCTGGACTGCAGTGAAGCAGCCACCACTGGAGCCAGAGCCGTGCCAGCGCTGGGGAGGCTTGACCTTCCGTGGCACAGCACTAGCCCACACCCCATATTAAACTGCGGGGTGCTGGGTTGCTGTGAATACTGAGAGCACTTCAGGACACCCACTGCCCACCAGCACCACGTCTGCAAGGCTGCCTGACTGCAGTGATGCTCACAGCCCGGCTGCGCACGCATCGCTCCTGCTCCCCGCTATCACGCCTGCTTAAAAGGTGTAACGTGTGCTGTCGCAGGTAGAGCCACCGCCTGCGACAGCGGCATCCCATTTGTACACTGGTTCAACTCCCGGCTGCTCCACTTCTGACCCAGGTGCCTTGCTAATGCTCCTGGGAGAGCAGTGGAGAGCAGCCCCAGTGCTCGGGTAGTTGTCACTTGGGAGACCCGGAAACTCCTGGTTTCAAACCAGCCCAGCTCCAGCCATGGAAGCCATTGGGGAGTAAACCAATGAATGGAAGACCTCTCCCTCTGAGACTCTTTCAAATAAATAAATAAATCTTAAAAAGAAAAGAAAAACATAAAAGCATGACATTTTATTTTAATAGCTTTTATGGACAAGCAAAACCCGGAAACGAGAGCCCTCAGACCTCGGTATGAGAGGATGAAGGCAGCCGCGAGCGCAAGAGCCCTCACCTCTTCTCCAGCCTCTCCTTCAGCTGACTTTCTCGGATTCCCTGAGGGTGAAGGCAGTTTAGCAGCTCATCCAGCTCCTTCTGACTATCACACAAAAACCTGCAGAGACGACAGACACAGTCAGCTCGGACAGACATCCACACCGGACACTAAGCAGGACATCTAGGACTGGTCTAGAGTGGAGAGCAGAATTCCAAACTTGCCTGAATAATTTATTGTTTCCAAGAGGCTAAATGTTAATTTTACACTAAGATATTAGGGCAAAAGTTTTCTACTAAAATTTAAAAGAAGACAAAATTTATATAAAGTTGATATGAACACTTACTCCTGTATTTTCAAAATGTAAGCTTGCATCCAAACCCAACGGCCACGGCAGCTAACAGCCACAGAGCAAAGGAAGCCCTCGTGAAATCTCACCCCCGCCTCAAGAATGACACCCGCGCCACCCCACTCTCACACACACATGATCAGTTTATAAATGTGCTCTAAACTCAGTCTGTACATTGCATCGAGCCATAAGCCGTAAATGATTACTAAATTTGAGTGACTGGGTTTGATTACGGGGAATGCTGAGTGCCTCTATCCTCAGGTTCAAGAGCGTAAAGTCTTACCCACTGCGCAGAGTTACATTACAGAGGGCAAAATCAAATTCCAGACCTTAGAGAAAACAAGTACCTTCTTACCACTTACTTATTTTGTAAATATTTTGTTAATGCTTAAAAGGAAGAAGAGCAACCAGATGAATGCTCACGTTACCATAGGTTCTGTCCTTGTTTGGGTATGGTGGTCTCCACAGCAATTTCTATTGCTGGTCCATGGGAATTCAAGTTGGCATTTTTGCCTAAGTTTGCTTTCTTATCTAAGAAAAATTTATACATTAGATTTAATAAAGTAAATACTCAATTTTTAGTTTCAAACCTAAGCAATACCCAATGATGAAGTCAACAACAAATAAGAGACACTGTCTATTAAATATATCCACATGTACAACAGCAAATTCTCTTCAGTAACTTATACACAGCATGTTATCTGGGATGTAGATGGTCTCTGGCTGAAGACGGTTCCACTTCAGGTTTTCTGATTTTGCAACGGTGTGAAAGCAATAAACATTCAATATTCTGAACTCTTCCTGGGCTAGCACTTGTGCAGTGGGGGCAGCCATGGAGTGAGCTCCAGCTCGCAGCCAGCCAGGGGTAAACAGTCAGTGCTCTCCAGTGTTATAAACTGTGATGTTCAGCACTTTGGGCATATGAAATGCATGTCTGCCCAGGTTTTTTCAGTTTAGGTTTACCAGGGGATAACTGCACTGGAAATCCAATAGCATCTGGTATTGGCTCTGTACAAGTATAGCTAAAGAGCTGTAAAGTTCAGACTTTCAAGAGTGCCACCACTTAGAATGGAGAAGCATGGGGCAGGCGCTGTGGCGTAGCAGGTAAAGCCGCCGCCTGTGGTGCCGGCATCCCACATGGGCGTCGGTTCAAGCCCCGGCTGCTCCACTTCTGATCCAGGTCTCTGCTATGGCCTGGGAAAGCAGTGCAGGATGGTCCAAGTCCTTGGGCCCCTGCGTCCTGTGTGGGAGACCTGGAGAAAGCTCCTGGCTTTGGATCGGCCTAGCCCTGGCCGCTGTGGCCATTTGGGGAGTGAACCAGCGGATGGAAGACCTCCCTCCCTCTCTCTGCCTCTCTGTAACTCTGCTTTTCAAATAAATAAATGTTAAAAAAAAAAAAAAAAAGAGGCCGGCGCCATGGCTCAACAGGCTAATCCTCTGCCTTGCGGCGCCGGCACACCGGGTTCTAGTCCCGGTTGGGGCGCCAGATTCTGTCCCAGTTGCCCCTCTTCCAGGCCAGCTCTCTGCTGTGGCCTGGGAGTGCAGTGGAGGATGGCCCAAGTGCTTGGGCCCTGCACCCCATGGGAGACCAGGAGAAGCACCTGGCTCCTGCCATCGGATGAGCACGGTGCGCCGGCTGCAGCACGCTGGCCATGGCGGCCATTGGAGGGTGAACCAACGGCAAAGGAAGACCTTTCTCTCTGTCTCTCTCTCTCACTGTCCACTCTGCCTGTCAAAAATTAAAAAAAAAAAAAAAAAGAATGGAAAGGATGAAAGGATGACTAACTTTATATCAAAGCAAATAAAAACCATATTGCTTTTATTGCTTTTCCGTGGCATTAAGAGGAAAGGAGTCATCTGCCCTACACTGGAGGAGACAGGGCCACACCATCTAAACTGATACCACTCACCACTGGAGGCAGCACACGCCACGCACACACTGTTCTGTAATCCATGACCTTACTATAGCTGTGTGGGTTTTTTTTTTTTTTTTTTAAGATTTATTTATTTTACTTGAAAGTCACAGTTACACAGAGAGAGGAGACACAGAGAGGCAGAGAGAGAGAGAGGTCTTCCATCCACTAGTTCACTCCCCAGAGGGCCGCAACGGCCGGAGCTGTGCCAATCCGAAGACAGGAGCTTCTTCTGGGTCTCCCACTTGGGTGCAGGGGCCCAAAGACCTGGGCCATCTTCCATTGCTTTCCCAGGCCACAGCAGAGATCTGGATTAGAAGTGGAGCAGCTGGGACTTGAACCGGCACCCATGTGGGATGCCGACACTGCAGGCAGCAGCTTTACCTGCTATGCCACAGCACCAGCCCTGGTTTTTTTGGTTTTAACATTCACTAATTTATTTGAAATTCAGAGATAGAGAGAGAGAGAGAGAGAGAGAGAGAGAGAAAGAGAAAGAGAAAGAGAAAGAGACAGAGACAGTATAGAGATATTCCACCTCCTGGTTTATTCCCCAGATGGGCAGCTTTATCCAGGTAACCCACATTAGTGGCAGGGGCCCAAACACTTGGGTCACCTTTCACAGCTTTGGCCAGGCCATTAGTAGGGAGCTGGGTGGGAAATGGAGCAGCTAGGACACAAACAAGCACTCGTGTGGGACACTGGCATCACGGGCAGCAGCTTTATCCACTACGCAGCTGTGCCACAGCGCCAGCCCCAGTACAGCTAGGTCGTAGAGCCCACTCGAGGGCATGGCAAACACTTGAAGTCTGTCCTAACACTACACGGCTTCTCTCTCTGCCCTCACTGCTCCCCCTTAACCTGCAGTGGCTTCCCTGCAGTACTAACACAAGACCTCATTTGGCTGGAGAAGGTGTATGATTTTGAAGAGATACTGCCATTATTCTGGAAATAGAAAGCATGAAACACCAACACCCGCCAGGACGCTCTCAAAGCAGGTGATGTGGAACCAGTTCTCTCTCAGCGGGTTCTAGCTGGGTAGAGCAGACCTCCAAGGACACCACTACGCATTTGAGCCGCAGTAAACAGTGAAAATACGAGTCCCTCCTCCAACTGGAGTCTTTCCAGTCTCAAGATCCTGACTCCACAGTTACTGCTCTCAAACTGTCCTCACCTGGGAATTTAAAGTCTACCCATACTAGATTTTTCTACAAGGTGACAGTCTATGCTTTTATGTAATTCGACATGAAAAACGGGTTTTGACTACATAAAAAAATAAGTTTCCTTATTTAACAATTTTGTGAGTTTAAAATTTGGGTTAAGAATTTCTCTAAAATGAAGTAACACTTAAAAAATAGTGGTGCAGCAGGTTAAGCTGTCGCTTGCAAGCCCCTGTGTCACACATCGGAGCACTGGTTCAATTCCCAGCTGCGCTGCTTCCAACCAGCTCCCTGCTAACGCACCTGGGAAAGCAGCAGCAAACAGCCAGGTGTGCCCAGGCCCCTGCACCTGTAGGGGAACCAGCAGAGTTCCTGTCCCGGGTACTGCAGCCCAAATGGCCCCAAATGCGAGTGAACCAGAGAACAGACGATCTCGATTTCTCTCTCCCTCTGTCACTCTCCCTTTTAAATAAATAAGTTTAAAAAAACCTTAAAAATAGTAGATTTTAAAAAGGAGACTTCTCAAAGAAATAATGATCACAGAAGAGTTGGCAGGAAATCCCAGTGGTTGAACAGGGAGATGCTGGACATGCACTGAAGACACTGATTTCCGAAGTGGAGGGGCCAGTCAGCAGCAGGAGCAGCGGGCAGGACGGCCACGGCTCGGGACAGCCTGCCTCGTGTCCGGGTGCCTGCAGCCCGGCTCCAGCTGCCTGCTCACGTGCACCCGGGAGGCAGCAGGTGATGACTCAGGCACCTGGTCCCCGCCACACACTCGAGGGTCCCAGATGGAAGTTCCCAGCCCCCAGATTCGACCTAGCCCACCCCAGCTGTTGTGAGCACTTGGAGAGTGGACCACCAGATGGGAGCTGTCAGTGTCCCTCTTTCTCTCAAATACATAATGTTTAAAAAAATAAAGTGGAGGAAGGAACGTCTGAACCTGCCTTCCTGTCCCCCTTGAAACATCTAGTAAAAAACTTCCGAGAGACAAAATGTGGAAAGTACTTCTATAAAATCTAAGTCCAAAGATCCTGACATGAAAGTTCTTTTCTCTCAAAACCTTGCCTGGAACAAAGCTGACAACCAAACAGTAATCTTCCTCTCGTTCTCCAGCATCTCATGTCTGCTCATCTCACTCCATACATCGGGCTAAGGCAAGAAAGAAATTTTGCGGGAGAGCTGTTGTACGGGGGACGCATCCATCCCACATTAAGTCCTGACTGCTCCGCTTCCAATCCAGCTTCCTGCTCGTGTGCGCCCTAGGAGGCAACAACTGGTGCTGAGTGCTGGGTCCCTGCATGGCCCAAATGGGGCCCAGATTCAAGCTGGGGCTCTTGCTTCAGCCTGCTCCACTGCAGCCGTCAGTCATCTGGAGAGTGACCAGCACATGAAGATCTCTCTGCCTTTCTGCGACTCTTTCAAATACGCGAGCAGAGGAAAGCCACCGCAGGCACCCCGCTCACACTGCTCCACTGCACCGCCCACTCTGCGATGGCTGTGATGGCGGGCAAGCGGCACACTCGCTAGGACCGCACTTTCAAGCTGAGGCTGTTCCCTGGCGCTGACTTCAGAGCCGCAGCTCCCCGGCAGCGTAGCAAGCGCGAGGGCAAACGGCCGACACTGAGCAGTGCGTCGCGCTGTGGAGCGGACGTGGGGCAGGTGACTCCTGACTCGCTTTTACCTCGCGGTGGGTTAGGACGCAGCCGTATCAAATCAGGAAGCATCTGGAGTGGACAACTTACTGCGCGGACAGGAATCCTCGTCAGGAGAGTCCGAGTGCTTCTTGCGGTGATGGCTGAATCGGTAGTCAATGCTGTCATGTACCCAGCCCTTCTCAATGAACAAGCCTGGAACTTCGTCTGAGAAGAGCCAGTATCTACAAACCACAACCACACGTTAGTCAGGACTGCGGGACGACTGCGCGTGCCACAGAGCCTCACGGACCATTCACAGCCACAGGCAGGAGCGCGCTCTTTGCTCAAAATTCAACAGGCACAACCAGAGGGGAAAGCGAAGGATACTGCGTTTTCTGCAGTCTGAGACTCAGATAGCGTCTGTGATTTTTCTAACATCTAGTATTTCTCTGTCTTTATGTTCCATGTAGTGTATGCCTTTAAAATAATCAGCAATATTAAAGTGTTGGTTGACACTTCTCTTATTTTATGCATTTTATTTGAAAGGCAGACAGACAGGTATCTCCCATTTACTGGCTCATTTTCCGAATGCATATAATGGCCGGACCTGGACCAGGCCAAAGCCACAAGCTGGGAAATCAACCCAGGTCTCCCACATGGGTGGCAGGTACCCAATCACAGGAGCCATCACCTACCAACCCAGAGTGAGAATTAGCAAGAAGCTGGGATCTGGAACAGAGACAGGACTTGAAGCCAGACACTCCAATGTGGGACACAGTGTCTGCCCCTATGTAATGTAAGCTTCAGACCTGTGGTATCTTCAAAGGGTAATTCTGCTACCCTAACATTCAGCATTAAATGTGTGACAAGCACTTCTGTCTCCAAACAAACCTGGGAAACTCAGCAGGAACACGACACAGTTTCGTGACTAATAATGTAAGACAGAGCAGCTATGCTTAGTGACTGACCTGTTATGGTTTCGATCGGTGCCAATAGGAGTTCTGCGCATGACGAGCTTCGCCTTGGCGATGCCTTCCTGGAAAGCCTTCTCGGCAGCTGCTTTGTGCTTCCGTATCCGTTCTTCTTCAGCCTCCCGCTCCAGTTTGACTGTTGAAGACAAGACAAGACTTATTTTTTTCTAATAATGCCACTCTCACAAATTAAGACATACAGTGAAAAGTGCCAGGAGAAAGGAGATACCCATCGAATCATAACATCCTCCTAACTCTGTTCTAAGACATGACCCACAAGACAGCAGTTTCTCTGGCCCTCCTATACTCCTTCTGTTTGGGTGAGTCGCATCTGTCAACTCAATGCAAAATCCTTTCTCTCCAAAACTTAACTTCCGGTTAAGACATCTTAACCCTGGTGAAATTTCCTAACAGTCGGTAACATGGAACACTTTTAGACAGATATAATCACAGGATCCTCCAAAAGACCATGATGAATAAAACAGTTATTTCAAAAATGAACCATATTTCAGTCCTGAGAAATCAGACAGCTACTCAGCTCAATAGCTTTGATGACAAGGAAAAAGAACTGAGAAAACAAGGGCAAGGGAGCCCCTGTGGATCATACTTACTGTACACGGAATATCACTTTTCTACACTGTTCAGCAAATTACTACTGCTAATAGGAAAACACTTTCATCAATCACTGCATGGGTTTATTTCCTTCCCTGAAAAAAACCTGTAATCTTGCCTTCAAACTGTCTCTACAACTGTCACAAACTCTAATACTGCGGAGAGTACTGAGTTACATGCCAGGTTTTTGTTTTGTTTTGACAGGTAGAGTTAGTGAGAGAAAGAGACAGAGACAAAGGTCCTCCTTTTCCGTTGGTTCAACCCCCAAACGGCTGCTACGGCCGGAGCTACACCGATCCAAAGCCAGGAGCCAGGTGCTTCCTCCTGGTCTCCCATGGGGTGCAGGGCCCAAGCACTTGCGCCATCCTCCACTGCTTTCCCGGGCCACAGCAGAGAGCTGGACTGGAAGAGGGGCAGCCGGGAATAGAATCCGGCACCCGCTGCAGGCGGAGGATTAACCAAGTGAGCCTCGGCACCAGCCCCAACAATGCCAGGATTTTTAACCCTTAATCCTCTACTGAAGATAACAACTACAATATTAGTGAGGATCTGGACAGTGCCATCTGTCTAAAGCTGTTACTTTCAAAAATTTAAAAAAATAGTATTTTAGTATATTAATCTCACCTTTAATAAAGTTTGCTAATGATACTGTATGGTTGTCAAGAATGAAGGTAAATGATACAAAGAGTAATGGCCGCTTCTCAATCAAAGAAAAACTCATTCTCCTGGGGCCGGCGCCATGGCATAGTAGGTTAAACCTCCGCCTGCGGCACCAGTAACCCATATGAGCATTGCTTCAAGTCCCAGCCGCTCCACTTCTGATCCAGATTCCTGTTAGTGTGCCTGGAAAGCAGCAGCAGATGGCCCAAGTCTTTGGGTCCCTGCACGCTCGTGGGAGACCCAGAAGAAGCTCCTGGCTCCTGGCTTCAGTTGAGTCTAGCTCCGGCCATTGTGGCCTTCTGGGGAATGAACTAGCAGATGGAAGACCTCTCTCTGTGTCTCTAAAATAAATAAATAAATAAATCTTTTTTTTTTTTTAATTGCAAAATTTAGCCCAGCGTCCGCCTCTCACATTGGAGTACCTGGTTCAATACTAGACTCATCAATTCCTGAGATTGCAAACCCTTGGATACAGTGGTAACGGCTCGTATAGTTGGTTCTGCCACCCACTCTGAGATCCCAGGTCTGGCCATTTGAGGAATGAACTAGCAAATAGATACAAGCTCTGTCTCTCTGCCTTTTAAATAAATAAAACTTAAAAAAAAAAAAACAAAAAACTCAAAGAACTGAAGGAGACCCAGAATAACCAAAATAATCTTGACAAAGGGAAAGCTGGAAAAGGAACGCTTCTCTATTTCTAAAGTTAGTAGAGCATATCAACATAGAGAACAGACCAAAATTCACAGTCCACAATAAACCGAAGTGCCCAGTAGTCAAGTAATTTTTTTTTTTTTTTTTTGACAGGCAGCGTGGACAGTGAGAGAGAGAGACAGAGAGAAAGGTCTTCCTTTGCCGTTGGTTCACCCTCCAATGGCCGCCACGGTCGGTGCACTGCGGCCGGCGCACCA
>CM027397.1:7443367-7467346 GCA_015711505.1 Sylvilagus bachmani
AGGTGCTTTTCCTGGTCTCCCCATGGGGTGCAGGGCCCAAGCACCTGGGCCATCCTCCACTGCACTCCCGGGCCACAGCAGAGGGCTGGCCTGGAAGAGGGGCAACCGGGACAGAATCCGGTGCCCCAACCGGGACTAGAACCCGGTGTGCCGGCGCCGCAAGGCGGAGGATTAGCCTGTTGAGCCACGGCGCCGGCCAGTCAAGTAATTCTTGAGTCAGGCACCCAAACCATTCCATGAAGGAAAAGATAGAGTTTTTCTTTTTTCGGACAGGCAGAGTTAGACAGTGAGAAAGAGACAGAGAAAGGTCTTCCTTCCATTGGTTCACAACCCAAATGGCTGCTACGCCAATCCGAAGGCAGGAGCCAGGTGCTTCCTCCTCCGATGCGCGTGCAGGGCCCAAGCACTTGGGCCATCCTCCACTGCGCTCCCTGGCCACAGCAGAGAGCTGGCCTGGAAGAGGGACAACTGGGACAGAACCGGCGCCCTGACCAGGACTAGAACCCGGTGTGCCGGCGCTGCAGGTGGAGGATTAGCCTAGTGAACTGGTGCCGGCCAGAATAGAGTTTTTAACAGATGATGCTGGGACAAAAGGACAGCCACAAAAAAGAGCAAAGCTTAACCCTTAACTGATACTACTATACTATAGATTAAAAATTAACTCAAAAATAATCAGAGACCTAAAAGAAATAGCTGAAACTATCAAACTTTTTAGAAGAAAACTTAAGGGCCGGTGCTGTAGTGTAGCTGGTAAAGCTGCTGCCTGCAGTGCCGGCATCCCATATGGGCACCGGTTCGAGTCCCGGATGCTTCACTTCCAATCTAGCTCTCTGCTGTGGCCTGAGAAAGCAGTAGAAGACGGCCCAAGTCCTTGGGCCCTGCACCCGTGTGGGAAGACACAGAGGCGGCTCCTGGCTTTGGATTGGCACAGCTCTGGCTGTTGCAGTCAATTGGAGAGTGAACCAGCAATTGGAAGACTTCTCTCTCTCTCTCTGCCTCTCCATATCTCTCTGCCTCTGTGTCTCTCTCTGTGTAACTCCCTCAAATAAATAAATAAATCTTTTAAAAATTAAAAAATAAATTTTAAAAATTAAGAAAGAGAAGAAAACAGCACAAATCTTCATGATTCTGCATTTGGCAATAGATTTTTAGCTATTACATCAAATCTATGAACAAAAGAAAATGAACAGGGGCTGGTGCTGTGGCACAGTGGGTTAAAGCCCTGGCCTGCACACGTCACTTGCATCTCATATATGGGGGCCAGCAGAGTCCTGACTGCTCCACTTCCGATCCAGCTCTCTGCTAATACACCTGGGAAAGCAGTGGAGAATTGCCCCCAAGTCTTTGGGCCCTGCTCCTACATGGGAGACCCAGAGGAGATTCCTGGATCCTGGCTTCAGACTGGCTTAACCACTTGGAGAGTGAATGAGCCGATGGAAGACCTCTCTGTGTCTCTACCTTTCTCTAAGACCCTGTCTTTCAAATAAATAAAATAAATCTTAAAATAAATCTTAAAATAAATAAATAAATAAATTAGACCCCACCAAAATTTAAGACTTTTGTCCTTCAAAGGACAGCATCAGGACTGGCACATGGGGTATAAGGTTAAGCCTCTTCTGGCAGTGCTGGCATTCTACATGGGTGCCAGTTCCAGTCCTGGCTGCTCCTAGGCTAACGTGCCTAGGAAACCAGCAGAAGATGGTCCAAGTGCTTGGGCCCCTGCACCACTGAGGGACACCTGGACGGAGCTCCTGGCTCCTGGCTTTGGCCTGGCCCAGACCCAGCCATTGTGGTGATTTGGGGAGTGAACCAGTAGATGAAAATTCTATCTCTCCTTTCCTCTATCTGTAAATCTGTCATTCAAATAAATAAATAAATCTTTCAAAGAAAAAAAAAAGCATTTGGGAAATAAAAAAGTAGACAGGAAGTTTCTTTACCTTTCAAATAAATAAAATAAAAACTAAAAATATAAACAAATAACAGGCAAAATATCTGAATTAACATTTCTCCAAATAAATGGCCACTAGCCCATGAAACAATGCTTGCCATTAGTAGTCACCAAGTACCTTCAAATCAAAAGCACAATGAGACATTAATGCACGCCCACTAGGATGGTAAGAACTCAAAAGACAGTATCAAGTGCTGGTAAGCATGGAGGAGTCACAACACTTCTGCATTGCTGGTAGGGATATACGACTGTACAGCCACTCTTGTGAACAGCCTAGCCTGTCAGCTCCTGAAATGACCACATGACCAATTCCATTCCTAGGTATTAACCCAAGAGAAACGAAAATATATACCCCCAAAACAAACTTGTACGTGAATGTTCATAGCAGCATTATCCGTAAAAGCCAAAAGGTGGAAATAACCTAAACGTTCTTCATCGGATGAATAAGTGAGATGAATGCAGCCCAACAATGGGCTACCACTCAGCCCCAAAGGAGCCAAGTACTGACGCAGCCCATGGCACAATGAGGTCAAAGACGCCAGACACACAAGCCATGTATTCTGTAATTCCACTCAAAGAGACAGCCAGAACACTTAAGTCCATAGAAACAGAGAGCAGACGGGGCGGCTGACAGGAGTTGGGGGCTTCTGGGGTGATGAAAATGTTTTTAGAACTAGGCAGAGATGGTCTTTCTAAACTGCCTTCCTTAATGTGACATGTTTTACATGCTACAACGTGAACAAACCTGGGAAACTGGCTATGTGAAAGAAGCCAGTCACAAAAAACATTTATGAGTCCATGCATAGGAGAAGTCTAGAACAGGCAATCCACAGAGACAGAAAGCAGACGGGTGGTGGCTCCCAGCTTGGGAAGGGAGGGTGGATGGTGACACCCAAAGGACACGGGTTGTTCTTTTTAGGTTAAAAAAAAAAAAGACATAAAATTGACTACAGTAATGGTTACACATATCTGTGAATTTATTAAAAAACAGTGAATTAGTTATACACAACAGATGAATGAATGTTATGATATGAAAATTCTTTTTTTTTTTTTTGACAGGCAGAGTTAGACAGTAAGAGAGACAGAGAGAAAGGTCTTCCTTTTCCATTGGTTCACCCTCCAATGGCCGCCACGGCCGGTGTGCTGCGACCGGCGCACCGTGCTGATCCGAAGCCAGGAGCCAGGTGCTTCTCCTGGTCTCCCATGCAGGTGCAGGGCCCAAGCACTTGGGCCATCTTCCCCTGCACTCCCGGGCCACAGCAGAGAGCTGGCCTGGAAGAGGAGCAACTGGGACAGAATCCAGCGCCCCGACCAGGACTAGAACCCGGGGTGCCGGCGCCGCAGGTGGAGGATTAACCTAGTGAGCCACGGCGCCAGCCATGCAAATTATTTCTTAATAATGTTGTTTTTATAAATGTTTGGATTTGATGTGGTCATGAAAGCTCAAAATTTTCACGTCTCTTAAATATTAGTAAGGGAGGTGACTATCTGAAGTGGTGACTGAGCTTGGGGCTTCAAATAACTTGTCATTCAGGTGCCACAACTGTTACCAAGCACCAAGTGAGGCGTGCATGGGCAAGCAGCTTGCCAATGCCTACAGCCAAGGCCCAGTAGGTCACGGTATTGCTTCCACTGTGCCCACCTGTAGACTTGGTCCTCCCCTGAACCCAGAAGGATGCCACCATCACATGAACGCATCATTAGCTGCAGAGTGGCGGGCTGAACACTCCCACCAAGAGGGGACACTTCTGCTGGTGCTGGGTTACCACCCGGAACTGCACAGTTACGACACACAGAGACCCTGCCGCCACACCTTAGTCAGTCCCTCCTTTTATGCCACCTGCCCGGCCCCCACACGACAATTTACCTTTCATTTCTCTTTCCTGGATTTCCCGCTCCTTCTTCGCTTGCATGGCAAGCAGCCTTCTGCTCTTCACAGCACTAATCATGTCTTCAGCTTCCGTATCTACTTGGGGCTCCAACTTCACAATCTCTTTCTTCCTGTCAGTCTTGCCTAGCCCGTTCTCCTCCTTCCCAGTTTCTCTATTTCTGGCTTCCATTTCTTTCCGCTTCTGCTTCTCTGCTCTCTTCTTGTCGTTCTCCTCCTTCAGCACGGCCAGCCGCTCCTTCCACAGCTCTGCCGACATCTGCTGCCTGGTCTCCATGTGGTCTTGCACCGAGTACGTCATGAGGATCCGGTGGCACAGTGCTGTCAGGATCTGCAGCTTCTCCTCTGACGTCAGCTCGAAGAACTCGGACGTCTCCAGCTTCTCCAGGAACTCATCCCGCACTTCATTGTCCTCAAACTGTGCGGAGTCTTTGTTGTCATCTGCGTCGGAGCCCTCACTTTCCTCCTGAACGTCGGATCTGCGCAAGCAGAGCCGTACCAGCTCTGACACGGAGTGCAGGGTCAGCGGGATCTCCGACAGCTTCATTCCCAGCTCGCCGTAGTCCTCCGCGATCTCGTCCTGTAACAAGGTCTGCAGGAGGATGACCAACACTCTGTTCAGGTACAGAAAGCCACCCTTGTCTGCACTCAGTGCCTCCATAAGGGACACGGCAGTAATGGGGTACTGAGCATCAGGTAAGAGCAGCCCAGAGTAACAACTCAGGAACTCCACCACCAGGGCCACGTCCCCAAAGAGTGTGTTGGGCAGTCCCTCGGGGGTGTCCACTAGTCTAAACGCCGGGAGGCTCTTGCCAGTTAGCTCTTGGTCCTCATACCGCTTCTGCTTCTCTAACTTCTCGAGCATTTCCTTCTCCCTCCGTTCCTTGGCTCTCTCCTTCAGCCTCTCTCTCAGCTCCTCGCGTTTCTTCTTCAAGTACTCTTTCCGCTGCTCCTCGGACATCGACGCCCACCGCTTCTTGTGCTCCAGGAGCTCGTAGCGCTTCTGCACGATGCTGCGCAGCTCCTCCGGGAGCCGCGCTCGGTCCTCACTGGAGAGGAGGCGGGCTGTTTTGGAGATGACACAGGACAGGGCGCTCTTCTTGTCCTCCCGGTCTTTGTTTTCTTTGTAGTAGGCAATGAGGTGCAGGGCGGCAGGAGGCAGGTGCTTGTGCGGTTTAGTAGTGGACCTCGGCGCTCCCCCAGAATTCCTTGGGGCTCGTGTCATCTTCTGAGTGCCTTTCGCCATATCCAACAGAGTCATCTGCTTCATTTTGGTTTTAGGAGTCTTTAAGCCCTTTTTGGGAGATTTGGAATTTCCTGTGGATTTCTGTCCATTGAGGATGCCTTTGCTTCTGCCCTTGGCCTTCAAAGGTTTGTCACCGTGCTTCCCTTGTTTCTTGGTGGGCGGGCCTTTCTTAGGAATGTGAAAGTTAGCATGCAGCTTGCTGGGTGACATCATTGTCATCATTTCTTCTAGATGTTCTTCTGGAGATTTGGAATTTTTTGAGTTCTTGACTTTGAGTGGCGAGCCATTCAAAGATTTCTTCAAGTGTACATGACACCATAACTTAGGATTTAGTGGTGAACTGAGAGACGAGTTATCTGCCTTGGATTTCTTTGAAGGCTTCCTGTCTGGGGATCCAGTATTCTTTCTCTTAGTAGAAGGATTGAGAGTCATATACTGGAATTTAAAATAGGAGCAAAATTAATTTTAAAAAATAATTTAAAGCAGCAGTATGTAAGCCCTCTTTCCCCAGCTATTCAGGTAAAGCTACAAGTTCATTTGTCCATAGACACTGTGTCCCTGAAAAAACAAAGACATAAATGTTAACTAACGCTTTTGCCACACCAATAAAAAATTCCCTTGCTACCCACACTTAAAAGTCAATACTCTGATGTTAGGCATTTTGCTATGCAACTAGCTGTTTGTAAATACATCAGAGATTGTTAAATATTTAAATGACATCTGTGAACCCTTTCGCCCAAAACTACAATTACAGAGTCTGTCCATGGACCCCAATTAGGAATGCCTGCCTCTAGGTAATAGTAATTAACCAAGGGGTGTAAAAAGTACTGTTCTTGAAACAGATCTTGAAAAAAAACGATCGCCATTCCTTAAACTTTAGTTCCAACTTGAGACAGCTTATAAGAGAAAGGCAAACTAAGTGTCTCTGCCTAACTCTGGGCATATTTCCCTATTAAACATCTCAGCCAGTGTCATAGCAACATGATTACCACTCACAAAGCAAGGAAAACTGACCTGGTCTCCTCCCGGTCCTCTCCCCGCACCTCACCGACTCATTCATTACAGCTCTCCAAATGACCGCACTGACTTCTGTACTTCTCTCTGAACGGCCGTCCAGATCCTTCCAGCTCTCGCTCTAGTTTCCCACTGTGCAGCCCACAGCCTCAAGTTCATCCATCTGATCACACCTGCCCCAGGCTCGCCCCCTTCTTTACTAGGATTCAATTGCAGCCAATCTCTGTAGCAAACCTCTCCTGAACCTAGTTTCCTTCTCATTCTTGTTCTAGTTCATCTACTGAGAAAAATCATGAATTCAAGTACTTCACACTCTAGTCACTGCGGCCTGCGCGTGCTCAGTTCAACACTGCTGGAGAAGACGTAATGACAGCAATGAGAGGCCAGGGCCTCGGCTGGGTGCTCCTGACCACTCAGCACTCACCGGACTTCCTTCACTCCCACTGCCCCAGACACACAGCCTTGCCTCCTGCATACAGACATGTAATCAGGTAGACCTGCTCCATCTGCCAACACATCCAACACGTCGTTGCCTACTATGTGTATTTTTTTTTTTTTTTTTTGACAGGCAGAGTGGACAGTGAGAGAGAGAGACAGAGAGAAAGGTCATCCTTTGCCGTTGGTTCACCCCCCAATGGCCGCCGTGGCCAGTGCGCTGTGGCTGGCGCACCGCGCTGATCCAATGGCAGGAGCCAGGTGCTTCTCCTGGTCTCCCATGGGGTGCAGGGCCCAAGCACTTGTGCCATCCTCCACTGCACTCCCAGGCCACAGCAGAGACCTGGCCTGGAAGAGGGGCAACCGGGACAGATTCTGGCGCCCCAACCGGGACTAGAACCCAGTGTGCCAGCGCCGCAAGGCAGAGGATTAGCCTATTGAGCCGCGGCGCCGGCCACTATGTGTATTTTTAAAAAAAACAAAACCCCACTATCTTTGGTGCGTTAAAGAATATAATTATGAAGAAAAAAGCTGGCAGGTGAAACGCAGACTAAATGAAATTAAGCAACAGGAAGTACAGATATTTCAGAAAACACTTGGCTTTCAAGTGGTTAGCAGGAAGACCAGATAACCTTCCGCATGCTTGATTTCCACTACCAGAGAGACACAGCTAAGCGCCAGACTTCACAAGAAGGGACTAACTTGTAAAGAGCAACATGACAGGAAGTAAGGAGGCAGGGGCAGGACCAGCTAATAGAAGATGAGAATGCAACCAAGGGAACAGCTGGTGGTCGCCTAATATGAAATCACGAGCCCCTAAAAAAGGTTACGGGAAAAGAGCTTGGGAGAAGTAGATCCAAGAACTCACACAGAAGCACACCTACACCCGTGTTAGGGGTAATGCAGACTGGAGCAGTAAATTTAGATTAGGAACTGAAACATTAAGGATGCGACCAACAGAAATCGCACAGAGCCAAGGTAACAGAACACAACAGGGAGAGAGAGGTCTCCACTGAGTAGGCCAGACTGCCTAACCCCTCTTCCGGCTGAATTTTCTAACTTTAAATTGCCCTTTAAGACCCGGATGGAGTTCCAGACTCCTGGCTCCCCCAGTTGTTCCAGCCATTTGGAGAGTGAACTGGGAACAGGAGCTCTCTCTATTTTTCCTTCTCTCTGTAGCTCTGCTTTTCATATAAATGAATCTTTTAAAAATAAATTGTAGGCAAGTACAGGTTACTGTTTCTTGGGCTATTTTCACTGCCTGATTAAAACTGGATGTTCTGGCTGGCGCCGCAGCTCAATAGGCTAATCCTCCGCCTGCGGCGCCGGTCACCCTGGGTTCTAGTCCCGGCTGCCCCTCTTCCAGGCCAGCTCTCTGCTGTGGCCCGGGAGTGCAGTGGAGGATGGCACAAGTGCTTGGGCCCTGCACCCCATGGGAGACCAGGAGGAAGCACCTGGCTCCTGCCATCGGATCAGCGCGGTGCGCCAGCCACAGCACACTGGCCACGGCGGCCATTGGGGGGTGAACCAACGGCAAAGGAAGACCTTTCTCTCTGTCTCTCTCTCTCTCACTGTCCACTCTGCCTGTCAAAAACAAAAACAACAACAACAACAAAAAAAACAAAAACCACCTGGATGTTCTGCTCACCAATAACCCTCTGGACGGGCTGACCCCAAGGCATTTTCACAGCCGGCAGAACACCAATTCTCGTCCAGAGGCACAACTTCCCAGTCCGGTTCCCCAGAACTGAACTTCACAAAACATTAAAAAAAATAAGCAAAGAGAGCTTCTTAGGGATCCCCTGTCACTGACAGTATCACAGAGGTGGATGCACCACCAGCCTACGAGATGGGAGCTCAAGGCACACGAGGCCTCCCCAGTTCACCGTCCTCTCTGCTGCTGTGGAAAGCCGCCAGTGCAGCGCTCAGTCACCAGCTACACATGTGTGTAAGTTACCCTGAGATGGAATTTATCTCGGAAAAGGAGACTAATGCAAGACAAAGTTTCATGTGTAGTATCTTAAGCAGATCTATTCTAAGTGACATACTCTTCAATTTACTGATTATATTTCTATTAAAAATCACTCAGATTTAGAATAAAGTTCTTTAAACTTCTTCAACATAGAGGCACAGTATTAGGAAGAAATGATACAAGGAGGAGGCAGATGGCTCAGCCACAAGAGGGTCTAGCAACCCATTCTTATTTATGAGGTGTGTTTCTGCCAAGCCACACCACATAATTGTTTTCTTGAAAATGAAAGAAAAGAACTCACCCAACCCCCTCCCAACAGGCCGGCTCCCGGCGTGAGCAGTCCTCCAGTAACTGGGTCATCTCAGCATGGGGCATGCTGGGTAGTCACAGCCAAACGGGAGCCGGCACGGCTGCACTCAGGGGGATCTGAAAAAGTATAAAAGCACTTATGTGCTAAGGGTCTCCCCTGCACCCCTCTCAGCACAAGTAAATCTGCAGACCAGCGGATATGAGGGAGAAGAGAAGACAGGACACTCAGACCGTTAGTACCAAAGCGTTTTAGCAAAGGTCCTTCCCAATTGCCGAGAAGGAAAAGTGCTGACAACCGTCTCTGGGCATGGGAGGAACACAGAGCGCACACAGTTTCCATCTGGCCCTGTCACCCAGACACCCTCCACTACGTCTAAAGGAAGCTTCGGTCCTTGAGATAAGGTAAAACTGAAATAGTTATTTGAAGTAGCTCGATGAGGTGCTGAATTTAACTTCAGTAAGCAGTAACTTCGGCAATGCATATTGATTCTTTTTTAAAAAATATTTTTAACCGACACAAAGTAATTACACATATTTATGGAGTACGGTATGGCACTGCAATATAGGTACACAGCATGTGATGATCAGAACAAGGGAACTGACACCTATCACCTCTTTGCGTTGGGGACATTCAAAAATTCTATTAGACTTTTAAAAGTAGTCAATTAATTGTTCCCAGCCATGGTTACCTTACTGTGCCACAGACCATTAGAAGTAATTCCCTGTCTCACTGCAGCCCTGCACCCTCCCTCCCTGACCCCTGCCCAATCTCTGGTACCACTATCCTAGTCTCTACTTCGGGATCAACTTTAGCTTCGACTTCCAATTCTTGTTAAGTCTTATTCTCCCAGCAACACATGAGGAATCTGATGACAACATCCAGAGTGCGCTTATCTCCATCTCCACACACCATAATCAGCAAATTCGTGGAATTAAAACACTTTTAATTGTTTTAAAAATAATCTAACTTATAAAGTACATCTGCTCATAAACTTCAGGAGCCAAAATTTATTTCAAGAAAACCTTAAAGCTACGAACACTACCTGAAACACCCAGTATTTGGGTGTCTTCAAACACGTAATAGGGGCAGCCAATATGGCACAGTAGGTTAATCCTCCGCCTGCAGCACCAGCATCCCATATGGGTACTGGTTTTGAGTCTTGGCTGCTCCACTTCCGATCCAGCTCTCTGCCATGGCCTGGGAGGGCAGTAGAACATGGCCCAAGTCCTTGAGCCCCTGCACCCACGTGGGAGACCCAGGGGAGGCTCCTGGCTCCTGAGGGGCATAGCTCCGGGTGTTGTGGCCATCTGGGGAGCGAGCTAACAGGTAGAAGACCTCTCTCTGCCTCTCAAATAAATAATTAAAAAAAAAAAAGGACCACAAATGCTCCCTCATCACCCTCACACTGGGTCCTACTCAGGTAACACTCCAACCCCTCTAAGTAACCCGCCTCTTCCACCAGCTATGCCCTCCCCCAGGCTCCCTTCCTAGAACTGCTCACAATTTGGTTCCTCAATCCATGCCTCACCCATCTGCAGGAAATGTATTCAGCAGTCAGGTAGAACGTTACATGTACCAAAATCAGAGGAGAAAGAGAAAACCTCCTTCACCTTTGTGGTAGGCAGATCATCTGTGATTAACTTTAATCCTGAAAGCATCTTTTTTTTTTTTTTGACAGGCAGAGTGGACAGTGACAGAGAGAGACAGAGAGAAAGGTCTTCCTTTGCCGTTGGTTCACCCTCCAATGGCCACTGTGGCTGGCGCGCTGCGGCCGGCGCACCGTGCTGATCCGAAGCCAGGAGCCAGGTGCTTCTCCTGGTCTCCCATGTGGGTGCAGGGCCCAAGCACTTGGGCCATCCTCCACTGCACTCCCTGGCCACAGCAGAGAGCTGGCCTGGAAGAGGGGCAACCGGGACAGAATCCAGCAACCCGACCAGGCCTAGAACCCGGTTTGCTGGCACTGCAAGGCGGAGGATTAGCCTAGTGAGCCGCTGCGCCAACCCTTGAAAGTATCATTTTAAAATTCCTTTAAATAATGGAAGGATCCAGGACAGTGCTGTGGCACAGTAGGTTAATCCTCCACCTGTGGCACCAGCATCCCATATGGGCATCAGTTCTGGTCCCAGCTGCTCCTCTTTGCATCCAGCTCTCTGGTGTGGCCTGGGAGGGCAGTGGGAGATGGCCCAAGTCCTTGGGCTCCTGCACCTGCGTGGGAGACCAGGAGAAAGCTCCTGGCTCCTGGCTTCAGATAGGTGCAGCTCCAGCCATTGTAGCCATTTGGGGAGTGAACCAGCGGATGAAGACCTCTCTCTCTGTCTCTCTCGCTCACTGTCTGTAACTCTACCTCTTAAATAAATAAATAAGTACAATCTCTAAAAATAAATAAATAACAGAAGGATTCAAAGCACTGTCTCATGACCATCTACTCATCTTGTGCTATGTCCTACCCTAAGATGTCAAAATCCTTCAAGAAAACTAATTTTATGAAAAGGAAAATTGGGCTGGTACTGTGGCATAGTGGGTAAAGACACCGCCTGCAGAGCCAGCATCCAAAAAACTGAGTGCCGGTTCAAGACCCGCTGTTCTACTTCCGATCCAGCTCTCTGCTATGGCCCGGGAGAGCAGGAGAAGATGGCCCGTCTTTGGGCCCCTGAACCTGTGTGAGAGACCCGAAAGAAGCTCCTGACTCCTGGCTTCAGATCGACACAGCTCTGGCCATTGCATTCATCTGGGGAGTGAACCAGCGGATGAATAGAAGACCTCTCTCTATCTCTCTCTGCCTCTCTGTAACTCTGCCTTTCAAATAAATAAATAAATAAATCTTAAAAAAAAAAAAACACCATCTATGCAAAACACAGGAGACCATCAGTGAACTAACAGTATTTTGGAACAAGAAATCAGGGTTTAAGTACATGCCTTTCACTTTACAGAGCGGTATTTTACATGACTCTCAATTCTCTATCTGCTTTCTTGTAGTCTAAGTGAGCTTACATTGTCCAGGCTCAAGCTGAATAATTTAAACTCTTATTAGAAATTTTCAGTAGGTGATGTCTTCAGAAATTGCCTTTCCAGATCTAAGTTACTACAATTCTAAGCTCTGCCTCTTACAGAAAGTGTTTATCAGCTTTTTGTCCTAATAAACCAGAAAAATCTTTTACTCATAAATGACACTCTATCATGGTACTCACATACTTGAAACACTAAAATACACAGAAGATAGCTGTAAGATTTAAGAAGAGGAAAATATTTATCAATGGTGGGTGTGTGGCCCAGTGGTTAAGTCTGCTCAAGATGCTCACATCCCTTGTAAGAGTGCCTGGTTCAAGTCCAGCCACTCTACTTCCAGTTCAGGTTCCTGTTCACGCAGCACCCTGAGCGGCAGCAGGTGGCTGCTCACATACTTGGATCTGGGCCACCCACTCGGGAGACCTGGACAGAGGTTCTGGCTTCAACCTGACTCAGCCATGACTCCTGCAGGCATTTGGGCAGTAAACCTGAGGATGAAAATCTTCTTCTGTCCATCTCTTGTCATTCTACATTTCAAATTAATCAATCAATCTTTAAAAAAAGGAAAGTGGGCCCAGTGTTGTAGTGTAGTGGATAAAGCTGTCACCTACGACGCCAGCATCCTATGAGAGCAAATCTGAGCCCCAGCTACTCCATTTCCTACCAGCCCCCTGCTAATGTGCCTGGGAAAGCAGAAGATGGTCCAAGGCCCCTGCACCCATGTGGGAGACCCAGAAGAAACTCCTGGCAATTGGCTTCAGCCTGGCCCACCCTGGCAGTTGCACCCGTTTGGGAAGTGAACCAGTGGATGGAAGATCTGTCTCTCTCTCTCTCCCCTGACCCCTCTGTTAACTCTGCATTTCAAATAAATAAATCTTAGAAAAGAAAAGAGAAAAATTCTTGCTGGAAAAACCCTGAAATGCAAAGGAAATAAGAATCACATAAACCCTAGAACAATGCTTTGGCTCCCGTCATTTTACTCTGTGTTGATCCTAATTAGACTAGGCCTCAAATTCCCCATCTGTAAAGTAAGAATAACATAAAACACTACAATACCATAAATATGTTCTGAGGAACAAATGTGACAATTAGAGGGGAAAAGAGAGAGATATGCCAGGCTTTCTACCACGCTGTCACAGAAAGTGATACATATTTCAGGTTCTTTTCAAGGCTGCCAGTGAATCTGATCACCTTGTCTGACACACAAAGTCAGTTTTCATCTTGAGGAATTGGTTTGCAAAGTACTTTTTGAGAGGCTAGCGCTGTGGTGTAGTAAGCTAAGCCTCTGCCCACAGTGCCGAGCATCCCATATGGGTACCGGTTCCAGTCCCGGCTGCTCCTCTTCTGATCCAGCTCCCTGCTAATGTGTCTGGGAAAGCAGTGGAAGATGGCCCAAGTGCTTGGGCTCTTGCACCCACGTGGAAGACCAGGAAGAAGCTCCTGACCCCTGATCTGCCCAGCTCCAGCTGTTGCAGCCATTTGGGGAGTGAACCACAGGAAGAAAGACCTTTCTCTCTGTCTCTCCCTCTGTAACTCTACCTCTCAAATAAATAAAATCTTTAAAAAACAACAAAAAAGTGCTTTTTACATGTATACCATACCTTATTCCAAAAAGTATTTGAAGCCAAAAATGTACATGCGTGTACTTTTATTTAACTGTACAAAGTAAAAAACTAGGGGAGATATTCAATGTGGCGTCTCCCCTGCCGACTCCACATCACAGTCTATATTAATTAGATGTACCTGGAAATTTTTTAAATTTATTCTTTTTTTGACACAGTAGCTAAAACACTGCTTGGGATGTTGACACCCCATACTGGAATGTCTGCCAAGTCACAGCGCCACTCTGATTCCAGGTCCTTGCTAATGCACCCTGGGAGGCAGCAGAGATGGCCCAAGTGCTTGGGTCCCTGCCACCCACACCCGAGGCCTGGACTAAGTTTCAGGCTGTTGGCCTCAACTGGCCCAGTCGCAAACACTGCAAGCACTGGCAGAGTGAACCAGAAGATAGAAGGTGGGCTGATCTGTCTCTCTGACTTTCAAATAGTATGAAAAAGTAAGAGTTCAAAACCTGCTGTCAATCTAATCCTACTGGAGCCACTGGAGAAAACAGATTCATCTAACAGTGCTTTATCATACTGTCCAAAAAATTAGTAGTGATCTTACCTTATATGGGTCGAGTAGAAAGTCACTGAACTTGCTAGGCAAAGAATATTTCTTCACCAACTCATCTTCTACAACCCAAGGTGCATTTTCACCAGTGCCAGCCCGTAACGCATTGTGCCTTATAAAGTACCGAAGTATCTCCTTATTTGGTGGGCGCTCTGTACGAACCAAGCTGTCTGCTGGCACATCGCTGATGATCTAGGTGAACAAACATAAAATACTCACCACCAGCTCACAAACAATTAACCACTGAAATAAAAATTTCTGTTCTTCCAGAAAAAAAAAATCACAATTCCATCTACAAAACAGGATTACAAATTAGAAGACAACGTGGAATGATCGCTACAAATGAAAACTCACCTTAAAGATATCCCTAAGGGAGACAGACGTTGTGGTACAGGGGGTTAAGCTGCTGCTTGGATCCTACTTACTCTGCTTCTAACCCAGCGCCCCATTAATACATTCTGGGATGCAACAGATCAAGGCTAAGTGCAGGAGGCCCTACCACCCACGTCGGGGACCAGGATGAAGCTCCAAGCTCTTAGACTCAGCCCAGCCCAGCCTTTGTTATTATAGGCATTTGGGGAATGAACCAGGAGATGCATGATCTCTCTTTCTCTCCACTCTGCCTTTGAAGCAAATGAAAACAAAAAATTAAATTAAAAGACATCGCTATGTTCTAAAAATGAAAATATCCTTGAACCAGTAACTCCTCATTAAGTTTATCTTTGGAGGAGTGGTATTGTGGTGTACCAGGTAAAGCTGCTGCCTGCGATGCAAGAATCCCATCCAGGCGCTAGTCTGAGTCCCGGCTGCTTCACTTCCGATCCAGCTCCCTCATAATGTGCTTGTGAAAGCAGTCGAATATGGTCCAAGTCCTTGGGCCGTTGTGCCCACGTGGGAGACGCGGAAGAAGCTCCCGGCTTCAGCATGGCCCAGCCCTGAGCACTGTAGCCGCCTGGACAGCGGGTCAATGGGTGGAAGGTCTCTCCCTCCCTCCCTCTTAACTGCGCCTTTCTTTTTCGGAAGATTTATTTATTTATCACAAAGTCAGAGTTACACAGAGAAAAGGAGAGGCAGAGAGAGAGAAAGAGAGAGAGGTCTTCCACTCATTGGCTCACTCCCCAGTTGGTCGCAGGAGCTTCTTCCGGGTCTCCCACATGGGTGCAGGGGCCCAAGGCCTTGGGCTATCTTTTACTGCTTTCCCAGCCCATAGCAGAGAGCTGGTTTGGAAGTGCAGCAGCTGAGTCTTGAGTCGGTGCCCATATGCTATGGCAGCACTGTAGGCGGCAGCTTTACCCACTACGCCACAGCACCGGCCCCTAACTGTGCATTTCAAAAAAATAAATCTTAAAAAATGTATCTTTGGGGGGCCAGTGCCATGGCATAGTAGGCTAATCCTCCGCCTGCAGCACCTGCATCCCATATAGGCACCGGTTCTAGTCCCAACTGTTCCTCTTCCAATCAGAGTCTGCTGTGGCCCAGGAGGGCAGTGGAGGATGGCCCAAGTGCATGGGCCCTGCACCCACACAGGAGACCCGGAAGAAACAGCTGGCTCCTGGCTTCAGATTGGTGCAGCTCCAGCTGTTGCAGCCATTTGGGGAGTGAACCAGTGGATGGAAGACCTTTCTGTCTCTCCCTCTCACTGTCTTTAACTCTACCTCTCAAATAAATAAATAAAATATTTTTAAAAAATTTATCTTTGGGAGCAGGCATTTGGAGAAGCAGTTAAACACCACCAGGGACGCTCACATCCCACACTGGGATGGCAGGGCTAAGCACCAGCTCCTTCACTTCTGACCCAGATTCCCCCTAAATGCCTGCAGCACCCTGGAACACAGCAGCGATGGCTCAGGTGCTTGGGCCCCTGTCACCCATGTGGGAGACCCAGAGGGAGTTCCTGGCTCCTGGCTTCAGGCTGGCCCAGCGCTGGCTATTACAAGCATTTAGGGATTGAGCCAGAGGATGGAAGATCAATTTATATTCCCTATCACTCTGTAATTCTGCCTTTCAAATAAATAAATTCTTTAAAAATAAATAAATTTTTACAAGTAAACTAAGAGCTGACAACCATTAACTACATCTACATTCACCAATGTCTCTGAATACAGGACTACAGATCATTACTCTCTCTTCTTGTTTGCAGTTTCTATTTTCCTAATCAATATTTACTAAGCAAAACCATTCACACTCATCAATTAAGAATATGAGTGATAATTAGGAAGTGGCTGAGATTCTTCATGTTTTAATGAGCTTCCTTGCTGAATAGGACACAGGAAAAAGCCTCATGAGAAACTGTATTAACAATATTCAGTTTTCAAATGTAAAGAAAACCTAACAAGCTAACCATGTCTTCAGATCACTAGCTGCAAAACAAGTGACTCAGAATGGACCAAGGCTTCACAAATTCTGAGGCAGGAGTAAAAAACAATACAAATGAAGCAAAAGAACTGGGTTATAAACCCTCTTCAATCTCATTTACTAAATTAGGAACTTTAATAGGGCTACTAAACTTTTCAGAGTTTAGTTATTTCTTCTATGAAACGGTTCTCTATGAACGGCCCTCCACATCCAGTCTCTTTACCCCTTCTCTTACTGGTTATAAGATTCTATACAGAGTGGCCGCCTGCAGTGCCAGCATCCCATATGGGTGCCAGTTTGAGTCCTGGCTGCCCCACTTCTGATCCAGCTCTCTGCTATGGCCTGGGAAAGCAGCAGAAGATGGCCCAAGTCCTTAGGCCCCTGCAACCACATGGGAGACCTGGAAGAAGCTCCTAGCTTCAGATTGGCACAGCTCCAGCCTTTGCAGCCATCTGGGGGGTGAACCAGCGGGTGGAAGACCTCCCTCCCTGCCTCTCCTCTCTGTGTGTAACTCTGACTTTCAAATAAATAAATAAATAAATCCTTTAAAAAAAAAAAAGAAAGCTGGAGTCTGGAGTCTGTAAAAAAAAAAAAGGGGGGGGGATAGTAGGTTAGGCCTCCATCTGCAGTGCCAGCATCCCTGTATGAGCATTGGTTCGAGACCCAGCTGCTCCATTTCTGATCCAGCTCTCCACTAATGGTCTGGAAAAGCAGTAGAGACAGCCCCTGCACCCGGAAGAAGCACCAGGATCCTGACATCAGGCTGGCCCAGCTCTGGCCGCTGTGGCCATGTGGGGAGTGAACCAGCAGGTGGAAGACCTCTCTCTCTCTCTCTCTCTCTCTGTCTGTAACTCTGCCTCTCAAATAAATACATCTTAAAAAGAAAGAAAATTTAACTTACAGTTCTAACTTCTAAGACTAGAAACACGCTGTACAAAGATTCATTGAGATTTCTCCTTAGCACATTTTCTCTAGGAAAATCAACTCTTGATATTTTCTTAAACATCTGCAGATCTAAGAGGTTTACCATCAAGTGCCAACCCACCTTATCTTCATTTTGTAGTTTCACATCATATTTGTGAGGCAGAAACTTTGGAGGAGCCCATTTTCTTTCTCCTTTTTTTAAGGAAGTGGGAAGTTTACGTGGAGATCTACGAGCTCTGTCATCTATTCAAACAAAAAGAAAAGTAGTGAAAACAAATTCCTTCAATTCTATTCATTCATTCACAGTAACTTTACTGAACACCAGGCAGTGGGTGATATGGCCTAAATATGAACCCCAACATCCTTAACTTCAAAACACTGAAGTCTACTGGGGGGGGGGGAATAACAGGTAAATGATGACAATGTAATGTGGTAAGCACTGCCACAGAGGTTAACAAAGAAAAATCCGTGAGAGTGTAGGAAAGGAATACCTAATTCAGTGTGGGAGGCCGGCAGGAAAGAACCAGGTGGCACGATTTGTCCACAGACTGTAAGCATGGAGTATGGATGAACACAACATGTGGAACAGTCAAAATCAGTCCACAGAGGTCAGGCGGCCAAGGCCAGAAGAGATAGCATGCATCTCCCACTGCAAGACTGAAATGTGTCTTGTGAACGCTGGGAATCATGGAAGAACTGTTTATCTACCTTGATGTCCATTTTGGAAAGATTAGTGTAAAGGAATAATATGAAAATAATTCCAGGTGAAGCTAGTAGTTAAAATGGGGAGGGAAACTGAAGATTTATCACAAGACGCAAAGCTAAACTTCTCAGTAAGTATAACTAGAATGGAGAAAGGGTGAGTCAAGAGGTACAGCATTCAGGAAATAGACTTGGAGACCAATCAGATGTGGGTACGGTAAAGCTTCCAAGTTTTCCGCCTTAGGGATTGAGTAGACGATGGTGTCGTCATTAGCCCAAGTGAGAGAACGTGCCAGTAATAGCAGGGCTCCTGTTCACCTGCCTTGCGAAGACAAGAAGTGGTGAGATCACTGATCAATTTAGCTTTCTATGTGTGACTGAGCTGCCTGCAAGACAGCCTAGTGAAGAAAGGTCTAGAGTTAGGAAGACATCGGGCCTAGGGATGGGCCTGTGGTACAGGGTAAGCACTGCCTGGTGCGCTTGCATCCTCTATCAGAATGCCCATTCAAAATCTCAGCTACCGTGCACCTCCAATCCAGCTTTCTGCTAATGCACACTCCGGGGGGCAGCAGGTGCTGGCTCAAGACCCATGTAGGAGACCCGGATGGAGTTCCAGGAGGCTTCAGACTAGACTAGTCCCAGAAATTGTGGCATTTGGAAAGTAAGCCAGCAGTCGGGATCTCTCCCAGTCTCTCTCTGCTACTCTGCCTTTCAAACAAACAAATAAAAGAAAAAAACAACTGACTGAGGCTTGGGAACCATCTACATACAGATAAGAGTTAAACTGAGGGCGTGAACAGCATGTAGACTGAAAAATAAAAAGGGAGTGAGCAGAACCTTATCAAAAAAATCTAAGAGATGACAGAAAACATAGTTGAAGAACTATGAGAAACAGGATCACGTAAGCTTAAAGATATGGAAATGAATACCAGTGTTAAACATAAGAGAAAACTAAAACAGAGAAATCTCTTATTTAGCAATTTGGAAGTCACCTATAAGTCTATTAAGAATTATTTCAGGAGTATAGAGGCAGAAGTTAGACCCAAAAGCATAAGGAATAAAATGATGGTCAGTAAGAAAAGATTAATCTTCTCAAGGATCTTGACTTGAATGAATGGGACAGACAACACAATCAGGAGGACTCTTTGTTGTTCTTTTTAGAAAATGAGGCTCTGTTGGTAAGTTTATACTTCCCCAGAAAACATTCAGAATATGTCATAACATTAATTCCTTAGCCCACCCACTACCCTCTTCACAACTGACAATACTACAGCCAAAAAAAAAAAAAAACCAAAAATAAGGACAGAACACACTGAAGAAGTCAAAGTCTAAAACTTGGAGTTCCTAGTGTATTTCGGATATATAACGAGGGTAACACAACACTGTCATTCCAATATGATACTAGAAGTGTTAAAAGACAATCAGGGGCCAGCTCTGTGGCATTGTGGGTAAAGCTGCCGCCTGCAGTGTCAGCATCCCACATGGGCGCCGGTTCAAGTCCTAGTTGCTCCACTTCCCATCCAGCTCCCTGCTAACATGCCTGGGAAAACAGAGGAGGATGGCCCAACTTCGTGGGCCTTTGTTCCCACATGGGAGACCTGGAAGAAGCTCCTGGCTCCTGGCTTCGGACTGGCCCAGCTCCAGCCATTGCGGCCATTTGGGGAGTGAACCAGCAGATGGAAGACCTCTCTCTCTCTGTTTTTACCTCTCTGTAACTCTGTCCTTCAAATAAATAAATCTTTTTTTTTAAAAAAGTGTCTTTAAAAAAAGAAAATCAGCCAAGTTCTAATCAAAACGTTCTAATAAAAACATCAACTACAAGGAATTACTAGTAATGCTTATATTATAAAACTTTAGTATCAGAAAGAGATAAAGTAGAATGTTAGCATTCATAACACAATGGCCACCTCAGAAGTCTCCTCCAGACTGCGATAAAGTCCCTCAAAACCAACTGCACGTATGGAAACATCCAGAAAGACAGAGTAGAATGGAAGCCAGACAACACAACATGCACACCCACACCCTGTTAACAGTTAAATAAGGAGGTAAAATGACTTGATTCTCCATAACACTTGTGAGGCGAGGGATCAGTATGAACCAAACATTTTGCATAATTGTGTTTCTGTGACACAAGGAATCTGGTCCAAACTCAATCACACAATTCTTAAAACTGAAGGTTTCAGAGGCTGAACAGGCAACGTCTCAGTTCTTCAACTTCCGAAGTGTTGCTGTTAGTCTCCAGGTGCCTAAAAATCAGTTTCAGACATCCCAGAATTCCAGTGGCTCCATCTGAGATGTAGTTCACAGAACAAAGACAGAAGGAAGTATCTCAAAGCCACTATATTAGCCAACAGGGGTTAGAGTAACTGGTACCTCTGATGTTGATCATGCCCCTCCATACATGTGTAATTCTCAACACAAAGAGTGAAGGGAAAAGCACACTTTCTTTGCCATGATGAGTAGGTAGGAATGCACAAAGATTTCTAAGCAACCAGAGAAAATGACTTTCAATGTTCCTAATTATTTAGGGAAACTGAAGCCTTGATTTACTCTGTAGATATTTTAGTTCTTTTATGAATCATAAATGAAAAAAATCCTATATATTACACATTTTCTTGCTAGAGAACTCTCACAGAGCCATGTATGATAAACTGAGTCACAGAACTCACTAGGAAAGCTAATGCCATACATACTAATACTCTCTCTCCTTCCTTCCTCCTCTTTCGCAAGCGCCTCCTTCTTGGGAGGGTCCTGAGCGATCTGACCGGAGTTCTCTTTGTCACTCGACGGAGAATCACAGGCCCCGTCCGACTTCTTTTCAGCAGCCTCTTCATCCACCTTCTCCAAAGGGTGAATCTTCACAATCTTCACCCTGAGCATTTTCTCCTTCCCAACCTATAAAGAGCACAGGAGAGAAACCCAGAGACAACAGTACATCAGTTACGTTGACTCAGATTGACCAGTCTTGTATTCCTATGCTTCTCCCAGGTCTCCCATGCGGGTGCAGGGGCCCAAGGACTTGGGCCATCCTCTGCTGCTTCCCCAGGCCACAGCAGAGAGCTGGATCGGAAGTGGAGCAGCTCTGCAATGATGTGGGACGCTGGCGTCACAGGAGGTGGCTCAGCCCACTGCACAATGCCGGCCCTGCAAGGGGATCTATTTTCACCAGCATTTCACACAGCCACTCCAGACTTCTGACGCACGCCAACATCGCATTTCTTTTCCCTCCTTTCCTTTTTTTTCATTTGTCTTTCTTGCAGGCAGTAGACAGGCTTTTTTTTTTTTAACTTAATCTAACAATATCTACCTTTTATCTGAAATGTTTAGGCTACCTTAATGTAAATAAAGATACGGCTAGATTTATTTACTTTCTATTCAGTTTCAACAAAACTAAAAATTGCTCATCAAAAGTCACTGTTGGAGAAAGAGAATACAAGCCATAGCCTGGGAGATAATGGTCTGTAGGAGCATGTGTCTGATAGCACACGTACAGTTACACAAAGAACTCTGGGGCCAGTGCTGTGGCACAGCAGGTAACGCCCTGGCCTGCAGTGCTGGCATCCCATATGGGCACTGGTTCGACTCCTGGCTGCTCCACTTCCAATCCAGCTCCCTGCTGATATGCCTGGGAAAGCAGCACAGGATGGCTCAAGTCCTTGGGCCCTGCACTCATGTGGGAGGCCCGGAGGAAACTCCTGGCTCCTGGTTTTGGATCAGCTCAGCTCTGGCCATCGTGGCCATTTGAGGAGTAAAGCAGCAGATGGAAGACTTCTCTCTCTCTCCGTAACTTTCAAATAAATAAAATCTTTTTTAAAAAGAAAAAGAACTTCCAATTCAAAATAAACAAAAAATGTAATTTTAAAATGTACAAAAATTTGAACATTTAACTAAAAGGAAATATGAATAAGTGGATGATAAAAAGCACTAATATGATGCTCATATTATTAATTGATGGGGGAAACAAACTGAAACCACATGATACACCACAACTTGCCTATCAAAATGGCTAAACACCAGGAGTGCACGTCTGGCCTCGCCGCTGAAACACTGGCTGTATGTCAGTGAAGTCACCTACGTCCCGTCGTGGAGTGTTTAGTTTTCATTCCTGGCTCTGGTTCCTATTTCCTGCTCACGCAGACTCTGTGAGGCAGTGGAGACTAACCATGTGACTGGAGTTCTCCCACCCACATAGAGACCTAACTGGAGTTTCCCGATCTCTGCTCTGGCCCCCGCCAAGGGCCACTGCAGGCATTTCAGGGCAAGAGAACCAGCAGAGGAGAGCTCAATCTCTCACTCCAAAAAAATTAGTACATAACAACAAAAGGACTAAAATTAAAAGACTCACTATACCATGTGTTGGCATAGATATGAAGAATTTTCTTTCACCGATGGTAGACTGTAATATAACTTAATCGTCTCAGACAGCAGCCAGGCAATTTCTTAAGTTAAACCTATGCCCACCATTCTGACCCAGCCACTCCACACCCAGGTATGCATCGAAGAGAAAAGAAGCCTGTGTCTGTACAGAGACTTGTACACGGGATTCACAGCAGCTTTACGTCACCCAAAACAGCCCACATGTCTATGGCAGCTGCATGGATCATCAAACTGTGATATATACATACACCGGAACAGTTCTCAGAAATAAAAGCAATGCGATGTGATACATGCAACAGGGATGCACACTCAAATAGTTACGCTGAATCAAAGAAGCCAAAGAATGCCTGCATGATGACTGCAGTTATATGAAACCCTAGAAAACACAATCAATCTACAGTGATAGAGCCTAGACAAGTGGTATGGAAGCAAAACGAGCAGGAGGGAGAATACGGATGAGCACAAGCACACTTCTAGGTGTGAGGAGCAGGGTCACTATCCTATCAGGAATTTCATTGGTGCAAACAATTTATCAATACGTATTAAACTAGGGGCCAGTGTTGTGGCATAGTGGGTAAAAGCCACTATCTGCAACACCAGCATCCTCCGTGGGTGCTGGTTCGTGTACCCATTGCTCTACTGCTGATCCAGCTTCCTGTTAACGGCCTGGGAAAAGTAGCAGGAAGATGGCCCCAGGTGTCGGCACTGTGGCGTAGGGGGTCAAGTTACTGCCTGCAGTGCCAGCATCCCATAGGTGCCCCGGTTCAAGTCCTGGCTGCTCCTCTTCCGATCCAGCTCTCTGCTATGGCCTGGGAAGGCAGCAGAAGATGGCCCAAGCCCTTGGGCCCCTGCACCCGCGTAGGAGACCCGGAAGAAGCTCCTGATTCTTGGCTTCAGATTGGCACAGCTCCAGCTGATGTGACCATCTGGGAAGTGAACCAGCAGATGGAAAACCCCTCTCTCACTCTCTTCTCTGCTTGTCCTTCTCTCTGTGTAACGCTGAATTTCAAGTAAATAAGTAAATCTTAAAAAAAAAAAAAAAAGAAAGAAAGAAAGAAAAAGAAAAAGATGGCCCCAGTGTTTGGGCTCATAGGGGCCGAGATGAAGCTCCTGGCTGTTGCAGCCACCTGGGGGGTGAACTAGCAGAAGGAAGATCGATTCTCTTTCCCTCTCTCTTTCAAAATAAACCTTTAAAAAATGTATTACTTTCTGAATATGTATGGCTTACTATTATGTCAATTAGACCTCAATAAAGCTGCTTTGAAAATCAGCTACACAGTCCCCACCTTGTCCAAACCCTTCAATTCTTTAACATTCAAGTCCAGAGTGAAGTGCTTTGCCACAGGTTTCAGAACTGCAAAGCAACGAAGCGGATCCAGGATCCAAGTCTGCTGCTGTGACACCGAATCCACCAGTCTTACACTGACGTGCAAGTCTTAGACTCCATCTGAATGCACTGCACTAACACCTGGAACCACCTTTGACTGCATCTGAATGCACTACACTAACACCTGGAACCACCCTTGACTGCATCTGAATGCACTGCACTAACACCTGGAACCACCCTTGACTGCATCTGAATGCACTGCACTAACACCGGGAACCACCCTTGACTGCATCTGAATGCACT
>CM027397.1:7467846-7493564 GCA_015711505.1 Sylvilagus bachmani
CCAGGTCTGCCACGTGGGTGGCAGGAACCTACTCACGAGAGCCATGATCAGCTGCCTCTCCAGAGTCTACATCAGCAGGAAGCGACTATCAGGGCAAGCTGAGCCACACTCCAATATGGGGCACGGTGTCTTAACTGCTGGGCCAAATATCTACCCCTGAGAGTTTTCTTTAGAGAATATCCAGACAATGGGGTATGTTGAACACAAATAGAAATTTTAAAGTATTTTTGACACTGTTTTTTATCATTTATTTGGGGGGTGGAGGACACACTAGCTCCCACCCATTGGTTCACTCCCCAATTCCCCCCCACAGCTGGGGGGCTGGAGTAGACCTAAGCCAGGAGCCCAGAACTCACTTCAGATCTCCCACAGGGACAAGAGACATCCAAGCACTGGACTCACCGACTGCTGCCTCCCAAGGTGCACATTAGCAAGAAGCTGGAACTGCAGTGGAGCTGGGACTCAAACCCAGGCCCTCTGATGTAGGATGCAGGCTTCCCAACTGGCCAAATGCCTGCCCCACCAGGATTTTTTAAGGCACCCCCTTTAGTGTCTCCAAGTAAACAGTCCTCAAACTGTTATGCAGTTTTGACAAGCTCCTCCAAACATCTGAAATGTCAAATGACCTTCTGCTAGTTTGCTGTCCCCCGACCCACTCCAGTGCTATCAGCTTCTTCTGCTTGGAACCCCATGTCCAGAGTACTTAGAAGGTAAACATTTGGAGCAAGAACACTCAGAGGCTTGGTAAATACATCTAGACACACGTTAAAGGGGCCTGCGCTGTGGCACAGGAGGTTAAGACTCCACCTGCAGTGCCAGCGCCCCACATGGGCACCAGTTCCATGTGAGTCCCGGCTGCTCCACTTCCAATCCAGCCCCCTATTAATGCACCTGGGAAAGCAGCAGAAGCTGGATAAATGCTTGGGCCCCTGCACCCACGTGGGAGACCCAGAAGAAGCTCCTGGTTTTGGCCTGACCCAGCCCTGGCCATTGTGACCATTTGAGGAGTGAACCAGCAGATGCAAGATCTCTCTTTCCTTCTCTCTCTGTATCTCTGCCTTTCAAATTATAAATAAATTTGTTTTTTAAAAAATGAGTATTAAAAACACTTTGCTATCAGCAAAATGGCAGTAGACAAAAGCATCAAGACATCACTAAAGTATATATTACTATTTGTGTCCCATACATTTGTTTTAAAGATTTATTTTATTTATTTGAAAGACAAAGTTACAAAGAGGTAGAGGTAGAGACAGAGAGAGAGGTCTTCCATCTGCTGATGCACTCCCCAAATGGCTGCAACAGCTGGAACTGCACCGATCCGAAGCTAGGAGCCAGGAGCTTCATCTGGGTCTCCCACATGGGTGTAGGGTCCAAGGACTTGGGCCATCTTCTACTGCTATCCCAGGCAATAGCAGAGCTGGATCGGAAGAGGAGCAGCCGGGACTAGAACCAGCGCCCATATGGGATGCTGGCGCTTCAGGCTAGGGCTTTAACCTGCCACACCACAGCGCCAGTCCTGTGTCCCATAAATTTAAACACAAATCTACTTAGGGTTAACATTCCCCCCTCTTCTAATGAAAAGGAGTCGGAACACAAAGCTTCTGTTACTTACAGTTCAGCGACTTCCTGTTCTTCTTCCCAGGCCTCCTTGTGTGTTAACTGACTGCTTCCAGTACTCTTACAGGTCCAGATGCGCTCACTGTACCTCTCCAGGCGAGCTTCGTATTCTCTGTTCACAGTGGCTCAGGAAAATAACACTCAAAGAGGGACAACCAACCCACTGCCGTAAAATACTTAAACATAGAAAAAAAATGTGCACTACCCTTTTAGAATGTGCAGCATGGAAAGATAAAAATGGAACCAGGGTTTTCAAGCAGCAAAAGCAAGGAAGATACTTAAGACTAAAGGAGGGGAGAACAATGTCACATTTCACAAATAAAACACTAACATTTTAGTACAAATGTGATTCCTTAAATTCACCAAAGTGTCATTTCACAAGAAAAAAAGTACTAAAACAATGTAGGAAAAAATAAAGGCAAACTATAACACAAATCATAAGGAAAAAAATTTAAGGTAATTGACAAGTTTCAGAATCAGTGCACAGCAAGATGGGATGGCCAGCTTCCAGGACAGTCTGCAATAACGTTATGCATATGCTAATGATCATTGACAGCCTTCCAGTCTACCCTGCAAACACCGGCTGCTTCTTAGGATTAAAAACTTAAATTCCTGGGGCCAGCACTGCGGTGCAGCGGGTTAAAGCTCCAGCCTACAGTGCCAGCATCCCACATGGGCGCAGGTTTGAGTCTCAACTGCTCTACTTCTGATCCAGCTGCCTGATGATTCGCCTAGGAAAGCAGCAGAGGATGGCCCAAGTCCTTGGTCCCCTGCACCCACGTGGGAGACCCAGAAGAAGCTCCTGGCTTCACATCGGCCATTTAAGGAGTTCTACTCCATCCCAACTAGAATTCACCACCAGCCAGGCACATTCAAATTCAAATGGAAATTTACTTTCATGCACAGCAACAGAAGCTGTGCAAGAAGATAAACTGACACTACAACTAGAGAGTAAGCTGCCAATCCCTCTACTTTCCAAGTGACAAGTTTTATAGTGGCTGAAATAAATGTATTTAAACTGCTCCTAGTGCTGGACTTGTGGCAGAGCTGGTAAAGCTGCCACCTTCAGTGCCAGCATCCCATATGGGTGCGGGTTCAAGTCCAGCTGCTCCACTTCCAGTCCATCTCTCTGCTATGGCCTGGGAAAGCATTGGAGGATGGCCCAAGTCCTTGGGTCCCTGCACCCACATGGGAGACCCAAAAGAAGCCCCTGGCTTTGGATCAGCTCAGCTTCGGCAGCCATGGCCATTTGGGGAGTGAATCAGTGGATGGAAGACCTCTCTCTCTCAGCCTCTGCCTTTCAAATAAATAAATCTTTTTAAAAAAAAATTTCAAATAAATTTAAAAAATCTTTCTATCTCTCCCTCTGTCACTAACTTTCAAATAAGTAAATCTTAAATATACACATTAAAATACCAAATATCTATTGATTGTTATGACTTTTTTTTTTAAGATTTATTTGTATTATTAGAAAGGCAGAATTAGAAGGAGAGGGAGAGGGGTAGAGGAGAAGAGGAGAAGAGGGGAAGAAGGGAAGAGAGGGAGAGAGAATTAATCTATCTGCTAGGGCACTCCCCAAATGGCCACAAAGGCTGCCAACCGCCAGACCAAAGCCAGGAGTCTCTTCTGGGTATCCTACATGGTTTCAGGAACCCAAGCAGTGGGTTAAGCCACTGTCTGCAGTGCCAGCATCCCATATGTGTGTCAGTTACAGTCTCGGCTGTTTCACTTCGGATCCAGCTTCCTGCTCATGAGCAATGTGCCTGGGAAAGCAGCAGAAGAAAGCCCAACTTGCTTAGGCGCCGGCAACCACGTGGGAGACCTGGATGAAGCCCCTGGCTCCTGGCTTCCACTTGGCCCAGCCCTGGCTGTTACAGCTTTTGGGGAGTGAACCAGCAAATGGAAGACCTTTCTCCCTTTGCCTCTGACTTTCCCTCTCTGTAACTCCACCTTTCAAATAAATAAATAAACCCTGAAAAAAATCTATTCTGCTGAGTCATTTCCATCCATTCCCGCTGACTTCAATCACTATCTATACGCTGATAACTTCTATCAGCAGCTCAGTCTATCTATGAACTCCATCCATATATTCAATAGCAACATGCACCTGTCTATTTTTATATGCACAGGGACAATAATCATCAGGGGCAGGCTCTCGGCCCAGCAGTTAAAGCTGTCTACACCCCATATATCAGAGTACCTATGCTGGAGTCCCACTCGGGCTTTGTGCCTAAGCAAACAAAGCAAGCGGCCGATGAAGACTCCAGTATGGGACCTGCCACCCATACAAGAGACCTGGATTGAGTTCCAGGCCTCTAGCTTTGACCCAACCATGGCAGAGCCACTGGGGGAATGAATTGGTGGAGGCGAGCTCTCTCTGCATCTGTCATTTTTTCTCTCTTAATAAGAAAAAAAATTTTAAAAGAATGTCCAAACTGAACATTTTACTTCCCCTCCTCTACTCATAAAACAAAATACTTGCTCTTCTTCCATGATTATTTCAGAAAATGACATCACGACCCAATCCTTCATCCTAACTCTTCTCCATTCAACCACCAAGTCCTGTCAAATCTTCCTCATCATCCCCGAAATGTACCTATTACACATCTCTTCTGCTCAAAGGCTTACTATTCATTCGGACCACCATTCACTGTCACGTTATTTCAACGGACACATCACTTGTCTAGTGACTGCTGGTCTCAAGGTTTGAGACCCACTCAACACTGCAGCCCCAGTTATTTCTCCTAACCTAAAAGCCTAATAAAATTTATCAATGGCCCCCACTAAACGTAAGGCCCAGTCAAAACCACTCTGCCTATGCCACAGGGACCTGCAGACGGATGCCTTCGTGTCTCTCACCACGAAGCAATCCCAGCCCCATTCTCGCTTCTTCACTGCAGGCATACGAAGCTTCTTTTAATCTATTAAAATCAAGAACCTTCAAATTCACACTCACAGTCATCACACCTTGTCTACCGAGACAAGCCCTCTATTCTTTATTAACTAAATTCTAATCTTCCTTTAGATCTCAAAAGTAACCTTCCCTAGCAAAAAGTCCCTGAACCTTCAAATAGGGTTGATTACATGTTGCTGCTTCCAACTGTTTACCTCCTTGCCACAGAGGGTTTCACAAGCAATGCCTCCTGGGAAGAGGAATGCACACTCCCACCCCACGCATAGGTCATGTGATTGCAGTGACCATTAGATACAAACAGATGTGTTCTCTACTTCCAAGAGGCACTTCTTTTTTAAGGTTTACTTGAAAGGCAGAGGCAGAGGCAGAGAGAGAGAGAGAGAGAAAGAAGTTTTCCATCTGCTGGTTCATTCCCCAAATGACCATGACCGCAGGAGCTGGGCTGTTTCGAAGCCAGGGGCTAGGAGTTTTTGTCTAGGTCTCCCACATGGATGCAGGGTCCCAAGGACCTGGGCCATCTTCCACTGCTTTCCAAGGCCATAGCAGAGAGCTGGATTGGAGGTGGACTGGCCAGGACCCTGATCCAGCTCCCTGCTAATGCACCTGAGAAAGCAGCAAAGGATGGCCTAAGTCCTTGGTCTCCTGCACCCATGTGGCAGATCAGGATGAAGCTCCTGGCTTCAACTTGACCCAACCCTGACTGAAAAAAAAAAAATTATGTCACACATACGGACTGCTCCTTCAGCCTGGGTCATAAAATAAGAAAATGTGTGTTTTCTTTTCTCACCTTTTAATTTTTTTAATTTAAAAATTTTTTTTTAATTTTATGAAAGAGATCAACAGAGACAGAGGTAAAGACATTCCATCCACTGTTCACCTCTCAAATGCCCACAACAGGCAGGGCTGGAACAGGGGAAAGCCAAGAGCCAGGAACTCAATCCAGGCCTTCCACATGGATGGCAGGGACCCCGGCACCTGAGCCACCCCAGGCTGCCTCCCAGGGTGCACATTAGCAGGGAGCTGGAGTCAGGAGCAGAGGTGGGACTAGAATCCAAGCTTCACTATGAGATGAGGACATCCCCAGCAGCATTTTCATTTATTTATTGGAGAGGCAGAATTATAGACACAGAGGAAGAGAGAAAGGTCTTCCATCCACTGGTTCACTCCCCAAACGTCCTCAATGGCCAGAGGCAGGAGCTTCTTCTGGAGCTTCCATGTGGGTGTAGAGCCCCAAGGACTTGGGCCATCATCTTCTACTTTTCCCAGGCCATCAGCACGGAACTGGATCGTAAGTGGAGCAGCAGGGATTCGAACCAGCCCATATGGGATGCTGGTGCTTCAGGCAGAGCTTAGTCGACTCTGCCATGGTGCCGCCACCCGTCCCAATGGCATCTTAACCACTGCAACACATGCCTGCCCCTGGCTTTCCTTTATCAATGTGGCTACCAGAAAATTTTAAATTCTATGTGATTTACATTTTTATTGGACAGCACTGTAAACCTAAAGTATACCTATATCAGAACAAATGCCCCCTGACAACATTAACTCAAATTTTTAAATTGACTAGTCAGATTAATTCCACAAGTCTAAAACAAATTCCTAAAATAACCCCTAACAATAGATACTTTTAAGTTTATGTGACTCTGTTCTGTTAGGTTAAGAAAAAGTGAAGGCAATGAAAATCAATGAAGGGAAAAAAGTCCATTGAGGAATACTGAATCAGCTACTTCTAAATCCTATTTCAGATTTTAGGTTACCAAACAAGTCACTCACTCTCAAACAACCACTCGGAGCAAATGCCAATTGAGGTTTTTATGTTCCAGCAACTGCTGCACATATAATTGCAGGCAAAATGTCAAAGCAATTCTCCAAAGGTTGTGTAAGCTATAAATGATAAGATACTTTCAAATCGGAGACCTTCATATCATGCATCTGCTCTCTCACGAGTTCGAGAGCTACCTCCTTACCACAACACGCTGCTGCTTGCTCCCTGGAGCCTCTGAGGGATCTGTTCTTCCAATAAAGCACGACAGCCGGAAAGCAAGTGGCCCAGAAGAATATAGAGGTTAAAAAGGTGTAACTGAGGGGCCTGCGCTGTAGCACAGTGGGTAAAGCTGCCGCCTGCAGCGCTGATATCCCATAGGGGCGCCGGTTCGAGACCTGGCTGCTCCACTTCCAATCCAGCTCTCTGCTTGGGCCCCTGCATCAGCATGGGAGACCCGGAAGAAGCTCCTGGCTCCAAATTGGCGTAGCTCTGGCCATTGCGGCCAATTGGGGAGTGAACCTCTCCCTGCCTCTCCTCTCTGTGTAACTCTTGACTTTCAAATAAATCTTAAAAAAGAAAAAGTGTAACTGTAACCCTAAGACTTTTAAGTGAAAAGATGATAGAGTCAACTGAAGAGCTCTCGTTGGACCAGAATCCGTCATCAAGTCAGAAACAAATCTCATCTTGTATGACTTGTTACTTTAGAGAAATTAAATTGGGACCAGTACTGTGGCATAGCAGGAAAGGCTGCCGCATCCTATATGGGAACTGGTTCACGTCCCCGCTGCTCCACTTCCCACCCAGCCCCTGCTAACAGCCCGGGAAAAGCAGAAGATGGCCCAAATGTTTCGGCTCCTGCCACCCACGTGGGAGACCCAGCCCTCTCTCTCTCTCTAACTCTTCCAAACAAATTAATAAACCCCTAAAAAAGAAATTATAGAAACGGAAGAGCTCAGTAATAAATGGTCCAATAAAATCCTGCCTTGCAACCACATCTGCAGCTACTCCACTCTTCAAATCCTCTTGCCATTCGTGTCTAGGGCCAGAACTACAAAGGACAGCACATCATCACAGCACCGAAAATTCCTCACAGGATTATGCTACAAAGGTCATGAGCTACTTGTTTCTAAGCTTTAGAAGCCAGGACAGCAGAAGCAACACAACAAAACTATTAACATACAGCAACGTGCTTATAGCTTCAGTGACTGCTTAAAACCCAGCGTGATGTGAATAGTCAGTGTTTCCTGTTATCGGCAAATATCACATCAAGAATTTTGTCTGGTCGGCATTGTGGCCCAGTGAGCTAAGCTGTCAACTGCAATGCTGGCAACCCATACTGAAGCTCCGGGTTGAGTCCCAGCTGCTCTGTTTTGGATCCAGCTCCCTGCTCATGTGCCTGGGAAAGCAGACGGCCTAAGCATCTGGGTCCCTGCCACCCACATGAAGACACGGATGGAGCTCCAGGCCCCTGGCTTCAGGCTGGACCAGCCCCAGCTGTTGCAGCCCTTTGGGGAGTGAACCAGCGGATGGAAGATATCAATACTGATCTCTCTCTCAAAATTTGACTGATGAAGTTAATGTTTTCCAAGTAAGATCTAGTGTCTTGCCTGTGGTACAAGCCTAGGAAGTAACACGCTGCAAATTCAAAGCTACGGTGTACAGTACAACCCACATCTAACTCCAGGCGGTCAGTGTGTGCATCATTCACAAACTGCCCTGTAGGCTATACCTACAAGTAGTGCGCTATACCTGCAAGAACCTAGGAACTCACAGGTTTAATTCAATGAAATAGCATACAAATTTGCCACAGAGTATACGCGCAATCAAAAGGTGAGTATTCAGAGAAAACTGAAGTATCAAATTCTATGAAAAACATACTTATAAATATGAGAACTGAGAGTAATACTTCAAACGCAGCTATTAACCCAGCCACATATTGTTTTCCTCTATGAAACCACTAATAGCCTAATGAAGAAATATGCCAACCATACAGTGCAATTGCTTAAAGCGCATCCTCAGAGCGCTTCCCCTTCTTCAAACTCCCAAGGGCGCAATCTCCCCCCAACACATAACACTATTTAAGAAGTCCTTTGTTACAAAGATTTTAAATACTGGTGTGGGAAAAGGAAAATAAAGAACATTCATTACGTACATATTACCTGAGGTGTTTCTGGTTTTCAACTGTGATCATTAGAGAAAGTCTTCCTACTCATGAAGATTTCATTAAATGATCAGAAAAGGCCTGCGTTGCCAGTACCCACTCAGCTACCTCTGGCCATTTTTGACCCGTTAAGAGACATGGAACTTGTCTCTTCTCTACGGCATGCTCCTGATACTCCACTAGAACCAGAGCTGAAAAATTAACATCTGAGCACGTTCATGGGTGAGACCACCACCAACTCAAAAAAATAAATGACGGCTCAACAGGCTAATCCTCCGCCTTGCGGCGCCGGCACACCGGGTTCTAGTCCCGGTCAGGGCACCGGATTCTGTCCCAGTTGCCCTTTTTCCAGGCCAGCTCTCTGCTGTGGCCAGGGAGTGCAGGGGAGGATGGCCCAAGTGCTTGGACCCTGCACCTCATGGGAGATCAGAAGCACCTGGCTCCTGCCATCGGATCAGGGATCAGCCGCGGTGCGCCGGCCGCAGCGCACCAGCCACAGTGGCCATTGGAGGGTGAACCAACGGCAAAGGAAGACCTTTCTCTCTGTCTCTCTCTCTCACTGTCCACTCTGCCTGTCAAAAAATAAAAAATAATAAAAAAATAATAAAATAAATGTCATCTGAGTTTTTTCACTCTACTGTTGTTATTGGGAATTTTATTTCAACAACAAAAGGAGGCTACTCTGGGAAGAAAGCTGTAGTTAGCAGCGCTACAAGGCCTCGCTGAGCTTTCTGAAATGCCTAACAGAACAAGAAAAAGAGGCAGCGCACCCCCCACCCCAATTAAACGCTCTCATTTTCAACCGCAGACGGCCACAAAGCAGACCCGCGCTGCAAAGAGCCGACCGAGCCCCAGCGGCAGCCCACGCTCCTCTCGGGGACTCAGGCAGGGATCGGCTAGGAACAGCTCTGGATCCTACTCCCGCCTCTCCTCCCGCACAGAGGCACGGCCAGAGGCCCTGAGCGGCTGCCCCAGGCCGGAGGTGCACCTCTAACTCCTCGCCCAGGTCTCTGCGCACAAACACCGCACACTCTCAGCCTCTGGGACACTCCAGGAAGGGCTCGCGGGAACACTCCCTCCCGAGCCCGAGCAGGCACGCAGACACCACCGAGAAACCAAGTCGCTCCAGCAGGGAAAGCGCCGACAAAGCAACCCATCAGCCTCCACGCGAGAGGTTCTCTCGGCTCCCAAGCAAGCTGCACGCAGGAGTCGACGTCAAAGCCTAAAGCTCAGAAGCCATTCATCCGGCGAGCCATTAAAAAAAAAAAAAAAAAGTCGTACAACTTTTAAACTTCAGGATGACACTTGCACAAGAAATCTCAGAGACCCAGAAGGGAGGACGCTCCCCGTTTAAAAACATCGGCCTCTCCGGTTCCCACCCTACAACACTGAGACTTCTAGGTACCTCTCGGCATTACAAAAAAATTATTATAAAACAGCCACCTCCCGCCTAACCCTTCCCGCGTGTGCCCAAGGAAGGAAGTCGGGGCTCCTCCCCAGGGAGCCTCCCCGCGGCCTCGCCTCCCTCCAGGCCCTGTCACTTCGCCCCCCACCCCACCCCGGCCTCGGGGCCACGCGGAGCACAACCACCCAGGCGAGCCGCGACCCCCGCGCGCATCACGAGGCCGCGCGGCTGCGATTTCCAAAACTTTCCTTTGCCACCGCGAAGCAACACCGGCCGCAGAAACCCCGCTCCCCTCCGCCCCACCCCCACCCCCCGGGGCCCCCGCGCGGAGCTCGGCCCGCGGCCCCAGCGCGCGGCGGGGGCGGCCCCAGGCTGCGGCGGGCGCGCGGGGCCCGGCCTCCAGGCCCGCTGACAGCTGCCCCGCGCCGGGCCCACAGCCGCCGGCGGCGAAGGGATACTCCCGGGTGCGGAAGGCCTCCTGAGTGTGCGCGATGGTGAAGAGCGGCTCCTCCCCGGGAAGCGGCTTCACCAGCGGGAAGGGCTTGCGGCCCAGCAGCGGCGCCATGGCGGCGGCCCCGCGGCCCGGACGAGCGCCTGGCTCCCGGGGGCGGTGGGGGAGGGGAGGGGTGAGAGGGCGGCGCGCGCTCCGGGCTCCCTCAGTGCCGGCGCGGCGGCGCGGCAGCCATGGAGCGGGACGCCGGGGCACACCGCGGCTGCGCCTCCGAGCCGCCCTCCGGCCACCCTCCGCTGCGGGCCCCCGCGGGCGGCAGTCACGACTCCTTCTCTAAGCTGCACCGGAGGAAATTATTGAAAAATGGCGGGAGATTCCCCTCCTCCCCCCGCCGGGCCGGCGCGCACACTAACTTGCTCCCTTGTGGCGCCGGGGGCGAATGCTCCAATAGGCGGAGAGCTGCTCAGCGCTCACGTTCTATTGGTCGGGAGCAGCTGCCGCTCCACGCCTGGGTCCCGCCCCCGTCCTGCCGCGGCCGCGTAGTTGGGTTGCAGCGCACCAGAGGGCAGTCCGAAGAGGTGAAAGGTCACGTTATGTAAGCGCCGCTGACAGGCGTGCGGGCCGCCCGCGGCAGAGCGAAAAGTGGGGGGCAGCAGGGGACCGAGAGGCCGAGAGCCCCGAGAGGTCAGCCTAGGGGAGCTCCTCACGCAGGCAGACACTGCGCCATCTGTCACCAACGGCGACACCGACATCCGGGCACCACTGTCCGTGTGGTGCGCCGGCGGGGGGAGGGGGAGCGCGCGGCCAGGGGCTTTGTCTTTCCACTCGCGCTCCGCCCCTTCTTAAAGGCGCCGCGCTCGGCCACGCCCGGGGGTGCGCGGGTGGGGCCGGGCTGCGCAGTGGGGTTGGCGGGAAGCCACCCCGGGACGTGCAGGCGGCCGCGGAAGGGTGGCTGGAGCCCCAGCCTGGCCCACCCCCCACCCCAGTTAACCCACTCTGGGTGGGAGGGCGGCTGGGGTCTGCAGAGAGGCGTGCAGCTTGCTTCTGGGCGCACGCTGGAGAGGCTAAGGCGGAAGCTGCTTTGGAAAAATGCCTTAGGGGACGTAGTGGTGATGGGAGATGGAGCCCGTGCATCCTGCTGATAGGACACTGGGCACCCTCCCGTGCTCCGGGCCCTGTGCCGTAGGGCGGGAAGACACAAGAGAGTGCCCTACGAAAGAAATAAATACATATATATATAGCGTGCAATCTGCCGGAGGAGTGCTTTCCAAAGTGCGCAGTCAGAAGGGAGCAGGAGATCGGAGCTGCTTCTCCTGGCTAAAATCTGGTACCGTCAGAAGAATCAGAGACGTGGGCGTCTGGCCGCCAGCAGTTGAAAGCACATGCAGCTTTCAACGTGGGAGAGCCTGGGTCCCTCCCGGCTGGGCCTCCCCTCTCCAGCGTCCTGCTGCTGCAGTAGCCCTGCCAATGATGGCGCAAGCACCTGGGTCCCTGCCACCCACGTGGGGACTTGGACTCAGTTCCCAGCTTCCCTGGGGGCCACTGTGGGCATTTGAGAGTGAATCAGTGCGCTCTGTCACTCTTCTTTCTTTTTTTTTTAAAATGTATTGATTTGAAAGGCAGAGTTACAGAAAGAGGGAGAGACAGACAAAGGTCTTCCATCTGCTGGTTCCCTCCCCAAATGGCCGCAACGGCCAGAGCTGTGCTGATCCAGAGCCAGGAGCCAGGAGCTTCTTCCTGGTCTCCCATGCAGGTACAGGGGCACAAGGACTTGGGCCATCTTCTAGTGCTTTCCCAGGCCATAGCAGGGAGCTGGATCAGAAGTGGAGCAGCCAGGACTTGAACCGGCGCCCATATGGGTTGTGGGTGCTGCAGGCGGCGGCTTTACCCACTATGGCACAGCGCCAGCCGCCATGTCACTCTAAGTGAATCAGAAACACGCTCCTTAGCATTCTCTCTCTGCTAAATTATCGTCCCCGGCTCATAGCTTCCTGATCTGCTCTTCGACACGGCCACACTGCTGGGTGTCCCAGAGCAAAGCTTGCCGGTGTCAGCTCCATGCCCACTTTCCTTCTGTCTTCAACGAGATCCTGTTCCCACTAAAAGGTGAGTTCTAGGTCGGGCACCACCTCCAGGAAGCCTCACATGGTCACCTACCAGAGAAGGCAGAACCGAATTAGCGGCACAAAGGGGGGTGGGGGTGGGGGCTGGTTAAGCTGCTGCTTATGACACAGGTACCCCATAGGGCAGGGACAATTGGAGTCCCCGCTGCTCCACTTCCGTTCCAGCTCCCTGCTGATGCGCCTGAAAAGGCAGCAGATAATGAATGGCCAAGCGCTTGGGCCCCTGCACCCACGTGGGAGACCAGACGGAGCTCCTGGCCCCTGGCTTCAGACTGGCCGGGCCCTGGTGGTTGTAGCCATTGGGAGAGTGAATCAGCAGATGGGACATCTTTGTCTCTGCCTTTCAAATCAATAAATCTTAAAAAAAAAAAAAAAGTCAGGAAATGAGCGTGGCAAAGAAGTGGTCATCCCAGCCATGTGTACGCGCCGAGTTGGAGTGACCACTTACACGGGAGCTGCAGGGATCCCTAGGGCCCAAGTGCAGGACGTGGTGCTAGGCCTACAGATCTGAGGCCCAGACAGGAGGCCCCAAGGCAGTGAACATGAGCTGGGCTAAAACCTGACCGCTGGCTGGCACCGCGGCTCACTAGGCTAATCCTCCACCTGGCGGCACCGGCACCCCGGGTTCTAGTCCCGGTTGGGGCGCCGGATTCTGTCCCCGTTGCTCTACTTCCAGGCCAGTTCTCTGCTGTGGCCCGGGAGTGCAGTGGAGGATGGCCCAAGTGCTTGGGCCCTGCACCCCATGGGAGACCAGGAAAAGAACCTGGCTCCTGCCTTCAGATCAGCGCGGTGCACTGGCCGAGTGCGCCAGCTGCGGTGGCCACTGGAGGGTGAACCAACGGCAAAGGAAGACCTTTCTCTCTGTCTCTCTCTCACTGTCTACTCTGCCTGTTTAAAAAAAAAAAAAAACCTGACCGCAAGTCACTCAGACACATTAAGAAACAAATGATCAGGCGAGTTGGGGTACTTCAAAAAGTTCATGGAAAACACATTGAGCCTGGCAGGTCAGGTCCCGGCGACCCACAGCAGAGCACCTGTGATGTAGCACAGCGAGTCAAGCCACACCTTGAGATGCCCACATCTCCATCAGATTGGCAGCTCAGGTACCAGCTACTCTGCTGCCAATCCAGCCCCACACTTACGCGCCCTGGGAGGCAGCAAAAAATGACTCAAGGGCTTGGGCCCCTGCCCCCCACCTGAGAAACCTGGATGGGGCTCCTGGTTCCTGGCTTCAGCCTGGCTCAGCTCTGCCTGTTGTATGCATTTGGGGAGTGAGCTAGCAGATGGAAGAGCTGTCTCTCTCTCCTGTCTCCTCTCTCTCTCTCTCTCTCTCTCTCTCTCTCTGTCTTGCTCTGCCTTTAAAGTAGATGAAAGTAACTTTAAAAAAATTTATTTTGGTGTAGAAAACAAAATTGGAAATCCATGCATGTCTTGTAATACACAAGTTATGCGAACTTTTTAAAGTACCCTCAATTTTTTTTTTAAAGATTCATTTATCTGTTTGAAAGGCAGAGCTACAGAGAGGCAGAGGCCAAAAGGTCTTCTATCCATCGGTTCAGTCCCCAGATGGCCACAACGGACGGAACTGAGACAATCCGAAACCAGGAGCTCCCTTCAGGTCTCCCATGCGGGTGTAGGGGCCCAGTGACCTGGGCCATCTTCTACTGCTTTCCCAGGCCATAGCAGAGAGCTGGATTGGAAGATCGGAAGAGGAGCAGCCTGCGGGGGGTTAGGTGTTGGCGTTGTGGCACAGCGGGTTAAAGCCCTGGCCTGAAGTGCTGGCATCCCATATGGGGGTCGGTTCAAGTCCCAGCTGCTCCTCTTCTGATCCAGCTCTCTGCTATGGCCTGGGAAAGCAGTAGAAGATGGCCCAAGTCCTTGTGCCCCTGCACCCATGTGGGAGACCCGGAAGAAGTTCCTGGCTCCTGGCTTCAGATCAGCGCAGCTCCAGCTGTTAGGGCCATCTGGGGAGTGAGCCAGCGGATGGAAGACCTCTCTCTCTGTCTCTACCTCTCTCTGAAACTCTGTCTTTCAAATAAATAAAATTAAGGGGCCAGCACTGTGGCGCAGTGGGTTAATGCCCTGGCCTGAAGTGCCAGCCTCCCATATGGACATGGGTTTGAGTCATAGCTGCTCTACTTCTGATCCAGCTCTCTTCTGAGGCCTGGGAAAGCGGTAGAAGATGGCCCAATTCCTTGGGCCCCTGCACCCATGTGGGAGACACGGAAGAAGCTCCTGGCTCCTGGCTTCAGTTTGGCACAGCTCTGGATGTTGCAGCCAATTGGGGAGTGAACCAACGGATGGAGGGGTTCTCTCTCTATCTCTCCTCTCTCTGTGTAACTCTTAACTTTCAGATAAATAAATACATCTTTAAAAATTTTTTTTAAATCTTAAAAAAAATAAAGATGAGCAGCCGGGACTCGAACCAGCACCCATATGGGATGTCAGCACTACAGGCGGCAGCTTTACCTACTACGCCACAGCATCAGTCCTTACATTTTTATTTACCTATTTTTCTGAAAGGGAGAGAGAGAAAGAGAGAGTTCCCATCTTCTAGTTCATTCCCCAAAGGCACACAAAGGATGGTGCTGTAGGTTGAAGCCAGGAGCCAGAAACTAATGCAGGTCTCCTGTGGTGGCGGGTGTGTGTGTGTGTGTGTGTGTGTGTGTGTGACCACGACACCGCTTCTTGAGCCATCACTACTGCTACCATCAATGGCAGGAAGCTGGAATCAAGAGCCGGGTATCCCTACCGGATTCACCCCTGCAAGACCAAATGCCTGCCCCCAACCACGAGATCTTAGCGTCTTGTCCTGACACTGTCCAAAAAACAACAAACCGGGCACTAAGCTAGCACAACGGTTTCCTGTTCTAAAATTTCCACTCTCAATGCCTGCAAACCCTCTGTCTTTTAATTGAGTTCATTCTTTGTGTCCAGTCTTTTAGGATTCCCAAGTCCCAGCAAGCCGGCCCCAAAGGGACTACTGCCTCCCCACTCCCAGAATCCACCACACTCGTTCCTCCCCAGTGCACAAGTGTACCTCTCTCCCTCTCTCTCCTCCCCCACCCCCGCCCTCATCTGAATCCTACACTTCCTTCTCCATGCCGCTCTCCCAGGCCCTGTCCTTTGGCTTTGAACTCTCCAAGTTTTCATGAATCATCCCTTTAGCCTAACTCAAGGCCTTTTCTCTGCCAACATCTGGTTAAACAAGCCATAACAGAGGACCGGGATCAGAATCTGTCGGTTCCCGGGATCTGCAGCAGCCGGTGCGTGGTCGGCTCTGGCTGATTGGCCGCAGGGGTCACAGCACGTGGGGACACCCCCAGCATCTCTTCTGCAGATCCCCAGTGAGCGGTTGCCCGGCGTGAGCTCGTCGGCACGGCCGTCTCTTGTGCTCTGAGTGCCAGGGAGCTCTGCCTTGCCACGCACCCATCCTCCAGCCGTGTTGACACAGGCACCTTTGCCCAGGAGAGTTCCAGCTTCTGGCTGGGGCTGGTTTCTGGGCTGTCCTGCTCATTCCTCAGACTCAAACATCCCAAAGACCCAGAGGGAGAGAAAGAGAGAGAGAGACAGAATTATCCATCCACTGGTTCACTCCCCAGCTGGCCACCAGGAGCCAGGAACTCCGTCTGGACTTCCCACATGGATGACCCAAGTACTTGAACTATCACGTGTACCCCTCAAGTGCATAGGCAGGAAGCCAGATAGGAAGTGGAAGCAGGATTTGCTCCCAGGTTCTCCAATGTGGGATGCAGAGTCCCGAGAGGCACCTTAACTGCTGCCCCAGTTCTATGCTTCGTATTGACTGCAGAGGAAAGTGGAGACTTAACCCTCTGTTTATCACGCGTCTTGGGAGGCCACTGTTTTTGACGGGGCTCCTGTATTAAACCCCAACCAAACCAAAAGGGAGTCACTCCCGTTCAATGTTGCAGCATCCAGTGGAAACTTCCAGAGGACACACACAGACCGTTTTCTCCTGAAAAAGAAGAGATCCGGTCTCCCCGAGTCAGAGTAATCGAGTCCCCTCTGCTTGGACTCTTACAGAAAAACTTGACCTGATGTTACCCAATCAACTCTTCTTGTTTCCTCATTTCCACCTTATGGTTCTGCTGTTGCCCAATGGGAGCCACCATTCTATTTTTTTGTAAAGATTTTATTTATTTACATGAGAGGTAGAGTTACGACAGTGAGCAGGAGAGAGAGAGAGAAAGGTCTTCCTTCTGTCGGTTCACTCCCCAGATGGCCGCAACGGCTGGAGCTGTGCCGAACCAAAGCCAGGAGCCAGGTGCTTCTTCTTGGTCTCCCATGCAGGTGCAGGGGCCCAAGCACTTGGGCCATCTTCCACTGCTCTTCCAGGCCATAGCAGAGAGCTGGATTGGAAGAGGAGCAGCTGAGACTAGAACTGGCGCCCATATGGGATGCTGGCACCGCAGGCAGAGGATTAACCTACTGCACCATGGTGCCAGCCCCATATATATTATATATATATATACATACATACATATAGATTTATTTATTTGAAAGGCAGAGATAGAGGCAGAGAGAGAGAGAGGGGTCTTCCATTCACTGGTTCACTCCCCCAAACAGCCAGAGCTGGGCTGATCCAGAACCAGGAGCTTCTTCTGGGTCTCCCACATGGGTGCAGGGGCCCAAGGACTTGGGCCATCTTCTACTGCTTTCCCAGGCTATAGCAGGGAGCTGGATCAGAAGTGGAGCAGCCGGGACTTGAACCAGCACCCACATGGAATGCTGGCGCTGCAGGTGGAGGATTAACCTACTGCACCACAGTGCTGGTCCCTCTCATCTTTCTGTTTTTAATGTTTCTTATTTTCATCTACTTGCAAGGAAGAGCAAGAGAGAGGAAAGAGAGATGTATCTTCCATCTGCTGGTTCACTCTCCAGATGCCCACAACCAACCACCAGGGCTGGGCCAGGACAAAGCCGGGCGTCTCTCACACGGGTATCGGGAATCCATTACTGGGCCATCATCTGCTGCCTCCCGGGATGCCTAAGCAGGAAGCTGCATTGGAAGCAGAGCAGACGTGTACCACCACCCACACCTGTGGCAATTTATCTAAGGGATGTGAGTGCCCATGGATATTGGTATCTGCAGGGGTCCTAGGCCAACCTCCCAGGGGTACCAGGTGAACTGAGGTGAAGGATACACTTTACCTATTCATGGGACTTCTCGCTAACTGTCCAGTTTTGCAAATTCCCTGAAATGTGGGAGAAGTTAGAGACCCAGTTACCTGGTTCGCTCCTGCACATGCCCAGTGCTTTGCCACCTCTATCCCTCACTTGCACTGGTTACTCTCTTTCCTCAGGTCTGCACCCCACCAGAGGTTTCAACGCCCAGCGAGACTCTTCCCTGGACCCTAACGGTCCTCTTCCCTCCACCCCACCCCCGTGAGGCACAAGCTCCTGTCCACCCTCCCTACCTCACACCATACACTCCTTAAAAAGGCAGTGACCACGTGGGATACGTTGGCACCAAGTTTCTGTAAAACAAGCACCTGTCAATGCTGAGTGACACAGGCACGGAAATCTAACCCCAGATAAAAAGGTGAGGTCCACTCATCTCTATACTCCAAAGCGCTCTGCGGCAATCATCATTCCACACGTTTAGTTAGGTGAGCCCATATGTGTTTTTTTTTTTTTGAATTTTTAAAGATGTGTTTATTCGAAAGGCAGAGTGACAGAGAAACCATCCACCCATTGGTTCATTCCCCAGATGCCCCTGTAACAGCTAGGGCTGGGGCTGGGCCAGGACAAAGCCAGGAGCTCCCTTTGGCTCTCTCACGTGGGTGACAGACACCCAAGGACTTGAACTTCATCTGCTGCCTTCCAGGGAGCATTCGTAGGAAGCTGGATCAGGAGCAAAGGAGCTGGGACTTGATCCAGGCATTCTAATCAGGACGCGACTTAACTGCTGCCCAGAACACCCACCCCTGGCCATTTTTTGATGGCCTCTTATTGGTTATACTTTCCCTTTGCTTAAATACATTAGAGAACACATTTATCTTATGTGCCACATACCATCATGGAACCTGTGACATTCATTTCACAACTTAATAGTGTCCAATTTTTAAGAAAAAACAAGTCGAGGTTAAGAAGGCCGGGCAGCAAAACTTGGATTCTAGTCTCGTCCATGGTACCTGGAGCCCCGGTGAGGGGTCAAAGGCATCATAGGAAACTCTTGAACATACCTAAAGCCAGATTCTTTTCAAGCGTGACCCTTCTGATTTCCTTAGGAATCAGAACAAAAAGGAATCTGTGCTGCCGGGGCCTGGGAAGAGTGGGAAACAGGGAGTGAGTGCCTGTGGGGCGGGAGGGCCCCGTGGGGGCAATGAGAAGGCTCACGGGGAGGGTGGCGACGACCACGCGTGTGAGCAGCTTACACTGTGCGCTGGACCTGCAGATGCAAATGCTAGGCTTTCATGTGATGCGCAAAAGTGAAAACAGACCTCATGGATTCCTCCCTGCTGCCTGGGGCTGCGGAAGACACACAGGGACAGCACTGGCCACACGACGATGTCGAGCCAGTCTCGGCAGCGCTCTCCCGTCCAAGGGCCCAGCCCCCAGCACCCCCAGCCCTGCCTGCCCTGCCCGCCCCGTCCACAATGAGGCACTCAGACACCAACAAGACGTATTTCAAATAGTTTAATTTTAAAAATATTCTATTCAGTGCTAAAATATGTCTTCACTCACTGTCGCTCATTTTTCCATTTTCTTAAACATTTTTTGAAACAAAAAATAAAATCACAAAGTTCAATTAAACATGCAGGTTTGAAAGAAGAGGGAACTTTCTAGAAGTCTGAGCTGAAGCAGTACTGTGGGGGGTGGGTGCTGATGTCAGAACCTCGACTTCTTGCTGAGGCAGAGTGTACAGCAGGAGGCAGGGGGTGCTGGAATGACACGTACGGTGGGAACAAAGCCGCCGGCGTGGCAGTGCGCGGGGGGAGGGCACAAAGACCACCAGCAGCCAGAGCCCACCGGAGGCAGGACCAGGCAGGACCGACTCGGGCTGGGGCAGAGAGGCACCTTCGCCCTCCCGCCCTCCCTCGGCCCAGCCTCCTCCAGCAGCGGCCTGGAGGGTCCCAGCTTCTACAGTCTCCTTTCAAGTTCAAGTATCCTTAGGCACTCTCTCCTCTAGAGGGCGCCATCACACAGTCTCTCTCTCTCTCTCTCTCTCTCTCTCTCTCTCTCTCTCTCTCAGACATGCCAGCAGCTCCGTCCAGAGGTCCTGGGGCAGAGACTGCCACCTGGGGGTGGCTCCAGTCTACTCGGGTATGGGAGGACAGGAGCGCTCCTCCTCTGGGGGGAGCAAGCAGACAGGTGCCAGGGACAGAAGATGGTGCTGCAACCCCAAGTCCTCTGTCAGCTTCCAGGCTGGACGGTTCCTATGTGCAGGCTCTGGACCCCAGCGCTTGCCCTCACCCCAGCAACACAGCCCGGCCAGAGCGAGAACAATAAATAGAGGCGGGGCGGGAGGCAGAGGTGCAGACGCCGCTAGCTCTCCGAGGCCGACGCTGTCTGCGGCAAGGCAGGCTGGTCCACGCAGAAGCGCTTCAGGGGCGGGGCACTTGCGTCTTCCTCTTCCTCGGCCACCTAGGAGCAGCCAGAGGTGGGTTGGCAGGCCCGAGGCACCCTCTCTGCGCCCTCCAGGGGCCGACAGAGCCTTTACTTGGTGACTGAGAAACTGGGAAGCCCACAGAGACCGCTCACCTGTGTCTCCAGGGGCACTGGTTCCTCCTTGGTGAGGGTGGGAGGCTCGTCGGCAACTTCAGAGGCCGGCAGGGAGGGCTCTGAAAAAGTAGCAGGTTCAGCCCAGGGCAGGCTCCCCGGGCAGGGCGCCATCTCCTCAGGGCAGGCTCCCAGGGCAGGCTCCCCAGGCGGGGCGCCGTCTCCCCAGGGCAGGCTCCCCAGGCGGGGTGCCGGGCTCCCCAGGGCAGGTTCCCCAGGCGGGGCGCCGTCTCCCCAGGGTAGGCTCCCAGGGCAGGTTCCCCAGGGCAGGCTCCCCAGGCGGGGCGCCGTCTCCCCAGGGCAGGCTCCCCAGGCGGGGCGCCGGGCTCCCCAGGCAGGGCACTGTCCTCAGTTACAAGGTAGAGGTGGCTCAGCGAGGAGGGAAGAAGCCAGAGTCCTGTGGAGCAGCCATGGCCACCCCAGGGAGGTGGGGACATGAAGACCAGCCTGGCCTGTAAGTGCCTGGACCCGCCAGAGCAGCTCGTCGCTCCCCAGGCCCCTGCCACGGGATGAGATGAAGACAGACACGGGGGGAGCGAAGCAGAGGACAGCTCTGTCATGTAGCCCCTGGCACCAGATCGCAGAGCGGCAAAGCTGACGAGGGCCCGGGACAGGCGCGCCTCGACTCTGGCTTGTGCTGGACAGAGCACAAAGGGCACGGACCCTGGTGTCTGAGGGACTCAAGCTGACGTCCACTCTGCCAGTCGCCAGCTCTGCGATCCTGTTCAGGCCTCCACCTGCTCTCTGTCTAGGGTGTCTGAGAGGTCACCCGGGCTCCACAGCGCCTGCGCCTCGCTCGAGCCGCGAGTTCCTCCTGCCTCTCCAGACGGGGCAGTCAGGCCTTCCTCAACACGCCCACGCACAGGGCACTGGGTATCTGCTGCAGAGGCTGGCATACCGGCATTCCGCATCAGAGCGCCTGGGTTCTGGTTCTGGTTCTGGTTCTGAACCCAGCTTCCTGCTACTGGGCACCCTCCCTGACACCCATGTCAGGGTCCCGGATGGAGTTCCTGGCTACTGGCTTCCTCCTGGCCCAGTCCCACGTATTATGGGCATTTGGGGAGTGAATCCATGGATGGAAGTTTTCTTTTTTTTTGTTTTAAGAATTTATTTTATTTATTTGAAAGGCAGAATGACACAGAGAGGGCAAGACAGAGAGAGGAAGAAATCTTCCATCTGCTGGTTCACTCCCCAGATGGCCACAACAACCAGGACCAGACCAGGCCGGAGCCAGGAGCCAGGAGTCAGGAGCTTCTTCCAGGTCTCACATGGGTGCAGGGTCCAGGTGCTTGGGCCATCTGCTGCTGCTTTCCCAAGTACGTCAGTGGGAGCAGGACTGGAAGAGGGGCAGCCTGGACTGAAACGCACTGATCCGGGATGTGGTGTCACAAGCAGTGGCCTGACCTGCAGTGCCACAACACTGGCCCCCTTCTGCTTTTCAGGAAAGAGTAGTTGTTTTGTAACTATGCCGAGCTGTTACCAAATGGCTGGACGGTGCCAGGCCGTGGGGTGCTCCCCATCCCCTTCCTCCAAAGACAACCGTGAAGGCGGACTCACCCTCGAGGATCTCTTGGCCCAGCGTGGGGGGCTGGGAGTCGTCTGTGCGGAAGTCCGAGGTGTGTGCTGGGCTCAGAGACTCGCTCTGCTGGGGGCTGGGGCTCGAGTTGGTGCTGCTGTCCACCTTCAGCTGGTAGACGTCAGACGCCGAACTCTGGTTGCTGTTTTCATCTGGAACCAAGCACAGTGAAGGTGACAGCTCGGGCAGCTGTCCTCAGCAGGACTCAAGGCTCCCGTGCCCTGCAGACTGGCTTCAGGCTCTACGCGGATTCATTTCGGCATTTCTTACCACGCACAGGGGCAGCTGCAATCCTGATGCAGCCTGTGCAGTTTGGGAAGCTCGGGACCCTTCAGCACGCAGCTGCAGCCTGGACTTGGGGTTTCCCACTGCCCAGGGCAGGGGTGCAGCTGCGCCTCTGGTCAGGACCTGCCCGTCTCCCTCCTGCCACAGATGTACAGGAAATGACCCATTTGCCTGGAGCTGGTACCTGGAGGGGCTCAGCTCAGGCCCTTCAAGCCAACTGCCCCGGGGCTGAAGGACTGCCACCCGCCAGCTCTGTCTGACGGCCCAACACGACCACCTAAGATAACAACGACCACCTAAGATAACAACGTACAGCAAGTCCCGCCTCCAGCAACCAGGCACCAGGCGGGCTCCAGGCGGGCTCCAGGCTCCCGCCTGAAACCACTCGCGCTCACGCCTGGCTCTCCTGCGGCCCGGCCCGGGCTGCAGCACCTCCAAGCAGGCCCACTGGCCAGCCTCCGGCCTGGCCTGCCCCAGGGCTCACGGCTCCACACTGCTCCACTGCACGGACAGAGGGACTTCCTGAACCTTCCCAGGATAAGCCCCACATGCCAGCACTTCTCTCGGCCTCCCCGCCTTTCTCCCCACCTCACACTCCCCATGCAGGAATGGCCTTCTCTTTCCAGTCTTCCTGGAGAGCCCTGCACATTCCGACATCCAGCTCCAGCATCGCTCCCTGCGCGGGGCCCTGCCACCCTGGCTCCCCGGAGCGCCTGCTGTACCCTGCGACACCTGCGTCTTTCCACTGCACCCCATGCCGGCAGGCTCGGACACGCCGTCCTTGGCTGCCCAGTGCACACAGCACCTGCTCATTACTGGATGAAACCACGCGGAGGAAACGGAGCCGCACATCTCCCAGAGTTTTGAGACTACTGAACGTCCCGCACACGGCTACAGAGCGGCCTCCCACCCTTTGGTCTACTGAGCCTGCGGTGACCTTGCTGGGGCCGGGAGCACAGGTGTGGAGCGGACAGCTGCAGCCCGGGTCCACCTGTCTCACGCTGGGCGCACTCTAGTCTCGCTACTCCTGAGTCCATTATGGTCCACACCGGCGCGGAAGCAGCATTCTGCAGGTCAAGGAGTTTCCCTGCCTGGGTGTCTCAGCACTGTCCGGCTCAGGCTGACGTCGGAATGGAAACAAGACGCTGGAGCAACAGCGCCATACGAGCAGTAACTGCCGCCTGACACGCACAGGGCTTAGGCTGACGGCGGACTTGGCCGCTGCTCTAAGACACTGCCCTAAAACACTCAGCGTACAGAAAGCGCCCATGATTCAGAAACCCAGGCCCTATGCGGGGCAGGGTCTGCACTTCCAACGATGTCACTTGAAGGACGTTCTCGATGGGACCCCGCCTCGCAGTCACGGGGGGGGGGGGCTCTACATGAAAGACCTAAGCGCCCAGCGGAACAGTAGCCACAGAAACGATGGCACAGTAGCCATCGTCTCGGCAGCGACACCGTCCACGTTGTCTGTTTCCTGCAAGGAAGATGGGGATGCGACTCACCCTGGAATTCGAGGAGGAGAGAGGAGTTGGCTGAGGCGTCAGAGGGAAAGCCATTAGGTTCGCGGGCGGCTGAACTGTTCGATTTTGCCTTTTCTTTCTAGAAAAGAAGAAAAAGAATATGACAGAGCCAAGCAGGGGCCGCACGGGGAGGGAGAAGGGTGCTGTCTGCGTCACTGAGCAGGGATGAGGGCGGGGCAGAGCCCAAGGACCCCAGGGGGACACTTTGGGGCGAGATAGTGTCAAGCCTGTGTCTCCACCTGTGAGACAAACCCTTCCTGTGCGGATCTCAGCCATCAAAGTGAGCAGCAGACACACACGCCTCCACCAGAGCCCCACCCCCACCCCCCACCCCTCGGTGCTCTCCTGCCCTGAGCAACACGCTCCAACCAACCCTTTCCTACGTGCATGGGTGACAAACACTCAGGTGGGAGAGACGCCCGGCTCAGCAGCACCAAAGGGGACAAGTGAGTGAACAGAACTTGGATTAGACGGGATGAACCATCGCTGTGCGTGAGGCGGGCAGACAGGACAAGGCGGCCCCGCCCGCTCCGCTGCTCACCACCAGTCTCGTGCACTCTGCCCCTGCCCTCCCTTTCAGGAGGTTGAGTTATGGGTGTGGGGACCAGGATGGAGGGAAGCACTAGCTTGCAACCACCAAGTCCAGGGCAAAGAAAACAGTCAATCCAAGCATTTGCAATGGAGAGCGTTCCAGAAGGGCAAAGGTCACAGCTGGGCAGTCCCGCCCCGGCCAGTCCACACCTGTGCAGTGGAGGAAGTGCGCTCAGACACGACTAAGCTTTGTTAAAAACAGTCCTGGCACCCTGTCACAAATCACGACACCCTGCCATGCAGCCACGTGTCTCCTTCCCCGCATTTTCCATACGCGGATATTATTTTAATGTCATTGCAAACACGGAACCATTTTAGCACGTTCCATACATGTGATTTTTACAATTGCACAATGTTCCACAAACCATAAATCACTTAATTACTTCCCAAATATGGCACATTTACTTTTTTAAAAAATTTCATGTATTTGAAAGGGAGAGTGAGAGAGAGGGAAAGAGACAGAGAGAGAAAGGGAGGGAAGGAGAGGGAGAGGGAGAAGTCTTCCATTCACTGGTTCACTCCCCAGATGGTCGGAGCTAGGCCAACCTGAAGCCAGGAGCTTCTTCCAGGTCTCCTACACGGGTGCAGGGGCCCAAGGACTTGGGCCATCTTCCACTGCTTTCCCAGGCCCCAGCAGAGAGCTGGATTGGAAGGAGAACAGCCATGACTCGAACTGGTGCCCATATGGGATGCCGGCACTGCAGGTGGTGGCTTTACCCGCTACTCCACAGTGCCAGTCCCAGCACACTTACTTTTAACACACTTAAGACTGGGGGAGGGCAGCATTATGGTGCTCCCAGCATCCCCATCTCGGAGCACTGGCACATCTCACCCTGACAGGATCACCCTAACTCATTCTCTTGCCCCGCAGACCCACGATGGAGGACGCCACTGCCGTGGACTGCTGGGGGCACACGCACCTCAGTAACCGACAGCTGCACTCGAGAAGCCCTCGGAGCGCAGGCTCTTGGGCAGGCTCTGCCGGGCGGCCCCTTGCCCCGCACACACACCCTGCCGACCCTGGGCAGCAGGGGAAAAGGCCCACTGCAGCAGGGCTGGGCAAGGAATCAGGGCTCATTCCACAGCGCCCAGCTCACCCATCCCTCCTCGGGTGGTTACTCCCAGGAAGATGCACCCCTGAGGACGGGGACCCTGGAGGACGGGTACCCTGGAGGATAAGTACCCCTGGAGGAGGGGTACCCCTGGAGGACGGGTACCCCTGGAGGATGGGTACCCTGGAGATGGGTACCCTTGGAGGACAGGTACCCCTGGAGGATAAGTACCCCTGGAGGAGGGGTACCCCTGGAGGACGGGTACCCCTGGAGGACGGGTACCTCTGGAGGATAGGTACCCCTGGAGGATAAGTACCCCTGGAGGAGGGGTACCCCTGGAGGACGGGTACCCTAGAGGACGGGTACCCCTGGAGGACGGGTACCCCTGGAGGACAGGTACCCTAGAGGACGGGTACCCCTGGAGGACGGGTATCCCTGGAGGATGGGTACCCTGGAGATGGGTACCCTTGGAGGACAGGTACCCCTGGAGGACGGGTACCCTGGAGGATGGG
>CM027397.1:7493664-7519569 GCA_015711505.1 Sylvilagus bachmani
CGGGTACCCTGGAGGATGGGTACTCTGGAGGACGGGGACCCCTGGAGGACGGGTACCTCTGGAGGATAGGTACCCCTGGAGGATAAGTACCCCTGGAGGAGGGGTACCCCTGGAGGACGGGTACCCTAGAGGACGGGTACCCCTGGAGGACGGGTAACCCTGGAGGATGGGTACCCTGGAGGACGGGTACCCCTGGAGGACAGGTACCCTGGAGGACAGGTACCCTGGAGGACGGGTACCCCTGGAGGACAGGTACCCTAGAGGACAGGTACCCCTGGAGGACGGGTACCCCTGGAGGACGGGTATCCCTGGAGATGGGTACCCTGGAGGACGGGTACCCCTGGAGGACAGGTATCCCTAGAGGACGGGTACCCCTGGAGGACGGGTATCCCTGGAGATGGGTACCCTGGAGGACGGGTACCCCTGGAGGACGGGTATCCCTGGAGATGGGTACCCTGGAGGACGGGTACCCCTGGAGGACAGGTATCCCTGGAGGATGGGTACCCTGGAGGATGGTACCCTGGAGGACTTCTGGACCCCTGGAGGACGGGTACCCCTGGAGGACGGGTACCCTGGAGGACAGGTACCCTGGAGGACGGGTACCCCTGGAGGACAGGTACCCCTGGAGGACTTCTGGACCCCTGCTGACGGCCTGAGTGCTTGGGTCTGTGCCATCCACGTGGGAGACCTGTAATGCCGACATCCCATATGGGCACTGGTTCGAGTCCTGGCTGCTCCACTTCTGATCCAGCTCCCTGCTATGGCCTGGGAAAGCAGTGGAAGATGGCCTCAGTCCTTAGGCCCCTGCACCCACGTGGGAGACCCGGAGGGAGCTCCTGGCTTCAGATCGGCACAGCTCCGGCCATTGCAGCCATTTGGGGAGTGAACCAGCGGATGGAAGACTTCTCTCTCTCTCTCTCTCTATCTGTGTAACTCTGCCTTTCAAATAAATAAATAAATCTTTAAAAATTAAATTATAAAATATTTTTTAAAAGATTTATTTATTTTTTTTTGAAAGACAGAGTTACAGAGAGAGGTAGAGACAGAGAGAAAAAGGTCTTCCATCTGCTGGTTCACTCCCTAAATGGCCACAATGGCTGGAGATGAGCCAATCGGAAGCCAGGAGCCAGGAGTTTCTTCTGGGTCTCCTATGTGGGTGCAGGAGCCCAAAGACTTGGGCCATCCTCCTCTGCATTCCCAGGAGCATTAGCAAGGAGGTGGATTGGAAGTGGAGCAGTTGGTACTTGAAATGGTATCCATATGGGATGCCAGCACCGCAGACAATGGCTTAATCTACCATGCCACAGTGCTGGCCCCTAAACAAATAAATATTAAAAGAACTTGAGTATTTAAAAAAAAAAGAAAGAAAGAAATTAAGAAAGCAACTGGCTATAAACGTTACAGGGTCTTCTAACAAAAGTCCTAGAAGATCAAAGAGAAGAAATTCCAAGTTTCTCAGAAGTAGACGATCTAACAAAGAATCAGAGTGAGATTTCTCAGCAGCCCACTCCGAATGGTGAGAGACTGATGCTGAACCTAGAATCTCACGGACAAGTCAACTCAAGCATGCAGGAAGACAAAGATGTTTTCTGGACGTTTTCCCAACAAAAGCCCTCTGACACACATTCCAACAAGACAAATGAAATGAGGAGAACGGAGTAAAAGACAGGTACAAGGATTAGTCAATAATTAACAATGCCTATTTTGTCTAAATAAGCAATAACCAAAACTAGAAATGCCGAAAATCCGACATTCCAGTCAAAATTAAGGACAGAATAGGGGGGCGGGTGGAGACCAGAAGTGATTAAAGAGCACTATGGGCATTTTCCAAAATCCAGAGGGAAAATACAGATTTGTTGATAATTTTTACACACTGACAGGGAAGAATCAGCATGTGTGATTAAGTAAGAGATAGCCAACAGAAAATAGCATTGCGGAATTCCTGTGTAGAACATTCCAATCAAGAGAAGAAACCTGTGTATGCATCATCGGGGAAGAGGAAGAGAGGGAAAAGCACTATGGAAAAACCCTTGCCCAAAGCGACAGAACCAGCTGGTGGTCAGTTTCCCAGGGTTCTCTTCCGACAGAGGCAGCGCAAGCTACTCCACGCACGAGGGGCAAGTGTGTGTCCTGAGGCGATTTCTAGCAAACTCCCTGCAAGTCATGCAAACACCGTTCTTCTCTCCCTCCTCCCTCTCCTGCGACCAGCCAGTGCCTGCATGTGGCAACAGGAGCCTGACCTTGGGAACTGGTGCAGAGCCACAGGGTTTCAGAGTCGCACGATGCACAATCAGATTTCTGCGGATGGCATGGCAGTCTCTCCGGAGGGTGCGCACTGCGGAGCAGTAACTGAAGCTCGGGACACCCACAGCCCGTATCAGAGTGCCAGTGCCAACTCCTGCTACTCCACTTCCAAGTCAGCTTCTTCCTAATCCATCCTGGGAGGCAGTGGGCGATGGCTCATCCCACGTGGGAGACCAGGATGGAGTTCTTGCTCCTGGCCCAGCTCTGGCTGTCGGGCCTTGGAGAACGGCATCAGCGGATGAAGATCTCTGTGTCTCCTCTCTGCCTCTCCCTCTCTCGGGCTGCCTTTCGAATAAGTCATTTGTTAAAAAAAAAAAAGATGTCTAGCACAATGAGAAGCTGGGGACCACACCCAGACACCTAGAGTACGACAAAGCAGGAGCAAACAGCAGGAACCAGGGCCAGGACCAATGTCCACCCACGGAGACGAGGCGAACTCAAGCCTCGCTCACACACACCCCAATGTCAAGTCCAGGTTCACGTTCCCGCCGTGAACGGTGCCACAACAATGAGCTCGAAGACGATAATCTCTGCGACCTCACAGGAGGAAGCGATTTCTGGAGACATCTGGAAGGACCGATTTTTTTTAAAGAGGCTTATTTATTTACTTGAAATGCAGAGTTACAGAGAGAAGGAAACATAGTGAGAGATCTTCCATCTGTTGGTTCACTCCCCAGATGGCCACAACAGCTGGGGTTGGGCCAGGCTGAAGCCAGGAGCCTGGAACTCTATATCCAGATCCTCCACATGGACAACAGGGGCCCAAGCATTGGACCACCTTTTTTTTTGTTTTTTAAAATTTTTTTTTTTCATTTGAAAGTCAGAGTTACACAGAGAGAGAGGAGAGGCAGAGGGAGAGAGAGAGATAACTTCCATTCTCTGGTTCACTCCCCAAGTGGCTGCAATGGCCAGAGCTGGGTCCATCCAAAGCCAGGAGTTTTTTCCAGGTCTCTCATGTGGGTACAGGGGCCTGAACACTTGGGCCATCTTCCACTGCTTTCCCAGGCCACAGCAGAGAGCTGGATCGGAAGTAGAGCAGCCGGGTCTCAAATGGGCGCCTATATGTAGATGCCAACGTTGCAGGCAGCGGCTTTACCTGCTATGCCACGGGGCTGCCCCTTGACCATCTTCTGCCGCATTCCCAAGAGCACTAGCAAGGAGCTGGATTGAAGTGGAGCAGCGGGACTTGAATCCATGCTCACAGGAGAGGCCGATTTTGTAGGCAGAGGCTTAACCCACTGCACCACTACACTGGTGCCTGGACCAACTATTTTTTTTTTAACATACACTATTTTGTCTAGATTAAAATTGAAAACGTGAGGCCGGCATTGTGGTGTAACGGGGTAAGCCGTGCCTGCAGTGCTGGCATCCCATATGGGTGCCAATTTGCGTTCCGGCTGCTCCACTTCCCATGCAGCTCCCTGCTACAGTGCTGGGAGAGCCGCTGCAGCCAGGACCGTCCCCCTCTGCAGCTCTACCTGCCTTTCAAATAAAATAAATGAACCTTAATAGAAAACAAAAACCTGAAAACTTCTGTTACCCAGGGCAGCAGAAAGAGAAGGCCAGGACAAGCCACAGAGGCAAAGACTCAAGTCCACAAGGACTCCAGCCCACAACATGGACGAGTCCTACAAGTCCACACAGCAGGGCGGGGAAGGGGGACTTCAACAGGCGCCTCCTGAGAGAAGAGATCCCCCAGACTAACAGTCACGGAACAGACTCTCAGCCTCATCAGGGACCGGAGCACGGGCACCCCTCGAAGCCACGACAGGCGCTCTGCACAGAAGCCTGACAGCACCCAGTGCAGACGCGCATCTGCAGCTGTGCCATCTGCCCTGGTCCTGGGGGGGAACAGAAACGTTGTCTCCGCCCTCCGGAGGACGGCTCAGCATCCGCCAACACAGGGCCATGTGCACGTACTCTACGCCCCAGCAATTCAACCTCTCGGACTCATGAACACGTTCACCCGGATACTGAATGGGGAAAAATCCAGACGTTCACTGAGGAGGAGAACCAGAGAGAAACTATGAAGCAGTCATGTTACGAATTCCACACAGCAGTGAAAAGGGACAGGGCGCTCACAACGCCACGGGTGAATGTCACAAACACAGGACTGAGCGAGAAAGTCACAAGCACAGGCCCCTGACGCAGCTCTTACGGAAATAGTTCCAGATTGGCTGGTCTTGGCTATATAAGATGTACCAAATGAAATAAACGAGTCTGCGGGCTGCTCGCCTCAAGCCCGCTTTCACCCGGAAAAAAAAAAAAGAAATATTTACACAGGAGAAGCGGGAGGAAAGCACAGGTGCATGGGGGGGGCTGGAGGGCGGGGCGGGGGCGGGGCTACCTGGGCGGGGGCGGGGCTACCTGGGCGGGGGCGGGGCTGGAGGTGCTGCCTAGAGGCTCTGCAGGAGTTGGCAACCCTCTATTTTTTGACTGGGTGGAAACAATCAGAATAAAAAAATATGAAGATAATCTGGGTGTTTGGCACCCCAAGAGTATACAGGTCAACGTGGCCCTCCCAGGGGCCAGCGTGCAGTGCAGCAGGTGAGCTGTGATGTGACACCAGCCCCGGTCTGAGCACTGGGCCAAGTCCCAGCTGCTTCCTTTCTCATCTAGTTTTCTTTCTTTCTTTCTTTCTTTCTTTCTTTCTTTCTTTCTTTCTTTCTTTCTTTCTTTTATTTATTTATTTGAAAGGCAGAGTTACAGAGAGGCAGAGAGAAAGAGAGAGAGAGAAAGAGATATCCGTTGGTTCACTCCCCAGATGGCTGCAACGACTGGAGCTGCGCCAATGTGAAGCCAGGAGCCAGGAGCTTCCTCCAGGTCTCCCATGTGGGTGCAGGGGCCCAAGGAGTTGGACCATCTTCTACTGCTTTCCCAGACCACAGCAGAGAGCTGGATCGGAAGTGGGGCAGCCGGGACTCGAACTGGCACCCATTAGGGATGCCGGCACTGCAGGCGGCAGCCTTACCTGCTACACCACAGCGCCAGCCCCTAGTTTTCTTTCTTTTTTAAAGATTTATTTGTATTTATTTGAAAGGCAGACTTAGCGAGCGAGAGAGAGAAAGGTCCTTCATCACTCATTCACTCTCCAAATGGCCACAATGGCCAGGGCGGGGCCAAGCCAAAGCCACCTGGGAACTCCATCTGGGTCTCCCATGTGGGTGCAGGGGCCAAGCACTTGGGCCATCCTCTATGCCTTACCAGGCCATCAGCAGGAAGCTGGATTGGAAGTGGAGCAGCCAGGACCTGAACTGGTGCCCATGTGGGATGCCCATGTATTGCACCAGCCCCCGGATCTAGTTTTCTATAAAGGTGCCTAGGAAAGCAGCAGCAGATGGCTCAGGTACTTGGGAGGCCCAGATGGAGCTCCTGGTTCCTGGCTTTGGCCTGGCCCAGCCTGGCTCCTGCAGGTATTTGGGAAGTGAACCAGCAGACCGAAGATCTCTCTCTCTCTCTGTACCCCGCCTTTCTAATATATAAATAAACCTTGAGAGAGTCAAAAGTAAATAGCTCTATTTACATATACAGGGTTTTTTTTAAGATTTATTTATTTATTTGAAAGGTGGAGTTACACCGAGAGAGAGGAAGAGAGACAGACAGAGAGACCTTCTATCTGCTGGTTCACTCTCCAGATGGCTGCAATGGCCAGGGCTGGGCCAGAGCCAGGAGCTTCTTCCGGATGCACAGTCTTTAAAAGCAAGGATGAACAAAAGAGAAGAAACACCAAGAAGCTCACAGTACAGGACGACATAGAGTTTTGTAACGAATACCCACATTCCTAACCCTAGGAGGCAGCCAGGCGGTGACTCGGGCAGCTGGCCCCTCTCACACACAGGGAGACCTGGACCGAGCCCCTGCCCCTGGTGTTGGCCTGGCACGGCCCTGGCTGCTGCAGGCATCTGGGGAGTGACCAGCAGCAGTGAGCTGACAGATGAGGGCTCTGTCTCTCAAAGAACAAAACAAAAACAGCCCCCAGGAAGCAATGCTGTGTGTTTTTCAAGAATACACAGGTTCCCAAACCAACCAGAAGACGAGGAGTCAGAAAGGTGCATTCACATACACACTACAGCGGACGGCTAACAGGTGAGAACGGGGTCAGCAAACCCTTTCTTAAAGGGACGCGAGGCAGCACAGGTCTGGGGCAACCACTGGGCTCTGCGGCTGTCCCAGTACAGAACCCCGGGGGCATGGCTGTCTTCCACAAGACCACACTCAGGAACACAGGGCACAGGCTAGGTGCAGGCTGTCAAGCCTGGAGAAACAGAACAGGCTCAGCAAGAGAATCAAGGGTGAAGAGTTTAACAACGAGAGGCCTTGCCTGGAGCAATGGCAGTCTGCGACTAAGAGGCAACCAAGGAAAGAAAGAAAGAAACGGGTACCTTGTGGTTGTTCCCATCGTCTTCCACACTTACCTCCTTGCTGTCTGTCACAGGAACCCACTTAAATATCCTAAGGGAGGTGTCACCCACAGTCACCCACTTTTTCTCCCTAAAAGAAAGACACTTCTCAGAACTAATAAAACAAAGACATGCATTTCTGTTCATTGCTTATGTTTCTCTAGTCTTAGCCAATCAGTCCTTCCACCTGGAACACCCCCCGAAGTCCCCCTCCACGGAGAAACCCCTTACCACACGGCGCAGCCTCGGCCCTTCCAGAGACTTCCCTATCAGGTGCGTCCAGTGCCGAGCCCTGTCCCCGTCACTGTCCTCAGGAGCCCAGACGTCGGCCGTACACGACTCCAGGACATTTCCAGGCCCAGCAACTGGCCTGGCATCACCCTTCTTTTCCAAACACTGAGTCCACCCCATGGCTATGTACAAAGTGCTATTCCAGAAGGCCCTGCAGGAGACGGAAGATGCTGAAGACATGGTCTCTACCTTCCTCCCTGGGAGCTCATAAGAGATGGAAACGCTAAGGAACATCACCGCCCACCACGAGGGCGGCGAGGACGTCCAGGAGGCTGAAAGACCAGGCTAGGCGAGGCTGACCCATGGAGGGGCACTCCTGTGACTCCTGTAGCATAAACAGCAGGGCGCCACCCACGACATCAGCACCCTTAGCGGAGCCCTGACTTCATTCCCTACTGCTCTGCTTCTGACCCAGCTCCCTGCTAATGTGCCTGGGAAGGTAACAGAGGACAGCCCAAGCGCTTGGGCCCCTGCCACCCACGAGGGAGACCTGGATGAATACATGCTCCTGGCTTTGGTCTGGCCCAGCCCAGCTGCTATGCCCTTTTGGGGAGTGAACCAGCAGATGGAAGATCGATATCTCAATCTGTCACTCTGCCTTTCAAATAAATCAATCAATAAATATTTAAAAACAGTAATAATAATCCCAGAAGCAAGACAGGATGCTTTGGCTAACAGAAGTAGGCCTCACACTGGCTCTTAAAGGAGCCATGGAAAGACTGCTTTAGGGTTTTATTTTAGAGAAGGCAACTTTTCAGATATGCCATGAGCCCCCTACACCCAGCACATACCTGGGCAAAGGGGAGGAACATTCTAGAATACGGGAGACTATGGACAGACAGAGGCTGTAGAGCCTGAAGCTGTGTCTGGGGGGCAGCAAGCAGCCACACGGTGGGGATGAGGCTGGAGGGGTCTGAGGCTCCTCTGGAAAGGGACTGAGCAATCCACACACACACACACACACACACACACTCCGTCTTGTTACCATGTGTGCTTCTCTTCTCCTCAGAGTAAGGACTTATTTGGCCTGGAACCTTCCCTGAAGCCCAGGGAGAGCCCTGCAATCACTGACCAACTGCTGAGTTCATCGCCCAGAAACCGCTCGTGGACCCAACCACGCTTTCAGACTGAACCGTAACCAGAGGCCGTCGGCGGGGTTCAGCATGGAGGCTGAGATGCCTGCATCCCCATCAGCACACCTCGGCCAGTCCCTGGCTCTGGCTGGCACCTATGCAGACCCTGGCTGCAGTAACGGGCACTGCCACCCATGTGGGCGACCAGACTGCGTTCAGCTCCCGGCCTCTGCCCGGCCCAGGCCTGGCCACTGTGGGCATTTGGGCTGAGAACCAGTGGGCAGGAGTCCATTATCTAACAAGTCTTAACATTAACAAAAACAAAATAAGGCAGGGCTGGTGCTGTGGCATAATGGGTAAAGCTGCTGCCTGCAGTGCCGGCATCCCATATGGGCGCCAGTTCAAGTCCTGGCTGCTCCACTTCCGATTCAACTCTCTGCTATGGTCTGGGAAGGCAGTAGAAGATGGCCAAGTCCTTGGGCCCCTGTACCCACGTGGGAGACCTGGAGGAAACTCTTGGCTTCTGGCTTTGGATCATTACAGCACCAGCCATTGCACGCATCTGGGGAGTGAACCAGCAGATGGAAGACCTCTCCCCCCCTCTCTCTGTAACTCTGCCTTTCAAATAAATAAAACAAATCTTTAAAAAAAAAAAAAAAGAACAGAAACATCAGAAAGAGACCTTTTCAAAAAAATAAGGCACTCAAAGCAGCAGTCCTAAGCTCTCTGTAGGCACAGGCCCCTTCTTGCATGCTCCTTATTAAATGGTTTCACATGGTGCCTCTGATAGTGTTTCTGTCCTATCAGCTAATTCACCAAATTAGAACTTCAGTAAAGATAACCAACTATGTAGCACATCTTCAAAAGTCTCTATTATTCCATTACCACTAAAAATACAGACAAGCAGAAATAAACTTAGAAGGCAAAATTTTAATTAAAACAAAAATTCAAAAAGGTTCTGGTCATTTTCATGCTAATCTCTAAGTCACTCTGGTCATGGATTGGCTGCCCTGTCCAGCTTCCATTTAAAGGTTCCTCCAAGGGAGAAACGACCACAGGACGGACGGACGGACAGACAGACAAACAGACAGACAGACACACACACACACACACACACACACTGCTGGGTGGGAGCAGCAGGCATGGACCCAGCCTTGGGATCCCTGCCTAAGGGTGGGGCTGGCGCCATGGCTCACTTGGTTAATCCTCCGCCTGTGGCGCCAGCTTCCCATATGGGTGCCGGGTTCTAGTCCTGGTTGCTCCACTTCCAGTCCAGCTCTCTGCTGTGGCCCGGGAGTGCAGTGGAGGATGGCCCAGGTGCTTGGGTTCCCACACCCACATGGGAGACCAGGAGGAAGCACCTGGCTCCTGGCTTCGGATCAGTGCAGCGCGCCGGCCATAGCGGCCATTTGAGGGTGAACCAACGGAAGGAAGACCTTTCTCTCTCTAACTCTGCCTGTCAAAAAAAAAAAAAAAAAAAAAAGACCGCCTAAGGAGACAGCTAGTCTGAAGAAATGTTCAGATTTCAACCTTCAAGTTCAAAGCTCTGGAGAAAACCCCGTCATTCACAAAACAAGCAACGGCTCAAGACCAGGCCAAGGGCTTGCTCAAGACCACGAGGGCCTCACAACATGAGCTAGACCCAGAGAAAGGAAAACAGGCCCGTCCTGAACTCAACACAGAGCGACGCGCTCGGCACGCTCTGAAGGGCTGGCTGCCAGCCAGTGTGCGTGAAGATGGGAACAACCGAGCCCGCGTTCCAACAAGTTGCCTCTCGGGGCTGGGGCTGGGGCTGTGGCGTAGAGGGTAGAGCCCCAGCCTGCAGCACTGGCATCCCGTATGGGCGCCGGTTCGAGTCCCCGCTACTCCACTTCCGATCCAGCTCTCTGCTGTGGCCTTGGAAAGCAGTCCTTGGGCCCCTGCACCCATGTGGGAGACCCAGAAGAAGCTCCTGACTCCTGGCTTCGGATGAGTGCAGCTCCAGCTGTTGCCGCCATCTGGGGAGTGAACCAGGGATGAAGACTTCTCTCTGTCTCTCTCTGTAACTCTGCCCATCAAATAATGTAATTAATTTTTAAAAAGAAAGAAGTCACTTCTCCGAGACTGCTTATTCTCAGAGGTACTCGCTGTCAGCCCGAGCAAGAACCAAATGCAGGGAGCTGATGTCTCGCGGGCCTGAACCGCTTTGCAAAGTTCAAGGCCAAATCTGAAGTTCATCTAATAAATGCATACATACATAAAAGTCACTCCTGTCACAGCTGCTATGAAGCAAATAACGCCATCAGGAAATGCAGAGAGGTGACGGTGGACCGGAAACAACGAGCTAAAAAAGGCTCAGGGGCACCGGTTCCTGACCGGTCCGTTCCGTTTCCTCGTCTGCTGACCACGTATTCAGCATCGAAGACCCTCGGCTAGGAAGGCAGGCAACGAGACGCACGGCCCCTTCCCTCCCAGGGCCCGCATTCCGGCCGCAAGCGGACCTGGACAACTCAGTCAACGCTAGCCGTCCCAGCGGACACTCCTGGCTTTCGGCGCGGTGACCGGAAGCCAACAGAGCGAGAAGGCACTTCCGGTCTGCGGGGCGGGGGACGCATAGCCAGGCCCCCACGGGAGCCCCCGGGCTGCTACCGACTGCTGGCTAGCTAGAGGAACGGGCTCCGGGAGCTTCCGGAGCTCCACCTGCGACCTCAGGGGGCGTCCCCGACAGCCCCCCGGCGCGGGCGTTAGGGGAAAGAGGCAGGTGTCCTTTCCGATGACCACCACCACGCCTGCTCCCGCGGCAGGTGGATTTACCGGGAGACCTCTCAGCCGACTGCGACTGTTATGTGAAGCGCTCAGCCGGGCCGACTGAAGCCACTCGGGGGATGGCTGGCTCCTAATCAGGGGGAGGACAGCGCGGGGAGACAGCGGCACCCGCACCGGCCCGGGACTCTGGGCCGGGACCCGCAGGACCAGCGCCGGCCGGAAGTCCGCAGCCTTTCCCGGGCCGCGCGCGCCCAAGGCGGTGGGCGGGGCAGCCAGCCGGGCGGCCCGCTGATTGGCCACGGCCGGCGCTGCCCTCTGACCTCACGCCGACGCCGGCGCGCCCTCCGCCCGCCCTCTCCCTCCCCTCCCCCTCCGGAGCCGGCCGGCTCCCACCCAGCCCGCCGGACTGGCGCTCCTCGGCGCCTGGGCCCGCGACACGAGCGCGCGCCCGCGCGCGCGGGCACCCTCGGCTCCCGCCCTCACCATTTCCGCACTTTCTCGATGGCCGCCATCACCTTCTTGATGTCGTCCTTGGCCCGGCTGCGGGTCTCGGCCCTGACCGACCGGCCCGACATGGCGGCGGCGGGAGCGGCGGGGGGCCGGGGCACTGCTCCCAAGACGCGCGGGGAATCGCGCGCGCCTCACACGCGCCGCCGCCCGCCCGCCGCCACCGCCGCCGAAGCCGCAGCGTCACCGCGGCCGTCGCCCCCTCCGTGCGCGCGTGCGCGAGGAGGCGCGCGCACCCGCCCGCCCCTTGGGACGCGAGCCCTCAGCGCGCCTGCGCGCCCCGCCCCGGGCGGCCCTCCCGACCCCCGGGCCAGGGTGCCCCGGGGCTGGGCGCGCCGAGCCGGCCGCACGTGCTGCGGGCAGGGCGAGGTGCGAGGCGCTGCCGGTGCAGGGGCGGGGTGTCTGCCCCTGCCCAGGGGCGTTCGAAGGTCCGCGCCCTTGCGCTGCGTCCAGCGACGCTGGGAGCCTGGCCCGGGTGGGACCCGAGTGTCCGGTCCCCCCGCGGACTCCCGCTGGGCTCCAACCGCGAGGAGTTTGACACCTGTCGCGTGTGCCTGCTGTTCTTGGCACTCACCCCAGGAACTGACTGCTCGCTCTTCCAGTGTCCGGTTCAAACTCCAGCCTCCCGGGGTACCCTAGGGTCCCCGTGTTCGTTCTTAGCGCGATTCCACTGCCGCCATTTAATGCAGCGGTCACTGGTTTCAGCGACGATGCCTCTTTGATGGAAGGCTCTGAACCACGTGCTGAAGATGGGAGGTTTTGGTTTTGTTTTTTCAAGATTTGAAAGAGACAGAAAAGGGAGAGAGAGATCCTCCATTCACTGGTTCTCTTTCCCCCTAACGCCTGCAACTCCCAGGGCTGGGCCAGGCTGAAGCCCAGAGCTGGGAACTCCATCCAGGTCTCCCGCGGTTGGTGGCAGAGGCCCAGATCCTGAGCCATCCTCCCAGCTGTGCACCCCAGGAGTGCAGCAGGCACTCGGACCGGGGTGTGGGCACCTCGGGCAGCTCAGCCTGCTGTCCCGGGGCACCACCCCCGATGTGTCTTTGCTTTCAAAGAGCCTGGAGTTCAGTAGAACGTGCAGACCAGGAAACAGGTATTTAAGATGCCATTTGATGAACACTAGGCTAAAAGAGAGACAACAAAGTGACCTAGAAAAAGTGCCCTTGAAGCCGATCTCTGGAAACAGGGCAGTCGCTAATGCCTCCAGGCCTCACTGCCTACAGACTCTGTAAACACTGCCCGCACCCACCCGCCAGCAGGGATGGAGGGAGGGTCCTTGGCCACTGTTCCTGGGGACGGCAGGAAGCCGTCCTCTAGGGAGACTTCTGCTGCCGCAGAGAAAGGCCCAGCGGACTCTGGACACGACAGAGCCTGGGACTGTGCCCATCTGACCAGTACCAAGACTTGAGAAGCACACACCCTTCTGTGTTGGGGGGAGGGGCGCCAGGAATAGCTTCTACTTGACTGGGGGGTGGGAGTGGGGAGAAAGAGGCAAAAAATAATAGGATCACAAAGAGGACACATTTGTTTCTGAAACCTAGCTCATGCTGGTGCACCTGCTGTTTGCCCTACAGCAGTGGACACCTTGGGTGAGGCACACGGAACAAGTGCCACGAGCGATGCTGGCTCTCGACACTTCCACAATTTGACTCACAGGGCCCCCGATTCAGGCCCCGAGTCCAAAAGCCAACACCTGGAGGTGATGGCTGATGTGTCTCCCATCCGTGACCAAGTCCCAGCCAGCCTCCTCCTGAGATTTTTTTCTTCTTCTTTATTTATTTGAAAGAGTTACAGAGAGAGGGAGAGTTCTTCCCTCCACTAGTTCATTCCCCAAATGACCACAACGGTCCAGGCTGAGCCAGGCCAAAGCCTAGAACCTGGAACTCCATCAGGGTCTCCCTCCTGGATGGCAGGGGGCCCAAGCACTTGGGACCATCTTCCGCTGCTTTCCCAGGCACTTTAGCAGAGAGCTGGATTGGTAGTGGAGCCCGCGGGACTCGAACTGGGGCTCGTGTGGGATGCTGGCATTGCAGGCAGCAGCTTGACACACTGTGGCACAACACTGGCCTTCGGTCTGAGGTTTGCTGCCTGTTAACTTACTGCCCCTCCCAACTGCACCTGCCCTGGCGTCCACCATGCTCATCAGCCACCTTCCTCAGGCCACCCCTGCCCCAACTCCGAAGTGACCAAAGTGCTGATGGGAACCCACCAGCGACTCCCTACAGGCTATGCAGGGGCATTCTGTTGATACCCTTCTAAAAACTCACACCTGGCCAGGGCGAGGCCACACCAAAGCCAGGAGCCTCAAACCCAATCCACGTGTCCCATGTAGGTGGCAGGGGGCCAAGGATTTGAGCCACCCCCTGCTGAATCTAAAGTACAGAGTAGCCACCCACGGCTAGCACCAGGCACTCTGACAAGGAATGCAGGGGATCCAAGCACACAACTCCCATGCCAGAGCTCGGTCTTTAAAGATTTGAGTTACAGAGGTGAGGCACGGGCAGAGAGAGAGAGAAATTCCATCCACTGGTTCACTCCCCAAATGTCCATAATGGTTAGAGCTGGGTCAGGCCAAAGCCAGGAGCCAGAAGCACCCGGGTCTCCCACATGGGTGCAGGGGCCCAAGGACCTGGGCCATCTCCCACTGCTTCCCCAGCTGCATTAGCAGGGAGCTGGATCAGAAGTGGAGCAGCCAGGACTCGAACTGGCGTCCATGTTCTTTTGGGATGCTGGCATTGCTGGCCCCGGGGGACTGAGTCTTAGGCAGGGAGGACAGGGTCTTCCTAGTGGTTTCCATGCCGCACACATACACACTGCCTGACCTTGGGCCTGTAGGGACTTGGGCCATCTTCTGCTGGTGTCCCAGGCCATAGCAGAGAGCTGGAAGTGGAGCAGCTGGGACTTGAACCGGTGCCCATATGGGATAACCTGCTGAGCCACAGTGCCAGCCCGTTTTCAGTTTTTGATGCCTGATCTAGATTATGTGAACAGTAGGTGCCTGATCTAGATTATGTAAACAGTCGGTGTTAAGATGCCCACATCCCCCATCAGGGTGCCTGGGTTCAGTTCCCAGCCTCCTGTCCATGCAGACCCTGGGAGGCAGCAGTGACAGCTCAAGTAACTGGGTTCCCGCCACCCATGTGGGAGACCTGGACTGGGTTCCTGGCTCTGAGCTCCACCACAGGCATTTGGGGGGAGTAAACCAGCAGTTGAGGGCCGGCGCCGCGGCTCACTTGGCTAATCCTCCGCCTGCGGCGCCGGCACCCCGGGTTCTAGTCCAGTCGGGGCGCCAGATTCTGTCCCAGTTGCTCCTCTTCCAGGCCAGCTCTCTGCTGTGGCCCAGGAAGGCAGTGGAGGATGGCCCAAGTGCTTGGGCCCTGCACCCCATGGGAGACCAGGAGGAAGCACCTGGCTCCGGGCTTCGGATCGGTGCAGCACCGGCCGTAGCGGCCATTTGAGGGGTGAACCAACAGAATGAAGACCTTTCTCTCGCTCTCTCTAACTCTGCCTATTAAAAAAAAAAAAAGAAAGAAAAGAAACCAGCAGTCGGGAGCTGTTTCTCTGAGTGTCCAAAATAAATAAATCCCCAACTTCTACTGAAAATTTTCAAGCCCACTGGAGTTGAAATAGCATTATAAAAATACCAATGCTGCCTCCACACTCTCAAGTATTTTTATCGAGAAGCAAAAAACAAAACAAAACGTAAACCACAGAAAGCCCCGGCAGCTGCTCGCCCGCTCCCCCTCCACGGGCCCAGTGGCAGCTCTCCATCCTGGGGGCCTGCTGTCTCCATGCATCGCATCAGAAACTCACGAGGCGAGGCGAGGTATGAAGAACAGAATTTATTCCCATTTTACAAACGAGGAAACAAACTCAGAGCTGGCGTGACCCGCCTGTGCCAGGTCTCCCGCCAGCCGACGGCGGGACTGAAGACTCCTGCCTTCAGTGACTCAACACCCCACAGTCGCGTCCTCTCCGGTCGATGGGAGAGTGATCCCAGAGCTGCTTCTAAGAACAACGGGGCCACGAGGCTTTAGCCTCACGCTTCGGACAATAGTACGTTATTCAGGCCCCATGGGCACAGATACCTTAGTCGGTCAGATGTGTGTTACCAGGAGCCTAAAGCAGAGACTGGCAGTATGAAGACACACGGAGAGGAAACCAGTCTCCTGGCTCGAGTTCAACATTGATTGAGCGCTTATGCTGTCCCAGGTACCACCGTGCTTGGGACAAGGAACCAAGGAGCCGGGATCCTGCCCTGGGGTCACACACGTCCCAGGGCGGTTCCTCAACAACCCAGGGGCTGGTCTGAAGGATGAGACCGGCCCACACTGGGGTCCTGCTTGCTCCACACCATGCAATTGTAATTCTTTTTTCTTTCAAATAAGTTGCCACCTTCTAGCTTCTCAGAAACAAGTGACTTCTGTTAGATCCCCGCCCCCCCCCCCCAGGACGCCCGCGCTCTGGCTCACCGAAGTCCTCACCATTTCTAACTGTCTTATTGGCAGACGGCAGGGGGCCTACCACGTGTTTATGCTGCCTCCTTGACAGAAGCAAGCACTGGCGCCGCAGACACGTATCCAAACAAGAGCATTTCAAAGAGCGAACGCTGCAGCAGGGGCTACTTCAGACGGGGTGGTCAGGAGAGCTGGGTCGCGCACCAGGCACGACAAGCGTGCCAGCGCAAACGGGCAACCGCGGCCGGGGGCAAGCCCAGAGCAAGGCTGGGGCGACCGGCAGAGTGTGTCAGGAAACAACAGAAAGCAAAAAGAGAAGCAGGAACAAGGAGGAAGCAGTCAGATTCCACGGGGACCCAGCGAGCCAGCCAGTCTAGGAGTTCTGGACTGTATCCCCAGTGTGGCGGCTGCAATCGCGGACTCGCGTGATCTGCCTTGCATTTTTTTTTCCCCAAAGATCACCCAACTGCTTAGCAAAGTGCAGCTTCGCAGAGGCGGCAGGGGGGCCGCTTAGGAAGCTACAGGAGAGCAGGCCGCTGGGCGACAGTGGCTGGGACCAGGATGGTAGCAGAAGAGACGGAGGGAGGCGGCCGCCTTGGGACCTCAGCTGTGGCGTAACCAGAGGGACTTTCTGATGAGGAGTGGCAGTCCTGGCAGGAACAGGCGGGAGGGAGGCAGTGACGCAAAAGGCATCACAGTGAAGGTCACTCCCAGACTGTGTGGCGAGCACGCCCTCGCAGCGCTGGGCTCGGCACACGCAGGGGGCAAGATGTCTCCAGATGAACGCACATCGCCCGGAGGCCAGGTCTCCCGAGATCTCTCACTTCCCGGATCCCTACACCCAGGCAGTCCTCAAATCCAGAAAGTCGAATGCCTAAGGACTCAACGTCCAATCAAATCCATGCCTTCAACTTCAACTAGAAACTCAGTCCCCTCTATTGCCTGGCATTTTACAACATCTGCTGTACTGTCAATTGACCAAAAAAAATACAAAACTCAAAAAAAGCACTCCCTAGACCTGCAGCCAGCCTCGAGGGCAGAGGGCACGTCTTCTTCCTGTTTCTCTCCCGTCCCTAGAGCTGTGCCAGCCGCACGGTGTAGCCGCTCACATATCCCAGGTTCTCGCGAGGGCCCCACATGGTGACCCCTCCCCAGACCCCGGCGTCCCCTAGTGCCTTCATCTTGGACTCTGCAGCCTGCGGAGACTGACACAGCGACGCCTCACAGCCACCTCCACAGGAACCGTTTGATGGACTGAGAAGACGGCCCACCAGCCGGGACACAGCCCCCGCCCCGCCCCGGCACAGAGGAGCCCCCAGCCCCCGCTTAAGGAAACACGAGACTCTCCCACGCAGCTTCAAGCAGAACCAAACACAAACTGCAGGATCCAGTCTCCCAGAAAACTTTGCCTTTCCAATGTATGCATTTCCTTCCTTCTAAACGTGGCTGCAAGCCGCGCCGACCCCCACTCGCCCTCCGTAGTTCATGACACTGAACGACATCATTGCCTTTTCCAGTTTTCTCTGAATTCTGAGACTTGATGCCTCTCAGGCTCACCAGCTGGGCAAAGAGGTGTATTCGGCATTTTACAAATGAGAAAACTGAACCCCAGCAGGAAGTCCCTCCGCTGCTGACGGCCGCAGGCGCCCAGCGTGCCCTGACCCACGGTGCACTCCCAACTTCCGGCCACGCACAAGCGCTGCTCGGGACTCCCGTGTTCCCTGGGGTTCGCACCCCACGTCCACAGACAGCTCTGGGGGTGGCAGGGTGTGTTGCCCCAAGGTCAAAGACCACATTCCCTCCTCTCTCTGCCACTCTCCTCCGTTCCAGGAGAAAGAGACATTAAGCCTTTTGGGCCGGGGGAGAAACAGAAGGGCTGTGGTCATCCATCAACAAGAAGGCAGAGAGAGAGGGAACTAAGTAGGCAAGAACAACTTCAATAAGAAAAAGAAGACAGGGGCTAACAGTAAGAAAATCAGGCGCCTCCTTTCAGGAGCTGTCCCCCGGGGAGTACCTGGGAAGCAGAGGCAGCGGCCGGGGGAGCAGGGGCCCAGACCCACCCCGCTGCGCTGGCCCGGTCACTTCTTCAGGGCCCCCAGGCTCCTCAGGGCCTCCTGAGCCTGAGTCAGCTGCTGCTGCAGCCTCTGGCGGGTGCTCTCGTTGGAGGCCCGCTTCAGGAAGCCCTGTGTCTCCTCTACCACTGCCCGGTGGCCGGCGGTGTTGTGGAAGAGTCGCACGGCCCGGTCCCCGCACGAGGCCAGAAAGCGCCCCGTGATGTCAAAGGCCAAGTCGCTGATGCACTCGCCATGCACCTGCTGAAAGCACTCCTCCTTCTCTCCGCGCCGGGTGTTGTAGATGTGGATGCTCGTGCCGCTGGCCAGGGCCAAGACCTGGGCGTCAGGGGAGAGCGCCAGGCGGCATGGCATGGTGCCCGCCTCTTCAAAGCGGCCTGTCCGCAGCAAGTAGGGGTCCTGCTGCTTTTTGTATTCCACGTCCGTGTCCCACAGCTTCCACGTGCCGTCCTTGGAGACTGACGCCATCCTGCAGCACAGAAAATCACAGCTCGAGCCGTGACACAGCCTGGCACGGGGGGCTCCGGGACAGCCTGGGGGCCTCCAGCTAGCAAGTCAAGCCTGCTTCCTGCTGAGAGCCAGCGTCCCACCCATGCAGAGCTGCAGGAGGACCCGGCCGTCAAGGGAGGGCTGGTGCAGGGGGAGGCAGCTCTGTGGCGCAGTGGGTTAAGCCACTGGCTGCAAAGCCGGCAGCCCATACGAGTGCCTGTTCAAATCCCAGCTGCTCCGCTTCCGATCAAGCTCCCTGCTGTGAAATGCCACCCACAGGGGAGACCCAGAGAGAGACCCGGGCTCCTCACTTCGGCCTGGCCAAGCCTCAGCTATTGCAGCCATCTGAGGAGCGAACCAGCAGAAGGAAGGAACCAGCAGAAGGAAGGTCTCTCTGTTAACTCTGCATTTCAAGTAAATAAATACATTTTTTTTTTGACAGGCAGAGTGGACAGTGAGAGAGAGAGACAGAGAGAAAGGTCCTCCTTTGCCATTGGTTCACCCCTCAAATGGCCACTGTGGCCGGCGCTGCACCAATCCGAAGCCAGGAGCCAGGTGCTTCCTCCTGGTCTCCCATGCGGGTGCAGGGCCCAAGCACTTGGGCCATCCTCCACTGCACTCCGGGGCCACAGCAGAGAGCTGGACAGGAAGAGGAGCAACCAGGACAGAATCCGGTGCCCCGACCAGGACTAGAACCCAGTTTGCCAGTGCCGCTGGCGGAGGATTAGCCAAGTGAGCCGTGGCGCCGGCCTAAATACATCTTTTTTAAAAAATAGATTTTATTTATTTATTTTGAGAGGGAGAGTTACAGTCAAGAGAGAGAAAGGGAGAGACACAGATAAAGGTTTTCTATCTGCTGGTTCACTCCCCAGATGGCCGCAATAGCCGTAGGTGGACCAACCCGAAGCCAGGAGCCAGGAGCTTCCTCAGCTCTCACACATGGGTGCAGGGGCCCCAGGACTTGGGCCATCTTCCACTGCTTTCCCAGGCCACAGCAGAGAGCTCGAGTTAGTGGAGCAGCCAGGACTAGAACTGGTGCCATATGGGATGTCAGCGCTGCAGGTGGAGGCTTAGCCCCCTACACCATGGCACCAGCCCCTAAATAAATACATCTTAAAAAAAAAAAAAAAAAAACGGAGCTGGTGCTGTGGCACAGTGGATTAAGCTGGAGACTGAAACGCTGGCGTCCCATATGGGTACCGGTACGAGTCCCGGCTGGTCCACTTCCAATCCAGCTCCCTAATGCACCTGGGAAAGCAGTGGAAGATGGTGCAAGTGCTTGACCCCTGCACCCACGTGGGAGACTCAGGCGGAGTTCTTGGCTTCTGGCTTCAGCCTGGTCCAGCTGTGGCTGCTGTGGGCATTTGGGGAGTCACCCAGTAGATGGAAGAGTGACTTGTCTCTGTTAACTCCGCCTTTCAAATAAAAAATAAACAAAATGGCCAGGAGCGGCCGACTGGCACCATCACTCACCTCCGGGAGTCGTTGGAGAAGGCGAAAGCGTGGACAGCGGCGGAGTGGCCCTTCAGCTCAAAGGCTCGCACAACCTCCTGAAAGTCGCCCTTCTTCCCAAAGCAGACCTCCCAAACCTTCACATCTGGAGTGAAGCCACACGAGCCCACAAACCTGCCAGGCAGACCAGACGCCTTTCAAATTCGAGGGTATCTTCCTCCTGCAGCCCCTAACACTGGCAACCCAATCTGGTAATGCTCCACTTCCGATCCAGCTCCATGACGTGCTCGGGAAAGCAGCAGAAGACAGCCCAGATCCCTGGGCCCCTGCACCCATGTGGAAACCCAACTGGAGCCCCAGGCTCCTGGCTTCAACCTGACCCAGGCCTGGCCACCGTGGCCGCTTAGGGAGTGAACCAAATGGATGGAAGCGCTCTTTCTCAGTCACTCTGCCTTTTGAACAAATATGTCATTAAAAAAATAATAATAAAGTGCTTTTCTATAGGGGATCTCAGTTTATCTCACAGCCTTGCTCTAAGAAACACAGCACCCCCAACTGTTAAGAAATGACAGACTCTGGACTGGGGGCAGCTCCCGTGAGGTCCCCTCCCTCCTTCACTGCAGTGGGAGGGGTGGGACCTGCCACTGCAGGTTGGGCTCTGGCTCGTCTAGGCTCGCCCAGCCTCTGCCCTCCGCTCCTCACACCACACCCCTCCTTCCTCACCTGCTGCAAGGGGATATGGCAGCGTAGGTGTTGTTCATCTGGTTGGTGTTGATGGTGGCCAGCACCTGGCCTTTCAGATTCCAGATGAGAACAGTCGTGTCACTGGAGGCCGTCATGATGAACTTCCCTGAGGGAGCGAGGCGGGACGGGAGCTGAGGGCAACCACCTTGCCCACGGACGTCCTCCCAGAAGGCACAGAGGGGGCCACTGCTCCCCGCCCAGCCAGAGGTTGGCACAGGAAAGGACCCTGCGGTGGCTTGGAGGACTCCAGGAGCCCCTGCATCACACCGAGAGCCCACGCACTGTCCTTCCCAACACATACAAGCGGGTCCGTGACCTTGCGCCCGGGGCAGGTTCCACGCTGTGTGCCTCTTACCTGTGCTGGCAATGCCGATGCTGATGACAGGGGCCTTGTGCTTTTTAGGAAAGTCCTCTGGGGTGGCTGTGAAGGTGTAGCCCCCGTCCTCTCGCTTGCTCATCTTGAAGACACGGAGGGTGTCTCCGCCGGCCAGCCAGACGATAAAGGCCCTAGACACAAGGAGTACACAGGTTGCTGCACCGCCTGCACATGTACACCCGTGTGCTCAGGTCTGGGGATGGGTTCTGGGGAAAATCAGGATTTACCCTCATGCCCCACCACCCAGCCTCACAGATTAACCCCTCGGTTCCACATCTCCTAGAAGCCCCTCCAAAGACAAAGTCCTCATGGCTCCGGCACCTCCCCTCTCTGCTCCCTTGCTGTGTAGCACCACGGCGCTGCCAGGAGCCCCGTGCAGTGCTCAAGCTAGCTGGGTGCCCTCGACGCCACCCCAAGGGAGACCCCGGAGCTTGCCTCGCTACCCTACACCGGACGCGGGCAGGCCCCCGGGACGGGCCGTGGCTGCGTGCTGCCCCACCTGCAGTCGGGGCTGAAGCGCACCAGGGTGGCGTGGTCCAGCTCCACGTTGGCCCTCATGCTCCGGTGCTCCCGCTGCAGGAAGTCCTTGGTGCTCCAGAGGCGGACCGTGCGGTCATCTGCGCAGGTGGCCAGGTACTTGCCATTGCTGCTAAAGTCCATGCAGGATATGTTCCCGCTGTGGCTCTAGGGGGAAGGGTTGCAGAGAAGCGTTGAGTGGGAACCCCATGGGCACCTGGAGAGGCCAAACCTGGAGCCGGAACCCTGGGGCCTCGATGCCTGGGGTAGCCGGCAAACTGGGGACCGGGCGGGACGGGACGGGCCACGCCCACTGAGTCCCCACAGAGGCAGAGACCTGCACGTGCGTCTCGGGGTCAGCGTCTGTGCGTGTGTGCGTGCCCGCATACCTTCAGCGCTGCGGCCAGGAGGCGGTGGCTGAAGGTGTGCTGCTGGGGCTTCTCCTTGCGAATCCGCTGGTGCTGCTTCTGCTTCTTGGAGCCCGCGGACTTCTCAGGTGCGAGTCCGTTTGCTTTTTGGCCTGCAAGGTGTGGGCCACATCATTCCCCCATCCTCTCCCTCCTAAGCGTTCACTGACCACCTAGGACTGGCCAGGCGCTGAGTGCAGCAGCAAGATATAAACCGGATCCCGTCTTTATTCTTCCCAACAGCGTGACGTCGGCACACACGCAGGCTTTGCAATCTGACCTGGGTGTGGGTTCTTTTTTTTTTTAAAGACTTATTTATTTGAAAGGAAGAGAGGGGAGAAACAGATGGGACACTGTGAGCCCACAGTGGAAGACAGGGCCCTGGAATTCCAGGTCTCCCACGTGGGTAGCAGGGCCCAAGTGCTTGGGCCGTCCTCTGCTGTCTTCCCCGCAGCATTAGCGGGGAGCTGGATGGGAAGTGGAGCAGCCGGGACTCGAACCGACGCTCGTGTGGGATGCAGGTGGCAGCTGAACCCACTGCACCATCGCTGACCCCTGGGTGTGGATTCTGACTGTGCCACTGAGGAGGCTGCCAGTCTACAGAGCACCTCAATGCAAATTAGAAATGCCAGCCCCATTCAGGGCCGGCGCTGTGGCATAGCGGGTAAAGCCACTGCCTGCAGTGCTGACATCCCGTATGGGCGCTGGTTCAAGTCCCGGCTACTCCACTTCCCATCCAGCTCTCTGCTATGGGCTGAGAAAGCAGTAGAAGATGGCCCAAGGCCTTGGGACCCTGCACCCACATGGGAGACCCGGAGGGAGCTCCTGGCTTCAGATTGGCTCAGCTTGGGGAGTGAACCAGCAGTGGAAGACCTCTCTCTCTCTCTCTCTCTCTCTGCCTCTCTATAACTCTTTCAAATAAATAAATAAATCTTAAAGAAAAACAGCCTCTGTGTGACAGCAGTTGGGCAGGTCACACAGCACGGCCGGGGGAGTGTGGATCCTTGGCCAGAACAAAGTGCGTCTTCCCTAGCGGCCTTGGTCTTGGATTCTTTCACCAGGTTGAGAGTATTGGACGGCGTAACACACACAAAGCGACAGGGCTAGAGGCTCCGGGGCATCCCAGAGAGAACCCAGGGATGGCAGGAAGCCCAATACGAGTGGGAGCACCCAGTCCCTCGCCAGGAACGGTGCCAGTCAACTTCTGCATCCCCTACCTCGTGGAGGACCAGGCTAGGCACAAGGCTGGCACACGGAACACGCGCGGCTGGGGCTCCTACCCTACAAGCTGGATCGAGCCTCTGTCTGCCTGTCCTCACCCTCTCCTGACCCCCACACGCTGCCTGGGGACGCCTCGTCTTGCCCCCGGGGGCAGCCATCCTCCCCGGGGCCCCCCATCTCTGCGAAGGGGGCCTGCACACCTCTCCTAGGGGACCCCTCCCCCCCGAAGCCCACCATGGAGCAAGGGGTGCACCGAGCTAAGTCGCTCTGCCCTCGCTCTAAAGTCACGCCCCCCCGGGCACAGCCGCAGAGCCCCGGAAAGGCCACCCTGCGGGACCCAGGTCCTGCCCAGGGCTGCCCGGGGGCGAGGGACCGGCCGGCCAGGCGGCACCTCGTCCCTGCAAGCGACGGCCCGGCTCACTTACGCGCAGGCGGGCCGCACCGCTCCTCTTCCGCGCGCAGCCACCCCCGCGCCACCGCCGCCGTCGCCATCAGGGCCAGCAGCCCAACCAACAGGGACAAGCCCATTAACTCCGGCATCTGCGGCAGCTCCATGTCGGACACGCCACCGCCAGCTCAGCCGCGCACCGCTCGGGAGCCCGGACGTCTCCGCGGGGCCGCGCTCGCACGCCTGGGCGGGGCTGGCCGTTAGAACCGCCCAGAGGGGCGGGTCCGGGCCGTTTGCGTGTCTCGAGGGGCGGGGTCTGGCCGTTTGAACGCCTCGAGGGGCGGGGCCTGGCCGTTAGGGCGCCTCTGGGGGGTGTGGTTGTGAGCACGCACGCACAAGGGGCGGGGCCTGGACGCCGGGACGAATCGAGGGGCGGGGCCTGGCTGTTTGAACGCCTCGAGGTGCGGGGTCTGGCCGTTTGAACGCCTCGAGGGGCGGGGTCTGGCTGTGAGCGCGCACGAGGGGCGGGGCCTGGCCGTTAGGGCGCTTATGGGGGGCGTGGTTGTGAGCACGCACGCACAAGGGGCGGGGCCTGGCCGTTGGGACGCCTCGAGGGGCGGGATCTGGCTATGTGAACGCCTCGAGGGGCGGGGTCCGGCTGTGAGCGCGCACAAGGGGCGGGGCCTGGCCGTTAGGGCGCTTCTGGGGGGCGTGGTTGTGAGCACGCACGCACAAGGGGCGGGGCCTGGACGCTGGGACGAATCGAGGGGCGGGGCCTGGCTGTGAGCGCACCTCAAGGGGCGGGGCCTGGCCGAAGCCCGGCTCCGGCCCTAGAGTAACTTAGCAGCAACAGCTCGTTAAAGGCTTTAACGCAGCCATTGCCGCGTTGGGTCCTTCTAAGAGGCGTGGTGGGCATTACTTGTCTCTGGGAAAGTGTCTCCAGCGTGAGGGGACATCCGATGGGCTTTCGCTGTGGATGGAGGGGGAAGGGTCGTTCCGGCGTTGGGTGCGGGCAACGTCGGCCCGGCCCCGAGAGCATGACGACGGGAAAAGATGGAGAGGGTCGGGAGGCCTGGAAGGGTCGCGGGCTCTGGCTCCATCCCGCAGGCTGGTTGTTCCAGGGCCAGATGTGTCTCTCCTTCTCTGTCACTCTGCCTTTCAAATAAATCTTAAGAAAGAAGAGAGGTCTTCCATCTGCTGGTTTAGTCCCCAAATGGCCACAGCAGCCAGGACTGGGCCAGGCCGAACCCGGGAGCCTCTTCCGGGTCGCCCACGCGGCTGGCAGGGGCCCACGCATCTGGGCTATCGTCCACTGCTTCCCCAGGCCATAGCAGGGACCTGGATCGGAAGTGGAACAGCCGGGACACAGACCGCTGCCCACATGGGATGCCGGCACCGCAAGTGACAGCTTTAATGGCCACGCCACAACTCAGACATTTGGAGAGACTGGTGGATGGAGCTCGGATGGGGCGCCTCTGTCTGGAGAGGGAGTGTTCCCTGGACGAGCGGGCCCCACGGGTTTCTCAGCGCCGCGCAGCGCAGAGCAAGTCCAAGGACCGGGGGTGGAGAGTCCAGTCTCAAACACTTCCATCCCCACGGAGGAGCCTGGCTCTCCCCACAGTCCAGGCTGCGAGCTGTCAGCAATTGCCAGACGCACCCACAACCTCGAGGAGGAAGCAAACGGAGCAGCCTCACTTCCTTCCCTTTGTCTTCTGCAGGGGAACTGGCATTGACTCAGCTGTGGGCAGGGGGCTGGGGAAGGGGCGGCAGGGTGTGGGGGAGGGGTCGTGTCCACAGCACCCTGAACCTCTGTCTCTCTAATGGAGGCCCAGGGGGCCAGTGCTGTGGAGTAGTGGATGCAGCCACACTGCCTACAGCGCCGGCATCCCATATGGGCATCAGTTTGAATCCCGGCTGCTCCACTTCCGATCCAGCTCTCTGCTATGGCCTGGGAAAGCAGTAGAGGATGGTCCAAGTCCTTGGGCCCCTGCACCCATGTGGGAGACCTGGAGGAAGCTCCTGGCTCCTGGAGTCGGATCGGCACAGCTCCAGCCATGTGGCCATCTGGGAAGTGAACCAGCAGATGGAAGACCTCTCTCTGTCTCTCTCTCTGTCTCTGTCTCTCTCTCTCGGCCTCTCTCTGCAACTCTGTCTTTCAAATAAATAAATAAATATTTTAAAATAAATTAATTAGAAAAAAGGCCCTTTTGGCCGGCGCCGTGGCTCAACAGGCTAATCCTCCGCCTTGCGGCACCAGCACACCAGGTTCTAGTCCCGGTCGGGGCGCCGGATTCTGTCCCGGTTGCCCCTCTTCCAGGCCAGCCCTCTGCTGTGGCCCAGGAGTGCAGTGGAGGATGGCCCAGGTGCTTGGGCCCTGCACCCCATGGGGAGACCAGGAAAAGCACCTGGCTCCTGGCTCCTGCCATCGGATGAGCGCGGTGCACCGGCCGCAGTGCGCCGACC
>CM027397.1:7528881-7548565 GCA_015711505.1 Sylvilagus bachmani
AGTGAGCTGCCCCAAGAAGGTCCTGGCCAGGCTGGAGTCCCTGCAGCGCCCCCCCCCCCCACTCTGATGCCCCAGGCCAGGTCCACCACCTCCTACTCCCACCCCGTCTGCAGTACTGACTTCACCCCAGGCTCGCTCCCTTTGGACCACCCCCAAAACTCCCTCTGGCACCTGCACCTGCCACACTTACCCAGCCCCCCCCCCCCCGGGCTCTTCCCCGCCCCCAGCAGCTGCCCCTCCCCACTTTCCTCCCCTCCCCGCCCCACTGTGTCCTGGCTGCCCCGCAAAGCCCAGCCCCCAGCCTCTCTCAGGCCACCCTCCCCAGCCCCAGCCCCACATCCAGTCTCCTGAGGTCCCTCCAACAGGAGGTCCCAATACTTGCCACCAAAGCTGGTCCCCAGCTCCCAGTGTCCTCTGCCTAAGCCACAGACCTGGCGGCTCAGTGCCCTAGGATCTGTGATGTCTCTTTCGAGGCCCACCCTCCCGAGCTGGCCTCAAGCCTGCCCAGAGCCTCCCTGACGCCAGCCCCTGCCGTCTCCTATCCATCTGCCCGCCGCAGCCCGGTCAGTGCGGGTCTGGAGCCCTCCATGGCTCCTCCCGTGGTCTGGGCACCACGTGCTGTCCCGCCTGTCCCTCCTGGAAGCCACACAGCCCACCCTGTGGTCTGATTCCACAGGGCACACCCCTCCCTACCCTGCAAGATGGGGCCCCCTCCTCCAGGAAGACCTCCCTGCCCTCCAAGCCCCCCAGGGCACTTCCAGCGTCATTTCTCTGCTGCCAGCACAGAGCTGGGCACACAGGCATTCCGATGGACAGGACAACTGCTGAACCTTGGCGAGGAGGATCTCGGGGAGTCCCCCCTGGGGCCCCCAGCCAGCTTCCTCTGTGACTAATGAGGACCCAAGGAGGGAGCCGCCAGGACATGGCACGCATCGGGACTTTTTTTTTTTTTTTTTTTTTTTGACAGGCAGAGTGGACAGTGAGAGAGAGACAGAAAGAAAGGTCTTCTTTTGCCGTTGGTTCACCCCACAATGGCCGCTGCGGCCTGCGCACTGCGCTGATCCGAAGCCAGGAGCCAGGTGCTTCTCCTGGTCTCCCATGGGGTGCAGGGCCCAAGCACTTGGGCCATCCTCCACTGCACTCCCGGGCCACAGCAGAGAGCTGGACTGGAAGAGGGGCAACTGGGACAGAATCCGGCGCCCCAATCGGGACTAGAACCTGGGGTGCCGGCGCCGCAGGCGGAGGATTAGCCTAGTGATCCGCAGCGCCGGCTGGTAATTTTCTTTTTTAAGTTACCTTATTTGAAAGGCACAGAGACATCTCTCATCCGCCAGTTCACTCCCCCAAATGCCTGCAAACAGCCAGGGCTGGGCCAGGCTGAAACCAGGAGCCTGTAGCTCCATCCGGGTCTCCCACGTGGGTGGCAGGGACTCAGGTCCTTGAGCCAACACCCGCTGCCTCCCAGAGTGGGCATTAGCGGGAAGCCGGAACCCAGAGCTCTAGCGGCGTGTTAGCCGCTGCCGTAACGCCCACCCCTAGCCGGACCTTTGGCACCATTTACAAAGCTCTGCAGGGCCCGGGGGAGGGGCTGGGGCTTGGTCCCAGCTGCTGGGACTGGCTTGGACAGAAAGTAAAGGGGGTGAGCCCGTGGGGGTGCAGCCTCCCAGGGCTGAGAGCAAGGGAGGGCTCCCCCCGCCCCAGTGAAGAAGGAGCACCAGCGAGGACAAAGCGAGCCGCTGCGAAGGGCTGAGTGGGCGCAGCCTGGCTGCCCCCTGCCCAGGCCCGGGCAGCCAGCGCTCTGGACGGAAGGGCTGCAACACTGTGGCTTCCTGGGGCTGGGGGGGGCAGGCTTTGTTGAATGCTGATAAGGTGGCCGCCTAAGCTTTCTCAGGGACAGATACTGGGATGGGGATTCAGGGGGACACAGCGCTGGAGCAGGGTGCTGTTCGCAGCTCCAGTTCTGTGCAGAGATAAGGAGAGCAAACAGCAGATAGCGCAAGGTGGAAAGTCCTCCCGCCTGCCCGGGAGGGAGAGGAGTGCAAAGTGCCCTGGGAGCTGAGTGTGGGGTGACCGGGACAGGAGCTGGGGGCCGGGAGCCTGCAGAGAGGGGGTGGCAGGGCCTACCCGGCTGAGCCCCCTCCCCTGAAGTTCATTTCCAAGCCTTTGTCGTTGGGGGGGGGCTGCTGTTTCTCATGTGCCTGCTGTGAGCTGTCACCACCACCACCATCATCATCATCACTGCTCCTCGCATCCAGCGAGCCCTCAGACCTACACATACACCCATTTTACAGATGGGCAAAGACGACTGAGGCCACATAGATAGAGCGTGCCCAGCCTGGGGGCCCGTCAGCAACCCGAGTAGTAACAGCTGGAGAGGGAGGTCTGTCTGGGCTAGGGGGAAGGAGGCATCGCAGCTCAGCAGGGTGGTGGGTATGTGTCCCAGGCGGCTGATGGGGAGGGGGCACACTGACTCCCCCCTGCCCCGCCCCGGCTTCTCAGCTTCCCAGCTTCGCCAGGGCCTGTCTGAAGGACTCAGGAATGGCAGAGGCCCAGAGGAGACATCCAGAAAGCCATCTGCGCTTGCACACCTCAGTCCTGGCTCTGCCAGGCACTGTGTTCCCAGCCAGCTGGGAGCACTGGGCTCTGAGCGGGAGAACCCCGGCCGGCCAGCCAGCCTCCCCCCCCAGGCTGCTCCTGCTCTGCTTGGTGACCCCAAACAAGCAACCGCTCACTCTCCGGGTCTCAGTGGCTCCTCCACAGAACGGGAGCCTGTCAGACGGACCTCCCAGGGTTGGTAGGAAGTCTCTAATCCCGGGGATTTGCGGAGGTGCCCAACACGCAGATGGACAGGAACCAGAAAACTCACACCCTCTCTCTGCTTGGACGGAGGCCAGCGGGGGCCAGGACAGCATGTGGGCTGCCCCCCCCCCCCCGGTAGTATGTCCCCGGCTCAGCGCTGGACCTAACTGTACTAGACAGGGTCCTAGCCCAGGGCTGCCTGCCCCGGGGACTGGGGTGTCCCCAGATGAATGAACGTGACCTCCTATAGGGGTGCATCCATTATGGAACAGGGACTTAGTGCCGTCCCATACCAAGCATGGCAGGTAGGACCACTGGCCTCGCTTTAGAGATGAGGAGAGTTCAGAGAGGTTAGGCCACCTGCCTGAAGTCACACAGCCGGCAAGGGGGCAGAGGTTGGCTGGCAGCCCAGAATCGCTTCCACGACCCACCATGGCCTCTCTGGCGGCGGCGGGGGGGGGGGTGCCCCTCTTCCCAAATCTCTAAAGCAGGCACTCGCTAGGCGTTGAGTGAAAGTGTCAAGGAAAAGGTGGGAGAGGTCGGCTCAGGGTCAATGGTCTCTCTGAGGAGCAATGCAATGGTCCCCAAGAGCGTCCAGTGCCCCTACCCCATGCCCTGGCATGCAAGGCACCCGCGTGGACGAAGGGGACCCCCGAACGGGCCTTGAACTGTTCCCCAAATCTGCGCCTCCAGCGGCAAGTGCCCTTGGGGACGCCCTCCGCCCCTCGGGGGGCCGGCAGCTGGCCGGGGCGCCCCCCCCCCCGCCCGCCGCGCTGCCCCACTCACACTGGATGTACCAGGCCCTCCAGATGGCGTTGTTCAGGCGGATCTTGTCTCGGCACAGCAGCTTGAGACCTTTGAAATTCTTCCACTTCGGGGAGACCAGCTTGCCGCTGCGGCCAGAAGAGAGCAGGCGGGTCAGACACGCGCGGCCCGGCGCTACGGCAGGGGGCCAGGGACCGCCACCAGTGCCCCTCATCTAACCTGCCCACAACCGTGGCCCTGGAGTCGGCGCTGGGCTCAGAGCGTCCCACCAGGTGAGACGGCCAGGCCCGGACTGTGGGTGAGCCCAGTCCTTGGCCGGGCCAGCGCTGTCTGGTAGGCCTGGCTGGGGATAGTTCTCAGGCCCCTTTCTTACTAAGAAGAGTCAAAAAAAATAGGCCTTCCTAAGAGTTGGGAAGAACAAGGGACACCCAAGCCCTGTGGCATTCAGAAGCCCAAGAAGGCAATCCGGGCACAGTGTGTGTGTGTGTGTGTGTGTGTGTGTGTGTAAGACAGTGAATCCCCAGGACCCCCGAGAAACGTGCTGGGGAGATGCGGCCCTGAGCCCAACCCTAGTGGTCCATCCAGTCCACGGGGGTGGGGCTTGACACCCAGGGGCCTGAGAGACACGCACGGGCCAAGTCTGCTGCCTTCAGGAAGTCAGCCTGGCTCTCCCTCCCTCCTTCCTCAGGGGCTGCGAGCCAGGGCAGTGCGCGAGTCCCCTGTGCCCGCCTCCTCCACCCCTTGTGCAGTGGGAAACATCGAGGCCCCAGTGCCAGCGGAAGTCAGGCCCGCTGTGTCCAGGGGCCCGTCTCCCATGCTGGGGTCAAGGGGTGGGGGTGCCAGTCTGACTCCTCCGCTCCTTCTCCCACTGTCCCCTAGGCACTCGGGTCATTGGTCCCTTCTCCTCTCTGGTCTCCAAGCTCCTGTGTTTGCTTTGGGGTAGCAGTGGTGGGGAGGGCACGATAGGGCTCATTGCCCAAATGCAGTCCTAAGCCCAGCGCCCCAGCCCCTTCCCCCCTGGCGTTAGATAAACACCATCTGTCTCAGCAGGAGACAGAGGAGACAGACTGAGGCGGTGGGGGGGGGGGGGGGAGGCGGCCTGGAACCAGAAACTTAGGGCCGCTGCAAGGATCTTCTCGGGATGGATGGAAAAATCAGAGACCCTTGAGGGAAAAAGCGTAGGGACTTCTAGTTCAGGCCCCGCACTCCTCCTCGCCCCCATGCCTGGTAGGGTCTCCCTTCCTGCTTGTCCCCCCGCCCCCCCCCCGCTCCTGCCGACTGCCTAAGGTCTGTGTCTGCATTGGGCAGACAGTTCTGACCATGAACAAGTGCTTCCCCCCCCCAGCCCCGGGGCGTCCGCCCACGCGGGCCCGTGGAACACAGCCTCCTGGAAAATCCTGCCTCTGCCCACACTGCCCCGCGGGAGGTCAAAGGCAGCCACCACTGCAGGCCAGAGCCCCTCCCACCACCTCCTGGACTTCTTTTCCCACGCGGGACACTGGGATTCTGCCATCTCTTATTCCAGGGAAACCCCTATAACTGGGGGGGGGGAGCTTTGAGGGCTTAAACGCTGACCCAGTCTGAGTCTCATCGTTTTCCCTCTGCCAAGTGGGGGCGGGGAATCCAAAGGCCCCTCTGGGACTGAGCCACCCCCCTCCCTGATGCTGGGGTCTGCACCCCCAGGGAAGACCAGAGGTTGAATGTTCTGAGTGGGAAAACACACAGTCCCTGCCCACTCCAGCTGCCCCTGGCTCCATCCTCCCGCTTGCGACTCTGGGGTGCCAGTTCTGGGGTGCACTGAGGTTCGTCTCATCCCCTCCCCCACCCTCCCACCCTCCCCTTTTTGATCACCCTTTGGCCTGGGGTGGGACCCAGGTGTGCCGGTCCCAGCAGAGCAGGTGCATAGCACTGCAAAGCAGGAAGCTGAAGTGGGGGCAGTGGGTGGGAGTGCGGGCAGAAGGGCGCATCCCTACTGCCGGGACCTCAGATGCCCCGTCCCAAGCAGTCCCGTGATGTCCGGGGAGGAGGGAGGGGAGGGGGAAAGGGACGGGAATTTGAACTTTCCACATCGGTCTGGCGCCCTGGACTATCAGGTTGCAACATGACCTGGGCCCGGGGCCAGAACGTGTGGGCCAAGGTTACGTCGCCTGCAGCCAATGGGGTCTGGGCTGGGCCAATGCGGCCAGGGGCAGGCGTTGCTCCTCCGCGGTGCGCGCCCCTCGCCCCGCGGCAGGTGCCGGTCGGTAGCCAGCGGTTCTCTGAAGGGGAGGAGGCGCCGCGGAGGAAGAGGGCTATTTGCACAGAGGAATGATCAAGGCCGACCGATCCCCCTCGTTTCCCTAAGGTCTTCGGTTGATAATTTATCCTGGTCCCTCAGCTCGGAGGAACTTTGTTCCAGGGCACTGGGCCAGGACCCTGGTTCGCGCCCTCCTGAGGGGCGCAGGGCGTGGAGCAGAAGCTCGGGGGAGCGGCCGGCAGGGGCCCCAGGCCCCGGGAGGCGCTCAGACTGGTGCGGGGAAGCCCAGCTCCCCCAACCCCCCAGCACCCGACCCGCGCCTGCTGCGGGACCTCGGCGTGCACAGCCTCTCCGGCCCGCCTGGGGCAGGCGCTCTCCTCCCGCCATCCGTGACCTAGCGGGTCAAGAAGGAGGGGTCCGGGCGCTGGGGGTGAGGTGGACGAGAGACTGGGTCGGCCTCGGACACAGGGGCCGTGCACTGCGGCCACCATGGCGCCACTCGGGGTATCGACAGGTGCCCTAATGGGCTGCAGGGTGGTCGGATGGAAGGGTCCCAGGCAGAGGGCGGGCACCGGCGGGGGTGGCCCAAGCTTCTGGGAGCACCAGCGATGCCTGGCGTTTGGAGCGGGGAGAGGAACCGCCGTGGGCCTGCGGAGGTCGAGGTGGAAGGCAGGTGCGTGCGCCTGAGCAGGAGGTGACGGCGGCCAGGAGTGGAAGCCTGGGGTGCACAGGTCCCATGGGGGGGGGCGTAGGCTGAAGCGGGGTCAGGGGACACCCGGGTCCGGGGAAAGGAGGTGCCCGGAGTGTGACTGGAGTCTCGGGTGCAGCCGGGGGCTGGGCCTGGGCTGGGCGCGGGGCTCTCCGGAGCGGCCCTCACCTGTAAGCCAGGCTCAAGCATTCGAAGAGGCGAGTGAGTGTGGGGTCGATGCTGCGCGGCCCGAAGTCGGAGAGCCCGACGGGCCCCTCCTGGTCGCGCCGCCGGGTCAGCGAGTCGCTGTGCGGCGACGACACCATGAAGTGTCCGCTGTGGATGACCTGCGAGCGCAGCAGGCCTCCCGCGCTGCGCCGCGGACTCGGGTCCTCCGAGTCCGAGTCCGAGTCCGAGTCCGGGCTGGGCGCGGCCTGCGGGACCTGTAAGTCCACGGCCAGACCTGCCAGCGCCCGGGCCATGGCCACCGCCGCGGTCCGCGGTTGCCTCGCCGGGGCTCGGGCGGAGCAGCAGCAGCGCCTCGCTCAGCTCTCCCGGCCTCATTAGCATAGCCACGCCCCCACGCGCCGATAGGCCGCCCTGGTGGGCGTGGCTCGGAGCCCACCCCGGCGCGCCGGAGGGTGGGCGGGGCTCGTCTTAACTTCCTCGATGCGCTAGGTGAGATCGATGCTACCTGGAGCTCCCAGGTCTTTCCGAATCTCCACCTCCCGCCTTTGCCCTTGGCTGACCCCTCGGGGTCTTGATGAAGAGGTGTCCTGAAGCGTGGACCCTCACACCTGGGCCCGCCAGCGCCTCTGCACCTGGGGTTCGTGCCTCCAGGTGGGGCTCAGAGGCACAAAGACTGGTTATAGAAGATTCCAGAATTCGCAGCCAGGCGTGGCCCCAGTGGGAACCAGAGAGGGCTGCAGGCCGATGTGAACCGGCCTTGGCTTTGCGGGTGATGTGCTCTGTGCACCGTCCAGTGAGGGCCCTGCGAAGCGGGTGGGGAGGGGGCCTATCAGGAGTCTCGGGACTAGTCCCAGCACACACCCAGCCCTTGGTGGGGTCAACGCCGACCCCAGGATCACCAAGGCGCCTCCCCCGGAGGGCCCCAGGAACTGGCTGAGGGAGTGAAAGATGACCCAAGGCTCTGCTTGAAGTCACTTCACATTCCCAGGAGCCACAGCGGGAGACCCACGTTCTCCCAGCCTCCTCCTGCCAACGCTGAGGAGGTCACCAGGGCCCACGGCGTCCCCCTCCTCTGGAAGGGCTGTGCCAGGTTTCAGAGAGCCACCCCTAAGCCACCCTTTGTGGCTGCTGGGCGCTGGCAGGGTCATTGCCTGCGTGTCCCCGTGGCCGTGGGCCCCTGAAGCAGGCCCTGTATCCTAAGATCTGAACCCCAGCCTGGGGCACTCAGGTACTGCTCAGAGAAGGAGCACAATGCTAAGAGCAACAGATCAGTAGCTGTGAGGGGTGGGGGCCTCCCCATGTCGCTCTGCCACTGACTCCACCACGAATGACCCCTCGGGGAGGGGGGGATGTCTGTCTCACTGTAAAACTGAATGCTGGATTCCTGCATCTTTCGCCATCCTTGGTTCAAAGCCTCTGCTGCCAGTGTCCCTGGCTGCCCCGCCCCGGGCTCCCCTGTGCCTCCCGTCTCCGGGAGAAGGTCCCAGAGACACCCCCTGTCCAGCGAGCGGGGTGCCTCCTCTCCCCCACCCGGCTCCCCTCTTTCACCTGTCACTGTCAGCTGCCTGTCCGCTCACATCTGCACTTTGTTTCTCCCAGCCCCAGCCCAGATCACACCTCTGAAGGCTTCTGCACTGGGAAGACAAGCCCCACCTGTATGACTGGAAGCAAAACAACCTAAGGTGTGCAAGAAATGCAGGGACAGGGGCCGGCACTGTGGCTCAGTGGGTAAAGCCACTGCCTGCAGTGGATGCCAGTGGCTTTACCCACTGCGCCACAGTGCCGGCATCCCATATGGGTACCGGTTCAAGTCCCGGCTGCTCCTCTTCTGATACAGCTGTCTGCTATGGCCTGAGAAAGCAGCAGAAGATGGCCCAAGTGCTTGGGCCCCTGCACCTGCTTGGGAGACCTGGAAGAAGCTCCTAGCTCCAGATCAACCCAGCTCTGGCCATTGCAGCCATTTGGGGAGTGTGGCTGGAAGACATCTCTCTTTTTCTCTCTGCTGCCTTTCTGTAACTCTGCCTTTCAAACAAATAAATAAATATTAAAAAAACATAAATGCAGGGATGTGCACAAACCCTGACGTCTCCCAGCTGGTGCAGGGTGTCCTTGCCTGCAGGCATGATCAGGCCTGGCCAGGTTACCCACTTCCCAGAGTCGATGGCCTCTCTACCAACAAGTCTTGAACGCGGTGCACGGCTGTCCTGGCTGTGCCCTGCAATCCTATCTGATACCAGGCTCTCCCAGCTCCTGGCCTTGGCTCTCAGAATCCCGTCCACCCTTGAACTTCTCCAGGTTCCGGTCTGAGCGCCCACTCCACCCCCCTTGTCCAATGCAACTCGAATTTTCTTCTGCTCCCAGTGAATAGTGCACATGCCTCTCTTTGCCACTAGATGGCAGACTCCCAAAACAAGAAATCACATTTATCTCTGCATCCCGTTTCCCTTGACAGTAAAAATATGCAAATAAGAACAGTCAGGCCTCCTTATCAGAGGGTTCTGCATCCATGCATTCAATCAAAATTCGGAAAACAATTGGCACATGTACTGAACATGAACCGACTTCTTTTTTTTCTGCCTTCACTCCCTAAACAATACAGTGTAACAACTGTTTACTTCACATTAGCCTGGTGTTGGGTATTGTAAGTCAACTAGAGATGACCTAAAGCATAAGAGAGGGTGTGTGCCAGGAGATCCCAGCTTGAGACAGCGCCCCATGCCAGCAGAGAGTAACTCGTCACCCCCATGTCAGCCGGAAGTAGCCCTAAAAGACAGATCATCCTCCCTCCACCCCTCCTGGACTTTTGGGGCTGATGTAATCCGATACAACACCTGCTTTATGAAAAACAAAAGGGGGGGGGATGTTGGTTAAATGGCACAGTCTTATCCGTGGCTCAATCTATGCCCTGGACACCCTTCTAGGCTCTGGCCCCCCGCCGCCATTGCTACTAGCCAGGTGACCAGATGGCCCAACCACAGGTGTGAGCTCCAGCTCCACCCTCATGGGACTCGCTGCTCCTACTTCCCTGCCCCACTCCCACCCCACCCCACCCCTGCAAAGCTGTAACAGGACCTGCTCCACTCAGGCGCTCTCTCCAGATCTCTCTCTTTCTTCACCCTCTCTCTTGATCTCTCTCCCTCAACCCCCCCTTTCTCTCTTCTTCACCCCTTCCCTCCTGCCTGTCAGATTTCCCCATCAATAAACATTTTCCCTTAAAAAAAAAAGAGAGAGAGTGTGCGGAGGTTCTACGCAAATATTACACTTTAAATAGAAGGGAGTCCTGGGACCAGCCCCCTTACATACTGAGACAGTTGTATTCATTGAGTGAATGAGTTAGAGTGGATGAATGAGCTATGCTTCCCTACCCACAAGGTGCTATTCATCTGTGTGTCTGCCCAGGCACACACACAAACTTTGGGAAGTGTGTAGTGGCTGTCCTAGGTTTAGGTTTTTGGGTTTTGGGCAAGGCAGAGAAACACAGACAGACGGACAGAGAGAACTTCCACCTGCTATGGCTCCCCAGCAGTCTGTAATGGCCGGGGTTAGGCCAGGGGGAGTTGGGAGCTCAATCCAGGTCCTCCACATGGGTGGCAGGAACCTCAGCTTGAGTCATCATCACTGCCTCCCAGGGTGGGCATAGCAGGACTCTGGAGTCAGGAGCCGGAGCTGGGACTCGAACCTGGGTGCTCCAACATGGGACACGGGCATCTTAACCGTCAGGCCAAACACCTGCCCTGTGCTATTTTTACTTTTGCGAAAGTTAATAAATATAGAAAGGCAAATATTTGGCACTTTTGATATCCACAGAGATAAAAGTAGACCAGCAATTGCCAGGGACTGGGGGCAGGGGAAGGGGGAGGGGTTGCCAGAGGGTAAAGGGTTTCTTTTCCAGCGATGGGAATGCGCTGGGGTTAGCGATGATGATTGCATAACTCCAGATCCAGCAAGAATCACTGGAGCTGCTGGCGTTGTGGCGCAGCGGGTTAAACCTCCTCCCACAACATCGGTGTCCCATACGGGCGCCGGTTCAAGGCCCAACTGTCCCACTTCCGAGCCAGCTCCCTGCTAGTGTCCTGGGCAAAGCAGCAGAAGGTGGCCTGGGTGTCTGGGTACCTGCATCCACATGGGAGAAGAGGATGGAGGATGCAGCTCCTGGCTTCAGCCTGACTCAGCTCCAGCCGTTGTGGCCATCTGGGGAATGAACCAGCAGGTGGAAGTTTCTCTCTCTCTCTCTCTCTCTTCAAATAAATAAATAAATCTTTTGAGACTGTTGAGTGAACTGAAGCAGTGGGTGATGGTGACATGGACAAGAGTGAGATAGAGGAATCATTTTTTTAAAAAAGATTGTATTTATTTATGTGAGAGGCAGAGTTACAGACAGAGAGAGGCCGAGATATATAGAGAGAGGTCTTCCACCTGCTGGCTCACTCCCCAATTGGCCACAATGGCTGGAGAGCTGGGCCAATCCGAAGCCAGGAGCCAGCAGCTTCTTCTGGGTCTCCCACATGGGTGCAGGGGCCCAAGCACCTGGGCCATCCTCCACTGATTTCCCAGGCCATAGCAGAGAGCTGGACTGGAAGTGGAGCAGCCGGGACTCAAACCGGCGCCCATATGGGATGCCAGGAGGTTTAACTTCCTACGCCACAGCAGCACTCAAAGACTGTGGAATCTTAGCTGTGTTCATTTCCTTGTCCAGGTCTCAGTTTCTACATGTGGAAAATGGGTAGACAATCCAAAAAGGAGAAATGGGTGCATATGACTACATTAAAGAGAGGAAGTCAGACCAAGCTCATTTGCATATCAGATGCACCCCGTTGTTCTACCACAGGATCAGAGTCCTAACCCATTAGGAGTGAAGACACCTCTTGCTTTTGCAAAAGGCTCACCTCCCATCTGCAGGCTGCCTGCGACTGTGTTCATGTTTCCTGGTACTACAAGGAGTGGTTGCATCGCTCCTGTACTCTTTTTTTTTTTTTTTTTGACAGGCAGAGTTAGACAGTGAGAGAGAGAGAGAGAGACAGAGAGAAAGGTCTTCCTTCCATTGGTTCACCCCCCAAATGGCTGCTACGGCTGGTGCACTGCGCTGATCTGTGCTTCTCCTGGTCTCCCATGGGGTGCAGGGCCCAAGCACTGGGGCCATCCTCCACTGCGCTCCCTGGCCACAGCAGAGAGCTGGCCTGGAAGAGGGGCAACCAGGACAGAATCCGGCACCCCAACCGGGACTAGAACCCAGTATGCCGGCACCGCAGGTGGAGGATTAGCCTAGTGAGCTGCAGCGTTGGCCAGCTCCTGTACTCTTAAAACTGATGCAAAATATCAAGCCCAAACCAAACCTCGGAAGACTGCTTCTGGTCCTGACCGAGACCCGTCGGTCTCCACGCTCTGAGATTGTGAGAGTGGAAGAGGATGAGAGAGGAGGAAGCACAGTAGGGCAGAGATCAAGTGAGCAGCCAGCCGTGCGCCTACATCCATTTGTCTGTCCCTCTCTCTGTCCGTCTAAGCATGTGTCTATTCACCCTCCCATCCCCTAACACTCAGTCTGCCCACCGATACGTCTGTCCATCTGCCTGTCAATACAACCACCCATCCTTCATCCACCCACCCATCCATCTTTTCTTCCATTCGTCCAGCCATGCATCCGTCTCATCTCTCACCCATCCACCCACCCCCTACCTGTCAATCTGCCTGTAACTCCACCCATCTTTACTTGTATGTAGACCCATTCGTCCACACGGCCACGCCTCTGTCCATGCAGCACCCGTATTAACTTCCTGCTCGGAGTTAAGCCAGCAGTGAGCTGATATTTGGGGGTCCAAGCTGACAGAGTGAGCATGGCTCGTGGGGCAGAAAGAGCGCCCAGGGTGGCAGAAATTCAGGGAGGGAGGGAGGGGCCCATTTGCAGACTGGTGGGCAGGGAAGAAAGAGGGCTTGAGGTGAGCCTCAAAAGACGAAGTGGGAGGTGTTTGGTCTATCAGCTCAGGCTTCCCTGCCCCGCACGGGAGCACCCAGAGCTGATTCCTGGCTCCAGCTTCCTGCCAATGCAGACCTGGGAGGCAGCAGCAACGGCTCAAGAGACGGCTTCCTGCTGCCCACACAGCAGACCTGGACTGACCTCCTGGCTTCGATCCCGTGCTCACCGCGGTGGGCATTTTGGGGAGGGACCCAGGGCATTTGGGGATGGGAGCGCTCTCTCTCTCTCTCTCTCTCTGTCTTTCAAGAAAGGACAGTGGGAATTACATGTGCAGAGATGGAGAAGGTATTCTAGAGACGGATGGCTGGGCAAGAGCAAGGGCCAGGGAACCAGAGTGCAAGTCGCTCAGCTGGCCGGGCTGAGAGCAGGGTGCTGGGAGCCACCCCCTGGCCCCGGCCTGAGGCCTGGCTCCTGCGGGCACTGATGCGTCCACACCAGTGCCACTCAGAGGGTGGCTTGTGGGTCAACGCTGAGCCTTGGCTCCTGTTACCAGCTCACAACAAGACAGATTGGCAAATTGAGAGTGTTCAGAGATGCTTAGGTCAGTTTAATAGGGTAATCGTATGTCTGTTGAATACAATAATAATAATTAATAATAAACCTTGGGTTTAGAGTTTGCATATTCTTCACTTGAATTTTTGTAGTAATTTTTAAATTATGTTTTCTATACCCATAGCAGATTGAAAAAAAAAAGAAAGAAAGAAAATGACCAGCCCAAGGTTCTGACAGACGGCAGATGGCAGGGTTGAGATCTGAGCCTGGGGCTGCCTCCCCCAGCAGAAGTCAGGCTGCTTCCCCTGGGCCCCTGCCCCAGGCCGCTGGACTGCAGGGGACAGGAAGGACAGCGGACAGGGGCAGAGCAGCTGCCGGGAAAAGCTGACCAGCAGGGTGGGAGCGAGGGGACGGGGCAGGGTCTGTCCATGGTGCTGAGGGCGCCCCCTGCTGGAGGCCAGGACGCTGGCCTGCCAGGGACAGTGTGGGCATCCCCTCCCCAGAAGAACCTAGAAGCACCAGACCGGGCCCAGGGGCTCTCTGGGAACATCACAGATCTCCTCCCAGGCCTCGCAAGCCTCAGTCCCTGCCTCTCCTCCCGCCTCCCACACCCCATGAGAGTGAGTCCCCGTTCACCCAGCGAAACGCCTGGCCTCTGCCTGGAGCTTGGCAGGAACCACATTTTCTGACACATTCCTTCCTCCTGTCTCTGGGGCGAGACTGGATGAGGCTTCAGGTCGGCGCAGCTCCAGCCATTGTGACCATTTGGGGAGTGAACCAGTGGATGGAAGACCTCTCTCTCTCTCTCTCTCTCTCTCTCTCTCTCTCTCTCTCTCTGCCTCTCTGTAACTCTGCCTTTCAAATAAATAAATAAATAAATCCTTACATGGGCAAATAGGCTCAGAGCGACCACGTTCCTTGGCTGAGGTCACAGAGCAGGTAACCTACGTCTCTCATTTCAGACCTTGTACTTTTGGGCGACGAGGGTTAAATCGTAGAGGAGAGGTTCCCCCGTAGAGTGCAGCCCGCCATGGGGTGGGTGGTTTGCGGGGCCCGCTGGGCAGGAAGCAGGCGATGTGGTGTCACGTGATTGGCAGAGTCCTTGGCCCAGAATCCTCCCTTTCTGGGGCAGCCCCACTCCCTGCCAGCAAGAGGCAGGAGTGACCGGGGCAGGTGAGGGCAGGGCGGTAGGGATTTCCCCTCCTAGGATGGCAAACGGGTGACATGGGAGTCCATTTTCAGAGGCCATTAGGCAACATCTACAAAGCCAAAAATGGTGATGCCTTTGGACCCACTTCTAGGAATTTGTCCTGTAAAAACATTTCCCTTATTGGTTCACCCTCCAATGGCCCTGCGGCCGGTGCACCGCGCTGATCCGATGGCAGGAGCCAGGTGCTTCTCCTGGTCTCCCATGGGGTGCAGGGCCCAAGCACTTGGGCCATCCTCCACTGCACTCCTGGGTCATAGCAGAGAGATGGCCTGGAAGAGGGGCAACCGGGACAGAATCCGGTGCCCCAACCGGGACTAGAACCCGGTGTGCCGGCGCTGCAAGGCAGAGGATTAGCATAGTGAGCCTCGGCGCCAGCCATAACCTCATCTTTGAAATGGAGCTAATAACACTATGAATCTCCCCTAGTTTCTAATGTGGGCTAATTCAGTGAATTAATACCTACTCAGTGCTTAGATGCTAACTACTCATCACCGTTACAGCAGTAAACATAGGACAAGACAGCTCAGAGAAGAATCAAGCTGCAGGCAATAGATGAGTGTGATCCCATTTGAGTAAGAATTAACCATAACCCACGCTGACCTAACAACAACAACCAGTGGATCTGACCATATAGGTGTCACTCTGTGGCACTGGTGACATTTGGCGGGGGGTGGTGAGGTGACAGAGCCATTCAGTTTGTAAATTTCGGGGCTGATGCTATGGTGCTGCCACCTGTGATGCCAGCACCCCACATGGGTGCCGGTTCGTGTCCCGGCTGCTCCACTTCCAATCCAGCTCCCTGTTAATGCCCCTGGGAAATCAGCGGAAGATGGCCCAAGTGCTTGGGCCCCTGTACCCAAGCTCTAGGCTCCTGTCTTTGGCCCAGCCCAGCCCTCACCATTGTGGCCATTTGGGAAGTGAAACAGTAGATGCAAGATTCTCTCTCTCTCTCTCTCTCTCTCTCTCTCTGTAAATCTACATTTCAAATAAATCAGTCTTTTTTAAAAAATTCTATAAATTGTAATGTCAAATACCACCTGTGTATTGCTTTTGATATGGGGGTGGATGGTGGCACAAGACCCCCCCACTCTACGGTTAAGATTTTCTTTATTTATTTGAGAGGCAGAGAGAGAGAGCTAGCTCCCACCTGCCGGTTGGTTCACTCCCCAAATGCCCACAATGGCTGGAATTGGACCAGGTCCAAGCCGGGAGCCAGCTGTCTGCTACTCACATCATCAACCTGTGTGGCCAGGAACACCCCAGGGGGCACAAGAACCCTGTCCAGGGCACGAGGCCCACTGGGGACCCATGGATGATGGGGAGACGGCCATTGCCTGCCTGGGGCCTCTGTGGCACGGGCACGCGCAGCCCAGCCTCGCTGGCATGCTGTGAAGAGACAGCAGGCAGAGTGTGCATCAGAGCAGGGGACAGGCCCGAGCCTGGAGCAGGTGCATCAGCCAGAAAGAGTCTGTCTGCCAGTGCACGCGAGCGCTGACGGCCGCTGTGTGCCAAGCAACTCTTTTCCACATAATTAATTTTTGGGAGAGCAGTGAGACAGACAGACACAGAGCGAGAGAGAGAGAGTGAGAGCGAGAGAGAGAGAGTGCCTACCCTCTGGTTCATTCCCCCAAATGCCTGCAATGGCTGGGGCTGGGCCAGGCCAAAACCAGGAGCCAGGCACTCCATCCGGGTCTCCCAGGTGGGGGGCAGGGACCCAGGGACTTGAGCCCTCACTGCTGCCTGCCCCCCAGAGTGTGCCTTAGCAGGAAGCGGGAGTCAGGGGCCAGGCACCAAACCCAGGCTCTGGGATGTGTGCTGGGGGCATCCTAGCAGCCCCTCCACCAAACGCCTGGTTCACTCCACTTCCGGCATGGCAGGTACCAGTGTCTTCTCAACATCGCTCGTCCAGCTCTGATGTCATCTGGGTGTCCTGCTTGTCAGCTCGGGTCTCCATCCAGGTCTCCACGTGGGTGGCAGGGACCCGGGGACTTGAGCCATCCTCTGCTGCCTCCCAGGGTGCCATCAGGGAGCTGGGTCCGAAGCTAGGACCAGGCGCTCCCCAACACAAGTGCACAAAAATGGGACGTGGTTGTCCCTAGTAGCAGCTTAACAGCTGTGCCAAAATCCTGTCCCCAGTCGTCTTTATTAGCATGCAACAGGCACTCTTACTATTTTGGATATTCCAAGGGTTTTAGGAGCTATGTACTGGGAACCAGAGGCAAAAGGCAAAACTGTTATTCCACGCCGTCCCGTGGGCTGCCAGACCCCGGATCTTGGGCACTGAGTCCACTCAATGCTCCTGAGCCCCCTTCACACAGGGTTGAGGTTTCCAGAACAGGCAGCACACCATGGCTCAAGTTTGTGGGGCCAGCGCTGTGGCATAGTGAGCTAAGCCTCCGCCTTTGGCACTGGCATCCCATATGGGTACGGGTTGGAATCCCAGCTGCTCCTTTTCCAATCCATCTCCTTGCTGTGGATTGGGAAAGCAGTGGACGACGGCCCAAGTGCTTGGGCCCCTGCACCTGGGAGGATGTGTGTAAGGTCACCCGCTGTTTCTACTAGGACCTCAGCCTCTGCATCTGAGGGCGCCCTGGGGAGTGCTGGGGAGCCGGCGCTGCCTCTACCTTACGCCCTCACAGAAGCAGGAGCCAACGCTGTGTGATAAGTGTGGAAGTCTTTCTTCCCTCCCAGAGCCCCACACTCTTCTAACCTTCCTTCACAGACAACCCTTGGAGTATGTTAAAATCCAGGTGCTGCACCAGCCTTATGGAACAGCGAGTTAAGCCATGGTCTGAGATGCCGGCATCCCATATGGGCGCTAGTTCAAGTCCCAGCTGCTCCACTTCCGATCCAGCTCCCTGCTAATGCGCCTGGGAAAGCAGTGGAGGATGGGCCAAGTGCTTGGGACCCTGCACCCATGTGGGAGACCCGGAAGAGGCTCCTGGCTTCGGCCTGGTCCAGCCCCAGCTGATGTGGCCATTTGGGGGAGTGAACCAATGGATGGAAAATATCTCCCCCACCCTCAATTTCTGCCTTTCAAAGCAGCAGCAGTGGGAGCAGAAACTGAGAGCTTTGGAATCAGGCTGCCTGGGTTGAATCCCAGTCCTGTTTCTTTTAGGCTGTGTGACCTTGAGCCAGTACCTTGACCTCTTTGGGTCTCTCCGGGAAGTGGAAGTAATAATCTTTTCCCCTACAGGTGATCAGCGAGAAAGACACAGGACCAAGAAAACGCCATGCAGTGTCTGGCTCCCAGGAGCTACCCAGCAATTCTGTCCCTCCCTCTCCCCTCCCTTCTCTGCGTCCCACTGGGCTGAAAGCCCTTCCTTGGTCCCGAGAGGGAGTGAGAACTGTGCTGAGGAGGGCGTCTCCCAGCCCCTTACAGCCCCATCACATCCCAGGGCCTGTGTCCGCCCAGCGTGGGGCCAAGGGCTGTCTGGGGAGAGGACCCGGGAGGGCTCTGTCTGAAGAGTAGACAGCCCCTGGGCAGGTGTGGCTCGGGGACCCCTCAATTCCGTGCCCCCCTGCTGTTGGCCAGAGCCCATGCCACCTGCTCCCACACCGGGTCCACCAGCATCGCCTCCACCCAGGACACTCCTCATAAGCCCAGCGATTTCAGTCCCTGGAGCCCAAGACCCCAGCCATGTCCCTGATCCCGGCTCTCAAATGCTCTCCCACCGGGGCCCCAGGTGGAGCCCTGAGACCAGCCTGAGCCTTGGTCCTTAGGGGGTCTTGAGGGACGATCCAAGGACCAACCTCTGAAGAGAAGGCAGAGCCTGCTCACCATGGCTCGGGGTCCTCAGCTGGGGTCTCTGTTCTCTTCCCCATTTCCCCTGTAGGAGGTTGAGGAGCTGGACCTCCCTGGGGTGGGCGTGAGATTCCTGGACCCCTACTCAGAGCCTTCCCCTGGGCCTATAGAACTGGGTGAGAGATGGGGCAGAACCATGGCTCAACATAAGTGGACTTTGGGGGGCACGAGGGAGGCTTGGATTAGAACCCGGTCCCCCCAACCGCCCGCCCCTCCACAGCTGCACCTGCCTCAGCCGACCTTGTAATATCACCTTATGAAGGGCCAGAGGGGACCACGGTTGGCACAGGGCCACCCAGGCCTCCAAAGCATCCTAGTGTCCCACCGTATCCTGTCCCCGTCTCCACGGGACCGTCACCAAGGGAAAGACACGCTCAGAGTAAGGAAGTCAAGAGTGCAGAGCAGAAACCGACAAGGACTGAAAGCCCCACACACAGCCCTGGCCCGACCCCGCACCTCCCCCACCAGGAGGGTCTCAGCAGGCACAGGGGGCGCTGGGAGCAGGCAGGAGACCCCGGCCCATCCAGTCAGAGCCACCCGTCCTAGGACCCTGCACGGGTGCTAGAAGCCCGGTGGCCGGGAATCCACAGGCCCCACCGGGACACCAGGCGCCTCCTGCCCAGCCCAGCGCCCCCCTGAGCTCTGCTGCTCCCCTGGCGCCTAGACCCCTGCAGGGCTGGGGAGCCGGAACGGAAGATTCCCCCTCCTGCCTCCGGGAGCGGCGCTCAGCTCCCGGGCAAGCCCTCTGATCCCAGCCCAGCCCAGCCCAGGCACCTGCTCTTGCATTCTTGATCCAAATTCCTCCGCGGGCAAGGGAAACCCTGGCCGCTGAGCCTGAGCGAGGCGCGGATACACAAGGGTGTGGACCCCATCAGCCCAGCTGAGCCCTGGCCATCGGACAGGTGGGAGTGGAGGCTCGCACACCTACACTCACCTGGTCACGGAGGGACTTCCCGCCGCTCCCCGTGGATCGCGCGGTGTCTGGGCGCTGGGGATGCTCCGGGCACCCCTGCGCCGGCGGCAGAGGCCTGGGTGCACTGCGCCGCGGGTGTGGACGCGGGCACTGCCCGTGCCGCCCGCCCCGCTCCGGGGTGTCCTTTGCCCCTTGATCTGGTGCCTCCTTCTCCCCTTAGCACGTGGGTGGCAGCCGTTCAGGCGGCTGGAGTCCCGTGGAGCGGCCCTGGCCCGGGCTGTGGGTTCCGGCGCCTGCCAATCCCCGCCCGCTCGTGCGCGCTCACCTTTAACCCCCTCTTTCGGCGGGGGCTTGGTCCGGCCCCCACATTCGGCTGGGCCCGAGAGGGGAGGGGCCCCAGAAGTAGGGCCGAGGCCCAGGGGGCAGACAAGGAGCATGGGATGGGTCTGGGTCCCTGCACCGGCCCCGGACCCTCTTTGGGGCTCATCCCTGTCCCTGAGTTTCCCCGAACTCCATTTGCGCGCTGGGGGACAGCTCCACTGGTGCCCCCTCCGGAGTCCCCTCCCCCTTCCTGATGTCCCCTCCCTGCCACTCAAGCCCCCTCCATGGAGAGCCC
>CM027397.1:7548665-7656714 GCA_015711505.1 Sylvilagus bachmani
TCTTCCCTCCCTGCACCCCCATCTGTGAGCCTCCTTGAGCCCCACTCCTTTCCTGAGCTCCCCCCCAGCAGCCCCTCTCTGAGGTCCCCCCTGGAGCCCCCAGCCTCCCCTGTCCAGCTCTCGAATCTTGCCATTCCCTTTCTTTCTTTCTTTCTTTCTTTCTTTCTTTCTTTCTTTCTTTCTTTCTTTCTTTCTTTCTTTCTTTCTTTCTTTCCTTCCTTCTTTCTCCTCCTCCTCCTCCTCCTTAGATTCATTTCTTATTTATTTGAAAGGCAGAGTTACAGAGATCTTCCATCTGCTAGTTCATTCCCCAGATGACTGGGCCAGACCGAAGCCAGGCGCCAAGAGCTTCCTCTGGGTCTCCCGCGTGAGTGCAGGGGCCCAAGCGCTGGGGCCATCATCCTCTGCTGCTTTCCCAAGTGCGTTAGCAGGGAGCTGGATGGGAAGTGGAGCAACCAGGACACGAACAAGGGCTCCTTTAGGATGCCAGTGTCACAGGCGGTGGCTTTACCAGCTATGCCACAGTGCCAGCCCCTAAGTAAGCATCTTTTTAAAAAGATATATTTATTTATTTGAAAGTCAGAGTTATAGAGAGGCATAGACACAAAGAAAGGTCTTCCATCCACTGGTTCACTCCACAGATGGCCGCAACGGCCTGAGCTGCGCCGATCCGAAGCCAGGAGCCAGGAGCTTCTTCTGGGTCTCCCGCGCTGGTGCAGGGGCCCAAGGACTTGGGCCATCTTGTACTGCTTTCCCAGGCCATTGCAAATAGCTGGATCGGAAGTGGAGCATCCGGGTCTTGAAGCGGCACCCATATGGGATGCGGGCACTGCAGGCAGCAGCTTTACCCGCTATGCCATAGTGCCGGCCCCCAGTAGGCATCTTTTAATCCCACACTGCTACCGAGTTGTCTGAAATTGTTGCGACTACCCTGTTGTCACAGCGACCTCCTGGGCTTTCCTTATCAGTTCTACTCAGGAGTGCTTTGGCTCGGTCCCCTCCCACTCTGGTCCTTCGGTGAGGTATCCCCCTCTGCTGAGACCAGTGTCTCTTGTCTCTAGTTTCGCAGAACAGTAGAGTTTGTCTTCATTTTCTGGGTGAGTGTTAGAATCACCTTGTTTTCACTACAATGGATGCCTCCCACTGGGATTTCCTGGACGCGGTCTGACCTACCTTGCCACCAGCACCCTTGAACAGCCTCAGTGTTGAAGCCCAGGGAGAGGACGGGGACAAACCAATGGTGGCTGAGGATCACAGCCCATCAATGTGGGGGGGGGGGTTAAGACACTGCTTAGGGGGCTGGCGCTGTGGCGTAGTAAGTAAAGCCACCACCTGCAGTGCCGGCATCCCATATGGGTGCTGGTTCGAGTCCTGGCTGCTCTAGTTCCAATCCAGCTCCTTGCTAATGCACCTGGGAAACCAGCAAAGATGGCCCAGGTGCGTGGGCCACTGCACCCACATAGGAGACGTGGAAGAAGTTCCTGGCTCCTGCTTTGTCTCTGCTCAGCTCTGGCTGTTGCAGCCTCTAACTCTCCCTCTTTGACTGCCTTTCAAGTAAATACATTTTTAAAAGATGTAAGATGCTGTCCCTGCTCCCAGGGGACTTTAGGATCCAGGTCATGACAGCTGATTCTGCCCGGAGTAGAGGAGATGTAGGCTGGGTGACAAGAGGTGGGTCCCTTCCCCAACTCCTGGCTTCGGAGGAGGAGCGGCGTCCTGAGTAGGAGCCGGGCAGTGTGGAGATGCAGCGGGGAACTGGGAGAGGCAGGGGCTGGGTGACTGCAGGGGGCGCTACTGGTCCAGTGGGGACGGGGGTGGGGAAAAGGGAGAGAAGTGGGGCAGGGGACTTAACACAGATCAGACACTCCATCTGGAGAACAGGGAAAAGCACCCGCACCCGGGATTTGCTGGGGTTGCAGGGAGACCCAGGAGCCCCCAAACCCAGGGCCACCTGAGCTGGGCAGGATGGCCAGGCCAGCACGGAGGTGCCCGGGGCGCTCCCAGGGCCCTTACTTGCTGGTGCCGGAGCCGGGGGTGGAGGGAGGGAGGTCACCCAGCAGGCCACTGTCCGAATGATGGATGGCCCGAGCACACAATGAGATCCTATTCGGCCATAAAAGAGAAGGGAATGCTGTCATTTGCAGCTACCTGGCTGGAATGAGAGGGCATCAGGCACAGGAAGACGAGCACTGCTGATCTCAAGGAAGCAGAGAAGGGGGGAGGGGAGGGGAGGCGCAGAGCGGGGCTAACAGGCCCTGGGGGTGCAGTTGGCTAGGTAGTAACTCCCAGTGTTCTGTAGCAGTTTTTTCATCCCATGTCAACTCTGACTGTCAATAGGTAATAGTGTGTTTCATAGGGCTGGCGCTGTGGCGTAGCAGGTAAAGCCGCCACCTGCAGTGCCGGCATCCCATATGGGCGCCGGTTCATGTCCCAGCTGCTCCACTTCCAATCCAGCTCTCTTCTATGTAGTAGAAGATGGCCCAAGTGCTTGGGCCCATGCACCAACGTGCAGAGAGAGGGAGAGAGGTCTTCCATCTGATGGCTCACTCCCCAATTGGCCGCAATGGCTGGAGCTGCGCCGATCTGAAGCCAGGAGCCAGGAGCTTCTTCCGGGTCTCCCACGTGGGTGCAGGGGCCCAAGGACTTGGGCCATCTTCCACTGCTTTCCCAGGCCACAGCAGAGAGCTGAATGGGAAGTGGAGCAGCCAGGTCTAGAACCGGCACCCATATGGGATGCCGGCACTTCAGGCCAGGGCTTTAACCCACTGCGCCACAGTGCCGGCCCCCTGACTTTCAAATAAATAAATAAATAAATCTTTAAAAAAATAGCACTCTATGCCCCATAAAAATGGGCAATTATCATGTTTCTTCTTCAAATAAATATATATATTTGAAAATTTCAAATAAAGAATACATTGTCTAGACACGCACGTGCACAGTGCAGCACAGGAAAGACCCCTCGTTAGAGCGGCCACAACAGAAACGACCAAGCATATAAAGTGTTGGCGAGAGACTGGGACGGAGGTTTGGTTCCTGGCTTCAGTCTGGCCCAGCCCCAATCATTCAGCCACGTGAGCAGTGATGCAGTGCGTGTAAGATCTCTGTCTCTCCTCTCTTCCTCTCTCTCTTTTCCAAGAAGCGAGGGGGACGGTCAGCAGTGATGGGGACCCTGGGAGAGGAGGAGTGGGGTGAAGTGAAAGTGAGCCTTAGGGTTAAATGGGGTGAGGAAGCAGACGCAGGAAGTGTGGCGGGTACAGAGTCCTCTCCAGAGGCTCCCGCGTGTGTCCCAGGGAGCTGTGAGTCCCCAGGCAGGGAGTAAAGGTGACAGCGCGGGGCACCTCCCGGAGGAGGAAGGTGTAGGTGACACCCCTTGCACAAAGCGAGGCCGCGGCTCCCACAGGCAGGAGGGTAGGAAGGGCGCTGGGCAGGTGCAGAGGGGGAGGGGGCACTGGGAGACGTTGCTCTGTACCCTGGGCCTCGGCGGGGGGGTCCACCTAACAGGGCGGCTGTGGGTTTGGGGGGTCTTGGGAGTGTGTGGAAGGGGGCCTTTGTGGGGCTTTGGGGCTGAACACAAGGGGACAGGCGGGGGGGGGGGCGGGAGGCTTTTGAGGTGAGCAAGGCTGGGGAGCAGGTGCATGGATCCCTGTTCAAGATAACACGTGGGACGCCCCCCTCCCAGACGGGACTGCCTGCTTTCAGGCCCCAGCTCTGCTGTGCGTCCTGGCATCTCACTAACACACACCCTGGGGGGCAGCAGGTGACGGCTCAACTACTCGGGTCCCAGCCACCCACGGGGGAGAACTGGATGGATCTCCAAGCCCCTGGCTTTGGCCTAATCCAACCTTGGCTGCTGCGGGCGTTTGAGGCATGAACTAGCAAATGGAAGGTCTCTCTTTGTTTTTTTTTTTTTTAAGATTTATTTATTTACTTGAAAGTCAGAATTATGCAGAGAGAGGAGAGGCAGAGAGAGAGAGAGAGAGAGGGAGAGGGAGAGAGGTCTTCCATCCACTGGTTCACTCCCCAAATGGTCACAATGGCCGGAGCTGAGCTGATCCAAAGCCAGGAGCCAGGAGCTTCTTCCAGGTCTCCCGCATGGGTGCAGGGGCCCAAGGACTTGGGCCATCTTCCACTGCTTTCCCAGGCCACAGCAGACAGCTGGATCAGAAGTGGAGGAGCCAGGTCTCAAACCAGCACCCATATGGGAGGCCAGCACTTCTGGCCAAGGTGTTAACCCACTGCGCCACAGCGCCGGCCCTTCTCTTTGTCTTTTTATCTGTCTGCCTTTAAAATAAAATTAAAACTTTTTTTTCAAAAAAAAAAAAAAAAAAAAGAGGGGCTGGGGCTGTGGTACAGCGAGTTAAGCTGCTGCCTGCCTCCTCTATGGGCACCGGTTCAAGTCCCGGCTGCTCTGCTTTCCATCCGGCTCTCTGCTAATGCGCCTGGGAAAGCAGTGGAAGATGGCTAAAGTGCTTGGGCCCCTGTACGCACGTGGGAGACCTGGATGAAGCTCCTGGCTCCTGGCTATGGCCTGACCCAGCTGTGGCCATTGTTGCCATCTGGGGATTAAACTAGCAGATGAAGACCTCTCTCTCTCTCTCTCTCTCTCTCTCTCTCTCTCTCTCTCTCTCTGTTAACTCTGCTTTTCAAATAAATAAACAATCTTAAAAAAAGTGAGGTTGCCCAGAGTGGGAGGGGCCGAGACAGCGGCTAAGGCTCAGTGGCCGTGGTGACCGGAGCAGAGGCAGAGCAGACCCAGGGAATCAGCCCCCCACCCACTGTGACCGTGGTGCAGGGGGAGCAGAGGGAGGGGGCCCTCAGCCCCGCCTGGGGAGGTGGAGCGGGCTCCCTGGAGGTGGTGATGTCCCTGAGGAGTCGCTGCATACATCATTTATTTATTTATTTATTCATTTATTCATTTTTATTTGAAAGGGAGAGACAGAGAGAAAGCTCTCATCTGCTGGTTCAACTTCCCACGCGGCCACAACAGCCGGGACCAGCCCATGTGAAGCCGGGAGCTGGGACCCCCAGCTGGGTCTCCCCCACGGGTGGCAGGGGCCCAAGCACCTGCTGCCTCCCGGGGTGCACATCAGCGGGAATGGGGAGCAGAGCTGTGCCTGGACCCCAGGCACCCTGGTACGGGAAGCGGGCGCCCACGAGGTGACTTCCCCACGGCTCCCCCCCCCCCCCAGATGAACCTGGAAGAGATCATGAGAATGCCGAGGGAGTCTGCCCCGGGGCGTCTGCCCCTGCCTGTCCAGTACCCTGGCTGCAGGTAGGGGATCCTCGGCTGGCTTCCGGATTTCCCTCTGCCTTCATTTTCTGGGTCAACATCACAACTCCTATCCATGCTGTGAAACCCAGCTCAAAGCCACCTCATCTGGCAAGCCTTCCTGATGGCCCTGACCCTAGGCTGGTTCTCTCATTGCTGGGCGACCTAATGCAAGCAACCGAGCCTCTGGGTGCCATTGGCGGGATGAGACCAAGGCTCTGGCCGCTAGGATTTGTAAAGATAAGGCACACGGTACACCTGGATCAACTGCCTGGTGAAAGACACCTGCCACCCTGAGTGGGGCTGCGACTGTATTCCATTCCAGGAGCTCCCCGGAGGCAGGGACAATGTCCCCACACGCCCTAGCCCAAGGCCCATCCTGTGCCTTTTGGACACTGCACGCGGGGAAGGACTGGGGTGACCCATGGCGCACCTGTAAGGTGACTTTGGAGGGGTGACGTCATTTCCTCATTTCCGCGGTACCCCCCCCCAAAACAGCGCTCACGTGGGCAACCCATCACCCATTTTACAACACGGAAGACTGAGGCTTAGAGAAGGCGAGTGACTTGTCCGAGTTGGCTAAAAAATGCTGTGTGTCTCCAAGCGGGGTGACAAACAGCCCTGGCAGCTAAGCACCCGGAGTGGGAGGGTGGGTGCCTAGTGGGGGTGGTGGGGGTGCGCTATGAATGGGGTCCGGGTCAAAGGGTGTGGAAACACGCGGCCTCGGATTTCGGGATGGCGGCAGGGAATCGGTACCTGGGCGACCCCAGGGGTGCCCGGGACCCGGCGCGTCTCTCCCCGCCCCACCCCCAGCCCGGCGCCGCGGCCCCTTTAAGAGCGCGCGGGGCGCCCCCTGGCGGCGGAGCGGGGCGCGCGCGGCCGGAGCCGGAGCCGGATCCCGGAGCCGGAGCGGAGCGGAGCGGAGCCGGGGCGGAGCGGGCCGGGCGGGCCGAGCCAGCGGCCGAGCTGGGGGCGCGGGCGGGCGGCATGTACCGGGCCCGGGCGGCGCGGGCGGGGCCGGAGCCCGGCAGCCCGGGGCGCTTTGGGATCCTCAGCACCGGGCAGCTCCGGGACCTGCTGCAGGATGAGCCCAAGCTGGACCGGATCGTGCGGCTCAGCAGGAAGGTAGCGCGGGGGGCGCGGGCGGGGGGCGCGGGGGGCCGGGCCGCGGCCTGCCGGACCTGGCGGGCCGAGCGCAGGGCCGCGCGGGCGCGGGCCGCGGGCCGTCGGTGGGCGCGGGAGCCTGGCACGTACGAGTGGGCCCCTGGAGCCGCCCCCGGGGGAGGGGGCGCCCGGAGCCCGGGCCTGGGGCGGAGGCTGGGGGCGCCGAGGACGCGGGGCTGGGGGCCACCCGTGCCCCCCCACGCCCGGGATGGCCGCGAGGCGTGTCCTACGGCGGCCGCTCCGGGGAGGTGTGTTCCGGGGGGCAGGGGCTAGCTGTGTGGTGGTGGGGGGGCCCTGGCTCGCACGCCCACGTTCTAGAGGGCCAAAAAGGGGAGGCGCCTTCCCCGGGTGGGGGAGACCTGGGGGCCAGTTTGACACCTGGGGGACCCATGGGCGGAGGGGGCGGGGAGAGCTGGGCATTCCGGGGGCGCGCGGGGCGGGGGCTTGGCGCTGCGCGTTAGGGAGGACTGGGAGCTGAGGTGTGTATTCAGTAGGCCACCATAAGAGAAAGTTGTGTATCTCCCAGAGATAGGCCAGGGCCGCCCGGGCGGTGGGAGGCAGAAGGGGAAAGTATGGGGGGGCGAGGAGCAGGGGCAGGTGCATCCGACCGACGGGGGGGGGGGGGACGCAGGCTCCCTGGTCCCCACCCCTCCCGGGGAGAAACTAAAGAGAAGCCTTATCCAAGGCCAGGGGCCGCTTTGTGCTGGGAAAGGGATGCAGGCACTGGGGCATCCGAGTGGAAAGGGGGGTGTGTATTCCTGGGGGTGGGGGGCGGTGTGTGCCGGGAAGGGGCACTGGGCGGGGACATCACCGTGGAGAGGGCCGGATCGGCAGCTGGCAGTGTTCTGGACATAAACACCTAGGGAAGCGGCAGACAAAGGCCTGGAACGCGGGGGCAGCTGTCCAGGCGTGGAAAATGGGGCAGCAGAGGGAGGGGAGCTCCCCCGGGGGACCCAGGGCAGACATATTAATTGAGAAATTAAAAATTAACTAACATTTGTAGAGGCCTCCGTAGTTTCCCTCACTTGGGGCTCAGGGCCGCCCTGCACGCCGGATGCGTTCAACTCGCTGTGCCAAACCCAGGCACGAGCCCCGGGTCCCCAGGCCCCTGGCAGTCCCTGCACCTGTTGGGCCTGGCGGGTGCTTGGGCCCCAGGCTTGGCGCTGTGACCCCCTCCCACCCCCGGGGCTGGACTCCCGGAGCGGGCCTCTGAGCCGCCCTGTTTTGCTAGTTCCAGGGCCTGCAGCTGGAACGCGAGGCCTGCCTGGCCTCCAACTACGCACTGGCCAAAGAGAACCTGGCCCTGCGGCCCCGCCTGGAGATGGGCCGGGCCGCCCTGGCCATCAAGTACCAGGAGCTGCGGGAGGTGGCTGAGAACTGCGCTGACAAGCTGCAGCGACTGGGTGAGGGGGTGCGGGGCGGGGGTGTGGACCCGGGGGCTGGACCCCAGGGGGCAGCCCGGCTTCCAGGCTCTGCAAAGGCCGGGACTTGGGCACGCCTCTTCCTGTATGAATTTGGGGATTGGCGAGGTGGCGGGTTGGGTGGGCCACCCCTGGCCTCCTGGCAAGTGGAGGTGGGAAAGGGGGCGCCCTGATACCTCCAGGGTCCCCCACCCCCGGGCAGGTGCTAGGAGTGAAAGCCCTGACTCTCTCTTTGGCACCGGCAATAGGGGGGGGCGGAGCCCGGGGGCTGTCGCTTGTCTGTCCCAGGTCCGAGGGCAGGGGCCACTCACCACGCCCCTGTGTCCCCCAGAGGAGAGCGTGCACCACTGGAGCCCCCACTGCGCGCTGGGCTGGCTGCAGGCCGAGCTGGAGGAGGCTGAGCAGGACGCAGAGGTGAGGGAAGGGCTGGCTGGGCCGATGCTCGCTCCTGTACTGCAGGTTTGAGGGCCCCTCCTCCGGGAAGCCTCCCTGGAGTGCCTGACCCACAGGCGAGCCCGGCTTTGCTGCCAGCACTGGAGGGCAGGGCTTGGCGTCCCCACCTGCGACTTCCCCGGCTCCCCTAATGGACGAATGTCTCAGGCAGCCAGGGCGGGGCGGGCAGGGGGCTGGGCCGGGTGGGGCGCGCAGCCTGGCTGGGGTGTCTTGGCTGGCACCCAGCAGGTGAGGAGGGAGCTCGGGGAAGGCCCCCCCGCACAGCCCCTGGTGGAGCAGCTCCCAAGCTGTCCCCCCCATCCTGTCCCAGGAGCAGATGGAGCAGCTGCTCCTAGGGGAGCAGAGCCTGGAGGCCTTCCTGCCCGCCTTCCAGCGAGGCCGCGCCCTGGCCCACCTGAGGCGGACCCAGGCTGAGAAACTGCAGGAGCTGCTGCTCCGCCGGGAGCGGGCTGCCCAGCCGGCCCCCGCCGCCGCCGCTGCGGACCCCCCCAAGCCCTTCCCCGCGGCAGCCGTCCCGCCCGCGGGGGCCGCCCGGGGGCCAGCCGCCGCCGTGCCCCGGAGCCTGCCCCCCTTGGACTCCCGCCCAGTGCCCCCGCTGAAGGGCTCCCCAGGGTGCCCCCTCGGCCCCGCCCCCCTGCTGAGCCCTAGGCCCTCGCAGCCAGAGCCCCCCCACCGGTAGGAGCCAGGGTGTGGCCCCCCAGTGCGAGGGGGCCCAGACAAACTTGATGGGGGGCTCCTCCTCCTCCTCCCCCCCACTGCCTGGGTGGGGGGAGGGGCAGGCCCCTCCCCCTGGCCTCAGGCAGGCCCACCCCTGGCCCTGGAGGCTGAGCTGGGGAGTAGGGGCACCTAGAAGACACCCCACGGAGGGCTGGGGGTGGGGTGGGCAGGTGTCTGGCCCCTGGGGCTGAGGCACCTCTGCCTTTTTTGTCTCCCCGGCTGGGGGCCTCCAGGGGAGGATGGAGCAGCCCCCATCCAAGAACTTGACTCACCTGCTGGTGGGGGGCCCTGGGAAGACACCCGCTTCCCGCTGGGGCCCGCCCCACAACGCCAAGGCAGACAGGAGCGTTTCCTAACATCCTGAGCCTACCTTTTCCCCAGTTGCTGGGGCCCACCGCCAAGGAGCCAGGCGGGCAGGCCCCAGCGGCGGGGCTGGGGCGCCACAGCCCCCCAGGGGGCGCTGCTGTGTACCGGCTGGCGCTCCAGCCCCGCCGCGAGGTAGGCCGGGGGCTCCCGCCCTGCACAGGTGAGAGCGCGCCGTCCCCAGGAAAGACCGTTCTTGTATTTTTCTGTCCCTGTCTCCTTAGAATGGAAGCTTTTTGAGGGCAGGTCCTTGTCTTTGTATGTTCTGTCCCCAGCCCCAGCTCCTAGGGGCCGTGAATAAATGTGATGATGAGGATGCGATGCTGCTGGCTCCTCTCTGCCCCTCCTTGCCCTCCCGCCGGCGCGGGCTGCCTCCACCTCTCTGCTTCTGCACTTCCTCCTCTTGAGACACAGCTCCGGTGCGTTCCTGCCACGAGACCTCTGGTCACCAATCCGACAGAGCCTTGCCTAACTCTTACCATCCCGGCACCTCTGGCCAGAAGCGCCATCCGGTTCTCCAATGGGCTTGCCTTCTTTTCCTGGGCCACCCGTAAGACGAATCAGGATGGCACTTGTGCCTTCTCTGGTCGCCACGTGACTGCCCCTGCTGAGCGAGCCATGGAGGAATGAAGGGGTCTGTCCCCAGCGGGGGGGGACACTGGGGTGGCCAGGAGCCGGGCGAGCCGGGCCAGGTCACGGGTCAGCCTAGATCGGGTCTGGTAAGACGGGGCTGGGCCAGGAGACGTAGGAGGTTTGGTAAACCAGAGGGGTCCACGTGCTATGTATACCTGCAAGGCTGATATGGGCATGGGCCGTGTTAATAGGACGGAGCCGTCTAGAACGAGGGAGGTGTGGACTGGTTCTACTTTTCATTGAAGTTTCACACTGTCAGGGACCTGCAGAAATGGCACATTTGGAGTAATAGGGACAAGAGACTGTACTGTCCCACGAGGAGTAGAAGATGTGTTTGAAATTCGTGTGTGTTTGTGAGTCTGCACATGTGCCTGTGTGTGTGATTGCTCATGTGTGTGGGGGCGTGTGCACACATGTGTGCAAACATTTGCACATGTGCCTGTGTGCACAGTTGCTCGTGTCTGTGTGTGTGTATTTGCACATGTGGATGTATCTGTGTCCAAGTGCGGGCCCGTTTTGCACCTGTGTCTGTGTGCATGTGTGTGCGATTGATCATGTGTCTACATGTGTGTTTGTGTGTGTGCATGTGTGTGATTGCTCGTGTCTGTGAGCATCTGCATGTATGCACACGTGTTCATATGTGCACATAAGCGTTCGCATGCGTGCATGTGTGTGTGACTGCTCGTATGTCTGCATGCACGTATGCACGTGTGTGGGTGTGTGTGCACGTATGTGTACATGTGCGCGGGAGAGGTTTAGTCTTTGGCCCTCGAAGGGACTGCTTCACAAAGAGCCAGAGAGGTCAGAGCCTGGAGCCGCGGGTGGAAACCACAGGGAGCCAGGTTTCCTCTCCGTGTGCAGCCCCTAGCTCAGGGCCGCTCCCGAAACAGGTGTGCACTTGCATGGGAGTGGGTGCCCAACGGGAGCCTTAGAGAGTTAGGCCCTGGCTAAGAGGAGGGCCTGGCCCGGGGGAGCGTTAGGGAAGTCAGCCGGCCCTGGCGGGGGCTCAGTTACAGCGCGGAGAGCGCCCACTGAGGACCGCCGTCCCGCCTCGGCCTGGGCTGTCCCAGCTGCCTCGGGCTGGCCATGAGCTGTTGGAGGCTGGGGCCACCAGGGCCAGCTGAGATGACAAGGTGGCACAGCCGTGAGCGGCCTCTCACCACGCTCAGCCTGGGGCAGGCCGGCCCCTCTCGCCTCTGCCTCCCATCCCTGGTCCACGCTTCTGGCCGGCTTTATTTTCCTTTGTCACCAACAGGAGAAAAGGGTCTAAGGCTGGGCACCTGTGAGCCTTCGTCCAGGGCACCAGCATCCCGCTTGCTCCACTTCCGAGCCAGCTCCTTGCTAATTTTCATTTCCCACCTGGGAAGGCAGCAGCAGATGACCCAAGTGCTTGGGCCCTGGCCACCCACGTGGGAGACAGAGTGACTCCACGCCGACAGAGTCCCTGCCTTGAACCAGTGGATGGACAATCTCTCTCTCTCTCTCTGTCTTCCTCCATCTCTGTAACTCTGCCTTTCAGATAAATAAAAGTAGGTAAATCTTTAATTGACATACATGTACATCTAAGAGAGAGAGAGAGAGAGAGAGAGAGAGAGAGAGAGAGAGAGAGAGAGAGAGAGACCCAGGCAAGAGAGGCTGTGGGGAGGTAGAAGAGTGTTACCATGGAAACCGGGGGAGGTCCCACACACCTCTCCCCTTCCACAAAGAGCTCAGGGCAGTGAGGCCCCTCAGTGTCCAGCTGTGGCCTGAGAAAGACCTGAGGCAGGTGGGGAGGGGCCCCCATCCCTGTGTGGAGTGGCCTTGGTTGTGAGTGGGCCAGGGGAAAGGTTGAGCGTTGTCTATAAAACTTAGCCCGCCTCCCGCCCCGGCTTGAGGGCACATGGAATGTTCTGGAGAGTTCAGGAAGGTTTCGGGCAGTCTGGGCGCTCCGTCCGGCTTGCAACCTCCTGGAGTTTTCTGTTCCCAGTTTGGGGGTCTTGGGGAATGTTCCTGTCTATGATCCCAGGTGAGAGAACCAACTTGGGGTTTGTACATCACGGGGTCTGAGAAAGATCTCACCTAGCCAGCAGTTTACACACAGAGCCAAAAAAACCCAGGCAGACAACAAAACTCCTACTCCTTTTCTATGAAATTTTTTTTCTTACCTCTCCAGAAATCCTGTTGCCTGTAACCCCTATTTGCCGACCACTGCTGTCCACTTATTCTAAGCTTCTCTTGTTTTCCAAATATGAGACATCAATAACAGTATATGTTCTTAACCAACCAAGGGCCACTGAGGTAAGCAGTGGCTAAGAGCTTGCCCCTAACCCAGGTGAGACACAGGGCAATGGTTTCCAAGACGCCATGTTGGCTGGGCTCCGGGCAGGTTGGTTCCAATGTATACAAGGCTTCCCCCCTGAAAGATTGAAAGCGTTGGTGTTACTGCACCCAAGGATCTCTGGCTTTGTCTAAGTCCATGCTATTGCTGTAGACCTAGGAGCATCATCTCCCACGTGGGTGCAGGGGCCCAAGTTCTTGGGCCATCTTCTGCTGTCTTCCCAGGCCATTAGCAGGGAGCTGGATTGGAAGTGGAGCAGCCGGGACTTGAACTGAGATGGGATGCCGGCACTGCAGGGGCGGCTTTACCCTCTGTGCCACCTGGCAGGCCCCAAAACTATCCATTTCCACAAAGAAACACTCCCACCCTGTTCACTGGAAACATGTTTATTTGTGGTTATTTATGGTTCCCCCACTTGAAAGGCATGGGCTAGAGAAATTCTTCTTCGGTCTAGGAAAATTCATGCAAACCCGTAAAGGCCTTGTACACATCACCGCTATGGACAGAAGTGCAGCAAACTGGGGGGTGGTGCCTTTAGGGTTCCGGTTCCAGCTTCCCGCTATCGCTCACCGCAAGAGGCAGATGATGATGGCTCAACTAGTTGGGTCTTATCACCCACATGGGAGACCCAGATTGAGTCCTGGGCTCCTGGCTTTGACCCAGCCCAGCCTTGGCTGTTGGTGGGCATTTGCGGAGTGAACCAGCAGATAAAAGACAGGCGCTGTGGGACAGGCACTGTGGTATAGCTGGTAAAGCAGCCCCTGCAGTGCTGGCATCCCACATGGGCGCTGGTTCTAGTCCCCAATGCTCCACTTCCGATCCAGCTCTCTGCTGTGGCCTGGGAAAGCAGTAGAGGATGGTCCAAGTGCTTGGGCCCCAGCACCAGCGTGGGAGTAGGAAGAAGCTCCTGGCTGCTGATCAGCCCAGCTCTGGCCATTGTGGCCATCTGGGGAGTGAACCAGCAGATGAAGATCTCGCTCTCTCTGCCTCTCTGTAACTCTGCCTTTCAAATAAATCAATAAATCTTAAAAGAGAGCTACCTCTGTCTCTTTGCCTTTCAAATAAATAAAAATAAGTGAAAATTAAATAAAATAAAAGGTGGGTGTTACTTGGCTTCTCCCATCGCAGTAACATAGTTATGAGAGTTCAAGTTTTAAAAAACAATTTGGGCGGCCGGCACTATGGTGCCAGTTTGAGTCCTGGCTGCTCCACTTCCGATCCAGCTCTCTGCTATGGCCTGGGAAAGCAGTAGAAGATGGCCCAAGTCCTTGGGCCCCAGCACCCATGTGGGAGACCTGGAAGAAGCTCCTGGCTCCTGGCTTCTGATCAGTGCAGCTCCGGCTGTTGAGGCCCACTGGGGAGTGAACCAGCGGATGGAAGACCTCTCTCTCTCTCTCTGCAACTCTAACTCCCCCCCCCCAAAAAAAATATTTTAAAAAACCAATTTGTTTGAAAAGAAGAGAACCTTCCATCTGCTGACTCGTTCCCCAAACCACCTGTAACAGCTAGGGCTGGGCCAGGAGAAGCCAGAGGCCCAGGGAATTCGATCCAGGTCTCCCCCATGGGTAGCAGAGACCCAGGGACTCGAGTCATCAGCTGCTGCCTTCCAGGGTGCAGCTTCGCAGGAAGCTGGACTTGAAAGTGGACGAGGGACTCAGCCCAGCCGCGCTGAGAAGGGAGGCAGGTGTCTCACGCAGTGGCTTTTTTCTCTCCAAAGATTTATTACTTACTTGAAAGGCAGGGCAACAGGGAGAAACAGAGAATTCCATCTGCTGGTTCACTCCCCAAATGCCCACAACGGCCAGGTTTGGGCCAGGATGAAGCCAGGAGCTCCATCTGGGTCTCCCATGTGGGTGGCAGGCGCCATCATGTACGGCCTTCCTGGGCACCTTAGCAGACAGCTGGACCAGAAGGGGAGCAGCCGGGACTTGAATTAACACACAATGTGGGACGCGTGTTCCAAGCTGTCTAAACCCACCGGGCCACAAGGGCACCTCCTTTTTAAATTTAAATTTGAGAAGCGCTCCCATCAGCGAGTTCACTCCATAGATGCCTGCAGCCGTTGGGGCTGGCAGCTAGAACTAGCAGTCTCCCGTGTGGGCGCCACCCCTGCTGCCTCCCATAATGCACCTGAGCAGGAAGCTGGAGCCAGAACCAGGAACTGGACTTCCGCACTCTGATGGCGAACGTCGGTGCTGATTGCTGACTCCTTAAATTCAGGCAAAGACAGGGTTCTGAATACTGGCTCGTGTTATTTTCAAATACTGTGCCAGCCAAACACGGTGTGCTCACTGGCTGGCTGGTCCATGGACTGTGAATCTGTCTGTCTGTGATCCTTCTGAAACACACCTTGTTGTTATTATTAAAGATATTTATTTGAGAGAGAGAGAGAGAGAGAGACATGGTCCATCCGCTGGTTCACTCCCCAATGGCTCCAGTAGCCAAGGATCTGCCAGGCTGCAGACAGGAGGCAGGAACTCCATCGGGTGGCCCATCTTCCGCTGCTTTCCCAGGCACACCGGCAGGGAGCTGGATTAGAAGTGGAGCCCTCTATGGGGTGCTGGGGTTGCAAACAGCAGCTTAACCCACTGTGCCACAACACCAGCCCCTGAAAGAGGCCTTCTTCTGTCCCGGCTGAGGGCAGGCCAGCCCACCTCAAGATGAGCGGCAGGAAGAACTGCAGCTCTGCGCGCTCTCGAGGTCCACACTCGGCTCTCACCAGGGTTCAACGTGGAAGCCAAGGGACGCTCAGCTGCTCGCGCAAGCCCACGGGGGCTGCAAGCCGGGCTGAGGGGCAGGGACAGCGTGCAGCTTCACCACAGGGCCGGGGAACTGAGGGGAGGCAGAGGCCAGGATGGAGCCCACTTTCCTGGTGCACGGAATTCGAGTGGACTGGACTTGTCCCTGCACCACCACGTACCAGCTGTCCCTTCTGTCTGGTTTCACGAGCCTGGCGACCTTCCAAGAAGCCTCAAGGTTTGAGACGTGGGCCTCTCCCATTTCCCAGAAAGCAGGGCTGGGGCCGCTCGGTGCCTCCGCCTCAACCTGCGGCTTCAGCGTCGGTCCCCACCCGGTGGGTGAAGCCCCTGTTGTCATCACCTTGGCTGACACTGGGACAGCTGCAGGGGCCGAAGGTGCACCCAGGGCACGAGGTGCCGGACGCCGGAGGAAGCGAGCAGGAACACGTTCTCCCAGCTGGGTCCAGGGCTCCTGTGCAGGTCCCTCTCGCCCTAGTCTCCCAATCCAGATCCAAATTCCTGGGGAGTTTTGCTTTAGGAGCATGGCTGGGCCTTCGTGTCCGCCATCGGGAATCCGGGAATCAACAGGCAGAGGCTGATGCCAGCGGCCTAGCGCAGCCACCCCTGGACAGGGCAGGTGGAAGCAGACCAAGATCCCGGGGGCCCTGAGGGGGGCGTGGGGCGGAAATGTCAGCCAGGGGAGCAGCCGGGGTGGGGGTGTGCTTCGTAAAGAGCCCACCCTCCATGCCCCAGGCAGGCAGAGGGTGGGGCTGCTTCTGAACCTTCCAGGCTACCCTGTGTGGAGCCGCAGGGGGGCTCAGGCGGTTCCCTAAGCTTAGTGTGGTCCCAGACCTGTAACATTTATGTCCCGGCACAGAACCTCCCGAGCTGTGGGCTTCACCAGCATAAACAAACTTGGGAGGTCTACGCCAAGGGGCCCATGTACCCCCACGAACCCACAAAGAACCAAAGTCCTGAGGCTCGAGTAGCCCCCCTCCTTCTTGGTCAGCCATCGCCGGCTTCTGCCAGGTTCGTCTGCAGGGCTCCGTTCTCCCACCCTCCTCCGCCTGCGATTTTTCAACAAATGGCCCCTCTTGCTTTCCAAATATGAAACATACTAACAGCGTTCTTTCCAAAAGTACACACCCCCACCCCCACATCAAGGCTGGCCCAGCCAGGACAGTGAACCCCATTGGGCTCATTCTGTGGCCAGCGTGCTGGGAGGCCCCAGCCCAGCCCCCACCTGGACTACCTGTGCGTTTATCCAAGGATCAGACACCATGCGTGCAGGAATTGCTAATATACCCAGGCACCTCTGACTCTGTTCAGATCCTGGACTCGGGCCCTCCTCCCTCTTGTTACAGACCCCTGGTGAGAATCCTGCTCTGCCCCAGCCTTCCACTGGGCCCCAGTGCAGCCCGCCTGAGCACCTACAAGCCCATGGCCAGCCCCACTGCCTGCTACCGGTGCCCTAGGCCCAGGAGCCTTCCAGTTGCAGCTCTGAGACCCTGCCTCGGCCTGTCTCTACCAGCCAGGCCACCCTGCTCAGCAGCCCCGCCCACTTTGGTTCCCCGCTGCTCCAGCAGTCTTGCTTCAAGGACTTGGGGGGGGGGCTATAATGAGCGCTGCGAGCTACACAGGGGCAGGGGCCACCCTCGGGGACTCTTAGCTGAATGTGACCCTCGTCTGGGAGGGGAGGATGGGCTGGGAACAGGATGACCAGCTGACAGGCACGCTGTCCCGAGGATGACCTTGGCCCTCCCAGCATCACCGCGGAATTACCGGCCATTAAAGGGACAGACTTCAAGACAGCAGGCAGGCAGACACAGACAGGAACACTGGTGCTTCCGCTCCGGGACCTGGGTGTCCCACCCACCGAGGGGGAAGTGGCCTGGGGGCTGCCCGGACTCCCACCTGCGGCTTGGGGAACTCACAGAGAGAGACAGGTTCTCGGACGACCCCAGAATTTTTTTGGCAGCCAGTGCTTGGGCGTATTGCACGTTTCAAGGTTACAGAGAAGCCCCCACGCAGCTCGGTGGGGGGCAGACAAGTCCTGCTCGGGGCCTCCCAATAAAGCCAGAGCAAGTGGTCCAGTCGCTGACAACATCCGAGGGAAGAAGGCACCCAAGGGACCCGGGAAACCCTGCACTCCGGACTTCCGGGAATCTCCATCTTGGGGGGGGGCTCTTTCTTGGACCCTCGGGGAGGGACGTAGCTGGGCGGGTAAGGGTGGTAGCGGTAGTTCAGTTCCTGGGACCCCAAGCCGAGGTAGATTATGAAAGGTCAAAGGTCTCGGGCCCCGCGGAGCCGCGGCTCCTCCCGCCCTTCTCCGCTCAGATCCGAAAGCCGACGATGATGAAGACTAAGAGGAAGAGGAAAATGAAGGTCGTGTCCCGGACCTCGTCCCACTTGAAGCCCTTGGTGGCGCGGTCCTCCTGCTGTTTGCGAAGGGCCTCCCGCCGGGCCCGCAAGCGCCGCTCGCGCTCCAGCTGCTCCCCGTAGTGTGCCTGGTAGAAGGCGTCGAAGTCGAACATGGTGCGCTCGGCGCCCCCGCGGGCTGCCCGACCCCCGTGGGGGGCCCGAGAGGCGGCCGGCGGGGGCCGGGGCGGGCTGGGGTCGGCCGCGGGCGTCCTGGAGGGCCGGGCGCCGGGGCCGCGCAGGTCCTCGTCGCTCAGCAGCCCGCGGTCGTATTTGCGACGGAGCGTGGTACTGCCCAGCACCAGGTAGGCCTGGGAGATGCGCGTGAAGCGCTCGGCAGCCTCGGCGCTGCCGGAGTTGCGGTCCGGGTGGTAGAGGAAGCTCTGCCGGTAGTAGGCCGCCTTGATTTGAGCCTGCGTGGCCGTGGGGGGGACGCCGAGCAGCTCGTAGAGCGCCGTGCGCGAGTACGGGCCGTCGCCCCGAGAATAGGTTCTCGCTCGCAGGCCCACACTGGACGCCGAACTGGGAGCGAATTCCCAGGTCCGCCACAATCGCCACAGTAGCAGCGGCGACCACCGCGGACTGCGCGCGGCTGCCATCTTGAATGGAGCCGGCGAGCGCTGGGAGACGGGCCGGCCAATGGGAAGCGCAAGGAATTGGCAGGCGTGGGCCCCGTAGCCAATCACGTAAAGAGGGAGGCGGGGAAAGGGGGTGGAGCATGCGCGTCACGAGGCGGTCGCGGGACTGATGACGTAAGAGCCGGCGCCCGGAGTCGCCCGTAGCCGGCGTGTTCCAGAGACGCGAGGATGGCGTCTCGCGGCGGCAGACCGGAGCACTGCGGCCCCGCCGAGCTGGTGAGGCCTGTGGCCCGCGGGCGCTCCTCTCGGCTTTTCGAGGGCCCCCCGCGTGTGCCTTCCTGCCTCGACTTGCCTTTTTCTCTTTCTCGCAGTTTTACGACGAGAATGAAGCCCGGAAATACGTTCGCAAGTGAGCGGAGCCTGGATGTTGGCCGGCGTCGGGGTCGGGGAGCCGCGAGTCGCCCCCTCTGCGGGGCATTGCTTAGCGGGCGGGGGGCGGGAGTCTGGTTCGTGAGCTGACGCTCTTTCTGCCCCCAAGGAAAGCCGGCCTCGGGAGCTTACCCGAGCATGGCAAGTGGGCGTGGTCGCGCCTGCTCCCCCCGCCCCCCAGGTGGCGTTCAAAGTTTGGGGGGGGGGCCCAGCTTGTGTTGCGCATGCGGGGTCAGGGCTACTGGGGGGTGGGTGGGTGGGAAGTAATGTCCTGGCGTGCTTTGGTGTGCCCCTCTGCGTTCTAAGTGGATCTTAGCGAGGGTTGTTGGTTGTCGCTGTATTGGATTCCCTAAAAGGAGGTGTTTTGTCTAATCCCGGAGTTCCTTGGCGGGTGCGGGCTAGAGCAGCGGACTTCCAAACCTGCGCTCTCTGGTGCGCTGCTCTGTAGAAAACTCTAAGTACTCTTCTGTCCAAGTGAGAGGCCAAGGCGGAGCGGTAGCAGCTCGCCCTGGTGCAGGTGTCCCCGTGTGGGAGATGGAGACGGGATTCCGGGGGCGGCAGCTCGCCCTGGTGCAGGTGTCCCCGTGTGGGAGATGGAGACGGGATTCGGGGGCAGAGCCCATGCTAGGCGTTATTGGAAACGATTTTGTGCGATCCGGGTTCATGTGCACAGTAGACAGACCTGCTTTGTGTAGTGTGGCTTACTCTAAATGACCGCTTAGGAAGAAATGGAAGGATCTTTTCTATTATTATTATTTAATTGGTATTATTTCCTGTGGGTTGATGGTTGAAATGATATTCAGAGCGTACCAGGCTAAATATAATTTATTGGGTAAAATAAACTATTACTACAGTTTTGTTTTGCCACTTGCTTTAACTTCTAACTGTGGCTACCGTATTTTTTTCATGGATTGCACTGCCAGTCCTTTTTGTTTGTGCCTCAGAGTTTGTGGAAGATCAACTTAAAAGATAAATTGCTTTTGGTGCAGAAATGCTTGAGGTTCACGGTAGTTTTTTTCCCGTGGTATGCATTTTTCACAAGCCCTTTTGAAGCACCCTTCATATGCTTGCAAGCGACTGTGGTGGGTAACTCTGGGGAGTATGTTCTCAGGGACCCAAGGACCGTCAGAGCCTGCTGGGGTTTCTGTGGAGGCGGGCACGAGCCGAGTAGCTCCATTCACATCAGCTTTGTGCCTGTGCCGGCGCACAGGTTGCTGGGTTGCAGAGTCTTTGGCGGTCACTTATACTCTATTATTGCTGTTGTTCAGGATTGATTTTTTTTTTTTGAAAGAGCAACATAGAGTGAGAGAGGAAGATCTTCCCTTTACTCCCCAAATGGCCACAACAGCCAGGGCCGGGCCAGGGCAAAGCCTAGAACTCCATCTGGGTCTCCCACTTGGGTGACCGGGGCCAAAGGACTTGGGCCGTCACCTGTTGCCTCCCAGGCGCGTTAGCAGGAAGCTGGATGGGAAGCGGCATGGGACTGGCTGGCACTTCCGTGTGGGGGTGCCCACAGATGGTAGTTTAAACGATTGCCACCCGCCAGCCCTGGGGCGCACCTTTGATAGCTGTGATCGTGTGTGTTGGTGTCAGGTTGGAACCGCCTGGTGAAGGGGCCGGGGAGGAGCGCTCAGGGTGATCATTCATGTTTTTCTTCCCTCGGGTCTTCGGCTGTGGGAACGCACGGCCCAGAGCTCCTTTCCCACTCAGTTTTCCTTTGCAGCTCGCGGATGATTGATATCCAGACCAAGATGGCTGGGCGGGCCTTGGAGCTCCTTTATCTGCCTGAGGGTCAGCCCTGTTTTCTGTTGGACATTGGGTGAGGTCCTGCGACCGGGTTCTTCCTGTTGGGGGCTGGAATGCCTTCGCGCCTCACCCTGAGAGTCTGTCTGTGTCTTCCAGCTGCGGCTCTGGGCTGAGTGGCGATTACCTCTCGGATGAGGGGCACTACTGGGTGGGCATCGACATCAGCCCTGCCATGCTCGGTAAGGATGTCCAGCGTGGCGCTAGGCTGGCCTCCGTCATCGGGGTGCGGGCCTGTGCTTGCTGTCGGCTCCCCTCTTTCTCTCCAATGTAGATGCGGCCTTGGACCGAGAAACGCAAGGAGACCTGTTTCTGGGGGACATGGGCCAGGGCATCCCCTTCAAGCCAGGCTCCTTTGATGGCTGCATCAGGTGAGCACCTCCACTTTCTGCTCTGCCTGGAAGGCCAGCACTGCCACACCTGGCCGCGCAGCAGGTTGGCCAGGGTGCTTGACATCCCATGGGGCGCTAGACCTAGAAGGTCAGAGCAGGGGCCACAGCAGGCCAGATGTCTGTGCAGTGGGTGTGTGTGTGTGTGGGTGTATGTGTTTAAAGATTTACTTATTTGAACAGCAGAGAGAGACTTCTCATCCACTTGATCATGCCCCAAATGACCACAATGGCCAGGGCTGGGCCAGGCCAAAGCCAGAAGCTGGGGCTGGCACCGTGGCATTGTGGGTAAAGCCACTGCCCGTGGCACTGACATCCCACATGGGTGCTGGTTTGAGGCCTGGCTGCTCCACTTCTGATCCAGCTCCTTACTGATGGCCTGGAAAAGCAGTGGAGGATGGCCCAACTGCTTGGGCCCCTGCACCCACGTGGGAGACCCTCCTGGCTTCAGCCTGGCCCAGCCCTGGCCATTGTGGTCATCTGGGGAGTGAACCAGCAGATAGGAGATCTGTCTCCCCTCCCCCTCTATTTCTGTCTCTCTTTCTCTCTATAACTCTGCCTTTCAAATAAATTAAAAAAAAAAAAAAGCCAGGAGTTTCTTCCGGGTCTCCCCCACAGGTGCAGGGGCCCAAGCACTTGGGCCATCCTCCACTGCCCTTCCAGGCGCATTAGCAGAGCTGGGTTGGAAGCAGAGCAGCTGGGACTCGAACCAGTGGCGACTTAACCTGCTGCCACAACACCTGCCCAGGTGGTTTGTTTTTTTGGTAGTCCTGTGCCAGGTTCAGGCAGCTGCTATGGATACTATGTTTGCTTTGTGTGGAGGGGGAGGGATGAATCTCTAGGAGCCATTCTGTGGGCCTCTGCAGCCATCTTATTTTGTTCCATTTGATAAATTCTAATGGAGGGCAGCCTGACTGCTGTGTTTTCTTAAGTGTCACTGGAGCCCTTTCTTGGTCATTGGGGTCAAGCTTTTTTATTTATTTATTTATTTTTTTTATTTTATTTTTTGACAGGCAGAGTGGACAGTGAGAGAGAGAGACAGAGAGAAAGGTCTTCCTTTGCCATTGGTTCACCCTCCAATGGCTGCCGCGGTCAGCGCGCTGCGGCTGGCACACCGCGCTCATCCAATGGCAGGAGCCAGGTACTAGGTGCTTTTTCCTGGTCTCCCATGGGGTGCAGGGCCCAAGCACTTGGGCCATCCTCCACTGCACTCCTGGGCCACAGCAGAGGGCTGGCCTGGAAGAGGGGCAACCGGGACAGAATCCGGCGCCCCGACCGGGACTAGAACCCTGTGTGCCGGCGCCGCAAGGCGGAGGATTAGCCTGTTGAGCCACGGCGCCGGCCAGCTTTTTTCTTTTTATCTACTTGTTTATTTAGTAAGTTACAAAGAGAGACAGACACAGATCTTCCATCTGCTGGTTCATTCCCCAAATGGCCACAGTGGCCTGGACTGGGTCAGGCCAAAGCCAGGAGCGTGGAACTCCATCCAGGTCTCCACATGGGTGCAGGGGCCCAAGCACTTGGGCTGTCCTCTGCTGCTTCCCCAGATGCATTAGCAGGGAGCTGGATCGGAAGTGGAGCAGCCAGGACTCGAACCACCCCTCATGTGGGATGTCCGTGTCACAGGTAGAGGCTTAACCGCCTGCACCATAGCACCTGTCCCGGGTCAGGGTTTGATCCTGTGTATAGTACTTAGATTAGCCAGTCTTGGAATGTAGAAATTACTGTTAGAAGCATGAAGTCTGTCTCCTACGGTGAGTGGTAGGTTCTCTAGAATTTGGTTTTGTGTTTTGTTGACAGTGGAGATGAGGAAGCTGAGAGGGTTCTCTGGGGCTGGCTGAGGGAGTGTGCGCCCCTCCGTCTGCCTTGTTTGGTGCAGCGCTGCAGAGCACTGGCCCAGAGTGCACCTGCCGACAGGGGCCTGCGGGCAGGGGTCTTTGCCGGTGGGGCCACAGGGTGGTGGCAGAGTCTCGCAGGCTGTGGAGGCAGGGGTGGCGTGGATTGGCCCCTCTCCTGACAAGGGGCCTTCCTTTTCGCTCAGCATCTCTGCTGTGCAGTGGCTGTGCAATTCTAACAAGAAGTCCGACGTCCCGGCCAAGCGCCTCTTCTGCTTCTTTTCTTCTCTCTACTCCGTGCTTGTGAGTATGCGCGGTCCCTGTGTGGGCTGCCCACCCGTGTGTCCCTCCCTTGCCCTGCAGGTGGACAGACGAAGTTGAGATGCCCCCTGACGGGACCCCATGGGGTGTCAGACCCTTACCCTGGTGACTTATCCGGGGCCCTGGCCCAAACAGAAGTTCATGCTCAGTGGCCTGACGCTCTCTAGTTGAACCCACAAGACCCTGATGACAAAACCTGAGCTGCCGGGAAATGAGGCCTACTCCTGTCGAACACAGTTGCTATGCCTGCTATGCCCCATGTGAAGTGGGCCGAGCAGAGTGAGGACAGAGACGCCCCGTCCAGCCCACAGTGGACGCCTTCCAGAATGCGGCGTCCTCTGACTCCTCCCTGCCCACCGCTCCTGGTGGTGACCCCCACGCAGAGCCTGGTGTACTTCATCTCGTCCTTGCAGCCGAGGGCATGGCTTCTAGTTGCTCATTGACGTTACGTGACTGCTAGAGTCCACGTCCTGGAAATGAGTCCTTTTTCCATTTTTGAAGGACCTAGGTGTTTCTGTCCTGGGTCTCCCCACCTCACGCCCAGCCTTCCCACGTGGCTGCTGGGCTGGTGGGCCACCTGCTTTCTCCACCTACCCGTGGGGCTAGCTCTGAAGTTCCGAGGGCCTGTGTCCACCTTTCTCCTCTGAAATGCTTTGCGCTCCTGCGTGGAAACCGCCGGCTGCCCGCTGTACGGGGGTCTCTGCTCCAGTGTTCCCAGAGAGGCCCGCCTGGAGTCAGGACTAAACGGGCCATCCCAGCCCCCTCCGTCTTGGTGTCCAGCCTGTTTGTTCTTGGCGCTGACTGCTGTAAATCAGTTGCTTCCTCTGAGAGCACGAGCTGCAAAAGTGTAGGGGCTCTCGCGGTCGGGGCTGGGTCCCCAGTGCTCAGAACGGCCTCGCACGCAGCGGGGGTGCAGTAGGTGTTGAGTGCAGGGAGGGAGGGAGGAGCGCCCCGGTCCTGACCCGGGGGTGCTCGTGAGACAGCGATATCTTCCTCACAGGCGCGTGGAGCCCGGGCCGTCCTGCAGCTGTACCCTGAAAACTCTGAGCAGGTGAGCCCCTGGCTGCTGCAGGTGCGGGGAGGGGGAGGGAGAAGAGGGAGTGAACACCCTGGGGTGGCCCCTATGGCCTCCCGAGCTCCTAACTGGAAGGGTCTGCGAGGCTGGGGCTTTGTCCTCTGGTACCGTGCTGTGAGGTCACTGATTTCCGTGACCCGATGGCCAAGTGCTGCTGCTCTCTGGAACGGTGATTAGGAGTTAGGACAGATGCGTGACGAGCTGTCCCTGTCTCCTGCCACCAGTGAACCAGTCCCCCATTGGTGGCCTGCGTGTGGGGGATTGCTGCGGGAGGTAACGCCCCCAGGGAGGCGCGTGCCGGCACTGTGTGGCTTGGGGGCACTCAGTTGGAAATGTCTGTTAAAGACCTTCATCCATTCTCCCAGGCAGGGTCCATCCTGGGAGCAGACTGGCTGTTTTCTCAATGTCATTGTTGAGTTCGTAGTTCTCTGAAACAGAGCTCTCATTGGATGGTTCATTCCCTAAACGCCGGCCACGGCCACGGCTGAGCACGTCACATGGAAGCCTGGAGCCGGGACTCAGCTCAGACTTCCCACACGGGTGGGGGCCTGACTGCTTGAGCCACCCCTGCTTCCTCCCGGGTGCACACTGGCCGGAGGATGGAGTCAGGAGCCGAGCTGGGACCCTAGCCCGAGAACTGTGAGGGGATGCTGCATCCATGGCCTGTCAACCGTAGGCCGGGGGCTGCATGTGGTGCAGCAGGCGAGTCCCTGCCCGTGATACCAGCAGTCCGCAGGAGCGCCAGTTCAAGTTCCGGCTGCTCCTCTTCCATCCAGCTCCCTGCTGATGCGCCTGGGAAGCCAGCAGACAATGGCCCAAGTGGGAGGCCTGGCCCAGCCCTGGCCATTGTGGCTGTCTGGGGAGTGAACCGGCAGATGGAAAAATTCTCTCTCTCCCTCTCTCCCTTCCTCTCTAACCAGCTTTCAAATGAATTAACATAGGGCTGACCCTGTGGCCTAGTAGGTTAAGCCTCCCCTGCAGGGCTGCCATCCCATATGGGCACCAGTTCCAGTCCAGCTCCCTGGTAATGGTCTGGGAAAGCAGCGGAGGATGGCCCAAGCGCTTGGGCCCCTGCACCAGTGCACCTGTGTAGGAGACCGGAAGAAGCTCTTGGCTTCAATCAGCCCAGCCCCGTGGAAGACCTCTCTCTCTCCCTGTCTCTCTGTAACTCTTCTCAATGATTTTTTTTTTTTTATTTTAAAAAATGAATGTTAGAAAAAGCCAGCTCTCAGAAGTGCTTTCTGAGGGAATGGGAATAAGTGCTCTGCCCCAGCCACCCGCCTGACTGGCTGCCCTCTCCCCTCAGCTGGAGCTGATTACGACGCAGGCCACGAGGGCCGGCTTCACTGGTGGTGTGGTGGTGGACTACCCCAACAGTACCAAAGCCAAGAAGTGAGTGCCAGGGCCCCCGCGCTCCTGGGCTGCAGGGGAGGGGCCGGGGTGGGGTGGGGGGTCGCCAGGCCCTGGGCAGGCAGGTGGTGGGGTGAGCGCCATCCCTGAAGGGCTTGGAGCCCGGCCCCCACTGTGCCTCTCGTTCCAGGTTCTACCTCTGTCTGTTTTCTGGGCCCGTGACGGTTCTGCCAAAGGTGAGCGACTGTGGGTTTACAAGTGGGTGCATCCTAGCCCCGTGGGACAGAATCGTTGGATCTGAGACCTCTGGGAGCTGCGGGCCGAGACCGCCCGAGGGACGGCCAGCTCCTCCCTGTGGGGTGGAAACTGGTGCCCGTTGGCAGGCTCAGGCCTGGTGTCTACTGGATCGCATGAACGTGTAGAGACCCCGGGGTGGTCTGAGCACACTTTGGTTTCTCCAGGGCCTGAGTGAAAATCCCGATGAGGACGAAGCCAGTGAATCCCGGTTCACCAACGCGAGGTAAGGCACGAGCCTGCCAAGGCGCGGGGTTGCTGCTGTCGGGTTTACCAGACGGGGCGTCTGCTCTCACCCGGGTTACCTGGGTTCAGATGTAGCAGTGACCAGGGTGGTGGTAGCAATGGAGAGATTCCCTTGGAGCGAGCCTGCTCCCGCCTTGGGCTGGGGGGCTGGGGCCCACCCGGGAGTCAGGCAGCCTCGAGTCCCCTTGGGAGCCTGCACGGACCCCTTCTGCCACACTTGGGAGCTGGTCCCTTCCTTCCCGAGGCTGCCCTCCTCTGCCGTGTCCTGTGCCTTCTGCAGCTGCTCCTGAACCCCCTGGGGCACCCCGTTGCCGCCTCTACGCTGCGCACTGTCCTGTTTGGGACAAGAACTCTCTAAACCCCGAGACGGCTGGCTCCTGCCCCGCCTGTCTGCCTCCTTTGTACCCGGCTCCTCAGTCTGCCCTCCTCACTTCCCGCCTTCCACGCCCCCCACTGCACGGGCTCCGTGATGATGCTTCTGTCTCTTCTCAGACACCCACATCCGGGCCACCACCAGTTCCCTCTTGCCCAGTCTGCCCACCTCTCCGCCTTTGCCCCATCTCTGTCCCTGCCTGAGCCACGTGCTTAGTGGGATCTGACGTGGCCAGTCACCACCTTCACGGGCTTCCACCCCAACCCCGCTGGCCGCTTGTCTCGGTCCACTGCTGGTTCCTCTGCTGGAGTACCCTCGGGCCTGCCCTGGACTCCGCCTCTCTCTCAGCTGCTCTCAGCACCACCGCAGGTTCCTAGTCCCAGCCGTGTCTCAGCCGCACCTGACCGGCCAGCTACCAAAGTGTCCAGCCCGGGCTCTCCATGGGGATCTCTCACAAAACCGCCCTTGGCTTGCAGCCCCTCCCCCACCCTCGGCCATGGTGCGGTGTGGTCCTTCTCACACCCGGGCGGCCCTCTCCCTCGGTGTGCATCCCAGGGCCCCCTGCCCCCATCACCCCGCACGCCACTGCTCGGTCCCCTCTGCCGTCGCCCACGGTCCCCCATGCTGCCTGCGCCAGCTCCCGGCTCTCAGTCTCGGCCTCTTCCGGTCGATTTCCTAACAGCACAAGACCTTCCTTCTCTGCCAGAAGTGTCCGCCGTCCCTTGCCGTTTCTCTGTCCGGTACCTTCAGTTGAGTTCCCTCACTGTCAGTTTCCAGGACACCTTCTCTTCTCTCAGTCACGGCGCTCACTTGGAGTGCACGCTCGGTGGGCCTGGTGGCGCGTCCCAGCGTCTTGCTAGCATAGGTGCTCAGCAGGTGTGAACACTGGCTCACAGGTCGTGAAGGGGCAGCCTTCTTAGGCCTGGCTGATGTGTGCGACCTCTGAGGACATGAGTTTGGAAGGCTCCCTGGTGGTGAGCCCTGCGCGTTCCTGTGTCCGCGGGGTGTATGCCCTCTGACCGGAGGCCCTTGGCCATCATTTCTCTCAGCTCCCCCAGCCCGTTCCCCATGGGGAGCTGGGGCTCTCGCAGATGCTTCCGCCCTAAGGTGCCCCTCACCCCAGTGTGTGCCGACGACACGGCCTAACTGTAAACTTGGGTAAGTCAGCAGACCTGAGCACCCGTTCCCACCTGTTCAGAGGGGAGGGAGAAGCCCCAGCTGACAGCGTGTTGAGGGTGGAGTGGGGTGGAGTGCCGGCTGCCCTTGTTCTGGGGGGCGGGGAGGAGGCCGTGCGCTTGGCAGGCTCCCCACTTCTGTCTAGTCCCGTGAAGGGCGCTTATTTTAAGCATTTAGGTAAATTCCAAATGTGACTCCTGCCCTGACTGATCTCCTGTCTCCCTCACTCTCTCCTGTGCGGCCCTTCCTCCTCCTCCCCCTTCTCCTCCTACCTCACCTGAAAGGCTTGGGCCCCGCTGGCGCTGGCCGCTGCTCCTCCGCCAGGCTGGGCGCCCCAGCTTCGCCTGCTTCCCTTGTCTCCCGATGCGTTCCCCGGCGTCCCTCACTGGCTCCTGCCCTGGTCCCTTCCCTGCCCCAACTTTGCTCTGAAATAGTCCCTGGGAGTCATTTTCCTGTGGCTCCAGCCCTCTGACCACTGCCTCCCGCTTGGCGCCCCGCCTGCGGGTCTCAGGTGTCCAGATGGCACTCGTTGGCTCCACCCAGCTGGTTTCTCTGGACTTGACCTTTGACCCAGGTCTTCTGGGTGATTCCACTCCTCTCTCCTCACACCCTTGGTCCCCACTTCTTGTGCTTGTCTGCCCCCTAGCCGCGGGTCCTCCTGAGATTCTCTCCTGAACCCTAGTCTGTCTAGACAGTGCTCACTCAGGGAGAGCCGGCCCCACCCCCATGACACGGGGCAGCCTTCCCCCCTGGTCCTCGCACAGGCCCCTGGTCCCGAGGTGGCCTGGACAGCTGCACCCCCGCCCCCTGCAGGAACCCCCCTCCCGCGGTGCTTGCCCTCCTGTGTGCCCGGGGCCTCTGCACTTGCTTTGTCTAGTGGGGTGGTCTCTGCCCTGGCCCAGCCCTGGGATCTGAGGTCAGGGCTGGCTCCTGCCACTGTCGGGCAAGGTGTGCTGGGAACAGTTTGGGGCACGTGGTTTCGGGAGGGCTCAGGCCCCGTTTGAGAGCCTGTCTCCCTTGGTGCTGTGGGGGTCCCCTTTCTCCCCAGCCAGGGCTGCTCGAGCTGGGCAGCTCGTTTCCCTACCTCACGTATCTGCAGGCACTGGAGCCTCTGGTCCCTGCCCAGAACCGGTCCAGGGCTGGAGTGGCAGCGCTGGTGGGGGCCTGGGCTGCCCCCTGTGGGGACCCCGGGGGACTGGGACGCACACAGCTGCTCTGCCCTGTGGGCCTTCCAGGAAGGAGGGGACCAGAGTGGGGACTCGTGTGGAGCCACCGAGGGCTCATCGTGGTGTGTCTGGCCCAGGGTCCCCTTCAGGCTCGAGAGGCGGTCCCTGGTGAGGAAGAGCCGAGCGTGGGTGCTGGAGAAGAAGGAGCGGCACAGACGGCAGGGCAGGTGAGTCCCGGCGGGCACGAGCGGGGGGTGGGGGGTGCCTGGGCCCCGAGGCCTCGCCTGCGTCGGGAGGGCCCGGGCTGCTCGGTGCCGCGCTGAGCCGCCTTCCGGTCTTTGTTGGCACAGGGAGGTCAGACCTGACACGCGGTACACCGGCCGCAAGCGCAAGCCCCGCTTCTGAGCAGCTGCCGCGAGCGGGGGAACGGCTGAGGGGAGCCGCAGCCCCGGGTTGGACCTCGTGGCCTGCAGGTTCCCTGTATCGAAGTGCGGACTTCACGGGTTATTTTAGAAAAGTTCCAGAGTTGTATTTTTCTTTACCAAAAAAAGTTCCGAGCTCATTTTGTTGTAAAAGCAATAAAAAAATCATTTCTGGCGCGCCTCCAGACTTGGTGCCGCCAGCTGGGACTCCCCAGGAGGAGGGGCCCGGGGAGCTGCAGCGCACGAGCCCAGTGGGGGCCTTCCCCGGGACTGGTGCCTGACGCCCAGGCCGGGGGGCGGCTGGGCCAGGTGGGAACCAACGGTGGCACCCACGGGCCCGAGGCCTCAGTGCGGGCGCCTGCTTCCCCTGGGGGGAGGCCGTCCTGCTCTGGGGGGCTCTAAGCAGGCTGGTGAGGGGTCTCGGGTCACTTGAGCTCCTGGGCGTGGGGAAGGGGATGACATGTGACATCAGTGCAGAACAAGCACCTCGCTGTGCTTGGAGCGACCACGCCGGGCCTGGGGCGGGGCTCCCCGCTGTCCGGCGCAGGCCTTGCTTTGGGGGCTGTTGGACTGGGGTGGGTGCAGTTTTGGGCCTGGGCCCGCAGAGAAGCCTGCGTTTATCCACTGCGTGGCCGGGGCCGAGCCCGTGGTCGTGGAGAGCTTTTGCGGGTGGGGTTCTGCGGCTCGGTGTCACAGCGGCGTGTCCGAGCTCTGAGGCGTGACGCCGCAGAGAGGAAATCCAGGCCTGGTACAGATACAAATGTTTATTCTACATAAAAACCTCACAGGATGGGCAGCTGGTTGTACCAAGAGCTTTGGTGAAGGGGGTGGGAAGTGGCTGTTGAAGGCAACACGGACAGTGGTCACGGTCACGGCAGGAGCCAAGCGCGGGAATTCCGGAGGGCGGACGTGGCCCCAGCACCCCCACGCGCACCGGCATGCACGCCCCTGCCGCTGGGCAGGGGCCTCGGGCTGGGGCCCCATTCTGACTCCAGGTGGACAGGGAGGGGAGAGCAGCCCCTCCCCCGCTGCTGAATACTGCGTCTAGGACATCTGACACCCACATGGCACATCAACGGGGACAGCAGGGCGGGATGAGACTGCAGGCCTCAAGGGACATCTGACCAAGAGCACGCGGGCGCAGGCACTGCTGTCCCGAACATGCAGCACGACTTGAGGCCTGCTGGGGACACCTGGGCACAGGCCTGACCACCAGCCTCTGCCCGGGTCATCTGGGGTCAGGCCTAGCCCGAAGGGGTGTTTTGCTCCCGGGGCTGCAGGGATGTGGGCGGGGAAGCTGTTGGGTCTTGCCCCTGGGTTGGGGGGAGTCCCTGGCCTCCACCTGGTCAGCAGCCACAGCTCCCTGAGCCTTGTGGCAGTGGTCAGCTGATAGAGGCTCAGAGCTGGGCTGTCCCTCTGGGCCACCCCTCCCCTAACCTGAAAAGCAGCACCATGGCCAGCTGGTCCCCACCCCTGAGGGGGCTCGGCTTGGGGGACAGCTGGAGAGGACAGGGCAGATGGGCAAGGCTAGGTCCAGACAGAGCCTGGGTCCAGGTGAGGAGGGGTAGCAGGTGCTACCAGGCAGCCCTGTCTTGGGGCGGGTCGGGGCGGGGGCGTCCTGGGCCAGGGCCTGAGTCTGCCCCGGGCCACCCCCGCCACAGCCCGGCTCCCGTCTGCCTCCCCTGTACAGACACGCACTGTCACAAAGATCATGCACACGACACGGCCCAGGGCAGAGAGGAGCAGAAAGGGGTGGGAGAGAGGAGGCGGTGAGCCAGAAGGTGGAGTGGCCGGCAGCCAGGGCCTCCTCGGGGCGGGGCGGCAGGTGCGCGGCGTCTACCCGAAGATGCCTCCGAAGGTGGAGGCGATGACGATGCCCAGGACGACGCAGCAGATGATGATCATGATCTTCTTCTGCACGGGGACCAAGGGGGCGGCCGCATCAGGGTGTGGGGACGGGGGGGACTGGGGGACAGGAACGTGGGGAGAGGCAGACCGGGGGCAAGCCTGGGGAAGTGGCCACTGACCCGGCGCGCCTTGCTCTGGTACTTGACCGCCTTCTTGGTGTCAGACACAGCCCGTTCCACGTAGTCCACCGAGTGCTCCACGTTGTACTCGATCCTGTCAATCATCTCCCCCTGGGGGGCCGAAGGCAGGCGAGCTCCAGGGGGTTTCCTCCTCCTCGGCCTTGGGGTGGGGGCTCAGGCAGGACTTCAGGAAAGCAGCCTGAGGCTAGAGAGAAGGGGGACATGAGGAAGATGGGGTGCAGCTTCTCACTTGTGCCCAGGCATGCTCCCTGGCCCCGCACAGCAGCCATCATGGGGGTGGAGATGGCCATGCAGTCTCAGCCAAGGGGTGGGGACCATGCAGAGGACGCTCAGCTGGGCCCTGACGCAGGGCAGTGCCAGGCAGAGGGGGGCAGGGGCAGGAGCGGTGAGCTGAAGTTGGCCTGCCTTGGCCGCAGCTCATCACGTGACCAGTCCATCCCCTCAGCTCTGGCTGCCCAGGGTCTTCACCCTTGAAGACTTCCCTCCCCAGCTCCCTAGCCCTCTTGGGCCCTGCAGTCTGGCCCCACACGGCCCCCAGAGGCCAGTCTGACCACAGCACTGCCTCACAACTCCTATACTTAGTGACTCCCTCTCTGAGCTGGTGTCCTTCACCCTGGTCTCTTACCAGGCTGGTGGCAGCAGCTTCCTACGTGACCCCTACTTCCTCACTAAGGTCACATCACGCCCACGCTGAAAACCCTCCAACCTAGGGGCGGATGTTGGCCTAGGAATCCTACACCCGAGAGCCTGGATTCTATCCCCAGCTCTGGCTCCCGACTCCAGCTTCCTGCTGGTGCAGACCCCGGGAGGCAGTGGCGATGGCTCGAGGGACTGCATTCTGCCACGCACGTGGGAGACCTGGGTCAGAGTCCCAGCTCCCAGCTGCAGCCTGGCGTGGTCCTGGCCTTGGCAGGCAGTTAGGGGGTGGGGCAGCAGGGGAGAGCTCAGTGTTTCTCACCACCGCTAAAACCCCAAAACATCCTCTGGGAGATGGCCTGTGTCCCTCCAGCGCTGGCCACCTCCTCTCCATGTCAACTCCAGCTGCTCCCTGGGATCCAGCCACAGGGTCCCTGTTCCTCAGGTGGAGTCTGGCTCTTACCTGCACGGCACCTTGGCTCTTCTCCCCCCACCCCCACCCCCGGCGAGGTCTTCAGAGCGGGCTCCTTCCCACCTTTCTTGGTGTCAGCTCAGATGTCCTGTCCCCTACCACTCCATCCAAAGTGGCCGCCTGGACCCGGGACGTCTGGGACAGGTGACCTGGGGAGTCTAGAATGAGCCTTCCTCGGGGTTCTCAGCCACTGTTCCGTCTCACTGGTGCCTCCTAGCGGCTCCTGAGCACACTGCACTTGCGCTGCCCCTTCCACCCAGGAAGCGGGCCCCTCAGCTGCCACCGCTCTACCTCCAGCTCCGAGGAAAGCACCCGGTCCTCGGTGGCCCTGCGGTAAACAGTGGGTGACTACAGACGGGGGTGGGGGTGGGGCGTGAGGCCATGCAGGGCCGGGGTCCTGGAAGGCCAAGCAGAGCCATGCAGAGGAGCAGGTCCTTTGGGTGGGCAGCGCCCTGGAGACGACTCCAACAGCGGGCAGTTGGTTACCTGAGGACTCGTCCCTCCCGGGCAGGGCAGCGTGTCGGGCAGAAAGGGAGGGGTTAGAGCAGCGGCCGGTGCTGCGGGGGCGGGGCGGGGCGGGGCCCAGGCACTCACCTGGCTCTCCACCAGCATGGCCATGTCCATGAACATGTCGTGCAGCTCGCGGATGCTGTTCTCCAGCTTGATGATCTCGCTGTGCCGCGTCTCGATCTCGCTCAGCGCCTGCTTGGAGATGCTGGAGTCCATGATGATCTGGAGGGCGGGGGTGGGGGACCGCTGAGGAGGGGCCGTGGGGCCCTGGACAAGCAGGGCGCGGAGCCGGGGAGGGAGGCAGCTGGGGTGGGCAGACCTGTCCAGTCGTGGCGCCTGCAGCTCCCTCCCGACCTCTGCTCCACCTCTTACCTAGCAGTTACCCAATTTCCTGCCTGTGTAGGGGAGCCCATAATGCTGCCCCTGGAGCTGACAGTTCTGCCCAGAGCCCAGGCTGCGCGGACACCGGCCTCCAGCCGCCTTTCCCTCCCCTCCCCCCCACCCCCCGACCCGTCCCGGGAGCCCACCCCCCAGCCCTGCCTCCCTCAGGAAGCAGCCTTGCCTGGATAGCAGAGCTCTCTCACCTGGGCACAGACGGGCCGACAGCCACCAGCAGGGGATGAGGGGCCCGGAGATGACGGGGGGGGGGGGGCTGGCTGCTGGCAAATGCTCAGGGGTGGCAGGAACGTGAGTCCCCCAGGGAAGAGCCGGGAGACCGGTCTGGACCCCACCTCTGTCACTACCTCTGATGGGACCTCAGCCTGCTCCTGGCTGCCCTACAGTCTGCCTGAGTGACTGCGAAGCCCACACACACACCCCGCAAGGGCCAGGTGCTGGGGAGCATGGGAGGTGGGCCAGGCGGGGGCCGCACTCACCCCGGAGGCAAAGATGGCGGGGTTCCCACTCTCCAGCATGTCCTCTAGCTCCTCACTGGTCGTGGTCCGGCCGGCTGCAAGGGGGTCACACTGGGCTGAGCAGGGGCCCTCTCCCTGGGGAGTCCCTAGGCCCCGCCCCACCCAGAGCCACACCCACCCAGGCCCCGCCCTCCCGAGCTCCGCCCCCTGGCTCACTGATCTCCAGCTGCCTCTGGATGCGGCCCTTGCAGCGCTCCCGGTAGTCGGACTGCGTCGCGTTGTACTCGGACATGACCTCCACAAACTTTCTGGACAGTGTGGAGTGCTAGGGGTCCCAGACGGGGGTACAGGCGTCAGGCTTCACAGAGGCCCGGGGCAGGGGGAGGGGGCCTGCCCGCCCCAGTGTCCCCGCCGCACCTGCGTCTTCCGGATCCTCAGGTCTGCCGAGGAGCGGTTCAGGCCTTCCTCCTGCTCGATGCTCTGCTCGATGCCTAGGGACGGATGGCCGCTGAGCCACGGCCGCCCCCGCCCCCAGTGGACACCATCACCCTGACCCCTTGCCCCATCTGGCTCCTGGGGGCGGGGTCTGCGTGATACAGAACGGGCCAGCGCACTCCAAGCTCTGTGTGTGAGTGTGAACACCTACTGTGTGCTGGGGCCACCCACAGGGGGTATGGGCAGGGTGGGGAGGCCCGGCTGGCCCCCCTACAGGCTCCGTGGGAGGTAACTGGTGGGCACAAGCGCGTGGGGGTCTCTGTGAGGGAGTTCGAGGGGCTGGCCACTTCTTGAGGGGGCCCCCCACCCACCAAGCAGACGGGATACAGCAGCCGCTGCTCCACGTCCCCCCACCCCTGTGTTAGGCCCGGACGAAGCAGGACTGGCTTCCCGAGAGACACGGCTGGGCGCCACACTCACTCTTCAGCTTGGACCGCACTTTGTTGGCTGTCTTCTTGATGTCGGACATCAGCTCCTCCAGCTCCTCCTTTGTCTCTGGGGTAGCAGGGGGGGCGGGGGGTGGGGGCCGACACTCAGGTCCTAACCCTGGCCATGTCCAGGCTCAGCCTCCTGCACAGGGCTCCCCCTGCTGGCGAAGGTGTGCCTGCGCGCCCATTCTGAGCCAGGGCCAGCCCAGCTGCAGCCTCCCTCCCTGGATCGCCGGCTCCCCACCTCCTGCACGTACCAGATGGGTCTAAATTTAAGGCAGGAATAATTGTGGAGCAGCTGGGGATGCTCGCACTGGCACTGGGGAGCACTTACTTGAGACTGGCCTGTGCCCAAGGCGGAGGTGTGGCCTCACCTGGTGGCCCAGGAAGGCAAGCAGCCGACCAGTGGGCTGTCTGCCGGGGGAGCCAGCGAGACGGCGGCCTCCCTCGACCCCACATTTCCCGGAGTCGTGGCCTCAATCTCCCCAGCCCCGAGAAATCGCCCCTCCCTGGGCGCTGACTGCTCGGTGGGCTGATGGGGCAGGAGGCCCTGGCTTGGGTGGGAGCTGAGCCAGCAGAGGCCACCAGGGTGCCCAGCCTGCCCCTGGGGTGCCCCTGGCCACACCCAAGCCTTGGGCAGCTCCATGGTGGGTGGGGGAGAGCCTAGCTGCCACCCCTCCAACCACACCCTCTGCGGCTGGGGTCTCCTGGAGCCTGGAGATGGACCGGGTGGGTGTGTGGGGAGGGGGGGCCCCGACGGGCGGAGGAGGGCTCCTCAATGGCACGAACAAAGGAAAACTTGGGGGCCAGCTGCTCTGACGTCTCCAGCCTCTTTTACTCAGATCCAAAATAGCCCAGCCGGATGGTGCCCCCCCCCCAGAGGAGGCAGAGCCAGTCTCAGCCCAGGAAAGCCCCCCCTCCACCGCCCACCCTGCCATCTCTCCTTGCATGGCTGCCTCCCCTGGAGAGCTCCCAGTCGGGAACCCCTTCTCCTTGGCGAGCCACGTCTAGACGGGCTTGGTTTGTGGGGCTGACCGTGTGACCCAGTGGCTGGAGGTGCCACTGGGGGCCCGAGGGAGGAGACCCACGCCCACCCCACTAATGACAGCTGAGAGGCCCAGCGCCCTGCTCTGTTCCTACCCCACAGTCGCCACATGCTGACCCTCAGTAGGGGCGACCCAGATACACAAAGACACACGCATGTGTCACCTGGGCGAATCTCTGGGGCCCGGGGCAAGCATGTCACTGCACTGGGTGACCCCCGCCCTGCAGGTGCCCTCTCCTTACTCTTCCTGGCATCTCCGCGGCTCCCACCTGACCCACTTGGCTCCCCACGGCCGGGCACTGGGCTCCAGCGCTGCAGGGACAGGCGCTGCCGGGGGCGGGGACCTCAGCAGACCTAGTCCTCCCGAGACGTGAGAGCCAGCTCTTGGGGTCAGAGTGGCATCGGAACGGAAACGGGCTCCCAGGGCCCAGGGGCAGGGGTGGCTTCCTAGAGCCCAGAGAATGCTCGGCTCCGGGGTACCGAGTGGCAAGGATCCAGGGCCACCGGCTCTTTCCGGAAGCTCTGCCCTCAAGGCTGGCGCGCCCTCCCACAGCGCCGGTGCCTCCTAGCCACCATCTGCTCCCGGGGAGGGGCGGGGCCCGGCTTCGAGGCCTCCCAGGGATCAGAGTTGGCTCCCATGCCTCCCTCCTTCCCAGCAGCCCAGGGTGGCAGCCGCTCTGTGACCCTGGGAGGAAGCAGGTGTAGCTGGGAGAGGCGGGGCTGGCGGCCCAACCCCACCCCGGGTCCAGCTGGAGACGCTGGGCCCTGACCTGTGACCCCAGGCCCGGGGCAGCTGCGCTTCTCATGGGTGCCTCCCAGCTGGCCGGCCCGGGACCCCCAGCCTCCCAGTGCTGGGATCCCAGCGGCTTCCTGGGGAACCCAGGGGCCCTCGACCCTGCACTCACTCTCGTCGGGGTTGGGGGAGGCCAGGATGGTGCTGTGCTTTCGTTTCACCTCCTCCACGTTCTCCGCGATCTTGTCAATGAAGCCCCGGATCTCCTCCACCTGTGACCAAGGCCGGGGAGGGGCTGCTTGGGGCTCCGGGAGAGGGCGGGGTGGGGGTGGCTGCCCCTAGTGGCCCTTCTAGACGGGAGGCCTCGCTCTGAGCTCCAGCCTACCCTCCCCCCAAATGGGTGAGCTGCCCGCCCAGGTGCAGCCATGCAAGAGGCCTGGGCCTGGCTCGGGGGTGGGAGGCGCCCGCCCCAGGCCTGCCAGCTCCCACCTGCTCAAAGAACTCGTCCATGAAGCGGTCTCGGTCCACGGCGACAGTGACGTCGTCATCGTCATCGCTGTCCTTGGCCTGTGCGGGGTTGTAAGTGGTCCAGCCAGGCACGCAGGGTGTGGCCCTGGCCACGCCCCTTCCTCCCAGGGTTCCCCCTGGGCAGACACCAGAGCAGGCCTGGCCGTGCCCGCAGCTCCCTGGGGACCCAGTATTGGGAAGAGAGACCCTGTCTGTCCAGTTGGTCATGCCTGGCCCTCCAGGCCAGGGTATCCGTCCCCCACCCAGTTCCTGCCCTTCCAAACCAGCCCGAGGTTGGGCACCTGTGAATTAACAGAGGCAGACCCACCTTAGACGGGCACCCAGGGGTCCCCTCCTGGCCCAGCTCCCTTCCCAGGGCGGGACCCTGCAGCGAGAGGCCCGTCTGCTCTATCCCAGCAGCCTCGAGGCTCAGCACCTGCCTCCCCAGCCCTAGGCCCCAGACATGCGGGGGGAGGGGTTGGGGGGCTCAGCTGGGTGTCAGCCTCGCCCCCTCGGTCTTGACATTGGGCCTTAATCCGGTTCCCTTCCAAGCTCACCGGAGGGGGGGCCGGTCCTGAGGGGCAGCTGGAGGCAGCCAGCCCCTACCTTGGGGCTGGGCAGGTAATGACGCCTCTGAACTCCAGGTCTATAGGCAGGAACCGCCAATGGCACCCCACACCTTGATCTGCCTGAGCTGGCCGCCCCAAGGGCTGGGCCGATCCCCACGCAGGTGGCGGGTTCGGGGCCTGGGAGCTGGCACCACCTGGCTGCCGGGTTGGGTCTGAGGCACACAGAGCTGGGGAGTGGGGCTGGGAGAGTCGAGGGGACGCGGGCTGGCTGCCTCTGGTTGCTCTTCAGGAAATGGGGACACGGCTGCTGGGAGCGAGGCGGAGCCGTTCTATAAAGGGCTGGGCATGGTTAAGGACCAGAGTGGGCCCCCGCTCGTTAACCGATCACACCTCCGCCCCCAGCAGCTAAAATAAACCCGCAAGTGCCTGTGGCTGCCGCCAGGTGGCCACTGCCGCCTCCCCAAGCCCCCCAGAAAGAGAACATCGAGGAGGGGCCATTCGCACGCCTGAGGGCCATGCCAGCCCCAGAGGCTGAGGCCAAGGCGGTGCCCCAAGGGAAACTGAGGCACAGTGCAGGCAGGAGGAGCCCAGCGCCTCATCCTGGCCCAGCCCACCTGCTCCATGCTTCTGGTGCCAGACAAGGAAGGAGGTGGGAAGAGAATTCTCCAGCTCTCTACCCCCAGAGATGAAAAGTCACGGCCAGCCCTGGCTACAGACAGCCCCGAGATCCGGGCTGGTGCCTGCCTGACCTCATCTTGCCCATCTGTCAAATGGGGACAGCTCTCTAGGCATGCAGCCATCACGCCTCCCCCCAGAGGGCTGCCGGGGAGCGGGAGGGGGTGCGGCAGGAGAGACGCCCAGGCTGTGAGGGCAGAACTGGGAAATGGGAGACCCGGAGCTAGGAACCCAGGTCAGTGTCCATCCTGGAAGGGCATCCAGAGTGGCCCCAAAGCCAGCCGGAGGAGGGGCTCTCACAGCCATGAGCGAACCAGCTGTGGCTCCAATCATGGTCCCAGGGGACAGCCCCCACCATGCCCTCCTGCTCCCTCCCCTCAGAAGCAGACCCCAGCACCTTGCACTCATAACCTCCGTCCATGGTCCATGGTGCTCCCCTCACCCCTAGGCACCGCCTCCTCCCAGAAGCCCCACCCCCACCAGGATCTTGCTCCTCCCGCCCCAGACGGCTCTGCTGCAGCCCAGGCACAGGTGGAGCCACGGAGCCCTGCCCACTGCGGTCTGACCCACGCCCTCCCTCTTTCTACCTGGCCTTCCTCTACTAATTCGACCAGGGGCCATGCACGTGATCACCCAGCGCTTCCTGAAGCCAGCGCCACGCAGCTAGGGTTCGAGCAAGGGACTCGCCCCTGCGACCTCACCCACAGCCAGCCCAGAGCCCTGTGGGTTCTAGAAACATCTGTCGGGCTAACTCAGACCTTCATCTCACTAAGGATGTTGAATAAAATGGAAGGGATGGAGGGTGCACTCTCACCTCCCGTCTCCTCCAGGGCAAAACAGACCTGGACAGTGCTGCCCCCTGGCGTCTGGGGCCGGCCAGGCCGGGTACTGCGGGCAGGAGGAAGTAGGCTGATTAGAGGCTTGGAGAGTGGGACCCCAAATCTCAAGGATTTGGGGGTGGAGGCGGCGGCTGCAGTCCCAGGGCAGTTAGCGCAAAGAACCAGATGTGTTTAGGACAGATGTGCCCCCGTATCATCAGAAGGGCCCCTCTTTCCCTGAGCCCCCATCCTGCGACCTCCCCAGCTCAGCATGCTCTGGGCCCCAGGGTACCCCAAGCCAGAGATTTGGGGTAGCCGCTCTCTTCCTCCCCTCCTCACATCCAACCACCATCTGCTTTGGGCAGAAAAACCAGTGAACCAAAAACGCACTTGGGTGTAGTGGGCTAAGTCTCCACCTGCAGTGCCGGCATCCCATATGGGCACCAGCTCTCTGCTATGGCAGGGGAAAGCAGTAGAAGATGGCCCGAGTCCTTGGGCCCCTGCCCCTGCATGAGAGACCTGGATGAAGCTCCTGGCTCCTGGCTTAGGATCAGCGCAGCTCTGGCCATTGTGGCCATTTGGGGAGTGAACCAGCGGATGGAAGACCTCTCTCTCTGTAACTCTACCTCTCAAATAAATAAAAATCTTTAAAACACACACACACAGAGGGAGGATTTTCACAAACAAACCTCCAAAGGCGAAGGCATGGGTTGGGGGAGCTCACGGAGCTAAGTTGCATGTGTGTGTGTGTGTGTTTAGGTCTTCCTTCTAACTGCTATTTCTGCTTCCACTTCTTTTAAATTTTTTTTTATTTATTTTCATTTTATCTGCAAAGCAGAGAGAGACAGAAATCTCCCATCTGCTGATTCACTCCCCCAAAAAGCCACCGCAGCTGGGGGCTGGGCCAGGTCTGAGCTTGGAGCCAGAACTCCATTCGGGTCTCCCACGTGGGTGGCAGGGACCCAAGGACTCGGGCCATGGTGGGATGCTTCCCCAACACATCAGCAGGAAGCTGGGTGGGAAGCAGAGTAGCTGGGACTCGAACCAGACATGTGGGTGTCCCCAAGGGGTGGCTTAACCCAGTGCGCCACACGACGCCCGCTAACGGGCTTTTTTTTAAGTACCAACAGGTGCTTTTTAAGGGCAGCCCAGGCTGGTTTGGTCTCCTCCTCTGGCCGCATCCCCTCCAGCCTGGGACCACCAGGAAGGAGGAGGCGCGCCCCCCCCCCCCAGCTCCCGGTGGATTCCAGGACACCCTCTTCCCTGGAAGCCAGAGTCTGATTCCTCCCCCAGGCCCGACCGCGCTGGCGGGCGATGGCGGCAGGCCAGCCTCTGCCGGCTGGGTTGATTCATCACTGCCAAGCCGAGTGGCTGTTGTCTGCCTCCAGGCCCGTTTTTTTCCCTTCCTCTTTTTAATGGCTAACCCAAGTCAATATCAAGTCCAGAGAGGCCCAGGGCTGATACCGGGGCTGGGCCTCCAGGAAGGAGGGCGCTTGGGGCCCTGACCCCCACCCCCACCCCCCACCAGGCCTGCTACATCAGCTCCCTGCTTAGCACAGGCTGCCCCTTCGCAAGGCCCCAAGAGCATGGGGGCGGCAGCTTCGGGTCCGGGGAAGAGGCACCAGGCTGTGCTGTGTGACCTCAGATGAACCCGTGGCCCTTTCTGAACCTGGCTTTTCTGATCCGTAGGCTAGGTGGTGAGACCAGCTGGTCCCCGACGGCCCCGTCTCTCTGCAGCCAGATCCGATTCATTCTGGGAAGCCTCGGGGAAGGAGAGGGGGGTGGCGGGAGACCCTGCCCCGTGCCTGCTCTGCGAGGCTCCACTGGACAGGTGCAGAGCGGACCAGACCTGCCTGGTGCTGCCCCCTGACTGTGGTCTCTTGACCTGCCATGAGAGGCGTGGGGGGGGGGGGAGCCGGGCCCCTTTCTGGACCTCAGGGGCTGGGTATCAGCAGCATCCTCCATCCCCTCGGCTTAGGCTCCTCCTCCTCCTCCTTGGGACCATCCCAAGTTCTCCTCCTCCAGGAAGCCTGCCAGGCATGCAAGCGAACTCCTTCCTGGACCTGAGGAAGGGTGTGGAACAGCTCCAGTAAAGCCCCGGAAAGAAAATCAGGGATGCTTCTAAGCTGTAAGGGGATGTCGTACCCCAAAAGTGCCACCCCACCCGGGGCTGTGTGGCTTCCCTGCACCCCGAGGATGGCCTGTCTGACCTGAGGCCTCGGTCTCGGGGGCTGATGCCCCACACCGGCCCCGCCCCCACGGCCCCCTTCACTCTCCCTCTGCAGAATGGAAAGGAACGGCTGAGAGAAAGGGAGGCAGCGGGGACAGGAGGAGACTGGAGGGCTGAGCCCGGCCCGCGGAGCACGGAGGAAGCACGCCAGCTCCTTCCCCAAGTGTGACTTTTATAAATAAGCTCCCTTCGCCTTCCTTCCAAATGTGGTGGCGATGCTGGGTGAGCGAGAAGGAGAGGAGGAGGAGGAGGAGGGCGGGCTGGGGGTGGCGCACAGCCTCGTCCTGAACCCCAGCTCCGGCCAGCCCAGCCAGTGCCACTCCTCATTTCTGAGCTGCAAATCCTGAGTCCTGGAGTTCAAGGTCTCCCCCGGAATGTGCAGCCAGAGCTCCAACACCTGTGGCTGCGCCTCGCCCCCAGAAGCTGGGCTTTAGCTTGTTCCTGCCTCCTGGAAAACCTTGCAAAACTGCAGCCCACCCAGTGCGAGCTCCGGCCAGCCGACCCTCGCCCCTTGCCCCTTGCCCCTCGCCTCTCGCCCCACCCCCTCGAGGCTGTTAGAAACCAGAGGACAGCATCCAGCGGCTGGTGGGAGGTCTGTGCCTGCAGGAAAAACATCAGATAACTCAGAGCAAGCCAAGCTCGCCATCCAGGGCTCTGGCAGGTGTGTGTGTGTGTGTGTGTGTGTGTGTGTGCTGGGGACAGGGACAGACAACTTCTGGGTCCCCACTTCTCACCACTCAAGCTCTCCTGGGGTCCCCCAGTCCCAGCCACCAAGCCAAGCCCCTCCCCACACCCTGCTGCCTCCAGCAGGCAGCCCCCCACCCCGGTCTCCTTGTGCCTCGGTTTCCCCTCCAGCATAGGGACAAGCCAGAGGCTCCCCCGCACCCTCATCGGACCCAAGGGACACGCAAGCAGGAGCAGGTGCTTCATGCAGCCAACCCTCGCCACGCCGGTGCCCCCACCGACTCTCCGCAGCACGGGAACCTTGAGAGCAACCGAAAGGGCTGGGGGGAAGTGTCCGGGGACCAAAGACCGCAGGAGGGACCGGCTCCTTCCTTGGAACCCCCACGGGATTTGCCCCTGGGGCTGGGCGCTGAGCCAGGAATAACACAGGTCTGGAGACCAGGCACGTGGGGGTGGTGGGGGCCACGGACTGGTGTGCAGGGGGTGGTCGCTAGCCGGGGCATCAGAGGAGACCCAAGCCAGTCTTGAGCCCCCCATTACATGACCCCATTTCCTTCACTGCCCCCCACGGGCCCTCCCCGCGATCTCCAAAGGCAGAGGCGGCTCTGAGGGTGAGGAGCAGGCAGGGCAGAGGTCCCGATCCGGCTGAGAGAGGTGGGCGCCGACCCAGAACCTTCCCCCGGAACCCCGCCCCAGGAGCCACAGCCCGGGGCCTCGGAAACACAGGTGGAAAAATAAGATCCAGGTGGGAGTCGCACCGCGGAGCCCCAGAAGGTGGACTAGGTGGGTGGGTGGGTGCGTGGGGTGGGCACGACCCCTCGCAGCCCCAGGGCGCCCAGAGGCAGGGTCCCGACCGACCGCGCCCGGGCAGGACAGGGAGCCACAGGTGATGGGAGCCACAGGTGATGGGGGAGGGGCGGCGCCTGGGCACCGTCCCCGGCGGGGGTCCCCCCGCGGTCCCGGCGCGCGTTCACACGCGGGGTCAGCGGAGGGTGCAGGGGGTGGCGATGCGGGCGGGATCGGCTCCGCGGGCGCCGTCCCGCCACCGCCACCCCGATAACCCTCCGACTCCCCCCAGGCACCGGGAGCCACAAAGTTTGTCCAGGACCCCGGGCTCCGGCCGCCAGCCCGCCGGCCGAGGCGTCCGGGCGCGCGGGAGCCGGGGGACCCCCGAAGGGTTTCGAAGGGGCGGGACGAGCAAGGGGCTCGGGGTCCCCCTTCCCCGGCCGGGGGCGCAGGGGCCGCGGGAGGCCGGGGGCTGGAGGCAGCCGGGGCGCTGGCGCGGGCGAGGAGCGGCCGCGCGCGGGGCTGCACTCACCGTGCGGAGCTCCTGGGTTCGGTCCTTCATGCTCCCGGGAGTGGCAGCGGCACCGGCTGCAGCCCTGTGAGCCCCGCATGCGCGGCGGCCGCCCCGCGGCTGCGCAGCGCCAGCGCGGCCCCGCCCCGGCCCCCGGGACCCCGGCCCGGCCCCGCCCCGCCCCGCCCCCACCCTCCCAGAGCCCGGGGGCGCTGGGCCTCCGTCCCAGCTGGGACCTGGACGCGGGATCCCCTGCGGCCTCCCCGGCCCCGGCTCCGACCACCTCCCCACTCTGCATCCGGACCTGGGTCCCTAGTCCCCCCCCCCCTTGAGCCCTTCCAGCTGCGGCTGGAACTCAGTGCAGCAGCCCCCTGCCCAAACCCCGCCCCCGACGCGGGGCCCCTCCCACTGGTCACACCACCTCCTGCAGACTCAGCCTCTGCCCCAGGATCTCTCAGCCTCTGCCCCAGGATCTCTCGATTCACAAGTGCGGGCGACCCCCCCCCCGCAACTCATCCTTGCGTTGGCTGTTCCGGTAGGAGGCAGGAACCCCTCGATCCTTGGAGGACGATTCTTATTTTTCTTTCTTTCTTTAAAGGTTTATTTATTTATTTGAAAGTCAGAGTTACAGAGAGGCAGAGGGAGAGAGAGAGAGAGAGAGGTCTTCCATCCGCTGGTTCACTCCCCAGATGACTGCAATGGCCAGAGCTGGGCCAATCCGAAGCCAGGAGCTTCTTCTGGGTCTCCCACTTGGGTGCAGGGGCCCAAGGACTTGGGCCATCTTCTACTGCTTTCCCAGGCCTTAGCAGAGAGCTGGATCGGAAGTGGAGCAGCCGGGACTCGAACCGGTGCTCATATGGGATGCCGGAGCCGCAGGCGGCCGCTTTACCTGCTACACCAAGCGCTGGACCCAGGCCCAACAGCACTTCCTCTCCTTTCCCTTCCCCTTTCCCTGCATCTCCAGCCCTGAGCTCCAGCTGTGGGCCTGAAGACCCCAGTGCCTGTCCACAAGCTGGGGCTGCTGGGCCTGGGACGAGCAGCACCTGGGGAGGGGCGGAGAGGGGCTGGTTAGTCAGTCACAGGTGCTCCCTCCAGGCCTCTGCCTCCAGGGCTCTGTCTCTCCTGGCGACAGCATCTCAGCGGCTGCCCCCTGCTGGAACGGCCCAGACCCTCAACCCCAAGCCAAGCACGCGCCCCCTTTCCTCTCCCCAGGACTGCCAAGGCTCTCTCTGGAGCCAGCCCAGCCCCGGCTGCCTGGTGAGCCTGGCGCCTGTCCCAGACTGAGGGCACAGGTGAGCTGGCTGGCAGGCACAGTGGGGGCAGCGTGCCAGCCTTCGCTTCTTCCCGGACAAGCTGGCCTCTGATGTGGTCTGGCCTGGGAGACAGGCGCACTGCTTGCAAAAAGCTTTCCAGACTTCAACCGCGAGTGCTCCAAAGGCCCCGCTTGTCAGAGAAGCGAAGACTCACCTGCTACAGGCACTTGCTCTGGGTGATGGGGGCCGAATGGCGGGGGAGGCGCCTGGCTCCGGGGACAGTGGGCCCGCAGCCCCAGAGCCCAGCGCCTGGCTCTTTGGGGAAAAGGGGAGACATATATTAAAGCAGTAGCATGAAAAATTAACAAATGAATACATGCAGGCCTGTCACCTTGAACTCTGCTCTCTGACATCTCTCATCCTCATTCAATCAGTTGGTCAGTCATCAAACATGACCCGGGCAGCCATGCACTGAGGCCACTGTTCTGTATTCGGGGTGCTCCCGGTGTAGGAGGGGAGACAGACAAGGTGGCTTCCCGGAGGTGGTGACGTCCGAGCAGGGTGTTGCAGGCTTCCTGGAGAAAGAGCCAGAGTGTGTGTGGGGAGGGTGAGGAGCACTCTCCCACGGAGTCCTGTGGCACCCAGGTGAGTGTCAGGTGGGAGGTGAGACATTTGAGGAGTGAACCAGCAGGAGGCGCTCTGTCCATCTCTATCTCTGCTTCTCAAATAGAGGAAATAAACCCCTAAGGCTCGGTGAAGGCCTCAGAAGCAGGGAGATGGATGATGTCACTCCCAGCAGTCTGGGGACCTGCGGGTCCCTGGTGCCTGAAGGCTGGGGCTTGGCGTTCTGGGATCCGCAGCAGCAGAGCGGGTCCCAGCCCTGGGAGCAGGAGACCAGCGCATCTTCTGTAGCGGGTGGCACCTGCGCCTCCCGGCCTGCTCAGCCTCCCACACTAACCCCTTAGTCCAGTCAGGCTGACACCCACAATTTAGCACGGTGGGGGAGGAAGAGTCCAGAGGAGGTACAGCCAGAGAAGCTGGGGGCGGGGGGCGGAGCACGGGCGACCTTCTGAGCAGCCTTCAGCTTTCCCTGGGGGTGGGGGGTGGATGGGGGCCACAGCAGAGCGGTTAAAATATATTGATTTGTATTGGGAAGACAGAGCAACAGAAAGACAGAAAGGGAGAGAGATTTTTCCATTTGCTGCTTCACGCCCCCAAATGGCCACAAATGGCCAGGACTGGGCTAGGCCAAAGCTAGGAGCCCCATTGGGGTCTCCCACGTGTGTGGCAGGAGCCCAAGGACTGAGGCCATGGGCCCCGGCTTCCCAGGCACATTAGCAGGGAGCTGGACCAGAAGGGGAGAAGCCGGGACTCGAACCTGCACTCAGATATGCGATCCTGGCGTCCCCAGCAGTGGCTTAACCCACAGCACCACAATGCTCCCCAACCCTGGAGGTTTTTTTTTTTTCATTTGTTTAATTTTAAGTCTTTTTGTTTTATGTATTTTTATTTGACGGGGAGAGAGAGAGAGAGAGAGAGAGAGAGAGAGATTGATTTCATCTGCTGGTTCACTTTCCAAATGCCCACAACAGCCAGGGCTGGGCCAGGCCAAAGCCAGCAGCCTGGAACTGAATCCAGTACCCCACACGGGTGGCAGGGTCCCCAGTACCTGAGCTGTCACCGCTGCCTCCCAGGGTGCCCATGAGCAGGAAGCTGGAGTCAGAGGTGGAGCAGCCGGGGCTCACGCCCATATGGGAAGCTGGGCTCCCAGGCGGCGGCTTGGCCCCTGCGCCCAGCTCCCGCCTCCTCCCAGGAGGGATTTGAGCAGAGCAGGGACCAGTCCACCCCTGGTTCTGTCCGGATCACTCCGGCTGCTGGCTGAGAACAGACAGCAGCGTCCCTGAGGGGGTCTCTGCAGGAACACAGATGAGAAACAGGGCTGGGCACAAGGTGGGGGAGGGGACGGCCACATCCGGGGATGCTTTAAAGGCAGGGCCAACAGGGCCTTGCTAGAGGGATACCCAGGGTAGGAGGCTGGGAGGGACCAAGAGAAAGGGAGGAGTCCAGGATGCCCGGGTCGAGGTGGTGGCCTGGCCAACAGAAAAGACCGAGTGGCCATGTGCAAGGCCAGCGTGTACGGGGTGGGGGTTGGGGGAGGCTGGATGAGGGGCAGTGAACCCCAGGGGCGGGGCCGCACCTGTGGATTTGGGGCTGCCCCTTGGACAACCCCATGGTGAGGGCAAGAGTAGGCGGTTGCCCGTGTGAGTCTGGTGTTCAGGGGGACGTCAGGGCTGGGAACCAGGCAGGTTTTGCAGCCGGGGAAGAGGCCCTCGGCGGCAGCGTGGAGGAGACGGCTGGAGGGTTGCTTGTGTCCAGGAGCGTAAGGCCAGGCTGGGGCTCGTGGCACCGTGAGTTAAGCCTCCACCTCGGACGTCCGCATCCCATATTCGAATGCCTGGGATCAAGTCCTGTTCTGTGTCTGATCCAGCTCCCTGATAATAGGCCTGGGAAGGAAGCGGAAGATGGGCCAAGGGCTTGGGCCCCCACACCCACGTGGGAGACCGGGATGGAGCTCCTGGCTCCTGGCTTCAGCCTGGCCCACCTCTGGCTGTTGCAGCCATTTGGGGGAGTGAACCAGGAGATAGAAGGTCTTGCTCTCTCTCTCTGTCTCTGTCCCTCTCGTCACTCTGCCTTTCCTATAAATAAACCTAAAGAAAAAAAACCACCAGTTGGGCTGGAGAGAAAGATGAAAGGCATCCAAGATATTTGCTTAGCACTGTGCTACCTTGTTACAGTGGTGGAGAGAACACAGGTTTGTGGTAGGAGGTGAAAACAGCCAACAGGCTGGCCAGAGCCCTGGACCAGAAGCCGCAGGCCCTGGTGATCGGGAAGTGGCCCCTTGGCTTCAGGCTCTGTGTCCTGGAGGAGGAGCAGGTCTGGGGAAGGGGTGGGGGCACAGCCTGAGGGCCCAGCAGACACCCCTGGGGGCTTGGGAGTCGGGCTGGACCGGAAGGTTGAAGTTCATGGTGCAGGGAGTGCGCGTGGGGGTGTGTGGGAGGCAGGGGGTGGCGAGTGGGCGGGCGCTGGCAGAAGCAAGGCCCGCAGGTGCACCTGGAATGTCCCCTGCCAGGTGCGGCTGGATGGAGAGGAACTGGAACGTGACAGCGGCCGCATTCCAGGCAGCGGCATTAGACGCCCTGGGTCCCCGCACTCCTGCAGAGGGGCCCTGGCGGGGAAGTCGGGCGCTGGGCAGCGCTGTACAGGTCGAGGTTTCCACGGCTGGGAGGCCGCCCGGTGAGCCCACGGCCCGCCCGCGGGAGCCCTGCCGTTGGGAGCTGCTGCCCCCTGCCGGGCAGAGCCGGCGTCGCCTCGCGGCCACCGCACCCACCTCAGAGCCACCTGGCGACCCCAGCAGCTGGCCAAGCAGCTTTGCGCTGAGACACGTGTGAGTGCATGTGCGCTCGCGTGCATGTGATTGTGCGCGCACACGTGTACATGTGTGAGCATGTGTGTACATGTGCATGGGTGTAGCTCTGTGTGTGTCTGTGTTCCGGCTCTCCCGAAGGGCCCAGCAGGCCAGGTCTGACGGCCACCCCTCCCCACGCTGTCTCCCCCTTCGTGTCCACCATGAGCCCGGAGCCATCTTCCAGGGCAGGGCGTGGCCCTCCTGGGCCAGCAGCAGAGGGGGGTGTGGCAGGTGCAGAACGAGCCCCACTCCATAGCGGCTGCTGGATGGGATGGAACTCACCGTTTTCCTGAATGTGTTCATTGCCTTCTTCCAATGAAAAAGTTGGTAGGAAAAGCAGGCCCACTACTCTGGCTTAAACTCTCAGAGATACGGGTGAATGGCGGACTCCCTACTTGTAAAATGTAGCCAAGATATGCAAAAGCTAAATATTTAAAATCACACATTTTTCTGCAATTAAAATAAAGTTGAGAGGCAGAGAGAGTGCACCTCCGTCTGCTGGTTCACTCTCCAGATGCTCTCAACGGCTAGGGCTGGGCCAGGCTAAAGCCAGGAGCCAGGGACTCCCTCTGGGAGCAGGGCCCCAAGAACTCAGGCCAAATTCCCCTGACTTCCCAGGCGCATTAGCAGGGACACGAACCGGTGCTCGGGTAAGGGATGCTGGCGTTGCAAGCAGCAGCGTATCCCAAGGTGCGGGATCCTCGCCCCCCCCCCCCCCCATGGCTCCTAAAACTGACCCGACTCCAGCCCGGGCAGCCCCGCCTCCCACTGTTGCTGTCAGAGCCAAGGGCTCTCCAGCGCTCTCTTCAGGCTCGCTGGAAGCACAACGCATTCCCTGGCCGGTGTTTAGGACGGCGCAGTGGCTGGCGCTGTGAGCGCTCACGGTAACCCCAGAATTACAAGGACTTCCTGGCCCGCCCTCAGCCCCTGGCCCCACTTCCTTGTTCTCGGCAGCACCTGGTATCGAACACGCAGGTGTTTTTCTGTTCTCTCTCTTTTCCCCAGGTCAGGGGATTCTGTCTGTCCCACTGTTCCGTGCCCTTCACTTGCAAACACACCTATGCCAGTAAATATTTCTAGCATGAATGCACGGCTGTAAAAGCCTTGGGAACATCTGACAGCCCAGTGGCAGCCAGGCCACGTGGGGGTGACGGCATTGGTGGGAGGTGCCGGGCGAGGCGGCCCTGCGGGAACCGAGCCCGTACTGAGTATGACACGGAAGTTGGGGAGCCCAGCCATGCCAGACTAGCCCTACACAGGACTGTCTCTCACTGTTGGGGAAAGGGGATGGCAAACATGGGAGAGAGGGGGCCTAGGCACCGCCTATGACACCAGCAAGCTGGCTGGAGTGCCGGCTGCTCCACTTCCGATCCAGCTCTCTGCTGTGGCCTGGGAAAGCAGCAGGTGGCCAGTGCTTGGGCCCTGCACCCACGTGGGAGACCCGGATGAAGCTCCTGGCTTTGACCTGGCACAGCCCTGGCCTTTGTGGCCACTTGAGGAATGAACCAGCAAATGGAAGATCTCTCTTTCAAATAAATCAATCTTTAAAAAAGTTAAAGCTACGATGACTCGTGATGTTTCTGCCTCCCACCAGTGCCTCTGCACTGGAATTTAAGGTCTAAGCCGTAACGTGTGCTGCATTCCGTGTGCACACCCGTGTGTGTGTACACTTATGGCCATGCCAGCCGACACTGGATATCAGCATCATTTCGTGGGGTTTCTGCTCAGGATGGTTAACACTGGAAGACTGGACGGGCTACAAAGTAACTTCCTGTCACCTTCAAAAGCCTCAAGGTCATGCCACTCCAAGGCTGCGAGCTGTGGTAGATGGGGAGGCCAGGGAGATGAGACAACCCAGCATGCTTTGGTACCATGGAGATATATATTTTTGGGGGGGGAGCAGTTTGCAATCCCTGCAAAATGCAAAGTTGAATGCCTGGCCGAGCCCTGAGGGCCCGCAGTGCCCCCGGCAGATGAGTTTGTGCAGAGCCCCTTTTGGGCAGCTGTGAGGGGCTCTGTCACCTCCCACTGCCCTGGCACCACCCCCCTGCCCCTCTGGGATTACAGCCACGCTACCTGGGGGAGGGGTGTCCCCGGGGGGGGCAGGGGTGATGCCTGGATCATGGCACACAACGGCTTCCCAGACACGGATAAGGGTATTGGGGTCAGCTCACAGGCTGTGAGAGTCCAGCCCTGGCTGAGTGAGCGAGGGGACAACTAGGGGTCACCACTACAGAGGGCTCCCAGGGGCCGGGGGCGGGGCTTGGAGGAAACTGTCGCTGTTGAGGCGTTGAAAACCTGACCCCCCCCACAGGTTGCAACCTGGCTCCGAAGCCTGGGGGAGAGGCAGTCCCCCTCTGCATGTGTTGTCCACCGGGAGCCCAAGGTACTTGTTTGTGGAGAGGGACAACTGCTGGGGGGTGTGCTGAGGCCCTGAGGGTCAGGCGCCCCACCATGCTCCTGGATGGGCAGGCTGGGACCGTGGGAGAGATGGGGTCGGGGATTCGGAACGCTCTGGGGATCCCACTTTTCCTTCTGACTGTAGCTCATGAGAGAGGATGGTTCTATACATGGACGGTCCCAGCCAAGCTACCTTCAGGCTGATGGTGGGGTGGGAGCAGTCCTGGCTCTGACCCTCCTTGCTGTCGGCAGCGCGCCCCCTTGAGGCAGAGGGAGGCATGTGCACCTGCGCAGGAAGTGGCTGGGGAACGCAATGGGCCAGGTCAGCATTCCAGGCTGCAGAAAGGCAGGCAGGGGCACCTGCTTCCTGGGGGCGGGACTTGCCAGGGAGGGCCTCACCCAGGAGGGAGGGCAAAGGGCCATGTCCTTTGCCTGCCCCACCCCGCTGAGAGGAGCCCCAGTCACCAGGCCACCGTCTCTGTCCCAGGCCTTCAAGGGGTAAGTGCCCTTCTAAACCCACCGACTGGGTATCTCCAGAGGACAAGGGGAGCGTCCTTGTCTGCTCAGGGGGTCCGAAAGCCCTGGCCACGCTGCCTGCCTGCAGGCCGGGCGGGGGCCACACAGGCCCAAGTCCTCCTGCTGGGAGTGGGGTGCAGGGGAGCAGGCACAGGAAGCCTCAGCCCCTTCCCCCCGCCTTCAACGCCAGGGCCTAGGCCAGGGTGAAAGGGCTCAGAGTGGACACCTCGTCCCAGCAAGCCCCAGCCTCGTCGTCTGTCACTCCGCGCGAGCACTCGGAACCCCAGGCGGCTGGAGCACTGGGGGACGCCCCGCCAGCGCCCTCGCTGGACCAAGTCCTCCAAGAGCGAGATGAAGCCATCGCCAAGTGAGGAGGCTGCTGGTGGGAGTGGGGGGCGGGGAGGGCGGCAGGGGCTCACCCAGGGGGCCCTGTCCTGCCGGGGGAGGGGGCAGGGCGGGCCACGCACACCCCTGGCACTGCAGCGGGGGCCGTGGCTGCACCTGCGCACCCCCAGGCCGCTGTCCCTGCCACCCGCAGGAAGCGTGCAGTGGAGGCCGAGCTGGACACGTGCAAGGCCAGGCTGCGTGTGGTGGAGGCCCAGCTGCTGGAGGTCCTGGAGGAGAAACTGAGGCTGAGGCAGGAGGTGGAGGCCTGGGAGGTAGGGGCTGCCGGTGGGCCTGGGAGGCGCGGGTGACCGGCACGGGGTTGGCCCTGAACCTGTTCTCCCGCCTGTAGGAGGACGTGCAGCAGCTGGTGAGGCAGCAGGTGCAGAGTCAGCTGCAGAGGGAGTCCAGGGGCACCCCGGGAGCCCACGGGGACCCCGAAACGGCCGGGACCCCGAAACGCTCCTGGGCCCACTTTGCCCTGGGCCAGTGGGGGCGCTGGCGGTGAGGGAGCTCCGGTCGGGACTCTGGGGGCACGGTCTTTATTCATTAAAGCTGCAGGCCTGGCTGTCCACCCTCTGCCTGCCCGAGTCCTTTCGTGCCGAGACGGGGAGGCGGGCTGCAGCCCGGGGGTCCTGTGCGCTCAGGCCAGGAAGCCTCGGATGGCGGCCGTGAAGTCCTGGGGCCGGTCAGCGTGCACCCAGTGCCCAGCATCAGGGACCGTCTGCAGCATGGCCCGAGGGAACAGCCGTCGGATCTCAGCGTGGTGGCTGGGGCTGCCGGAGTGACCATGGAGATGAGAGACGGGGCACCCATGAGCCCACGTGCGCCCCCTGCCCACACCCCAGGTGGTCTCCCAGGCAGCCCCTCCCCCGGCCCAGGCTGGCTTACTGCACAAACTGGGAGTTTCCGCCGCGAAGGAAGAGTGTTGGCCCAGGGTAGGCGTCCCGTCGGGGCGGGAAGGCCATGATGTTGTCCAGGTGCCGGGCCAGCGCGTCCAAGTTCACCCTCCACACGAAGCGCCCGTCCACCTCCACCAGGTTGGTGAGCAGGAACTGGCGCACGGCCGTATCCTGGGGGCGTCCCACAGTTGCTGGGGAGGGGGGACTCCTTGTGAGGCCCGGGCTGCCCCTGGTCCCTCGCCAAGGCCCTCCGGGGGGGTGGGGAGCGTCACCTGGACCACAGGGCTGAGCTGCTGGTCGGCCAGCTTGCGGGCCTGGGAGCGGGGCACCTCGCCCGGGATGTGTACGGCCCGCATGGCCGCTAGGTAGGCTTTGAAATCCGAGACAGAAGTGGTCTCCACCGGACTGATGTCCACGGCCACCAGACGGTCCACAAGCTCCGGCTATGGGAGAGAAGGGGGCTGGGGACCGGTCCTGGGGCAGGCACGGGTCTCAGGCTGAGCGCCCGGGGTCCTAAGCTGCCTGGGAGGGGGCTCACCCTTTGCAGCGCCAGCAGCATGGCCGTCTTTCCTCCCATGCTGTGGCCGATGAGGGCACAGGGCGCCAAGCCCAGCTCGGGCAGGAGGCTCTGCAAGTCCTGGCTCATGGCCTCATAGCTCATATCCGGGCTGTGGGGGCTGGCGCCATGGTTCCGAGCGTCCACGGTGAGCACCTGGGGGTGGGGGTGAGGTGACCCTGGCTGGCACCCGCCTTGTGGGGTAGACAGCTAAGGCCTGGTCGGGGTGGGCAGTGCCTGGGAGCTGATCCTGATGAGGGGTGGGGGAGCCCGTGGTTTGCAGGGCTGGCTCTGCTGCATAGCAGCCTCACGGGAGGCCAGGAAGGAGACCCCAGGAATGTCCAACAGCCAGGACACAGAGGTGGTGGGCTCCTGTCATCCCCGGGGGGTGGGGGAGTCCCAGAGGGGCTGGCCCCCTTCGCGGGGAGGGTGTCAGCGCTGAGCCCAGCTCTGGACTCGCCGATGGAGACCCGCAAGGTGAACAGGCTGGACAGACGGCAGCGCGAGGGACGGAATGGACGGTCCACGCAGGACCTGGCTCGGCCCAGCAGGGCCCAGGAGAAAGGGGGAGGAGCTGCCCCAGGCTCCGCCCACCAGGACCCCGCCCCTGCCCGGACGCTCACCCTGCGACCCGTCTGCTGCGCCAGGGCCTTGGCGATGGAATTGAAATTGGTCTTGCTGCCCAGGAGTCCGTGCAGAATGACGATGGCCGGCAGGGCCGCCTCCCCGTCCAGCAGCTTGTAGGACAGCGGCAGCGGCCTAGCGGGAGGAGGCGAGGCTTGGGGAGAGGGTCTGAGCCAGGGCAGGGGGGCAGAGGCTTGACAGAGCAGCCTGGGCCGGGCGGGCTGCAGGGGCCGGCAGAGAGGGGGAAGGGGCGGGGACAGCCACCCACGTGGCGCCCTTGACTGACCTCGGCTCGGCGCCGCCGCCGCTGCTGCGGCTACTGCAGGGTGCGACAGGCAACCTCGAGAGAATGGGGCTGCGGGCACCGAGCGCCCCACGGGGCAGCCTCCATGCACCGGCCCAGCGGAGCATGCCCGCAGTCGCAACCCGGCGCGCACCTCGCGGAGACTTCCGGTCCAAGTCCCGCCCCCACGCCGTCCCGTGAGCCCCGCCCAGTTCCCACTGGAGCTCCGCCCTCTTGCCATCCCCAGAGCGGATAGACTGCCCCCGATCACGTGGCCTTACGTAATCCCCAGGAACTGTCCGTCTCCTCTACAGCCCCGCCCCTTGCGTCTTTACGTAATCCCCGCGCGGGGCCCGCCCTGGCCACGCCCTAGGCGGAGCCAACCTGAACTCTCGCCCCGCCCCGCCGCGCCCTGCCCGTCTCCAAGGCCGCGCCCCGCCCCTTCCGGCGTGGAAACCTGGAGCTCCAGGCGTCCTGAGCGCTGGGCGGGAGTTGCGGGCCGGGGTCGGGCGGGTTCCTGGCGAGCTCGTGTCCCTGCGCCCGCTCCACAGCTGGGGGCCCGGGCATCCTGAAGACTCAGGGACCCTAAAGGCCGCCCCTCTGCCGCCTACACAGTCGGGGACCCTGAGGTGCAGAGAGGGCACAGTGCAGAACTCCTGATGCGAGTCGGGGGCATTGGTTGGACTGATAGGGCCGAGACCCTTCCCCGGGGTCGGAACGCGGCCCACCCGCTGCGGGGGCGGCGATGGCGGCTGACGTCAGCGCCCCATCCCCAGAGCCTGGGTTCCCCTGGCTGCCGGTGCATCACCACCCAGGGATGGCTTAAGTGGTTGGGGTCCTGGCTCCCAGCAGTGGACGGGACGTGCGTGCTGTCTCTCTGGTTCCCGAATAAATACATAGGACGCACAAACACGTCCCCCCGACTGGATCGTGGTGTTGGGAAACCAGGGACTCCCCAACCCCCAAGCCGAGCCCCCAGCCCGGTGCCTTTGCTATTTACCGCATCAAGACCCAGTATCTCTGCCCCGGCTTGCAGGTGGACTCCTTGGGGCTGACGTGGTGGTGCAGCGGCTAAGCTGCACTTGAAACACCCCGACCCCCTAGCAGAGTCCTGGCTGCTCCACCTTCGATCCAGCTCCCTGCTCCCTGCAGGTGGCGGACGTTGGCCCAAGTGTTTAGGCTCCTGCATCCACGTGGGAGACCCACATGGCGTCCTGGCTCCTAGCTTCAGGCTGGCCCAGCCCTGGCTACAGGAGACATTTGGGGAGCGAACCAGCGGATGGATGATCTCTCTCTCTCTTTCTCCCTCTCTTCCACTCTGCCTCTCAAATAAATACAATTTGTTAAAAAATAATAATAATAATTAGCACGCTGTTAAGAGACTGACACAAAGACAAGAGACCCTAAATGATACAGACCGGGAGCTAACACAATTAACATCTCAGTGCAGGTCTCTATTCTGAGAATTTTCACTGGAACTCACAGTTCCCGCTGGAAGAAACGAATGCCGGGTCTCTGCTTGGAGGCAGACAGAGCACACGCTGGCCTCGTTCCTGCCCCATCAAAGGACGGCCACGTGCTCTGTACTGACCACGCACTGCTCACCGCCCACGCGGAACACAAACATCTACTGCCCTGACCCCTGGGGGAGCTGGGGACTTGAGCCTTGGCGGCTGGACTCCTTGCTCTGCATTTTGCAATACGCACCTGCTTTTTCCCATCGCCCCAGTGTCTTTGGCTGTCTGGCTCTCCATGGGGCAGGTGGACCCAGTTTGTGGGGGTGAGGGGAGTTCTGTAGCAGCCAGTTTGCGGGGGGGAGTGGTTCCATCACAACTCCCAAGCTGGGAGGAACCTGGTCGTGGCTGATGGTCCCTAGTCTCCATCCCCCTCCCAGGCAGGCACCCTGTGGGCCTCTCCCCTGCCTGCTGGGTGCTGTGTATGCCTCTCAGACATTGGGTTACGTAGAAGACTTCCTATACATCCTTCTAGATCCACTGTAGGGGCCGGCGCTGTGGCGCAGCAGGTTAATGCCCTGGCCTGAAGCACCCGCATCCCATATGGGCGCCAGTTCAAGACCTGGCTGCTCCACTTCCGATCCAGCTATTTGCAATGGCCTGGGAAAGCAGTAGAAGATGGCCCAAGTCCTTGGGCCCCTGCACCTGTGTGGGAGACCTGGAGGAGGCTCCTGGCTCCTGGCTTCAGATCGGCGCAGCTCCAGCTGATGCAGCCTTTTGGGTAATGAACCATCAGATGGAGGACCTCTCTTTTTCTCTGCCTCTCCTCTCTCTGTGTACTCTGACTTTAAAATAAATAAATAAATAAATCTTTGGGAAAAAAAAAAAGATCCACTGTAGCTGCCCCCTCCCCCTCAAGCCTTCCCAGATTCCTTGGGTTGAAGCAAATCTCTTCTATCCATGTCCTCAAAGCACCTGCCAGAGATTACTGGGCAGTGCTGTAGAACTGGCCTTCCCGGAGCCCACCGGGTGGGGGGCCCCGGAAATGACTGGAGTAGAGGTTCTTGTGTTTGCACCGCAAAGATTTCAGGCACGATGCAGAGAGGAGTGGTGAGCGAGGTGGTGAGGTTTGACGGGGCAGGGTGTGCATCAGAACAAATGGGCATGTGGCCAGGTGGAATGGAGAGAGAGAGAGAGAGAGAGAAAGAGAGAGAGAGAGAGAGAGGAAGGAGGGTGGGCATTCAGACTGCGGTGAGCAAGGTCACATAGTGGAATGGAGCAAACACACCTGACGGGCCAGGCGGGCGGCTCATCAGGGAACAGAGTCCAGTTCCTCTGGCAGTTTCTCCTCTTCTCTTGGAGGAAGGGCTTGCTGGGTGTGAAACAGATAAAAATTCCTCCCAAGGTTGTATTGCCCAGCGTTATCAGTCTGGTCGCCCTCTCAGGCGCCTGGCAAAGCCCGATCCTCCTGGGGAACTTTTCTCGGGGAGGGGGAGAGGTTGGAACCACCTATGAAGTTGCTGGGTCTCACGCATGGGGATGGGCAAGACTTGGCACACTTCTGAGGCTGCCACATTGCTTCCCATGGGGGCTTTGTTTTCCTTAGACCTTGTCCCACACATAAGGCTAATTTCTAACTTCCTGCCTAACAGAGGTAGGTTTTATTTGGAAAGAAAAAAAATTATGGCTGCAACAGCTGGGGCTGAGCCAGGAGCCTGGATCTTCATCCAGGTCTCCCACGTGGGTGGCGGAGGCCCATGCATTTGGTCCATCTTCCACTGCTCTCCCAGGCGCATTAGTGGTGCCTGTATGGGATAGGCACATCTCAGGGAGGATCTGAGACTGGAGTTTGTTGGACATGAGTATGGGCACCCTGCTTCTTCTCCCCGCCTCCCTTAATCTGGAAAATTGTGGATGGGGGATTTCTGGATGCGGAGGTATGGATAAATCCTCCCAGGATGGGGCTGGCGCTGTGACGCAGTGGGTTAAAACCCTGGCCTAAAGCACCAGCATCCCATATGGGCGCCGGTTCTAGTCCCGGCTGCTCCTCTTCTGATCCTGCTCTCTGCTGTGGCCTGGGATAGCAGTAGAAGATGGCCCAAATCCTTGGGCCCCTGCACCCATGTGGGAGACCCGGAAGAAGCTCCTGCCTCCTGGCTTCAGATCGGCGCAGCCATCTGGGGAGTGAACCAGCGGATGGAAGACCTTTCTCTCTGTAACTCTTTCAAATAAATAAAATAAATCTTTAAAAAAAAAAAATCCTCCCAGGAGCGTATCAGCACAGTGTTATTGGATCTAATCCTCTCCCTGGGGAGGGAGCGAGGAACCCATCTCAGCACAGGAGCCCAGAACACTGGGATAGGATCTGCAGGGGTTCCAAGCTTGCCATGTGGCCACATCCAGTAGTCCGCATCACTGTAGTCACTGCTGACCCATCTCCCAGGGCTTAGGGGCCGCTTTTGCTGGTGGCCGGGCCAGTGGCCCCACCAGCGCAGGACACCTGTGCCACTCAGCGCCTTGTCTGTCCCTGCTCGGCTCCCGTAGGCAGGCCTGATGCCCCAGGCCCTGCCCTGGCTGCCAGCCGAGCCCTAATTCCCAGGCACCAGCTCCAGAGGGAGAGAAACTGGGAGGCAGGTGTTTGGGTTTAATTCGAGGCTGGCTCGGAGGTCACTGGGGACTGAGCACACCAGGTGGCCATGGCGGGGGCCCTGTGTGGTCATTAGGGCAGCACAGCTGAGTCCGGGGGGGTGGGAAGGAGCAAGTGCAAGGCCCGGGAGGGGAAGGGGGGCGTGTTCTGCTGGGGCTGGTGGCAAAGAGGTGGCTCAGGGGACGGCATTTCGAAGGTGCTTTCCAACAGCTGCCCCCGCCCCTGCCCCCCAGCCAGCCATAAAGGTAACCTGAGCCTAGCCCGGGGCCCACAGGAGCCCCAGCGAGGTGTTTACCCAGAGTCCTGGGCCCTTAGGGCTGGCAAGCTGAAAAACCAGTTGGCTGGAGGTTTTCTTCTTGAACATTCCAGAGAAAGTGGTGGGTGGGGTCGCGCTTCCAGCCTTGAGGAGTGGTCATCCCAGGGGCTCTTAGGGACAGGCTGGGGGTCGCGCGGGTGTGGAGGTTGGGGGAGGGGGCTGTTGCTGCCTAGCCTCAGGCCGGAAGCCTCTGGAACCGCCCCCTCCCCCAGCCGCGGAGGTCCGGTCTGCACGGCATCCGGCGCCAGCCTCGCTGTCACGTGGGAGGGAGTCATCTCGACTTCCCTGGCGTGTGGTCACCCAGCTCCACGCCCCACTCACGAGCTCCTCCCGGTACCGCCTCCGGTACCAGCACCAGCGATGCGGGATTTCAGCGAAGGCGGAGGGTGGGGGGCGTGGCCTGCGGCGGCGAAGGGGTTAAGGCCGGGAGGCGGCGGCAGTCCCAGACCGCACCTGGCCCAGTATCGGTCACGTGGCCGGGGTTTCACCTGCCCCGCTGAGCAGGGACAATCGTGTCGCCTTGGCGACAGGCGTGCGCCTGGGGAGGTCACCGGGGCAAATTCCTGCCAGCCGCCGGGGTGGGGCCGGGGCGGGGGCTGCGCTGGGGGCCGTGGGGGCGTCCCAGCGACCCCTGGCAGTGTCCTGTGCACCTGTCACCGCCCCACCCCCAGGGAGCCCCTAGGAGACTCCCCCCTCCCTATTTGTCCTCTAGCGTGGCCGTCTCCTCCCGGCTTGTGCACCGGAGCTGGTGAAGCTGCCAGTCCTATACATTACCAAGCTGTAATCCCCGAGGGTCTGCCCGTGTGCCCGCCCCGCCCCCCCCACTCGCTGGGCACTGGGAGAACATTCACATTCGCTGGTACTTCTGGACCCCCTAGGAAGTGGCAGGCGCCTGCCTTCTCTCTCCTAGCCGCGAACAAAAGAACAAATTAATGAAGTGCACAATCATGGATTGTGTGGAGTGTTTATGTTCCTCGGGGCAGGTTAGGGAGGCCCCCGGGGGGAGGGGTGTCAGCAGGGGCAGGGACTGTGCCTGTCCCCTCCCCTGCAGCTCTGGTGCCAGGACCATCTCCGGGGGCCTGTCTGCCGCCCGCACACCCCACCTGGCACCTGCTCTCCTCCCGGTCACGCCCACAGATCCCTGGCTGGGGAGCCTCCGGCAGGCTCTGCTAACAGCAAGGGCTGGCAACTGTTTTTCTACCTCTAGACATGCAAGGGGTGAGGCCGGTTTAAGAACGGGCAGGGCTGGGCCACTGCCTTTTGGACTGGCCGGGTGGTGGAAGGAGGCGGTATGTTTTGAAACGGAGCCACCTGCCTCTTGAGAAACCCCCAGCTGCAGCGCCCGGTCCCCACACTTGGGAGCTTTTGTTTACTGTGCACCTGCTAGGTGCAGGACGACGCCAGGGAGGCCAGAGTGAGCTCTGATCAACTCACACTCCTGACGGACCCCAGCGGCCATGTCACTGCACACAGCGTCGGCACACACAAGTAAACGAGCACCAGAAATCTCGGGGCGGAGGGGAGGGGGCTTCCAGCCTGGCTATGGGGCTGGAGAAGCAGACTCAGCAGAGGTGAATGATCGACGGGTCATGGTGCAGGAGGAATGTTCTCGAAGGGGGGACATCTTCCTTCTTTATGAACTTTAATTAATATTCATTAATTTTATTTGAAAGGCAGAGAGAGAGCGCGAGTGAGTGAGCTAGCTTCAATCAGTGCAAATTCCCAAAGCAGAAGCTAGGAGCTGGGAATTCCATCTAGGTCTCTCTTTCTTTCTTTTTAATATTTTTATTTGTTTATTTGGCAGGTAGAGTTACAGACAGTGAGAGAAACAAAGAGAAAGTCTTCCTTCCGTTGATTCACTACCCAAATGGCCACTGCAGCCGGCGCACCGCGCTGATCCAATGGCAGGAGCCAGGTGCTTCCTCCTGGTCTCCCATGGGGTGCAGGGACCGAGCACTTGGGCCATCCTCCACTGCACTCCCGGGCCACAGCAGAGAGCTGGCCTGGAAGAGGGGCAACCGGGACTAGAACTGGTGCCCATATGGGATGCCAGCGCCGCAGACAGAGGATTAACCAAGTGAGCCACAGCGCTGACCCCCGAGGTCTCTTTCTCTGGACTCTGGGTCCAGTGCTCTTTGCCTCTCTCTGCAGAAGGCGGAGTGGAAACGCTGATTCCTGTGTGTCCAAAGTCCCAGCCCCCAGGGGAAGAGGCAATGTCTTGGCTAAGCAGGGAAAGCAGCTCTGTCACTGGTGGTGGCTTTGGACAGGGCCCCCAGGGGGAACAATAGCACACAGGGGGCTACTAGGCTGGAGGCAGCTTGCAAAAACTGTCGGTCGCCCCACGCGCAGAGCCCAGTGCCAGCCGCAGGACCACGGTGTCACAGAGACAGGATGGTGGCTGCCCCATCGCTGCTGCCTGGGCTGGATATTGTCCAGCGGGACCCAGCAGGCCCTGGGGCCCGCTCAGCAGGGTTGCAGCTAAACTTGTCTCCGGCTGCCTCAGTGGTGCGAGGGCGAGACGATGAGCCCTGTGACAGAAGAGAATGCCAGGGCCTGTCTAAGTTTGCAGGCTGCCACTCAGGAACGCCACAGGGCTCCGTGCACCTGCGGGTCCCCGACTGACTTCCTCTGTCAGTCACCGATCTGGTCATCCCTTAGACAAATATCCACTGTGCACCTGCTAATGCCAAGGGTGAATTTAGGAGGTAGGGATACAGTAGCCACCTGAGCCTGTTTATCCAGGAGCACAGAAAACTCCAGCCCCTTCAAAACCCTACTCGCCAGTGGAAAAGGAGACAGGCCATAAACAGATCCATTCGTGAGTGCAAATTGCAATACACTCAGCGAGCAGGTGCGTGTGGGCGATAAGGGAGGTGGGAGATAATAAGTAGGGCCAATAAGGGGCCTCAGGGAAAGGGAAACTGAAAGATGGAAGGGGGACACAGGAACAGGGGGAGAGCATGTGCAAAGGCCCTGGGGTGCAGGAGACCTCACTTTGCTACAGGAAAGCAGAGGATGCTGGGACAGAGAAAGCCGTGGAGAAAGGTAGATGTGAATGAGCAGGTGCCTGTGCGGGGCGCGAGAGGGAGACGGCACAGCACCCAGGGCTGGGCCAGGCCAAAGCCAGGAGCCTGGAGCCTCTTTTGGGTCTCTCGCGTGGGTACAGGGGCCCAAGCACCTGGGTGATCTTTTACTGCTTTCTCAGGGGCATTAGCAGGGAGCTGGAGTGGAAATGGAGGAGGCGGGACTGGGATGCTGGCCTCACACATGGTGGCTTAACTCGCTCGCCCCAGCGCCGGCCCCTGGGCTCATTCCTTTGGGGTTCAGGTTGGTGATGGAATTCCAGGCATCCAAGTCCAAGGTGTTTCTCAGGAATGTGGCAGCCTAGTCTCCCCAGATCTTCCCTTCCAGGCCCGCTCTAAATGGCCACGACTGGCTTCTGCTGGTCAGCAGTTACCCCTGGACCTGACAGTGCGGTCTGTTCTGCGTGTCCATTGCTGCAGCCAGTGGACAGCCGGTAGGCGCGTGCGCAGTGTGAGTTTATCCACACCAGGGCACGCTGGCTCTCTGAGTATGCCCATATGCATTTTGATTGAAATGGCCATGTCACCCCTCATCAATATATCCTTTTTAAATATTTTATTTATTTGTATGAGAGGCAGAGTTACAGAGGGAGGGAGGGAGAGACAGAAAGAGAAAGGTCTTCCATCCACTGGTTCACTCCCCAGATGGCCACAATGGCCAGGGCTGGGCCACGCCAAAGACAAGAACCAGGAGCTTCATCTGGGTCTCCCACATGGGTGCAGGGGCCTGAACACATGGGCCATCTTCCACTGCTTTCCCAGGCCATCAGCAGGAAGCTGGATCGGAAGTGGAGCAGCCAGGACTCAAACCAGTGCCCTTAGGGGATGCCAGTGCCTCAGAGTTCAAATTGCAGCTCCTCTGTTGACTATTCTCATGAACGTCACACAAATACCATACCTCTGCCTCCATTTTCCTACCTGTAAAATGGGGATGATGAGGATAATACCCATGAGTCACTCAAGCTTTGCACTCTGCAGTTGTAGGCTGTTCTTTTTGCTCACTGTGGACACCGTGAAAATGCTAGCTGCCGCCGTCCACTCTGTCCTCTGCCCTCCCAGCGGAGGTTGTGTCTTTGGACAACATGGCTATCTTTTCTCTGTGGCTGTGTCTCTCAGCCCAGCACCTGTGGCTTCTGTGGTGGTACCGCCTCCCCACCAATGGTGGCGTAGCATCCTTCACCAAATCTCCCAACTCTGTGCCTCTGGGCACCTGTCCTCAGAATCCAGCCGTGTCCGCCTCCTGCCATGCCATGGGAGATACAAAAGGTCCTATAGTTTGCCAATCTGGGCCAGCGCTGTGGCATAGCGGGTAAAGCCGCCGCCTGAAGTGCTGGCATCCCATGTGGTTCGAGCCCCAGCTGCTCCATTTCTCATCCAGCTCTCTGCTGATGAGCCTGGGAAAGCAGCAGAAGATGGCCCAAGTCCTTGGGCCCCTGCACCCTCACGAGAGACCCAGCTGAAACTCCTGGCTCCTGGCTTCAGCCTGGCCCAGCTCCGGCTGTTATGGCCAGCGGAAGGAAGACATTTCTCTCTGTCTTTCCCTCTCACCGTCTGTAACTCTACCTCTCAAATAAATAAATAAAATCTTCAAAAATAAATAAATAAAACTGGTTCCTCCTTCTTTGCCTGTTTTGCTATTGAATTGTTATATTTGCTCTTATTGATTTGTAAGGACTTAAAAAAAAAAACTTATTTATTTCCATCTACTTGAAGACAGAGAGAGGAGAGTGAAAGGCAGAGTGCGAGATTTTCCATCTACTGGTTCACTTCTCAGATGCCCGCAACAGCCAGGGCCGGGCCAGGGTGAAGCCAGGGGCCTGGAGCTCCATCCGGGTGACTGAGGCCCGAGAACTTTCTGCTGCCTCCCTGGATACATGAGCAGCAACCTGGGTCAGAAATGGAGACGCCGGGACTCGGCTCAGGTCTGTCATGTAGCGTGCCATGGCCCAGGCAGCTGGGCCTCCGTATCTACCCCTGGAAATCCCAACAAAATGCTTTGTTAACATTAACCATTTTTCTGTGACCTACGATGCAAATATTGTCTCTTGTAATCTTTAAACTCTCTTTAAAGATTTATAAATATAAAAATAATTCATATAAAATACATATATATATATTTGGATTCATATTATATATATATATATATATATATATATATTTGGTTTGACAGGCAGAGAGAGAGAGAGAGAGGGCACGCTGCCATCCACTGGGTCACTTCCCGAATGCCCACAACGGCTGAGACTGGGTAGGGCCAAAGCCAGCAGCCAGGCACTCAACCCAGGTGGCCCACCTGGGTGGCAGGAGCCCTGTCACTGGAGCCACCCCCACCTCCGCACTGCCTCCCAGGGTCTGCACAAACAGGAAGCTGGGGTCAGGAGCCGGAGCTGGGACTTGAACTCAGCCGCTTGCTCTTACCGAGGGGTGTGCGGGGTGGGGGTGGGGTGCCTGTGTCTCAACTGCTAGGCTAAACCGTAGCCCCATGTGAATGTTTTTATTGGGGTTAAAAAGCACACACATCTGCCTTACCGTCCTAACCGTGACCCTGGTACCCCCCTGGGGGGGCTGGGGAGGTTGCCCAGGGTGTCCCCAAATCGCGCATCTGACACCCACGCTGACTCGGCCAGCCCCCTCCCCCCTGCTGGTGCCAGGCCACTTCCAGGTGCTGGGACTCCGACTGCCACCGCTGCCCTGGGCGCTGCATGTGTCTCTTGTGGCCGCTCTGTCTCCCTTGGCATCCGGGCCTCAGGGTTCATCCACGCCGGAGCAGGTGTGGGTCTCCCTTCCGTGCAGAGGCCGCACTGGGTCTGTCAGCTATTGCTGTGCTAATGCCGGCTTTGGATTCTCCGTGTACACCCAGAAGCAGAAATGCTGATTCACGGTGGTGCTAATTAGTTCAATTAAAAGCAAACAAACAGGAGTCCAATTACTTTAAGAAATTATTGAGAGGCAGAAAGACACGGGGTGGGGGGGGCGGGGGGAGAGGGAGAGAGAAACAGATCTCCCACCCATTGGTTCACTCCCCAGATACCCACAAGCTCTGGGTGTGGACCAAGCAGAAGCTGGTGGGGCAAATGTTGGAAATTCAGTCCAGGTCTCCTCCATGGGTGCAGGGGCCCAAGCGCTTGGGCCATCCTCCGATGCTTTCCCAGGTGCATTAGCAGGGAGCTGGATCAGAAGTGGAGCAGCCGGGACTCGAACCGGCACCTGCATGGGGTGCTGGCGCTGCAGGTGGCGGCTTTACTCAGTACGCCGCAGCGCTGGTTCCAAAACTTTAATTTTCACCAAGTCCAATCTGCTTATGGCTCCTTTGATTGCCGGTGCTTTTGGTGTCACACCCGAGAAATCATTGCTGAACCCAACATTGGGAAACTTTGGCCCTGTGTTTTCTTCCAAAGGTTTTATAGTTTTAGATCTTAGGTTTAGGTCTTTCATCCATGTTTTTTTATTTATTTAATTTTAACTATTATTTATTTATTCGAAAAGCAGAGTTAGAGAGAGGCAGAGAAAGAGAGAGAGAGAGGTCTTCCATCTGCTGGTTCACTCCCCAAATGGCTGCAACAGCCGGAGCTGAGTTGATCCGAAGCCAGGAGCCAGGAGCTTCTTCTGGGTCTCCCATGCTGGTGCAGGGGCCCAAGGACTTGCATCACCTTCTACTGCTTTCCCAGGCCATACCAGAGAGCTGGATGGGAAGTGGAGCAGCCAGGATTTGAACCAGTGCCCATACGGGATGCCGGCACTGCAGGTGGCAGCTTTACCCGCTACGCCACAGCGCCGGCCCCATCTTCCGCTGCTTTCTCAGGTGTGTTAGCAGGGAGCTGGGTCAGAAGTACAGCAGCTGGGACTTGAGCTGACACTCGGATGTGGGATGCCGGCATCTCAGGCAGTGGCTTAACCCGCTGAGCCTGAACGCTGGCCCGAGGGCTGGCCGTGGATAGATCACAGTCAGGAACTGAACTGCTACCTACGAAATTGTCTTGTATGTGGATATCCAGTTTCTTAGCACTGTTTCTCAAAAAGATTGTGCTCATACCATCAAATGATCTTAATATCCTTTCTGAAAATCATTTGAGCGCATTGTTGAATGTTTATTTCTGGGCAGCCTAGTCTGTCACGTTGGTCTTTATCTGTCATCATGCTAGTGCCACAGATTCGATGCCTATCAAAAGCTCCAAGAAATAGAAATTTTCATCTTAAAATTCATGGCCGGCTCCGTGGCTCAACAGGCTAATCCTCCACCTTGTGGTGCCGGCACACCGGGTTCTCGTCCCGGTCGGGGTGCCAGATTCTGTCCCGGTTGCCCCTCTTCCAGGCCAGCTCTCTGCTGTGGCCCGGGAGTGCAGTGGAGGATGGCCCAAGTGCTTGGGCCCTGCACCCCATGGGAGACCAGGAGAAGCACCTGGCTCCTGCCTTCGGATCAGCGCAATGCGCCGGCCGCAGCGCGCCAGCTGCGACGGCCATTGGAGGGTGAACCAACGGCAAAGGAAGACCTTTCTCTCTGTCTCTCTCTCTCTCTCACTGTCCACACTGCCTGTAAAAAAATAAAAATAAAAAAATTCATATGGAATCATAAAGAGCCCCAATAGGGAAAATAATTCTGGAAAAGAAGAGCAGAGTTGTAAGAATTCTACTCCCTGATTTTGAAACTCCCTACAAAGCAACAGTAATCAAAACAGCGTGGAGGCTGGCACTGTGGCATAGAGGGTAAAACTGCTGCCTGAGGTGTCAGCGTCTCACATGGGCACTGGTTCGAGTCCTGGCTGTTCCACTTCTGATCCAGCTCCCTGTTAATGCACCTGGGAAAGCAGCAGAAGATGGCCCAAGTGCTTGGGCTCTTGCACCCACGTGGGAGACCTGGAAGAAATTCTGGCTCCTGGCTTCATCTCCAGCCATTGTGGCCATTTTGGAGAGTGAACCAGCGGCTGGAAGGCCTCTCTGTCTGTACCTCTCAAATAAATAAACAATTTTTAAAAGTCAATCTCAATTTAGGTAATGAGAATTAAAAGAGAGAGAAAGAGAGAGGAGAAGGAGAGAGAGGGAGAGAGAGGTCTTCCATCCATTGGTTCAGTCCCAAATGACTGTAACAGCTGGAACTGGTCTCAGGCCAGAGCCAGGAGCCCAGAGCTCCATCTGGGGCTCCCATGAGGGTGGCAGGAATCCAGCTACTTGAACCATCACCTCTGGGATGAGAACCCAGGCGCTCTGAAGTGGGATACGGGTGTCTCACCCCCGCCCCACTTCAGCCTTAGAAAAACACCCTCCTGTAGTCTTCTAGTTCTTTCATGGTTTTTTTTTTTTTTTTTTTTTTGACTGTGCGGAATCCCAGCATGAACTGCCAATTCCCCCATGATGGCCCGGGCTTGTCTGGAAGGGAGAAGATGGAGGGAAGAGGGGGAGGGATGGTGGGGGAGGGGTGGTGGTGCTGGGCCTGCAGGCTGGGTTTCAAGGTCAGGTCTGGGGAAGGGGCTGGGAAGGGCTGTTTTCAACCTGCTATCTTCCCCTTCCTGGAGGCTGAATTCCCGCCCAGGCCTGTGGCCACACCCCTGCGTGTCGCCATTGCGCCCTACTGCTGGCTCTCGCCCAGACGATGACTGGCCTGGAAGGCTTTCCCCTCCAGCCGTCTGTGGCTGGCTTGCTCCGGACCTGATCCTCCCAGCCTTTCCAGATCTTGTGAGCTTTGAACTCTTCTGGAATCTATTTACAGCTCCTTGATGGCACTTAAGACACCAATTGTGTCTTCTCCAAACTGGGTCACGGTTGTGACCTTTGCCTCCCCTAAGCACTCCCTGGGGGGAGGAGGCCTCCTGGGTTGGGGGTGGGTTCCGCATAGGGTCAGACACAGTCAGGTTCAGGATTGCTCTGTGATGGATGGCTTGGCTTAGAAAGGGGCATGGCGGGGTTTGGGAGGGAGCCTGGGGCCGGGAGGCCCTCCGAAGGCTGTGACAGAAAGATGGTGGTGATGGGGTGGGGCACAGATACAGAACCAAATGGGAAAGCTGACAGGCGAGGGGCTGGCATGGACAGGAGGGGGCAGGGGTGGACGCCTGGTCCTGGCATGTTCTCAGCCTGGGCGTCGTTGCTGGGTGCGGCCCACCTGGCACAGTTCTTACTGGGGCTGGAGGCCCGGAGCACCTGCCGCTCTCCCCGGTCTTGGCCGAGGGCCGCTGGCAGGGGAGGGGGAAGCAGGATTGTCTGTTCTTCCAGACCAGCCGAAGACCTTGAGGGAGCCAGAATAAACCCAGCGTTTGTTTGATGAAGCCTTTGGCTCTGGGTCTGCCAGGAGGAAGAGAGAACAGGTGTGGCCAACCGGGCTGGCCCCAGCGGGAGCCTCGGGGCCTGGGGGGGGGGGGGCGGCGCTCTAAGGGTGTGGGGGGCAGGGATTGGAAGAAAGCCAGGGAATTTTCTCAGGATCCAGCCTCCTCCCCAAGTTCCCCGGGGGTCCCGCCTGGCTGAATCCCCCAAAGCAGAATGCTAGGAGCTCCTCCCCTGCACCCAGGCCCGTGCCAGCTGCTCCCTGGGCAGGCAGGCAGGCCTTCATTCCACAGACATTTCCAACCAGCCTCCCGGTGCCAGGCTGGGTGCTGCAGACGGAGGGCCAGGGACGTTGTCCTTGACCTTGGGAAGTGACCTTCGGGGTGTGGGGAAGTGTGGAGCAGGTCAGCAACAGGAGGCGAAATGCATATTTTGATATAAACAGGCATGGATTTCACCTTTTCTTAAAAAAAGAATTTTTGCAATTTATTTGAGAGGTAGAGTTATAGAGGGAGAGAGGGAGAGACAGAGAGAGAAGTTTTCTGTCCGCTGACTCACTCCCCAAATGGCCTCAACAGCCAGAGCTGCACGGGTCCAAAGCCTGGAGCCAGGAGCTTCCTCTGGGTCTCCCAGGCAGGTGCAGGGGCCCAAGGACCTGGGCCATCTTCCACTGCTTTCCCAGGCCATAGCAGAGAGCTGGATCAGAAGGGGAGCAGCAGGGACTTGAACTTTTGCCCATATGGGATGCTGGGGCCAAAGGTGGAGGATTAACCTACTGTGCCATGGTGCCGGCTCCCTCAACTTCTTTTTTTCGCACCAAGATAAACTTTTCATTTTATTTTCCACCATTTTTTAGAAAATAAGCTCATGGCTCTAACCTGCTGCACCACAACACTTGCCTCAATAAACTCAGACTTAAAAAAGAAGTGTAGGGGCCGCCGCTGTGGCTCAGCAGGCTAATGCCTTGGCCTGAAGTACCTGCATCCCATATGGGCACCAGTTCAAGTCCCAGCTGCTCCTCTTCCAATCCAGCTCCCTACTATGGCCTGGGAAAGCAGTAGAAGATGGCCCAAGTCCGTGGGCCCCTGCACTGCGTAGGAGACCGGAAAGAAGCTCCTGGTTTTGGATCGGCGCAGCTCTGGCCGTTGCAGTCAGTTGGGGAGTGAACCAGTGGGTGGAAGACCCCTCTCTCTGTCTCTCTCTCTCTCTGTGTCTCTGCCTCTCCTCTCTCTGTGTAACTCTGACTTTCAAATAAATAAATACATCTTTAAAAATTTTATATTAAAAAGTATATATTTATTTTCATTTTATTTGAAAGGCAGAGAGAGAGAGAGAGATCTTCCATACATTGGTTCATTCCCCAAATGTCCAAAAACTGGTGAGGCTGGGCCCGGCTAAAGCCTTGCCGGGCCTGGGGACTCCATCCGGCTCTCCGGTGTGGGTGGCAGGGACCCAAGTACTTGAGCCCTCACGGCTGCCTCCCGGGGTGTGCGTTAGCAGGAGGCTGGATTGGAAGTGGAGAAGACGGCACTCAGACACAGGTGTGGGCATCGTAAGCTGAGTCCTGAGCACTGTGCCAAATACCTAACCCTCTACACCCCGAACTTTGTAAAGCAGCCTTGTCTAGCGCCTTGATTGCTCTGCAGCCGCCAGCAGCTCGGCCTCAAAGGAAGCTGAGCCCGGCACAGACTGGCCGTGGCCAGGTGTGGGAGGGAGGAGGGGGCCTCGTACCCTGGACGCATCCAGGCTTGGGGAGAGACTGGGCTGCCCTGCCCAGACCCAGGCCTGGGTCTGTCTCCCTTCTTGGCCACCTCCTTCTGGCTTGAGGATGCTGGCGTGGGCCGGGCCAGGGTCTCAGTGTGGCTGGGAGGGGACTCGTGGCCAGGCTGCCCTCCCAGAGCTGGGCTTGACTAAGGCATCCTATGCCTGCCACGAAAAGTCTGCCTGATGCCCCTCCATTCTGACCCCGCCCCCCCCATCTGCCCGGGGAATGCCCACTACCCAAATCCCACCACGGGACAAGCTCAGAGACCCTTTCTCCTCCAGGTTCACTCCCAGTCACCACTGCTCCCCAAGCCCACTCCTGATCTAGGTCCCTCCTCTTCATCGAGGCCCCCTTGCCCCAGAGGCCCCCCCCCCAGCCTTCCTCCAGCTCTTCCCAGGACCCTCAACGATGGCCACCCCTCCCCCACCCCAGCATGCTCCCCTTCCCTCTCCCTGCCTCCTGCCCTGAAGGCTGTTCCCCTTAAGAAAGCTGTTGGGGGCCGGCACTGTGATGTAGTGGGTAAAGCCACTGCCTGCAGTGCCAGCATCCCATATGGGCGCTGGTTCAAGTCCTGGCTGCTCCACTTCCGATCCAGCTCTCTGCTGTGGCCTGGGAAAGCAGTAGAAGATGGCCCAAGTCCTTGGGCCCCTGCACCCGTGTGGGAGACCTGGAAGAAGCTCCTGGCTCCTGGCTTTGGATCGGCGCAGCTCTGGCCATTGTGGCCAACTGGTGGATGGAAGATCTCTCTCTCTCTCTGCCTCTCCTTCTCTCTCTGTGTAACTCTGCTTTCAAACAAATAAATAAGTCTTAAAAAAAAAAAAAAAGCTGTTGGAACACCCCTCCCTTCCTAGGCTCTTACCCAGAGTGGCTGAAAACTGGTCCACTGACTCTTCATGGACCCCACTTCCTCTCCCCTGGGGGTGTTCCTTAAGCTGGGAACTCAGGCTTCTACCAAGAACCCGGACTGCCACAGGGGCCCTTGGCTCCAGCTTGGCTGCGGCCGGAGAGCGTGCGATACAATCGCTCAGGAGTCACGGCCAGTCCTGCCAACCCCCAGTCCCCCGGGGTGACCTTGGCTCACTGGCTTGGCCCGGGGGCTCCTTTCTGAGAACCATGGGGTCTACAGGCTCTGAGTTTGTACCTCGCGTTCACTGCCCTACCATGGCCTTGGCACCGAGGCCACCTTGAAACAGTTCTTTCGGTTTCGAGACTGACCTCACCCAGTCCCCTGGTTTCGGTTGCCGAGTGTATGTTCAGAGGTGCCAGGTCTCGAACACAGGCCCTGCTACTTCCTGGATGCCTCCACCTGGAAGCCCCACGGGCCCCCCAGACTTCACACACTCGCAGTGGCACCCAGGGACGGGCCTTTGGCCTAGCAGTTAAGGGTGCCCCAGCCCATGTGGGCTCATGTTGTTGGGTCCCTGCCACGCAGGTGGGAGACCTGGGTGGAGTTCCAGGCCCCTGGCTTTGGTCTCAGCTCAGTCCTGGTCATTGCAGGCATTTGGGGAGTGAACCAGTGCATGGAAGCTCTTTTTGTATTTGTCTCTCTGTATCTTAAATTTTTGGGGGGGGGGGGGCAGCGCTGTGGTGTAGCCGGTAAAGCCTCTGCCTGCAGTGCCAGCATCCCATGTGGGTGCTGGTTCAAGTCCGGCCCGCTCTACTTCTGATCCAGCTCTCTGCTGTGGCCTGGGAAAGCAGTAGAAGATGGCCCAAGTCCTTGGGCTCCTGCACCCGTGTGGGAGACCTGGAAGAAGCTCCTGGCTCCTGGCTTTGGATCGGCGCAGCTCCGGCCATTGCGACCAATTGAGGAGTGAACCAGCAGATGGAAGACCTCTCTCTTTCTCTCTCTCTCTCTGCCTCTCTGTAACTCTGCCTTTCAAATAAAACTTAAAAAAAAAGAAAAAGAAAAAAGAAAAGCAAGGGGCAAGCGTTGTGGTATGGGGGGGGGGGGGGTAGAGCAGCCACCTGCAGTACCGGCATATGGGAACCCATTCCAATCCCGGCTGCTCCACTTCCGATCCAGCTCCCTGCTAATGTGCCTGGGAAAGCAGCAGAAGATGGCCCAAGTGCTTGGGCCCCTGCACCCAGGTGGGACACCCGGAAGAAACTTCCGGCTCCTGGTTTCAGATCAGCTCAGCTCCGGCCGGCCGTTGCGGCCATCTGGGGAGTGAGCCAGCAGATGGAAGCCCTCTCTCTCTCTGCCTCTGCCTCTCTGTAACTCTGCTTTTCAAATAAATCTTTTTTTTTTTTTTAAAGAAAAACAAAATCGAACCCATCACCTTTCACCAGAAACCTGAGCTATTATGGTCAAAGCCCTACTATGCGATGGATGAACTCAGAAGAAAAGTTGGGGGTACCCCAGGGTCTCCCGTCGCCCCCACTCTGCATCTCCCCTGGCTCTCAGACTCTGCTCAACCCCACCAGCTACCCCTGCCTCCTAGCCACCACCCTGTCAGCCCTCATGTCTTAGATGGTTTCCCTACACGCCTGCAGGGGAGAGCCTTGGAGAAACCCTATGAGCGTCCCTCCCTCTGCCCAGTCCTGGGCCTCAGGACCACCCCTCCCACCCGCGACCCCTCCAGCCGTGGGGAACCCCAGCATTGCTAAGCAAGCAGCCTCCTCTGGGCCTGGGCCAAGCCCCTTTGAGCGGCAGATTCTGAGGCCTCACGCCCACCTTACCTCTCTTGGGGGGCCCCAGGAAGATGGGGTCCCTCTCTCTTCCCTGGGCAAGAGAGTCCCTGTGGCCTACCCCCCCCCCCCAGCCGGAAGCACCCAGGCCAGTCTCTCCCGATGATGGGGTCTGTTTTGTTCACTGCCTAACTTCCCAGGGCGCAGGCTCCATTTTTCTCCCTACTGACCCTCGCTAGTTCCCTGCTAAACTCTATCCGGCAGGACAGCGGAGGAATCCAGCCAAAGGGGACCCCCGAGGGGGGCGCTCAGGACGAGGAGGCGCCAGCCATTGCAAAACGAAAAGGCTTTTATTGAAAAATATCCTGGCTGCCGGGCCCTGCCCAACCCGGCATTTGGGGCCGGGGAGGGGCCTGACTGGGCGGGCGAGGGGCAGCGGTCGCCTGAGCCCCTCTGCGCGAGCGAAGCGGCGCATTGTTCCTGCGGGTTGGTCCCTGGATCCCGCAGTCCGGCGCGCCCCGGCCCGCAGAGCGGCGAGGAGCTGGCGAAGGGGGCGCGGGGCCAGCCTGGTCTCGGGCGCGAGGCCGTCCGCGGGACCGGCGGGCGCTCCAGCTGGCGGCGGCGGCGGCGGGGCGGGGGTCTTCCCGCGCCTAGCGCTCAGACGTAGTCCTTGCGGTCGTAGGCGGTGCCCGCGGTCGTGCCGGGCCCGGCGGAGCGCGGCGCCGAGTAGGCGATCTTGGTGGGCGCGTACTTGTCGCGCGGCGGGCAGGAGCAGCAGAGCAGCGCGCCCCCCAGCAGCTGCAGCGCCGAGGCGGCCCAGCCCACGTACAGGCCGGCGCCCATCTCGCGCTTCTGCGCCTCGGGCACCAGCGGGTTGTAGAAGTCCTGGATGATGGTGTTGGCCGACCAGGACACTGGCACGAGGGTGAGCAGCGCGGCCAGCAGGAAGAGCACGCCCGCCACGATGGTGATCTTGGCCTTGGCCGTTTCGTCCTGCACGCAGTTGGTGCACTGGGCGCCCACGAGCGCCACGAAGAGCCCGAAGGCGGCCAGCAGGATGGCCACGACGATGAGCGCGCGGGCCGCCTGCAGGTCCTGCGGCAGCGCCAGCAGCGAGTCGTACACCTTGCACTGCATCTGCCCCGTGCTCTGCACCACGCAGTTCATCCACAGCCCCTCCCAGATGATCTGCGCGGTGATGATGCTGCTGCCGATGAAGGCGGACACGCGCCACATGGGCAGCGCGCAGCACACGATGGAGCCCAGCCAGCCCAGCACGGCCAGCGACGTGCCGGTGATCTCCAGGCCCATGGACATGGCTGCTGCTCGGAGGCCGGTTCCGCCGGCGCCGGGTGCAGGGAGGCGAGGAGCCGGGGCCGCTGGGCCTGGTGGGGAGCGGCGGCGCGCGGGCCGGAGGACGGACGCACGGACGGACGAGCGCAGGGACGGCGGCGGAGGCTAACGGCGCGGCTTCGCTCTCTCGCGCCGCGGCTGCGTCTGCACCTGCTTCTGGTTCCGCGGGCCGGGGCGGGCGACTTAGCTCCGCGCGCCAGCGCTCCGGCGGGGGCGGGCGGGGCGGGGCGGGGCCGGGCCTGGGGACCGTGACGTGGCCCCCTCCCACCTCCACCGTGCGCCCTTAGGAGGACGGACCTGGCCGTCGTGCGCCCGGGTCCCAGGTGCTGCGGGCGGGAGGGGCCTGCCCTTCCCACTCCGACTCCGCGTCCCCCGGAACTTCAGCGATGCTAGGCGCAAATCGCAAACTGCCGCCTCCAACCCCACCATCCCTAAGGCATTTCGGCGCCTCGGGCGCGGGCGGGCTGGGGGGTGGAGCGCGGCCCACTACCCCGACGGCCGGGCCAGGGAGCACCCAGAGAGGGCGTGGCCGCCGCTGTGGGGCGGAGCGGGCTGGGTGGCCGCCCGCGGAGCTGCACCTGCTCCGGGCGCATCTTGTACCCGCCCGGCCTCATCCAGGCTTCGGGGTTTTCCAGGCCGGAGGAGCTGGGCTCGGAAGCCAAGGACCGGCTGTAGGGGTATCCAGATCTCCCGGGGTCCAGGAGGGAGCCTGCATTCCTCCCCAGCCCCCCTGCAGTTCCCGGCGCTGGCAGTGAGCCTGGATGCCTTAGCTGAAGTGCTCCACGCTCCCAGAAGCCCCTGCTGCTCCCTCCCCCTCCAGGGTCCCACCTCTCACAGAGTCCTGTCCTCTCTCTCTCTCTCTCTCTCTCTCTGGGCCCCTGGTCAGGGCTGGGGTCCACCCCAATGCAGGGGGTGGTGGAACAGGTTTGATCTAGCAAAAATGGAAAGTTGGAAATGTTTTCCACGAAGTCCTGGCTCCCACCCCAGGGCACTCCCTGGGAGGTTCCGCCTGGTCTGCTCCCCACCCCTCATCCTGTCCTCCCTTCCCGGGAGGCTTGAAGCTCCTGGCCCCAGCGGGCTCCAGCCACTGTTCCCAGCGAAGCGCCTCCCTTGCTCCCCCTGTTTAAAATCCCAGCTCTGTTCCCTGCCACAGCCTGGTCCCTTTTCCCACGTTATATCTCCCTGGTTGTTTAATACGGCCGGACATGCTCTGTACATTTCCTATTTTATTTTTAAATCACTTATTCAAACATTTTATTTTCATTGTATTTGAAAGCGAGTGAGCGAGCAACCTTGGAGCTCCATCTACGATCTGGGTCTCCCACGTGGGTGGCAGGGACCCAAGCACCTGCCAGGGTGCTCCTGAGCAGGAAGCAGAGGAGCTGAGAGAAACCCAGCCACTTTTTAAAGATGATTATTATTATTTTGAAAGGCAGAGGCAGAGAGAGAGAGAGAGAGAGAGAGAGAGAGAGAGAGAGAGAGAGAGAGAGAGGTCTTCCATCCTCTGGTTCACTCCCCAAATGGCAGCAATGGCCGGAGCTGTGCTGATCCGAAGCCAGGAGCCAGGAGCCTTTTCCAGGTCCCCCACGTGGGTGCAGGGGCCCAAGCACTTGGGCCATCTTCTGCTGCTTTTCCCAGGCCATCCGCGGGGAGCTGGATTGGAAGTGGAGCAGCCGGGACTTGAACCAGCACCCATATGGGATGCCAGCACTGCAGGCGGCGGCTTTATCCACTAAGGCACAGCAAAGGCCCCTATCACTTTGGTTTTTTTTTTTAATGTGTTATTTTTCTATTATCATCTTATCTGAAAGGCAGAGAGGCAGAGCTCTTCCATCTGTCCAGCAAAGACTGGGATCTGGCTGAGGCTGGGAGCCTGGGACTCCCGGGCAGGGACCAAGTACTGGGGCAGCTGTACCTGTGTGCAGCTCCGGGGGGGAGGCCAGAATCCCCCGAAATGGGCAAGGATTTGGCCAACTTTCCCCACTGGCGCTGAGTGCTCTGGGGCTAGTGTTGACAGTGACTGATGTTACTTTCTCCTTGTCTCCAGCCTGGCCTCCCTGGTCCCTCCTACTGGCCTTGTTGACTGACTGGGGGACTTTGCAATCCTCTAGCAAGATGGCACTGAGCCAGGCATGCAGCCTGCACCCTCTCCCACAGCCTTGCAAAGCCTGGGGAGATGGAAGAGGTAGGCAAACAGGGCCAGAGGCCCGTGGCAACCAGGGTCCTACCTCGTGCAGGGACAAAGGTCTTGGGCTGGGTCTGCTGGGTTGGGCTGGGAGTGCTGGGCCAGAGGGCTCAGCTGGTGCTGGGTGGGGGCTGCCCTGGAGGAAGTGAGTGTAGGCCAGATCTCTCTGGAGGTTGACTCTGGGCCAGAGAAGGGTGGAGACTACAGGGGTGCGTGTGTGTGCGCGTGTGTGTGTGTGTGTGTATACGTGTGTGTGTACGTGTGGCTGGACACAGCACAAGGGTGGGGATGGGGTGGGGGTGGGGCTCCTCTGAGCTCTGACTTCTGGGAGGCTGGGGCAAGTCACCTGGCCTCTCCTGACTCAGTTTACCCCCCCTGCGAAATGAGGAAAAGGATGGCGAGGTGACTCACCTCATGGGACTGCGGTGGTGACAAGGACAGCGGCAGAGGCCGGAGCCCTGTGTGGACTTGGGGTGGTGGTGGTGGTGGCTCTGGACAGGTCTGAGTCTGAGCCTAGCTCCGCCCTCCCGGGTCCTGCCTGAGACCCTGTGCGAGTCCCTTTCCCGCCCTCAGCCTCAGTTTCCCTATCTGTGAGATGGGGTTGCCATGAGGCCAGCAGGAAGCAGTGACTTGGTTCCAAGCCTTAGGGAAGTGTTCTTGCTGGGCTGGGCTGCCGCAGGTGAAGCAAACAGGACCCAGGGCCAAACTTCAGGAACTCTGCAAACAACACTTTGGCTCCCAGCAAACAGGGCCCCAATCAGCTTCTTACAACCCTGTGATAAACAGAATAAACAGTTCCATCAAAAAACGGGCACAGGGACTGGCCAGCACGATGGGGTCGCGCCTCACCTCCGTTAGAGCGACTTTCATAAAAGCACCAAAAAATGGAAGATCGTGGCTGGCGTGGCAGTGCGATGGGTTAAGCTGCTGCTTCTGACACCTGACTCCCATGTCGGAGTGCTGGTTCGAGTCCCGGCTGCTCCACTTTTGATCCAGCTCCCTGCTAATGCACCTTGGGAAGGTAGCGGAAGATGGCTCAAGTGCTTGGGTCCCTGCACCCACATGGGAGACCTGGATGGAGTTCCCAGCTCCTGGCTTTTGTCTGGTGCAGCCCTGGCTATTTGGGCCATTAGGGGAGTGAACCAGCAGATGGAAGATCACTCTTTCTCTCTCTCTCTCTCCCTGTTTCTGTAACTCTGCCTTCCAAATAAATACATCTTAAAAAAGTAACAAGGAGATTCTCAACAGTATAAGTCATTCGGGAAATGTACATCAAAGCCACCAAGAGCTACCACCTCACTTGCCATTAGGCTTGCTCCATCAAAACCGCGCACCCAGCGGGCTGCGGGCTCACTGGGTTCTCAGGGTCTGCCTGGGGGAATGGGCAGTGGGCACAGATTCTTCTGAAAACAGTCCTGAAGTTAAACACGGAGTTAACCGTGTGGGCCAGTAGCTCCTCTGCAGGTGCTGATCGATGCTAGGGGAAGGAAGAATGAGTGATCGCGCCAAACAACTTTCTGCATAATAGCTAAACAGTGGAAACACCCACGTGCCCGTCACCTGGTCAGTGGATGAATGCAGGCTGCCCATGCAATGACATAGTATTCAGCCATAAAGAGGAAGAAAGGACCGATGCATGCTACAACACGGGCCAACTTTGAAAAGCGAGAGAAGCCACTCTCAAGGGATGCCACGTGCGTGCATCCATTTACCAAGAACTCTCAGAATGAAAAAAACCTACAGAACAAGGGCTGAGGGGTGGGCATTGTGGCACAATGGGTTACACTGCTACCTGTGACGCCCGCATCCCATATCAGAGCACCAGTTCGAGTTCCGGCTGCTCCACTTCCAATCCAGCTTCCTGCTAATGTGCCTGGGAAGGCAATGTATGGTGGCCCGAGTCACTGAGCCCCTGCCACCCCCATGTGGGAGACCCAGATGGAGCTCCTGCCTCCCGGCTTCAGCCTGGCCCAGCACTGGCTCTTGTATCTGTCTGGGGAGTAAAGCAATGGGTGGAAGATTCTCTTCTCTTCTCTTCTCTTCTCTTCTCTTCTCTTCTCTTCTCTTCTCTTCTCTTCTCTTCTCTTCTCTTCTCTCTCTCTCCCTCTCTCCCCACTTATTCCCTCCCTGTTTCCTTCTCTAACATTTTGCCTTTGAAACAAATGAGTAAATAAATATTTTCAAAAATCCATAGACACACAAAGTAAGTCATTGGTTACCAGGGGCTGGAGGGAAGTAGGGGTGGGGTGTGTCCAGCCCATAGGCTGCGTAAGGTCCATGAAACCTTGTGGTCTGGCCAGCCAAGGCAACCACAGGTGGGACTTGAAATTCAATAAATTTATAGCAGGCTAATTTTTAAAAAATAATTTATTTTATTCAAAAGGCAGTGAAAGAGAGAAGGAGAGAGAGACAGAGACTCTACTGGTTCCCTCCCCAAATGGCTGCAACAGCTGTGGCTGGGCCAGTCCGAAGCCAGGAGCCTGGCGCTCCATCTGAGGCTCCCAGGCGGGTGCAGGGGCCCAAGCACTTGGGCCACTTTCTGTTGCTTTCTCAGGTCATAGTAGGGAGCTGGATGGGAAATGGAGCAGCCAGGACTCAAACCGGTGCCCATATGGGACGCCGGCGTCAGAGATGACAGTGTAACTTGATAAGCCACAAGGTCCGCCCCTAGCAGGCTAATTTTTAAGTTGATGATCTTGTATGGCCTGATAATAGTGTTATAAATATGCAAATTGGGGCCAGCGTCATGACACAGCAGGTAAGCTTCTGCCTGTGACACCGGCATCCCATACAGGTGCCAGTTCTAGTCCTGGTTGCTCTACTTCCCATCCAGCTCTCTGCTATGGCCTGGGAAAGCAGTAGAAGATGGTCAAGTCCTTGGGCCTCTACACCCGCATGGGAGACCCGGAAGAAGCTCCTGGCTCCTGGCTTTGGATCGGCGCAGCTCCGGCTGTTGCAGCCATCTGGGGAGTGAACCAGCAGATGGAAGACCTCTCTGTCTTTGTCTCTCCCTCTCACTATCTGTAACTCTGCCTCTCAAGTAAACAAATACAATGTTTAAAAAAATATCCAAATGGCCCTTGCTGGAAAAAATGAAGCTTCCCCAGCCCTGCTTAGACCGTGACCACTCATGGGTTTTTGGTACAATGAAAATATTCTACAATGGACTGGGCTGTTTACATAACACAGTGTACCTAGAATATTCTGCAATCGGTTGTGCCTGTGTGCCCAGGGTTATTACGAGCGGCTCCGCTGAAGACCATTGAATGGCACAATCTGAACTGGTGGGTTGGATGGTGTGTCAATGATCATAGACGAAAACCACTGTGCTCTGACACCTGCAGCGTGTGTGTCCAAGAGAATGGTACGAAGGTGCCTTCGCCTGGGAAGTGCTATGGGGAGGGGGACGGGGGCATACCTGACACGGGTCCATGCACACACCCTTGAACTTCCTGTCCCAAAGCTGCAGCATGACCCCAGGTGGGACAGTGGCTCTCAGAAGGGACGAACCCTTGCAGGAGGGGCGGGAAGTGTCGTTCTGTGGCTGGGACAGGGTCAGGAGACGGATTTGGCTGCTGGAGGGGACGAGGAGTGTTTGGGTAGAACCATGAGCAGGCATGAGATTCTATGGGCTGAAGAGGAACTGAGGGACTAGCAGCCCAGCTAGGACATTAGCCAGCTCCCCTGGAAGCGGTCCCCCAGGGCGCCGTGGCCGGCATCCACCTGCCTGTGGCAGCAGCATCCTCCTGCCGCCAGCCTGGCCGTCTCCGTCACTACTAGCATTGTGATGCTGCCGTCTCTAGGGTCGCAGGAAGCAAGAATTGTGAGCAGAGTGGTGGAAGGGAGCAGCTCAGAGTCTGAGGGGGCAGCCCAGGCAGAGCCCGGCGAGCGGCACGCATTCATTTTAAGAGGTAGAGTTACAGAGAGAGGCAGAGACACAGAGAGAGGTTTTCCATCTGCTGGTTCACTCCCCAGATGGCCGCAATGGCTGGACCTGCACCGATCCGAAGCCAGGAGCTTCTTCTGGGTCTCCCAGGCAGGTGCAGGAGCCCAAGGACTTGGGCCATCTTCTGCTGCTTTCCCAGGCCATAGCAGAGAGCTGGGTCAGAAGAGGAGCAGCCGGGACTCGAACCAGCGCCCATATGGGATGCCGGCACTGCAGGCTGTGGCCTCAACCGCCACACCACAGCGCCGGCCCCTTGATTTCTTCTTGATTCCTGAAGCCTGTTGTCAGGGAATATAGGATTCTGGGGTCTTTCACCACTTGAGCAACACTGTGCCACTTCCTTCTGGCTTCTGTGGTTTCAAAAGAGAGAGAGTTGCTGTCCCCTTAGAGGGAGGGGTTGTTTTTCTTTGGATACATTTAAGTGTTGATTCTTCCCTCAGTTTTTATATAAGTTTATGACAGATTGGCTGGCGCCATGGCTCACTAGGCTAATCCTCCACCTGCAGCGCCGGTACCCCAGGTTCTAGTCCCGGTTGGGGCGCCGGGTTCTAGTCCTGGTTGCTCCTCTTCCAGGCCAGCTCTCTGCTGTGGCCAGGGAGTGCAGTGGAGGATGGCCCAAGTGCTTGGGCCCTGCACCCACATGGGAGACCAGGAGAAGCACCTGGCTCCTGGCTTCGGATTGGTGCAGCGCCGGCAGTAGCGGCCATTTGGGAAGTGAACCAATGGAAGGAAGACCTTTCTCTCTGTTTCTCTCCTCACTGTCCAACTCTGCCTGTCAAAAAAATTTTTTTAAAAGTTTATGACAGAGCTTTAAAAATTATAATTTACTTTAAGGGGGGGGGAGGGAGGGAGGGAGGGAGGGAGAGAGAGAGAGAGAGAGAGAGAGAGAGAGAAAGAGAGAGAGGTCTCTAACCACAGGTTCATTCCACAAATGCCAGCAGCGGTCATGGCTGGCCCAAGCTGAATCAGGAGCCTGAGACTCACTGTGTGTCTCCCGCGTGGGTGGCAGGGACCTGGGTGCCTGAGCATTCACCTGCTGCGCCCGGGGAGCTGGCGTTGAGGGTAGAATGGAGACCTGAGCCTCAGCACTCTGGCACAGACACAGGCGTCGCTGCACCCAACACCTACCCTTAATGGTGCCGGATCTCGGGTGCACCTCCTGGGTGCATACCGTCTGACGTTCACTCAGCTTTTAGATTCTGTGCGTTTGGGGGTTTTCCACCCCTTATTTCTCCCAGCACTTTCCAGCCTTGCCCTTTTTTTTTTTTCTTCCTCTTCCTGCATTCTGAGGACACCAAAGTTGGATCTTTCATTTTGGTCTCACAGCTCATTTATTTTTTCTTCTTCTTTCAGTCTGTTTTCTCCTTGTTGTTGACATTGGCTAATGCCTTCTGTTCCATCTTCCAGCCCGGGGATTCTTTTCCCGTCCCCTCTACTCTGCTGCCGCAACACCTCTCTGAGGCTTTACTTTCAGTCATTGTATTTTTCAGTTCTAAGATTTCTGCTTGGTTCTGCTTTATTACATCTCTCTTCTACCTTCTATCATTTCTTTGCTAAGGTTTCCTATTTCTTAAAATTGGTTTCAAGTGTGTTCACAATTGCTCCTTAAAGGTTATCAAAGCTGGTGCACAATGCTCTTTGTCGGGTAATTGTGACATCGCTGTCACATCAGGACTGGCATTCGGTCTCTCTCCACTTGGCTTGAGACCCTCCCAGCTCTTAGTAGGAGCGATTTCAACCAGACTCTGGGCTCTGAGCACATCTGCTGCTCTGGGACTCTGGGTCACGCTCTAACAGTGCTATTGTGACATTGCTCAGGAGCTTCCTCATTAATGGCAGGTAGAAGTCCACGTCCCCATCCGGCCCCGGATGACACACGGGGCGGAATGGGAAGATGGGAGCGCGTGGCCGGGAGTGCCAGCTCCCCAGGTGCTTTCAACTGAAACCAGGTGGTGGAGGCGGCCACCGCCCTGTGGGGAGAGGGTGTCGCCTCACGGCTGCCGGCTGCCGGCTCCCCACGTGCTCTGGTCGACTCTGGGGGAGGGGCTGGAGGCGTGGGCTGCCCCGTTGCTGTCCATCTGGCCGTTGGGGGTGTGGTGTGGGTTGGGCCGCAGTTTTCCTCTGCGCTGTTTGGAGGGAGTCGAGTCGCTCTCAGATGTCTTCTGTTCTTACTGAGTTTGTCCTTTTTCCCAAACAGCAGCGTCTGTGGGGTCTTTGCTGTCCATGCTGCTTACTGTTTCCCAGCTGCCTGCTCCTTCAGGCTCATATGTGGATGAATGAGGGAAAAAGAAAACCCAGGAGGGGCTGGTGTTGCAGCATCATGGGTTGAGCTGCCACCTGCAGTGCCGGCATCCCACACGGGTGGTGGTTCAAGTCCCGGCTGCTCCACTTCCGATCCAGCTCCCTGCTAATGAGCCTGGGAAAGCAACAACAGGTGGCCCCAGTGCTCAGGTCCCTGCACCTGCATGGGAGACCCGGATGGAGCTCCTGGCTCCTGGGTTTGGCCTGGCCCAGCCCTGGCCCTTGTGGTCATTTGGAGAATGAACCAGCAGACAGAAAATGTCTCTCTGTCCCTTTGTCTCTCCCTCTCTCTGTGTGACTTTGCCTTTCATATAAATGAATAAATAATTAACACACACACACACACACACACACACCTTGGGGACTATCCATGTCTCACAAAGTGATCAAAGATGCCCATCAGCATGGCTGTGACTAACAGGCTGCAGGTGAGCTGCGGGTCCTGCAACAGCGCCCTCTGTGGGTCAAATACCTGTACTGCAACTGGCCACACAGGACAGCCATGGCCTCTGGCCACGTAGCAGTATTGCTGCGGGCTAAGGCGGACGTGAGTCTTTGCGCACAGAGGTCCCCAGCTGGGCTGGAGTCTTCTCCGCAACCGTCTGTCTTCCCGTGTCTGCGGTATTTATGGAGTTCAGAGTTTTCAGTTGTGCTTTGCTAATGAGATAGGGCAACACCCGTCTACACTCCATCTTCTCCCAAGTGCAAGTCCCCGCGGTTGGAGACAGAAAAACCCAGCCTGTTTTTCCCTAACCTTGGACTCAACGCTCAGCCCAGGACACTTCCCCTGTGGTCACCAAGATGGCGTGGTGAGTTCCCTCCCCCCAGCAACCCCCTCAGTGTCCTGACGGATCCACCTGTGGACACACGGCTCCCTCGACTGAGGGCTCAGCCCCACAAGACAGCTCCACTGCAGAGGCCAGCCCCAAGTCCTCCAGCGTGATGTGGATTTGTGGTTAACTGGCTAAAAATTGGGGGGCTCTCCCATCCCCTCTTCAGGTTTTATCAATGAGCTAGAGTGGCTCACAGAATTCAAGGAAACACTTCACTTACACTCAGCCATCATTTATTTTTTGGGAAGGCAGAGGGAGAAAGAGAGAGAGAGAGAGAGATGGAGAGAGAGAGAGGGGTCTTCCATCCGCTGGTTCACTCCCCAGATGGCCCCAACAGCTGGAGCCAGGAGGCAGGAGCTCCATCAGGGTCTCCCATGTGGGTGGCAGGAATTCAAGAACCCGGGCCATCTTCCCCCGCTTCCTGGGCGCATTCGCAGGGAGAGCTGGTTGGAAGGTGGAGTAGCAGGAACTTGAACTGGCACTCGTGGGGGATGCGGGAGTCCCTTCCGCGGTGCTGCAAGGTCCACTCCACACTTCCCCGTTTATCACAAGGGCTGTGAACACGCAGAAGAGATGCACAGAGCGAGGTGTGTGGGGTGAGGAGCTCCGGAGCTTTCTCCAGGCCCAGCACGCGGTCGGCCATCCAGAAGCTCCTGGAACCCCGCCCCTCTGGGTTTTTAATGGAGGCTTCATGACGTAGAGTTGATTGACAGCATCATCAGCCAATGGTTTTCCACTCACCTTTTCACCCCAGAGGTTGGGGTGGTGGGGCTGAAAGCGCTGACCCTCCAATCACACTCTTGGTTTCTCTGTCAGCCAGCACCCTCCTGAGGCTGCCCAGGTGCCCACCAGGAGTCACAGCATTGCAACAAGAGCACCTGTCATCACCCAGGGAATCCCTAGGGGTTGAGAGTTGGAGGGCAAACACCAAAGTCAGAGACCGCATCTGAGACCCCAAGATTCTCCTAGCGCCCCTCTACAAGGCAGTTACAGCCTCTGTATCAAAAACTGGGGACGGGGGGGGGGGGCTGGCGTTGTGGCACGGTGGGTTCAACCACCGTCCGTGACACCAACATCCCTTATCAGGGCACAGACTGCAGTCCCGGCTGCTCCACTTCCGATCCAGCTCCCTGCTAATGTGCCTGGAAAAGCAGCGGAAGATGGCCCAAGTGCTTGGGCCCCTGCACCCAGGTGGGAGACCTGGAGGAAGCTCCTGGCACCCGACTTTGGCTGTTGGCCCAGCCCCAGCTGTTGCAGCCGTTTGGGGAGTGAACCAGTGGGTGAAAGAGCTCGCTCTCTCTCTCTCTCTCTCTCTCTCTCTCTCTTTCTTTGCCTTTCAAATACATAAAATAAATCTTACAAAAAGAAGCCGGGTACTATGACCACATGGCATCCCTCTTTCTCCCTTGTCTCACGGTGTCACAACCACCTATTGTCTCTTTATGTGGCCCAGTGGACACCTTCAAATCTGGCTCCTGTGTCAGCATTTTGATCCTGGACTCCTTCCACGCGCAGTAAGAAGAAGAAACATGAAAAAGAAGAAAACTGGAGGGGCCCTCAGCTTGGAGGCATGGAGGGGGCTAAGACGGGGGCTTGCCCAGCCTCTGAGGGTCCACGCAGCCCCCTTCCTAGGGAAAGGAAGGTAACCAGCACAGCTGACTTCTAAGTTTATTTAAACCCTGCGAACCTTATCATATCTTCACCCAAACCGCACAAAGTCAAACAAAGCAGCTTTTGAGACTCAAGGAGGGGGAAGTTGATTCAAGATAGGCATTATCAGGGCTTGCCCAACCGTCCCTGGCTGGCTTATCAGTGGCAGGAGGAGGCCACAGCTCGCTGGCCCAGGGCAGCCATGGGCAGCATCCCCACTGGACTCAGAGCCCCAGCCCAAAGCAAGTTCTCTCTAGCCCCGAGGGCAGTCACTGCTCTCTCTGAGCTGGTGGCGGGGAGGAAAGGGTTGAAGAAAAATCACTCCAGGACACTTGGAGAGGCAGCCTTGGAGCAGGTGCAGGGATTGCTGGGAGACGGGGGTGGGTGGATGGGGAGGAGGCGGGTCTTGCCTGCGGGGAGAGAGGGAGAGAGCGGGGCTCAACTCTGAATGCCTGAATGCCGCACAGGTAAGCGGAGTCCAGGAGCAAAGTGGGAGGCTGAGAGGAAACAGGTGGGGGGGGGATTCTGGCTAAACCGACCGAACCAGATTCTTCCGGAAGGCAGGGCAGGCTCATACCCTGGAGGGGGAGTTGTCAGAGAGCAACCTGATCAGCTATGGAGGGTGGAGGCATGCTGGCCGCCTGGAGGAGCGCTCAGGGTTTTGTTTTGTTTTTGCTGAAGCTGGGTTGGATAAGGAAGGGTGCAGGTGGAAACCTCGAGTTTGGTCAAGCCACGTGGGGCTTGCTCCCACCAACGCCAATCCCGGGGTCCGCTTAGTAGCAGCAGGACAGTACCCGGTGTTGGCCCGCTGGGGACCCTGTCCTGCTGCCCAGAGGTCTGCCGAGGGTCCCCATCTAGGAGGATTATTTCAGATCTTTTGGATTTTGCCACCTGCCTCTCTGGCTTCTGCCTGGTCCACCACTCATGAACCCACAAGTGCCACCTACACTGTCCTGGCCAATCTTGCACCGTGGTTTCTGGCTGGGGTGATGCCCAGGGAGTCTCTGTCCTTATCATGAACCCCACCATCCAGGAGCATCTGGTCTGACCTGGCAGTGTGGCTCACCGGGTTAAGTCACTGTGTGCAATGCAGCTATCCCGCGGTTCCAGTCCCAGCTGCTCCGCTTCCAATCCAGCTCCCCGCTGATGGCCTGGGAAAGCCGTAGAAGATGGCCCAAGTGCTTGGGTCCCTTCACCTGCGTGGGAGACCCAGAAGAAGCTCCTGGCTCCTGGCTTCAGATCAGCCCAGCTCTGGCTGTTGCGGCCATTTGGGGAGTGAACCAGTGGGTGGAAGACCTCTTTCTCTCTCTTTCCATCTCTGTGACTGTAACTCGGCCTTTCAAATAAATAAATTTCTTATGGTTCAAAGATTTTTGAAATCCATGCGTAAGGGTCTTCAATAGTTTATAGAAGATGTGTATTGTGAAAACACTGTATGGACAAATTTATTTATTTATTTATTTATTATTTTTTAAAGGTCTTCCTTCCATTGGTTCACCCCCCAAATGGCTGCTATGGCCGGTGCGCTGTGCCGATCCAAAGCCAGGAGCCAGGTGCTTCTCCTGGTCTCCCATGCTGGTGCAGGGCCCAAGCACTTGGGCCATCCTCCACTGCACTCCCGGGCCACAGCAGAGAGCTGGACTGGAAGAGGAGCAACCGGGACAGAATCCGGCGCCCCAACTGGGACTAGAACCTGGGGTGCCAGCGCCACAGGTGGAGGATTAGCCTAGTGAGCCGCGATGCCGGCCTGTATGGGCAATTTTTTTTCATCAAAGTAAACATATCATTTAATTCCATTTTCATAAACTTTTTATTTTTTGAAAGAGTTACAGAGTGATGAAGAGAAAGAGAGAGAGAGAGAGAGAGAGAGAGAGAGAGAGTCTTCCATCTGTTGGTTCAATCCCCAAAAGGGCGCTACGGCCAGAGCTGAGCTGAACTGAAGCCAGGATCCAGGAGCTTCTTCCAGGTCTCCCACCCAGGTGCAGGGGCCCAAGGACTTGGGCCATCTTCCACTGCTTTCCCAGGCCACAGCAGAGAGCTGGATTGGAAGAGGAGCAGCCAGGACTTGAACCAGTGCCCACTTGGGATGCTGGCCCTGCAGACTGGGACTTTAACTTGCTGTGTCACAGCATCGGCCCCTCGGTGAATACTTCATAGTGCTCTACTGCTGAGAAGCAGCAAGGGAGGCAGTGAGAGAGACAGAGAGAGCCCCTAAACGCAGGGCAGAAGCTGAGCCAGCCGCTCCATCCAGGTCTCCCACGTGCAGGGCGCCTGGCTCATCACTCCCTCCCCAAGGCAGCCACAGAAACCAGCATTTCTCTTTCCCCAGGCGAGTCAGAAAGGGACAACCTCCCGGCAACTCTGCATGCCTTGGCGGTGGTGGATTGCAGCACTCCTGAAGACAGACCAGGAGGCGACCCCGGCTGGACGGCCTTGATTGTGCACAGCTCCATGTGATTCTCCAGGCCACCAGCAGGAAAAGTCGGGGAGCCGCAGCCGGCTGAGCCCAGGGCGGTCGGGAGGGTGGGCGGGGCTCCATCCTGGCCAGCGTCTTTCTGAAGAGATGCGGTCAGCGGTCAGCGTAGCTGCGCGGTTCCCCCAGGCCTGCGAGCCACCTGCGGGGGAGGTCGGGGGTAACTCTGATTTCCAGCTGGCCAGGCAGAAGCACAGGCGAGACCTCCCCCTCCCCCCTGGAGCTGGTGATTGGCACCTGAAGCCAGGGGTGGGGAGGGGGACATCGTGGGGACTGAGCACTCAACCTGGTGGGCCTGCCACTGCCCACCCCATCAGAGCTCAATCCACGGCTGCAGAGCGGACGGCTTGGTGGGCGGATAGGGTCACGTGCCCCCTCCCCCGGTGTCAGAAGCCATCTGTGTCCCAAAGATGTGTGTGGCAGGGGACACTGAGGTGCGGCTTTGTTCTCCCACGCTGTCCTCAGAACACCATGCTACAATGGTTTTGTTGATGTCATGGTGGATTTTGTGTTTCGGACACTTGCCTCTGACTTTCCGAAGCAACAGGGGTGCTGGGGCACAGAGTTCTCTCGCCCTCACCTTACCAGGTGCGCCTGGCAAGGCTGAAACATTGTATCCATGCACAGGTTGTAATATTGTATCCATTCATGGCTCCTTGTGCTGGGTGCATCGCATTGCTTTAACTTGGTGCTGTCCTACGGCTGACCGCGGGAGCGCCTTTGTCCACAACGCGTCCTTTATCTCAGCCTTCCGCTCCTCGGTTTCCTCGGGGTTGTCTGTGATTAATGTATGGAATTTATTTCTTTATCATTTGTCGGTGGCATGCCTGGCAAATATCTCCTCCCAGGCTATGGTAGGTTTTTTGTTATGGTCATTTTTGAAGATTTATTTATTTGAAAGGCAGAGCTACAGAAAGGGGGAGGTAGAGAGAGAGAGAGAAGTAAACAGATCAATCGTCCACCTGCTGGTTTGCCCCCTAAATGGCCACCAGGGTCTGGAAGGAGCCAGGTCTGGGTCTCCCTGTGGGTGCAGGGGCCAAGCCCTCGGCTCAGCCTCACTCGGCTGCTTTCCCAGCGGCATCAACAGGGAGCTGGAGGGCGAGGAGCGCAGCCAGGGCTCCAGTACAGAACAGCAGGCCAGGTGTCGCAATCACCCCAGTTCTGGGCGTGGCCTGGCCCTCGGAGGTGTGTGGGCCGGGAGGCAGGTGTGAGGTGAGAGTGGCCAGGGCGTGGCCGGTGGCTGGTTGCTCGTGGACAATTCCCAGGCTCTTAGGTGTCAGGGAGCCGGGAGGGAGCAGTGAGTCACACCCCCCCCCACAACAACCGGCAGAGAAACTTCTTCCCTGTCCCCAGGGCCGGGTTTCGGCCGGAGCCATAAAGATGCCCTGCCCAAGCTCAGCTGCTTCCGTTTGGGGCCAGGCCTGGGGGCTGCCTGGGAGCGGGGCCAAGGGCGCTGTCCGCCAAGGCGTGGGGAACATGGCATCCAGCCCCTGGGGCCTGAGCGCCGCCACTGGTCCCCATCTCCTGAACCCCTTCCTCGCCTGAGCCCTCTCCCCTCCCTTCTGAGCCCCCACCCCTCCCAGACCCTGTCCTCTCCCTCCCCGAGTGCCCTCCCATCTCAAACCCCCCTGTCCTCCTAGCCTGGCTGCAGCTGAGCATGGTAACGGACGGGGGTGGGGGGTGGCCCGCACCTTGCGATGACGTCATTCCGGGGACCCTCCCTCCTCAGCCGTGAGCTCCAGGCCGAGGGCTGCAGTGCTGCCCGCCTCCGCTGGGGGGCGCCCCTTGCTGCCGGGGCCCCAGCCGCGCCCCGCATCCCTTGCGCATTTCCCCCCTTGGCCAGGGTGGGCGCCTCCTCGGCCTGTGCGGCACGACCCCCTCAGACACCGAGGGGCCGCCACACCCAGCCCAGGCACCAGGACCCCCAGTCGCGCTTCTGGCTCTGATCAGCTTTTAACTTTTCATCACGGTGAACACCTTGTAAAAAGAACTTGCGAGTTCTTCCGGCAGCTCGTGGAGGTGGGGATACATTTGCCAGTCCGTGGCCATTCCTTCTCCCCGCCCCTCCACATGTTATTGGCGCCCCGACAAGGCTCAAAAAAAAAAAAAAAAAAAAAAAAATCCCCGGCGCGGGAATCCTAGGAGGCTGCAGTTCCCAAAAGCGAACGCCAGAGGGCGCGTTGGTAGGGATGCGCGGCGGACACCTGCCGGACCCGCGCCGCGGGCCCCGGTGGACAGTGAGCTGCGGGTGGCATGGGCTGGGGGCGTCGCAGTCCCTGAAGACCGGACCTGGGAGCCTCTGCATTTGTTCCCTGGCGGGAGCCAGCTTCACTTAAACATCCCAGCTCCTCGGGGATCTCTGCCCGGCTTTGGTTTCCAGCAGTTCTGGGTTCAAATTCTGATTCTTCCCACATGCAACCCTGGGCAAGCCAGGTTCTAAACGCTAGCGTCCTGCGGGTCACTGGGGTACTCTGCCCACGGGGACAGCTGGGTCGCATGCTGGGGACAGACCAGGGGATGGCGCCAGAGAACAGGAGGCAGCACCGGCCTCTTGGGGGGGGGGGGTAGGGGCGGTGACTTGAGGGAAGAGCCCGGCCTGCCTTGCTGATCCTATGCCACCTGCCGCTTCCCGGTTGTCCCCAGGCCGGCTCAGTGCACCTGGGCAGCCCCCCTGAGGATCCTGGCCCCGCTGGCCCCTACGCCCTGCCTTGCCCTGGCCTCCTGCCTTCCAGGCCTCTGCTCCTGTTCCCACTCCCCCCACTGGGCCCTCTTAATGTTTCTATCAACTTTGCATTTTTTAAGAGATGTAAAACTTCAGACAAGCGGCGAGAGTAGGTCCTGTGGCAGAGCAGGTGCAGCTGGGTTCCAGCTCCGGCTCCTCAGATCTCCCTCCAGCTCCCTGCTAATGCAGCCTGGGAGGCAGGGGACAGTGACCCGAGTGCTGGGGTCCCTGCATCCATGTGGGAGACTCCAACGGAGCTCCTGGCTCCTGGCTTCGGCTTGGCCCAGCCCTGGCCATTGTGGCCATCTGGGGAGTGAACCAGCAGATGGAAGATCCTTCTCTCTGCATCACTCTGCCTTCCAAGTAGATGCAAATAAATGTTTTAAAAGAGAGAGGGTTCCAGTGTAGCTGCCCCCAGGATCAGCTCAGGTCCTGCTGGCTGCATTGTCCCCTGCTGACCTCCACGCTTGGTTTTCCCCTGAGCCGGCTGAGACGTGGTTGGGTGACCATGACAATGAGCCACTCCACACTTCAGTGTGCACCTGCTCAGAACAGGACATTCTTTGTCAGGGTTTGTGGCATTTGAGAGGGGCTGGCCGCTGAGTCCTGCCACCTGGCCCTCTCTTAGAAAAAAAAATTTCAGGCTGTTCAGCAGGGGGCTTCCTGGAACAGGGGCGGGGGCTGGAGGGAGCTTTCTGAGAAATGCCAAGTGCAGCCTGGTCTACAGCAGCGACTCAGGTGCACAGGTGTGGCTTCGTGCGGCTGGTGTGAGTAGCGCTCTCTAAGGTATCCAATCAGAAGCTGCATAACTGAACGTGTATTAGAAAACCCACGGGGACCAGCGCTGTGGTGCAGCGGGTTAAAGCCCCAGCCTGCAGTACCGGCATCCCATAGGGGCACCGGTTTGAGTCCCGGCTGCTCCACTTCTGATCCAGTTCTCTGCTATGCCCTGGGAAAGCAGTGGAAGATGGTCCAAGTGCTTGGGCTCCTGCACCCACACGGGAGACCCAGAAGAAGCTCCTGGCTCCTGGCTTTGGCTCAACCTAACTTTGGCCATTGTGGCCATCTGGGGAGTGAACCAGCAGATGGAAGACCTCTCTCTCTCTCTGTAACTCTTTCAAATAAATAAAATAAATCTTTTTTTTTAAAGGAGTAAAATCTGCTTTCCTGTTAAGAGCCTTGCTGTCTCACATCTCTGTCTGAGATTCCCACTGTCCAAGCATGAATTGGGAAGTCTTCCTGGAGGAGGTGGCCTTGCTATCCTTCCTTGAAAAATAGACTGTGTTTTTAAGAACAGTTCTAGATTTAAAAGCAATCATTTTGTTTGTTAGAGAGAGGGCTATCTCCCTTTCAGGGTTGACTTCCCAAATGCCCACGACAGCTGAGGCTGGGCCAGAAGCCAAGAACTCAGCCTGGGTCTTCCACGTGAGTGGTAGGCAGCCAGGCACTTGGGGCCACCCTCCGCTGCTTTCCCAGGCGCCTTAGCCGGGTGCTGGATCTGCAGCGGAGCAGGCGGGACGCCAGCCGGCTCTACACCTGTGTTCTGTTTTCCTCACCATGAGACCAAGACCATGGATGCTCACAGGAGGATGCAGGACGCGCACAGGGAAAGGGCTACTTTGTTCACGTCAAATGTGGAGGCCGTCAGCCTCACGCAGGGCGGTGGGGCTTTCCCTTGATTCCAGGGCTGAATCCCCAAATCTGCCCTTGATGCTTGCTGCCTTAGGGGATTCTTTGGAAGGAAGTCGCTCTGCCTCCCTGAGGGTGTAGCCACTTGCCCCGCCTCCTGAGGGTGTGGCCTCTGGCTCCACCCACAGAGGGTGTGGCCTCAGACCCCACCTCCTCTAGAGTGGGGCCTCTGTCCCTGCCCCCCCCAGGGTGCAGCCTCTGGCTCCACCCCTAGAGGGTGTGGCCTCAGATTCCATCTCCTCTTGGGTGGGGCTCCTGGGAGAAAGGGGGAGTTGGGGATTGTGGCCTCCGTGTGTGGGTGGACAGTCAGGGGAGCTGGCGGTGAGTGGGGACCAGTGAGGGGCATGTTGAGGGAGTGCTGGCCTTGCCAATTAGAGTTTTTTTCTTTTAAAGATTTATTTTATTTATTTGAAAGAGTTACAGAGAGAGAGAGAAGAGAGAGAAGTCTCCATCCATTGGTTCACTCCCCAAATGGCCACAATGGCTGGAGCTGAGACAATCTGAAGCCAAGAGCCAGGACCAGGTCTCCCACGTGGGTGCAGGGGCCCAAGCACTTGGGCCATCTTCTGCTGCTTCCCCTGGCGCATTAGCAGGGAGCTGGGTTGAAAGTGGAGCAGCCAGGACTCGAACCGGCGCCCTCATGGGTTGTTGCCTGACCCTAGGGAGTTTGTTCTTCCCTCCTTCCTCTGTTTCCAGCTGGACTGGCCTGGCCTGGCACTGGGGCGGGGTAAAAGGATTGAGGCCAAAGCGGCTCATGAGCTTGAACTTGAGGGCAAAGCTAATGTCCAGAGGAGCCGAGACGTGGGCGCTGCTGAGTGGGGACAGACAGGAGGGAGGCGGAGCGACCCCTGCTGAGCAGGGAGTGAACAGGAGGCTGGAGGCTAGCAGAGAAAGCCCCTGTGGTGGGCCAGGCATGAGTCACAGGAGCCGGACAGCCGTCCCCACCCTGCCGGAGCTTACCTCCTGACAGTCCCCTGATCATTAAGTGAATTCGGGTGTGGTTAGCAGGGGACAGCTTCCGGCTGATGGCTGCCTCGCTCCGGGCCAGGGCTCACATCACCAGTGCTTTCGGAGTGGCTGCAAGGACCCCGAGCCCCAGGCCCTGAAGGGGCCACACACGCTGGGGTCTGGCAGCAAGAACTCGGGGGGCAAGCGATGTCGTGGGCTTAGAGGGAGTGGTAGGGGGTATTTGCTGAGTTCCCTGGCAGCCTGGTGAGATGGCAAAGAAGTGGGAGGCAGGTGATTGGGAGAGCCCGGGAGACAGATGCTGGGCCCAGAGACGGAGCAGGTGGCAGCTGGCCAGCCCCCCCCCCCCCGCATCACTGTAGGGAGCAGCGCGGCGTGGGAGGGGTGGGAGGGGTGGGAGGCAAGCACCATGGCACACTTCAGAAGTCTAAGGCATGAAAAGGGCCTGAAGCAATTAAACAGTTCAAAGCTAGCCACAAGCATGGCGCTCCCGGCCCCCGCCCCACCTGCTGCTCCCGGGAGGGGGTGGAGGCAGGTCAGCCTGGGGCTGAGGGCTGCGGCCAGGCTGGGTCAGGGGGTGGCGCATGCATTTGGCGAACGGGCCCAGGTCTGGCAGCTGGGCATCCGCCCCCCCCCCCCCAAGGACGTTACAGCTACAGGAAAAGGTGTGGGCAGTGGCCACCCATCCATGGCCAGAACGCTTGGGACAGATCGGGGACGGGAGGGAGGCCAGCCGTGTGGCGTCTGAGTCATGGGGGCTGGGGCCAGACTGCATTTACGATCCCGGACTCCCGAGTCTTGTACCCGGTCCCGTCACTGCTGACTCACGGCCTGGGAGTCCCCGGTCTTCCAGTGGTTTCTCTCCGGCTCTCGGTGTATCACAGAAGCACAAGGGACTCTCTGTAAACTCGCATCATCAGACCTGCGTCTCGCCCAGCTGGCTGGGTCCTGGCATCCCAGGATGGGCGTGTCTGTGTGTGTGTGTGTGTGTGTGTGTGTTGGGGGGGTAGATCCCGGTTTCTTGCTGCACCTGCTGGGCCCCTGAGCCCTTGTCTCCTTAAATGCACCTGTTCACTGGTTTTACCCTGGCTGCTCCCCTTTTTGGAGTCCCCCAGCCCTAAACTTTTTCTCTACCTGCCACCTCCTCCAGGAAGCCTGCCCTATGCCCCAGGTAGAATCAACACCAAGGCTGTGGCAGTTACTGTCTATTTAGATCTGGAGTGAATATGTAGCCCGGATCTGGCTCCGAGCAGAGGCTCAGTATACCCTTCCTGTAAGAACACGAGAGTAACTGAACGAGAGTGTGGAGGCAGAGAAAGAACCCCAGAACCAGACCTCAGACTGGGTGTGAATCTGGTCGGGACGTTATCCTGGTGGCCCTGGAATGTTGTCTCAGCAGCTCCTGGGACTTCATGTTCTCATCTCTAAAATGGGCGTGCTAATGATCGCCCCTGCGTGGTTTTGCAGTGAGATAAGATGATTTCCTGTTATCCCAAGGCGCCTCGCCTAGGACCTGGGCCAAAGCAGGTGTTTAAAAAACGTCCACTGAGTAGCTCAACTGAGATCCCGGGGTCGGGGGTGGTGGGGGCAACGGGCAGAAGGAGGCTTCCCCAGCTGGGCAGGAGACCAGAGGGGCTTGACCAGGGCCGTGGGAAGTGGCAAGGAGGGTGGGGGGAGCAGGAGGAGGCAGGTGTGCTCTCTGGGGCTGGCGGGGACCCCTCTGTGATGGAGGGTCGGCCTGTGAAGGTGGGACATCTGGGTGGGATGCAGGCAGTGGTCAAGGTCACGGTGAGCAGTTGGTTCCGAATCACTGCAGAAACCCAAATCCACGGCTGCTCAGGTGACTTCTAGGGAACAGCGCAGCATGTGCATAAAACCCACGCACATCCCGGATTGCGGTACCTACGACGACAATGCCCCAGCTAGCTCATTGTCAGACCGTGTTGTTTAGGGAATGATGGCAAAATAAAAAGCCTTTGGGGCCAGCGCCGGGGCACAGTGGGTTTAAGCCACTGGCTGTGATGCCGGCAGCCCCTAGAGTCCCGGCTGCTCCACTTCCGATTCAGCTCCCTGCTGGTGCGCCTGGGAAAAGCAGCAGAGGACGGCCCAAGTGCTCTGGCCCCTGAAATCCCTGTGGGAGACCCGGATGGAGCACCAGGCTCCTGGCTTTGACCTGACTCAGCCCCAGCTGTTGCAGGCATTTGGAGAGTGAACCAGTGGATGGGAGACCTCTCTGTCTCTCTGTAACTCTGCCTTTCAAATAAATAGATACATTTTTTAAACTCCTGTCTTGAGTCCCCTGAGCCTCCTCCTTTCCCCTCCCCCCGCACCCCTGCCTTAAGCCCTTCCCTCGGCCCCTCCCCGGGCCCAGGACCCCAGGGAGAAGACTCCCCCAGATGGGGCCTCCCGCATCCTCCACCCGCCCATGTGGGCCCAGCCTCGGGCTGCACCGGCTCAGCCAGTCTGGCCAGGTCGGGCAGCCTGGCCCTGTCATTAACCAAGCTCCAGGCCCAGGGTGGATGGCCTGCAGGCTGGGGGCCAGGGCTGGGCCTCCATTTCCGGGCTCAGGGGCTGGGGTTTTCTGGGAGCCAGGTGGGACCCACGGGTCGGCCAGTGAGCGCTCAGTGTTTGCACGGGTCCAGCCCCTGGAGTTGGCGTCTAAGACTAGGACGCTGTCACCTGGCTACCCCAGATGAGGGCTTCGTCCAGCATCTGAGCCTGAGCCATTGGGGGGCCACCGTGTGGTGCCCTGGATTCTGAAAGTCCCTGGCCCTCGGCTCAGCCTTGGGAAGTCTCCACCGGTGCCCTGGGTGCTGTGTCCGAATTTCTAGTGTGCGGCGACACGCCCTGTGGGCGTCCGATCCCAGGTGCGGTCTTAACCTAAGCTGGGCGTCCCTCGCCGTTCCCTCCACCCCAATGCTCCCTCCACCGAGTCCCACTGCCTTGCACAGCATCACAGGGACCCCGCTCCCAGAAAGAGCTGCGTCTCCCCAGATGCCTGGCCCGGGAGGAGAGGTTTCTCGTTACCTGCCTCTGCTCTTCCTGCTCCCCTCCCCGAGGGCAGGCAGACTGGCCCTGGGCAGGCAGGCAGCAGTGTGGCTCAGAGCCGGAAGGGACCCTTTGCTAGTGATTTCTAAGGAGCTGGGTGCAGAGCAAGGTGTGTGTGTGTGCACTGTGCCTGAGGATTCTGGGACCGAGACTGGGATGAGCCCGGCCAGAGTGGAGTTGGGGGAGGGGAGCAGCAAGCAGCCGTTCACTGCGGCGGGGGGGGGGTGGGGGGTGGGGGGTGTTTCATACCCCCCCCCCCCCGCACCGTCTCCTTTGCATCTGTATTAGACAGGGGACAGAACAGTGCCCACTCTGGGAAGGTGGTCGTGGCTGGTTTTTTGGCGAGTTGACCCAGTGCGGGAGGAGGTAGCCATGGTGAAACACAGCCACCGCCGCCCTCCCCCTCTCCCCCCTCCCCCATCCGCCTCAATCCAGTTCTCCTGGCGGGAAATGGGTGTCCACTGTGAGCAAGAAAAAGGAAGCAAAGACACAGTAGCCCTGCGCGCCCTGGGCCCGGCACAGGTGTTGGCGGTGGGCGGCAGGCAAGAGGCTGTCTGAGCTTTTGGGAGCTGGCAGGTCTGGGGCCTGCCTGGGAGCTCCTGCCCTTCCCCCACCCCAGGGCTCCTGTAGCCTGAGGGCAGTGCAGAGAAGTGTCCTGGCTTTGCAGGTGTGTGGGCGGGTCAGAGCCACCTGCGTGTGCCCGTGGTGACCATGGAGCCCCTGTCTTGGCTGCTCCTGCTCCCCCAACATGCCCCTCCCATCCCTTCTTCATACCTGGGGACCTCTCCTGCACCTGCTGTTTCCCCAGCCCCCAGCCCCCACCCACTCTCTGGGCCCCAGCAGGGGTGGGGGTGGGGGAGAGTTTTAGGGCTTTCCTCCACTCCCTCCCCTGCCAGCTCCTGCTGTGTCCCTAGGGAACCAGGAAGTGGGGCCGACAGGGGAGTCTGGCCATCTGGTCAACTCCCGTCCGGATCACAGACAGCCTGCTGCCCGGCTACCAGGTGAGGGCCCCTGGGCCAGGAGGCTCCCACGTGTCCCGGACAAGGCCCTGGGCCTCCGTGTCCCCCGCAGGGAGGCTGGGCTGAGGTCACTGCAGGAAGGCATTTACTGTCACCTGGAAGGATGTTTATCTGCTGCTGCTCAGCCCCCAGTCCTGAGAGTGTTTCCGCAGAGCCTTGTAAGGAAAGGCCCTGGGGGAGGCGGGGGGCGTGGTCCGGGCTGAAACTGTCCCTGTTTGTCTTGGTGGAGGCGGGTGGGCGGCGGGAAACCAGTTTCCTCTGTGTCAGCATCGGGCTCGTGTTGAGCACCTACTGTGTGCCAAGCTCTGTGCTGGAGCTAGGACAGGCTGCCGCGCCCGCTTCCGGGAGCCCCCAGCTCCAGGGGTGGGGAGACGGAGGTGTTTATGTTTAACTGCCAAGGGAGGCCTCAACTTTCCCCTCTGTAACATGGGGCGATCACATTGCAAGGGCTGCTCCCAGACAGCTTCAGGCTTGTGAGGGATGTGTTCCGGTAATGGAAGGTATTGGCTTCTCTGGGTCAGACGTGGACAGGCCGCTGTATCCGGGCCCCAGATGTGTGGTTAGGTAATGGTGGGGACTCGGGCCTGCTCCCCCTAGTATGGCCCCCTCCTCTAGGTCCCCCCAGCCGCTACCCTGACTCAGGCCCTCCCTGAGTCTGGACACCTCCCCTCCTGTTTCCAGCAGTGCCTTCGGAAGCTACGGGGACACCTGCTCACCATCAGTGCCCCTGCCCACCTGCCCCTGCGCACCGCTCGGGGCTGGCCCTTGGCTCCGGCCCCTCCCAGTGGCCAGGCAGCCCAGTGTCCAGTCAAACTGCATTCCTCGCTGTTCCCTCCACCCCAATGCCCCCTTCACCCAGTCCCGCTGCCTTGCACAACCCTCACAGGGATCCCGCTCCCAGAAAGAGCTGTGTCTCAGGGCGGGTGCTGTGGCATAGAAAGCCACCGCCTGCAGTGCCGGCATCCCATATGGGCGCCAGTTCGAGTCCTGGCTGCTCCACTTCTGATCCAGCTCTCTGCTATGCCCTGGGAAAGCAGTGGAAGATGGTCCAAGTCCTTGGGCACCTGCACCTGCATGGGAGACCCGGAAGAAGCTCCTGGCTCCTGGCTTGGGATCAGCATAGTTCTGGCTGTTGTGGCCAATTGGGGAGTGAACCAGCGGATGGAAGACCCCTCTCTCTCTTTCTCTCTCTCTGCCTCTCTGTAACTCTGTCTTTCAAGCAAATAAATAAATCTTTAAAAAAAAAAAAAAAGAAAGAAAGAGCGAGCTGCGTCTCCCCACCCCAGTGCCTGTTCCCGCCACCCGGTCCTGCTGCCTCGCCCACCCCCTCAACCCCCCCCCCCCCCGCCCCCACACAACCCTGGCAGCTGCTGTGTTATCTGCAGCCCCCACCCCCACTCCCATGCCTGGCCTGGCTCTCTCTTGCCTTTGAAGCCTCCTGGGACTTTGAACCTCTCTTTGTGTCCACACAGAGTAAACAGCCACCATGGGGCTGATGCCTCCCAGGCCGCCGCCCCCAGCCGGCACTGCCCACGCAGGCTCAGCCCTGGCCTACGGGGGCCATGGTGGAGGTGGGGAGACCAGCTTGGGTCTCTCTTTGGCCGAAGGTGCATCGGGAGTGGGATTAGGGCCTCCCGTGTCCTCCGTCTCCCACACCTGACCTGCCTGGGAGTGTGGGGCTGATTGACAGTGGCGACAGTGCCCGGATGAGAAGCATCCCCCAGGCTCCAGGTCCACCACCTTGCTCGCCCCACCCCGTGGACACCAGGTGGCCCTGGGCTGTGACTCAGTATCTATCTCTGGCCTGACCTCAGCATGGGCTGGGGTGGGGTGGAGGGAGTGTGGGGGGGAGGGGCTGGGGGAGAGAGGGCAGTTTCCTCTGAGACTGGGGGTGACTCAGGGGCCTTTCAGTGTCTTGGTTGGCTAGGGTTCAGGAATCCAGAGAAACTGGTCAGGGCCCGAAGCCCCTCCCTCTGCCCCCGCCTCTCTCCGCCAGAGCCATATAACTGCTCCACCTGTAGCCGGCGGGGCGGCTGTTGGCTGAAAGAACTGGTCTGCTCACCCTCCGCGCACTGGCGCTGGCTTTGTCTCTTCCCTGCCCAGGGCCGGTGTGACCTCAGGGCTTGTGATCCCGCTCAAGCCGCCCCATCGATCGATCAATCTCCAGAGCCCAGCAGAGACGCGCAGAGCCATGGCTTCCATGGGTTTGCAGGTGATGGGGATCGCTCTGGCCGTGCTGGGCTGGCTGGGCTCTATGCTGGCCTGCGCCATGCCCATGTGGCGCGTGACGGCCTTCATCGGCAGCAACATCGTCACCTCGCAGGTGATCTGGGAGGGACTGTGGATGAACTGTGTGGTGCAGAGCACGGGGCAGATGCAGTGCAAGGTGTACGACTCGCTGCTGGCGCTGCCGCAGGACCTGCAGGCGGCCCGCGCGCTCACCATCATCTGCATCATCGTGGCCGCCCTGGGCGTGCTGCTGTCCGTGGTCGGGGGCAAGTGCACCAACTGCGTGGAGGATGAGACGGCCAAGGCCAAGACCATGATCGTGGCGGGCGTGGTGTTCCTGCTGGCCGGCCTGCTGGTGATGGTGCCCGTGTCGTGGACGGCCCACAATGTCATCCGGGACTTCTACAATCCGCTCGTGGCGTCCGGGCAGAAGCGGGAGATGGGCGCCTCCCTCTACATCGGCTGGGCGGCCTCGGGTCTGCTGCTGCTCGGTGGGGCTCTGCTGTGCTGTAACTGCCCGCCGCGCGCCGACAAGCCCTACTCGGCCAAGTACTCGGCTGCCCGCTCCGCCCCGGCCAGCAACTACGTGTGAGGTGCCGGCCGCTCGACTGTGTCCCTCCTGGCTGGGATTGTCCATAGGGAGCTCGGCGCAGACTGGGACCCAGGAGGAGCCCCGTGGCTGGCAGCCCTCAGCCCCACCTCGCTCCACTTGGACAGCTTCCTAAGGACGGATGGCAAGAGAGACACCGTGCCCCGCTCCTCTGAATGGCTCCCGGAGGCAGGCGACGAAGCAGGGAGCTGGTCCTGCTGGCCAGGCCAGCCCAGCCCTGACCTTGAACTGTGTTTCGGAGTGGGTGCCCGCTCGTGCCATGTTGCTGCTGTAGCCTTTGCCGTCTGCCCACGCCCTCTGCCTGCACGTTCCGTGACTCCAGCGCCTGTCTTGCCACCGTCTCCCTGGCTCCTGGCACTCCTGGCCCTACTAGATGCATGAACTTGGGGGATCCATGCTTGAACTGTACCTGCCCTGCCCGAGGAAGCTTGGTGGTGGCCGAGAATGGCGCCAAGGAGCACGGAGTGGACAGACTGGTTTGGAGGGGAGGGGTGGAGGGGGGACAAACTGGTTTGGGCAGGAAGGCTGGAGCACCCCTCCACCCTCCCCAGTCAAGGACACTGGCCAGCCCGGCGTGTGCATGTTGGGGGCAGGGGGTCTCCCTCCATGTCTCTGTTTTGTAATTTAAGAAGTGCTATTCATCACTGTAATTATTATTTTCTACAATAAACGGGACCTGTGTACAGGAAGATCTGTATTTGTCTCTGGGGCTTGCAGGGGTGGGTGCGGGAGGGGCGGGGATGGAGGCCTATGCAGGGGGTGAGCCAGGGCCAGGACCCTGGCGCTTAGGAAAATGGCTCTGGGGAATCGGGACAAGCGGACCCGGCCGGACCTGGCTGTAACCTTGGGAGTCATCCTGGAGGCAGGAAACAGCCCATGCCCGGGACCCAGCGGGGACCCCGGGAGGGAGGGCGGCGGGCAGCACTGAACCCCGGGCTTCGTCCCTGCCCTCCCCACCCTGCAGGATCCTGCTTGTCCTGGAGGGCCAGCTCTGAGCCTCCTCCCTTGGAAAGAGCACCATCACAGCCCAGCTCACACAGCTCACCGGGGTCTTTCACCTGCCCCAGCCAGGGCACCCTCCTGGCCACGCCTGGGGCTCTGGGGCCCCTTCACGGTGAGGACGGTGAGGACGTGCAGCCCTGGGCTTGTGGGAGCGTGTGGCCCCGCCCTGGACCTGTGGCGGGCGCGGAATCCCGGTTCCGACCCGACCTGCTCTGCTCTGCTGGGCGCTGTGAGCACTGAGTTGGGTGCCAGGTTCCTTGTGCATGGGCTACAACTGCGAGGGCCCAGCCCCTGGGGGGGACTCAGGCAGTCACCGCTGTGGTCCTGTTGCAGCCGACCGGCCGGGTCAGGGACAGCCCAGTGGGTGTGGGGGGGTGGGTCTCCTTTGGCACTTCCATCTGCTGCTTTTTTTTTTTTTTTTAAAGATCGATTTATTTATTTGAAAGTCCAGGGAGACAGAGAGAGAGAGAGAGAGAGAGAGAGATCTTCCATTTGCTGTGTCACCCCTCTCCCCCCAGATCACTGCAAGGGTCAGGGCTGGGCCAGGCTGAAGGCAGGAGCCTGGAACTCCATCCGGGTCTCCCAGGTGGTGCCAGTGGCTCAAAATACTGCAGCCATCACCTGCTGGCTCCCCAGGCACCTTAGGAAGGCACTGCATCAGGACGAAGTGGGACAGTGGGACTCAGAACGGCCTCCCAGGTGGGATGCCGGCTGCACAACAATGCCGCCTTACCCCCAGCATTTGTGGCTTCCCAAACCCCCGGAAGGAATGTTCTCTCCTGCAGAGCCCTCTCCCTTCATGGGGGCACCCCTGAGCTGCAGGCTGTAGCAGCAGGGGCCCAGAGATCTCCACACGGAGGGTCAGGGGCCAGCGCGGGGCTGGGGCCCAAGCCCCTCTCTCTCAGCCTGGGCCCCCTCCTGCTTTCGGTACAGATACACGATGCCAGAGATGAAGCCGTCCTGGGCTGAGGCCCCGGGTGCCACCTGGAGCTCCGAGGTAGCCAGCTCCCAGTGGTCCACGGGCTGTGCCACCAGGCGTCTCCACGCCCCGGCCCACTCCAGCCCATCTAGGACACCTTCCAAGGCTTCCTTGTACGCCAGGTTGGACGGATTGGTCCTGGTGGTCAGACACAGCAACCCCCCTGGGGAGAGGCGGGGAAGGTGATCGTGAGCCGTGGTGGTCCCAGGCCTGTCCCTGTTCCTGTCTTCAAGCCCAGACCAGCCTCTCCCCGTCTCTGTGGCATTGGGGACGCCAGCTGGACATCCTCCCGTGCTTCAAGGCCCATGCGCCCTTTAACACTGGGGATTCTTGACTGTGTCCCCCAGAACAAGAGGGTCTCCTCCCCGCTGCTCATACCCAGCCCCTCTGCTGGAAGACATGGCTCCGTCTGCACGCACGTGGACACTGGCCTCGGGCAAGCCCCTGCATGGCCCTAAGCCTGGTTCCCCGCTGGCAGAGAGAGGATGGCTCTCCTGTCCCAAGGCAAGGCTGGGGTGCATGTGTGCGTGTGTGTGTGTGTGCAAAACGCCCAGCACAGACAGTAACTGCACATAAGGAGAGAGGGGGAGGCCCAGTGGCTGGAGTCTGGGAGGGCTTCCTGGAAGAAGGGGCTTGGAGGAGCAGAGTGAGCACAGTGAGTGAGGGGGAGCTGTCAGCACGTGAGCTGGGGGTCAGGGCTCGGAGCGGCTTAGGGACCTGGCAAGCCCAGGCTGGGAGCCCTGGTGCCTGTTAGTGCATGCCAGAGAATTTCCTGTGCACCTGTGCTCAGCTCCTGCCTCTCCCGCTGACCCCACCAATGTCCCCGCATCTGCTGGCCTCCCGGGAGGCCTCTATGCCTGCCCAGGCCTGCCCAGGCCTAGCCGCTGCCACTCCAGTGCCCCAGCGGCAGGGACAAGAAGGGGGAGGGGAAGAAGAATTTTTCACCTCGGCAACTTCCTGACCGACTGCACCCCGTGCTGGGCACGGCCTCCTGGTCCTCACGCTGCTGCCCCAGAGGAGAGACAAGTTCAGGGCAAGGTCACGGCAGACTCAGCTGCCTGAGAGACGTGTGCACCCTGTCATCCTGCCCGAGCAGCCCCATTTCCCTGATGAGAAAACTGAGGCCAAGAAAGGGAAAGATTCACCCATCGGCAGCAGGCGAGTTAGCGCAGGGGCTGGAAGATGAGGGACCAGAGTGAGGGCACTTGGATCTCACCAGGAAGGGATGGCAGCGCCTGCTCCCAAGTGCGGGACAGAGGCTGGAGGGGAGCTGCGCCCCCAGCTGTCCAGCGGGAGGTGAGCCGGCCACCTGCCCAGCCTGCCTGTTGGCCTGGCCAGAGCCCTGCCCTTGCTCGGCCTTCGAGGGTCTGCTCCTCACCTGGCTTCGCGACTCGCACGAGCTCAGGGATGGCACTGCAGGGCACCTGGCCGTCGCTGAGGGCACCCACCAGCAGCACCGCGTCGAACGTCCCTGGGGGAGAGGGTGGGGTGTGGTGGGCGCGTGTGGCCCAGGCTTGGACTGAGCGCCGCAAGGAGGGGCTGTGGGCTCGGTGTGGGAGGGGGCTCATGAGCGGGAGGGGTTGGCACTGCCGAGGTGGGCGGGGAGGCAGGCCTTGCCATGTTGGGGGCCACGGGGGGGGGGGGCGTACCTTCCGGGCTGGGCAGAGGCTCCTGGCCCAGGGTGCAGAGGCTCAGTTGCTGGTAGAGGCCACGGGCCCGGGCCTGTTCCAGCATCCTTGGGCTCCCATCAACCCCGTGCAGCCGGAAGAAGCCCTGAGCCTGCAGCTGGGATGGGGGTGGGGGCTCAGTTACGGGGTCCCTGCATTGTGGGAGGGTGCTAGGTCCCGCAGGGGGTTTATTTGGCCCATGTGTTTGGGATCAGTGAGTCTGAGAGGGAAGGCAGGATCGGGGGGGGGGGGTGGAGGGCATGGGATGGGGGGTTGCCCAGGTGGTAGGGGATTTGAGCCATTAGCGAGGGGGTGGTGCTGAGCGGGTAGGGGGCCTGGGGTGGCCTCACCTCCATGGCCACCAGGCCGGTGCCGCAGGCCACGTCCAGGATCAAGGCATTGTGTGGCAGGCCTGGGTGGGCTTGGGTGAGGCAGGCCACGGCGAGGCGGGGGGCGCGGTACTGTAGGGCAGCCACATCCTGGAGGGGCCAGAGCAGGGAGGTGATCCCACCAGTGCCCCCGCCTTTGGGGGACCTTCTGGGGTGTGTGTGTGTGTGTGTGTCGGGTGCTTTCCTACACTTCTGGGGTCAGTGGCAGCCCCCCCCCCCCCCCCCCCCCGGTCTGGGCTGTGGTGTCTGGGTAAGGGGGTCCTGGTCCCTGAGGGCTGCTCAATCCCACTTCACAGGTAGACCCACTGTGGCTCGATGCGGGGCCGCCGGCCCGGGTGTGTTTACCTGGTCGTAGTCCGGGGCCCAGCGGTCATAAAAGTGCAGCTTGCAGGGCAGGTCCTTGATGTCGTGGGAGGCCCCGACCCGGGCCAGCACCTCGGGCAGGCGCCCCGCCTCCTCCTGGGCCATCCGCCCGGCGGGGGTGGGGGGGCACACAGCCCTCCCGCCTCCCACGCTGCCTCAGAGGGGGCTGTCAGACCCCCAGGGCAATCTCATTCCACGGGCGGGGACCCTGAGCGCACAGGCGGGGCGGAGCCGGACAGCTGCACCCTGGAGGCCTGGAGGGGGGGCAGGGCCTGTCCCGCTGCCCCCGGGGGTGCGAGGACACCCAGAGCGCAGGGGTCGGGGGCCAAGGCTCACCGCTCACGTCAACCCACCGGGGTGGGTGGGCGCCGGCACTCAGGGCGGGTCCTGTAGGGCACTCCGGGCCACGCCCCCAGCATGCTCGAGGATTGGCTTTCCGCTGAGGGAGAATACCCAATGAAAGGGAAGCAGTGGTATCCCGCCCCCTCCCCTGCCCCCAGCCAATGAGCTCAAGGCTCTGGGCCCCTCCTCCCGTCTGAGCTTTTGATGGACACCCGAGGCCCTGGAAATGTTTTGTAATCGGGGTTAGTTTATAGGGTAGCCACGTGTGACTGCATTTTTACATTTTATTTTCATAATTCAAACACCTGAGTGTGGCCAGGAGGCAGAGAGAGAGAGAGAGAGAGAGAGAGAGAGAGAGAATCTTCGCAGATGGCTGCACCGGCCATATGGGATGCGGGTGTGACGCCCATTGGTTTGTGGGGGAGGGCCCAGGCTGTGGGTCCTGCCTGGGGTGAGCCTCAGAGCCCCCCTCCCCGCGGTGGTGGTCAGTTTTGGGCACCTGCAGGGCTCTGGGGGATGCGCCTCCACATGGGGGACACTGCGGAGCCAGCACTTTGGGATGCTTCTCCTTAGCGCTGGCCCTGGGGCTGGGGGCCTCGCTCCACGCCACCCAGGCCTCATTCCCCTGCTGGATTGGACCTCTAAGTTCTAAGCGTTTGGAATCCAAAAGGCTTTTCCTTGTCTTTTGCTTTAAGTCATCCCTCCTGGGGTACCCCACCCCCATCCGCCTGCTGCTTGGGGGGGGGAGGGTTGGGGAGCAGGAACTAGTTTGGAGGTGGGCAGGGGTTCTAAGGACGTGAATTCGCGTTTCCAAACTTCCCTCGGATCCCCTAGATGTCCAAGCCGGCAGCGGGGAGGGTCGCAGGTGGCCGAGGGAGGCCCGGCAGGAGGGGAGGGGGGGAGGCTCGTGCTCTGGGGACCGGGCTGTGGGGGGAGGGGAGGGGGCTTGGTGGACTGGCTTTGGGAAGCCCCGCCCCGAGGGCTGGGGTAGGAGGGGCTTGCCCTTTGCTCTTTGAGCAACAGTGTCCCAGCCCAGCGGCAGGCCCAGCCCCCCCCCCCCCTTGTTCCAGTTCCATCGCCGCCCACGCCCTGGTGGCCTCTCTGAGTCCCACGGTGTTAATGCAGCTGACTCCCGGCCCGACCCTCCGCTAAGTCTGGACTTGGCTGTGCTCTTGAAGGCCACAGGCCCCCCCCACCGATCCCACCCCCCCCACTCCCAGATCCACTTGTCACGCTCCGTCTGTGAGCAAGTCCTGTGGTCCCAAGACGCCTCCTCTGCCTCCACCTGCGAGGCTCGGTGCCCCCCAGCGTCTCCTCTGGCCCCGACCTCTCCCCTCTGGCCTCCCTGGCTCCCCCATTGCCCACCAGTAGGCAGAGGTAGATTATTACTTTGAAGCATTTTATGGAAAATTTTAAACACACACAAAAGACATCAGTACAATACCCCATCCTGATATAATTGTTCATCACCATTTCATTAACAAAACGTGCCCAATCAATAATTTTTTTTTTTTGACAGGCAGAGTGGACAGTGAGAGAGAGAGAGAGAGAGAGAAAGGTCTTCCTTTGCCGTTGGTTCACCCTCCAATGGCTGCTGCGGTCGGCGCGCTACGGCCGGCGCACCGCGCTCATCCAATGGCAGGAGCCAGGTGCTAGGTGCTTTTTCCTGGTCTCCCATGGGGTGCAGGGCCCAAGCACTTGGGCCATCCTCCACTGCACTCCTGGGCCACAGCAGAGAGCTGGCCTGGAAGAGGGGCAACCAGGACAGAATCCGGCGCCCCGACCGGGACTAGAACCCGGCGCCGGTGTGCCGGCGCCGCAAGGTGGAGGATTAGCCTGTTGAGCCACGGCGCCGGCCAGAATCAATAATTTTTTATAAATTTATTTACTGTGAAAGAGTTACAGAGAGACAGACAGACACACACACACAGCTCTTCCATTTGCAGGTTCACTCATCGAATGCCCACAACAGCCAGGGCTGGGCCAGGTTGAAGTCAGAAGTCTGCAACTCCATCCAGGTCTCCCGTGTCGGTGGCGGGGACCCGAGCACCTTGGCCACCATCTGCCACCTTCATTAGCAAGAACCTGGATTGGAAGTGGAGCAGCCTGGACTCGAACCAGGTACTTGAACACAGGATGCAGCTGTCCTAGGAGGGGCTTAACTGCTTCTCCTCCACGCACACCTCCCACTTAACAACTTCTTAAAATCTTTCTCCCTGGGGCCGGTGCTGTGGTCAGCGGGTTAAAGCCCTGGCCTGAAGCGCTGGCATCCCATATGGGCGCCGGTTCTAGTCCCGGCTGTTCCACTTCCAGTCCAGCTCTCTGCTATGGCCTGGGAAGGCAGTGGAAGGTGGCCCAAGTGCCGGGGCCCCTGCACCCTCGTGGGAGACCTGGAAGGGACTCCTGGCTCCTGGCTTCGGATCGGCATTGCGGCCATCTGGGGAGTGACCCAGCGGATGGAAGACCTCTCTCTCTGTCTCTACCTCTCTCTACAACTCTGTCTTTAAAATAAATAATACATCTTTTTTAAAAAAAAATCTTTCCCCCTTGCTGGGAGAGATTGGTGTGCCAGAGCAAGTGGAAAAAACAGAGGGCACACAGATACAATCTGACAGTCCTTAATGCCCTAAAGAATTCTCGACCCCCACCCCGAAGCCCAAAGCAGAAGGGTTTATAAAGGCAAAAACCACAAGGCGAGGGGGGGACACATGGTTACTAGGGTCAAGCTGACCTAAGGCCTATGTGAAGCTAAGATCAGTTATAGTCGACAACAGCGATTACAATCTTAACAGTTCCAATTATGATTTTTTAAAAGATTTTATTTATTTGAAAGTCAGAGTTATACAGAGAGAGGAGAGGCAGAGAGCGAGAGAGAGACAGAGAGGTCTTCCATCCGATGGTTCACTTCCCAGTTGACCGCAATGGGTGGAGCTGCGCCGATCCGAAGCCAGGAGCCAGGAGCTTCTTCCGAGTCCCCCACGCAGGTGCAGGGGCCCAAGGACTTGGGCCATCCTCTACTGCTTTCCCAGGCCACAGCAGAGAGCTGGATCGGAGGAGGAGCAGCTGGGACTCGAACCGGTGCCCGTGTGGGATGCCAGCACTGCTTAACCTACCGCACCACAGAGCCAGCCGGTCCCTAAAGAACGTTTTTAAACATTTTCATTCATTGTGGTTAAGAATATTTTGAATTAATGTAAGCAATGACCCTTCCTCATATTTGGCAGTGTTTTTCTTTTTTTCTTGTTTAATTTCGAAGTCTTGTTGGATTCCACGTAAACCGCCTGAAGGCAGTCGGGTTAGAATGACTGCTTCCACACCCTGCTCTGTGAATTAACGGATGTCCTGCCCCGGGCTGATTTCTTTTTGAGAAATTTGCACATATTTGCATGCAGTTTTAGTAAATTGGTAGCTTATATATATTTTTTTAATTTTATTTATTTATTTATTTATTTATTTATTTATTTATTTTGACAGGCAGAGTGGACAGTGAGAGAGAGAGAGCGAGAGACAGAGAGAAAGGTCTTCCTTTGCCGTTGGTATTTTTTTTTTATTTTTAAGATTTATTTATTTGCTTGAAGGACAGTTACAGAGAGGCAGAGGGAGAGAGAGAGAGAGAGAGGTCTTCCCATAGGCTGGTTCACTCACCAAATGGCCACAGCGGTCATAGCTGGGCCAGGCCGAAGCCAGGAGCCAGGACCTTCATGTGAGCCTCTCATGTGGGTGACAGGGGTCTGAACTCTTGGGCCGTCCTCTGCCGCCTTCCCAGGCACATCAGCAGACAGCTGGATCGGAAGCGGAGCAGCCAGGACTCAAATCGGCGCCCATGTGGGATGCGGGTGTCACAGGCAGTGGCTTAACCCACTGTGCCACAGCACTGGCCTGCAGCTTACATGGTTTTAGCAAATTAAAAAGCCCTCAAGTTCCTTTTCATCCACAGATACTGACCTCATCACACACCAGCCCCCAAACGTTGCAAAAGCACAGGGCAGACCCCACCACCTCCCCTGGCAGAGGTCGGCTGGGTGTCCCTGGATCTGTGTTCAGAGCCTGGGTGTCTGCCCCGCCCGTGTGCAGACTCGCCCCTGGGCCATACTCTCGAGCGTTCGCACTGTCCTAGGTACTGGGGATGCATAGGCAAGGGGACCATGCAGCTTCCACACTCTTGTAGGAGTGACTTGAGCACCTGCCCTGGACCGAGGGGGCCACTGATGACCCCAGGCTTACAGAAAACGAAATTGGGGGCTGGTAATGTGGCACAGAGGGTTGGTTAAGCAACTGCCTGGGACACCAGTGGAGCAGCTGCTCCACTTCCCATCCAGCTCTGCTGTGGCCTGGGAAAGCAGTAGAAGATGGTCCAAGTGCTTGGGCCCCTGCACCCGTGTGGGAGACCCGGAAGAAGCTCCTGGCTCCTGGCTTCAGCCTGGCCCAGCCCCAGCCATTGCAGCTATGGAGTAGACTAGAAGACCTTTCTCTCTCTCTCTCTCTCTGTCGGCTTTTCAAATAAATAAATTTTTTTTTCAGTCCGATTGCCCTGGGCTGTGCGGGGACGGGGAAGCAGCGCCCCCTGGTGACGAGAAAGGATAACTGCACCCTCCCGGCCTGGGTGGCTTTGAACCTGGTACCGGTGGCGCAGGAGAGACAAGGGGGTGTGAGGGTAGACCGCCCCCGGCTGAAGGATGTAAGCCATTACGCCTCCATTTCTTAATTCCATGCGTTTCGATGACTCCTTCCACGCACTGCGCCCTGGTCTGGGCACCGGCCTCAGCAGTAAGGTGTACCTTCCTGGAAGGTGACAGGTGGGCTGCC
>CM027397.1:7657214-7694881 GCA_015711505.1 Sylvilagus bachmani
TGACCTGGAGACTGTTCCAGAAAGCCCACCGCTGCAGCCTGGGCTGGCTGCCTGGCCAGGTGCGGGGGCTGGGGCTGGGGGTGCGGGCCCAAGCTGCTGAGGGCAGGCTCCGGGCGCTGCGTGTGGCCCAGGGCTGGGGGGCAGGGTCGGCAGCCTGGCAGTGCAGCTGTGGGAGCTCCTGGGTGTGGGGGGGCCCTCTGCCTGCCCGCTTGCCTGCCGCAGGTGCTGCTGGGGAACCACGTGGTGCTGGAGCTGCTGAGACGGCTGTCCTGGTGGGTGGAGAGCACCACCGCGCTGGCCTCTTGGCACCTGGCCTACCTCGTCACCTGGACCACCTGCCTGGCCTCGCACCTGCTGCAGGCTGCCTTTGAACACACCGCCCAGCTGGCCCGGGCCCAGGAGACCCAGCCCCCAGAGGCCCCCGGACCCCTGTACGAGTCCCCACTCTCTAAGGCTTCCACCCCTGAGGCTGGGCCTGTCCTGCCAGAGCCCGGGCCCCCTGGGGAATAAATGTGTCCCCATCTGCTCTCCTGGTCTGGCCTGGGCTAAGGAACTCCTGCGTCTCCTCCCTACCTGGCTGGGTTGAGGCTCTACATGTGTGGGCATGCAGGGAGGTGTGTGTGCATGCGTGCTGTGTGTACATGCAGAGAAGTGTGTGTGCACATGTGCTGTGTGTGGGTGCAGAGAAGTGTGTGTGCACATGTGCTGTGTGTGTGCAGGGAGGTGTGTGTGTACACGTGCTGTGTGTGCATGCATGGAGGTGTATGTGCACGTGTGCTGTGTGTGTGCAGGGAGGTGTGTGTGTGTAGGGAGGTGTGTGTGCACACATGCTGTGAGTGTACAGGGAGGTGTGTGTGCATGTGTGCTGTGTGTGTGCAGGGAGGTGTGTGTGCACGCGTGCTGTGAGTGTGCAGGGAGGTGTGTGTGCACATGTGCTGTGTGTGTGCAGGGATGTGTGTGTGCACGTGTGCTGCGAGTGTGCAGGGAGGTGTGTGTGCACGCGTGCTGTGAGTGTGCAGGGAGGTGTGTGTGCACACGTGCTGTGTGTGTGCAGGGATGTGTGTGTGCACGTGTGCTGCGAGTGTGCAGGGAGGTATGTGTGCACGCGTGCTGTGAGTGTGCAGGGAATTCTGTGTGCACACGTGCTGTGTGTATACAGGGAGGTGTGTGTGCACGCGTGCTGTGAGTGTGCAGGGAGGTGTGTGTGCACATGTGCTGTGTGTGTGCAGGGATGTCTCTGTGCACGCATGCTGTGTGTGTGTGCACGCTCAGTGGTGCCTTAGAGAGGGAACTCCCCTAGGAGCAGCTTTCCCGTGTCCGATGTCCACCATCCCGACGCTTTCCAGTTTGATTCGAATCTTCCAGCAGCCCAGGCGTTGGGTTTGTTCAGCACCATCTCCCGGGTGAGAGCACTGGGCTCGGCAGGCTGGGCTTGCCCAGGGTTACTCGCTAGTCGTGGGCAAGAGCCAGCTCTCGCTTCCAGGTCTTGTTCTCCGCACCAGTGCCTTTCTTTAGGCCCACGTCCCCTGTCCTCAGGACTGCTGGAGCCCAGGCTTTAGGGGCGACAGGCAGTTAGAGACGCTGGCCTCTGGGGGGTGCTCGGACCTCACGTTTTAGAAACTTAGAGTTTCTTTGAGAAGTAGTTCCTCTCGAGCCAGTTTGCAACTAGTTCATCCATTCCACACTTAGCCAATCATCTACCCGTAATCTGTTCACCCATTCATCTGTTCCATCCAACCACAGATCCAACCACGCATCCATCCACAAATCCATCCACCCATCCATCCACAAATCCATCCACCCATCCATCCAACCACAAATCCATCCACCCACAAATCCATCCACCCATCCATCCAACCACAAATCCATCCACCCACAAATCCATCCACCCATCCATCCGACCTTTCAGTGAGGCTGCGGAAGGTGGAGGGGAAGGAGGTCAACTTTGGGGCAAAACATTTGAAATCCACGCACGTGAGTGACGTTCAAAAAGCTTGTGGAAGATGTGTCTTATGAAAATGTCAAAAATATGTTGTACCAAAATAAACTTACTTTTAATTCCGTTTTTCCCCTGGATTTTAAAAAGAACCCTAAGTGTTTCATTTATGTGAAACATAGGGGGAGGGCGGAGGCTGTGGTGTAATTGGTTAAGCTGCCGTCTGCAACACCAGCATCCCATATGGGCACCGGTTCGAGTTCCGGCTGCTCCACTTCCGATCCAGCTCTCTGCTGTGGCCTGGGAAAGCAGTGGAAGATGGCCCAGGTGCTTGGGCCCTGCACCCACGTGGGAGATCTGGATGGAGTTTCAGGCTCCTGGCTTCAGCCTGGCCGAACCTGTTTGTTGCAGCCATTTGGGAAGTGAACCAGTGGATGGAAGACCTCTCTTGTCTCTCTTTGTGTCTCTCCCTCTCTTGCCACAATTCAAATAAATAAATCTCGAAAGAAAGAAAGAAAGAGAGAGAGTGAAAGCAAGAGAGATGGACCTTCCAGCTATTGGTTCTTTCCCCAGCACTGGGCCAGGTCAAAACCAGGAGCCAGGAACTCCATCCGGGTCTTCCGCATGGGTGGCAGGGACTCAAATACTTGGGTCATCATCTGCTGTCTTCCAGGCTCATTAACAGGAAGCTGGATCTGAAGTGGAGCAGCTGGGACCCGAGCCAGGCTCTCTGACATGATGCAGGTCACCTGCTGAGCCTCAACACCGGTCCCTGTACCCCAGGCGTTTTGGGTCCCCTTGTATGTGACACAGGGTGCTGATAAGACTCTGGCTTAGGCTTATGGTACCACGCCAGGTTCCGATCAGTCCCTGGGGACCTCCCTGTTCTTTCCAGGGTTTGGACAAGGCTTCTTGGTGCATCCACGGGCTGGGGGTGGGGGTAGGCCCCCCAGGAGCTGCCATGGGCTGGGAGGTGACGCCTGCTCTGGGGAGCTGTCCTTGTGACCCTCCAGCCCCTGTCGTCATGTCCCTGGCCATCTGGGATTGAGATCTCACGTGGCCGTGGTGAGCCTGGGGCTGGGGAGGGCTCCAGGCTGGGGCGAGGCTGGGAGGCAAAGGTCATCAAGGGCCGCACCCGGCAGAGGCCTGGGCTCCGGCGCTGGGCATGGGGAGGGCTCTGGCTGCCCTGACAGCGCCACCTGGGTACCTGGCCCGCTCACCACTTGCCTCCCAAATCATTGGCTGCCAGTGGTGACAGGAATGCGATTAAAAAGATTTATCCCTGGGTGGCTTACACATTCTTTAAAAAAGATTATTTATTGGAAAGGTGGAGTTATGAAAGAGAGACAGAAATCTTCTATCCGATGGTTCACTGCCCCAAATGGGCTCAACAGCCCGGGGCTGGGCCAGGCAAAAGCCAGGAGCCTGGAGCTCCATCTGCGTCTCCCACATGGGTGCAGGGGCCCAAGGACTTGGGCCATCTTTCACTGCTTTCCCAGGGCCATTAGCAGGGAGCTGGATTGGAAGTGCAGCAGCCGGGACTTGAACCTGTGTTCTCAAATGGGATGCTGGCACGGTAGGCAGTGCCTTAACCCACTGCACCACAGCGCTGGCTGCAGGAATGCAATTTTGGGGCCTCTCTTGGCGCTAAGGGTCCTATTCCAATACTTAATGGTGAGAGAACATGTCATGGCCAGAAATGGCCATGATCTTGCTTCCAAGGGCTTCCAGCAGTTTGGGAACAGGTCCCTGTGGGGAGGGGTTAGAGCAGATGGGAGGGCTTCCTGGAGGTGGAGGCATTGACCTGGGCCTTGAAGAGAGGAGCGTTCTGGGCTCTGGCCCCAGATCTGACCCTTGCCGTGGGAGTGGAGTCAGGACTTGGAGTCCTTGGCCACTGTTGCTAACCTGTGTCCCAGGCTCTAGGATACAGGCCCGTCCCTGGAGTCGGCCTCTGGAAAGGTGAGGCGGATGGGGAAAGATGATGGCTGCTCCCATTCTGAGCCCACGCCCCAGGGAGGAGGCTGGGGTCGGGAGCAGAGTCTTGGACTCCATGGCTCGTCCCTGCCTTCCTGTGGGACCTTGGATGAGGCTGAACCCTCTCTGTGCAGTGCACGAGGAGGGGGGTGATCCAGCACCCAGGGGACCCCGACACCCCAGGCCTTGCTCCTGGAGGTCCCAGGCGGGCAGGAGAGGCGCTGCACCTGCTGTCCGGCAGAGAGCCGGATCCCTGCACCCCACCCCCCATCCCTGGTGGTTGCTGTGTTTCCAGGCCTCCAAACGGAGTCCCCAAATGGAGGACCAGAGTGTGGGAGGAAGGGAGAAAGACCAGGGTCTGTCCTCGCCTCCCCTCCTAAGGGTGGGCTACAGGCGAGCCTGGGAGCCCTGGGTTTGGATCCCAGATCCACAGTCTCTTGGGCCAAATTACTTAACCCTGGGAGCCTCCATTTCTCCATGTGTGCAGAGGGCACAGTCCCAGCCCCCTGGCCCGCCCAGGCCTGTGCACGGGCAGGACCCGCGGCCCCCTGGCTCCCTCTCCAGGGCTAGCTAGCAGGGCAGTAGGGGGAGGCAGGCTCTTGGTTCTGAGGCCTGGGGTGAGAGCAGCCAGTCCATCCCTGCCCGGCCTGGGAGCGTGGAGGGGAGAAGTGGGGGGCAGTGGGGAGGCCGCGGGCGGGGTGGGGGGAGCCGGCTGGAGGGCTGGCCAGCAGCTTCACGCAATCTGTCTGCTATGCAGTCGGGGCCTGGCCTGTATTTATTTATGCTGAGCGTGTATTTGTATCAGCCCCTTTCTCATTAATAGGGCAGGAAATGGCTGGGATTGTTACATACCTGGCCGCCCAGGGGTCCCGCTCGGCCAAGACACACAGGGACCTGGCCGGCCCTGCCTGATCGCGAGAGGCCCCCTCCTCGGTCTGCCCAGGGCCCTGGCCCTTCCCTGACCCCTCGCTCTGAGCACCCCCCACCCCTTCCTGCAGCTCGCGCTCAGCCCCTGAGCTCACAGTCCTAGGAGAGAGTGCGGCCCCTTTCCAGGTCTCTCCCTGCCCGCCTCCCCCCACCCCGGGAAGGTGGTGGCGGTGGTGGGGGCTGTGAAGGTGCAGACTGGCCTCGGGGACCCCAGCAAGAGCCTTGGGAGAGGGGAGCTGAGACATCTGGGGGTGCCCTGGTGGGGACCTGGGCCGGGGAGTGTCTGGGAGAGACCCCCACCCTGATGATGAGGGTGGTCCCGGGACTCTGCCGCCTGTTCCCAGCCATGGGTGAGCTTGGGCAGCGTCTCCCACGTGGGACCCCCAGCCCGCTACAGGAGGGGATCTCTGTGTTCGCTGTAGTCTGCTGCCTGGCCCCTCCACACTGCCCAGGCTCTGCAGGGGCTGGGGGCTCTTCCTGGCTCACTTCCCCTTCTCTGGCCCTCAAGCGGCGCTCAGAACCCAGCCAGTGGCTCTGTCCAGGCCCCAGCTCTTGGGCCTGGCCCTAGGTGGGGCTGCCAGAGCCGCGCGGCGCACCCCTCCCCAGAGTGCTGGCCTTATAGAACCTACGGCTGCCTCTCCCGGGCCGTCTGGCTGCTCACCCCTCCCCAGGGCCCCTGCTGGGCAGGTTTGACTTCTGCCTGTCCTGGCGCCTGTGGCCCGTGGCACCTGCAGCTGGAAGCTTGGAGGATGGGGGGCTTCCTGCCGCCCTGGCCTCTGCACTGCTAGGATCTGGGTCGGGGCTGGGGAGGGGGCAGCTCCTGACAGTGAGGAGGTGGATGCCACAGGAGGGAGCGGGCGCTTCCAGCTCTCCAAGCTGCAGGACCCCTGGGGGGTGGGAGAGGCTGTGGAGTCCCCAGGCCTCCCCTGTGGCTACACCTTGGCACCCCCTTCCCGCTGTTGCACCTGGCTCGTGGGGGGAGGGGAGGTCCAGGTCCCAGGCAAGAGCCCACCTGGATGTCCCACCCCCGACACCCTGAGGGGCCCCATCAGTGGGCGGCAGTGTCTCCCTTTATCCTCTCATATTCTTTTCTTTCTTTTTTTAAAGATTTATGTATTTGATGGGGCTGGCGCTGTGGCACAGATGGTTATCTGCCGTATGCAGCACGGGCATCCCATGTGGGCACTGGTTCGAGTCCCGGCTGCTCCACTTCTGATCCAGCTCCCTGCTAATGCTCCTGGGAAAGCAGTGGAGGATGGCCCAAGTGCATGGGCCCCTGCACCCGCGTGGGAGACCCAGAAGCTCCTGGCTCCTGGCTTCGGATCAGTTCAGCTCCAGCTGTTGTGGCCATTTGGGGAGTGAACCAGCAGATGGAAGACCTCTCTCTCTTCTCTGTCTGTCTCCATAACTCTGACTTCCAAATAAATAAATAAATAAATCTTAAAACCAAACAAAAATAATTACAGGCAGAGAGAGGAGAGAGAGAGGGAGAGAGAGGCCTTCCATATGCTGGTGTTCACTCCCCAAATGGCTGCAACGGCCAGGGCTAAGCCAGGCTGAAGCCAGGAGCCAGGAGCTCCATCCGGGTCTCCCACATGAGTGGCAGGGGTCCGAGCACTTGGGCCACCCTCCCTTGCTTTTCCCAGGCCATAGCAGGGAGCTGGACTGGAAGTGGAGCAGCCGGGACTTGAACCAGCGCCCACATGGGATGCTGGTGCTGCAGGTGTTGGCTTCACCCGCTGTGCCACAATGCTGGCCCCTCACTGACCTCTTCTGTATCTCAGCCTGGCCACTGAGGACCCAGAGTGTGGGGAGGTGGTCACCTCCGCAGGGCTGGGCTCCCCCACCCTTCCTTTCCTGCGCAGGGCAGGAGAAGTCGGGGGGGGGTCCCCAAGGCAAGGCCGTGTCCTCTGACCCCCCCCCCACCTAGGGCAGGACAGGCCACGCCCCCTCTCTCTGGCCAAGGCCAAGGTCTGAGAGCATCAGGGGTGGGCAAGAGATGGAATCTGGCTCCAAAGCCCCCACCCTGAAGCTGCCTGCATTCTGGGAGACCCCAGACCCTCTGCTCCCACTGGGAGTCCTGTCTGGTGTGTCCCTTGGCTGTGTTCCTGATCCCCAGGGAACTTTGTGAACCTTGGCCCTCTTCTTGGTCCCGGGGGCCAGGGAGCTCCCCTCTGGGGTGCTGGAGAGCCCCCACTCCCCAAGTCCGAGTGGAGTGGGAGGGCCCCTGGGCTCGGTGCTGCAGCTGGAGCCTACAGCCTGGGCTGCCTGCACCGCACACATCTGGGGCCGTGTTCCACCCCCACCCGGCCCACATCTGGAGACCAAAGCCGGCTCGCGGCCGAACACTGAGCATCTGGCCCCGAGGAGCCTGCTCTGAGTTAACACGGCCCATCTGGGCCCCTGGCGTCCACTCCACCCCCGGCTCCGTCTCCTCGGCGGCGGAATGCTGGCCACACAGCGGGGTGGGCCAGGGCCCTGGGGTCGCCGGGCTCGCGGGGTGTCCAGCTGCCTGCGTCCCCTGCCCTGAGGTAGGGGTCCCGTGCTCGGAGGAGTCTACTTCCCTCCTGGGTGACACAGCACACAGGCTTCTCCCCGGGGTGGGGGTGGGCGCCGCTTTGGCAATCGCTTAGTTTTTATGCCATCTGGACACACGCCCCCTGCCAGGAGCGGTGACAGCTGCCAGTCTGCACCACCCCCCCTCCCCCACCGCCCTGGCAGCCCCTTGGCAAGGCTTGAAAGAGCCCCTGGGACTCCCTACTGCACCCGCCTGTCCACCCGTGCCCGGCCTCAGGCACTGCTGGGGGTGCCATCAACCGTGGTGGGGGGGGGACTGTCCCCTGTCCTCTGTCCTTGTTCAGGTCACATGACCGGCCGCGCTGTCTCTGCCCGGGACCCTCTTCCCTGCCAACACCTGTGCCTGGCAGGCCGGTGCCCAGGGCACCCCTGGAATCCGACAAGAGAGGCCAGGAGAACAGCTTGCGCGAGGGAGGGACAAGGGGCTGTGGGGCAGAGACATGGCAGGATGTCTGGTACTGGCCTCGACTGGCTCCTCTTCAGTGGGGTTCTGCCCGCCCCAGACACAAGCCACGCTCACGACCTCCAGCATGGGGGGAGTCTCACGTCGCTGCCGTGTGGGGGTGAGCTCCCCGTCACAATCCAAGCCTGCGAGGCTGCTCTGGGTCCGCAGAGGAGGCGTGTTCCAGCATGGGCCCCCCACCCCCACCGGGCTCGCGACCTTGCTGCGGGTCTGCTTCCCCTGTGCAGAGCGACCTCCGAGGCCCGGGGGTGTGTTTGGGAGATCTGTGGATTCTGAATCCTGCGGTCCAGCTTTATCCCAGCATCACTGGCCCCAGCTGAAAGGAATCAGAGTGGCGTCGCCTCCAGCCAGGCCTCTGGGACCACAGAGCTGTGTCTCCTTATCCATGGAAAATTTGAGTCAACGGACACACAAATAAGAAAAATAACGAGGGCGGACTGAACATCCATCATAGGCCAGCCTCTGTGCTGAGGGCCTGGATGAACGCATCCCAGCTTCCTCCGGGTGGGGAGAGAGGTACGTGGTCAGCATTAACCCATTTCACAGATGGGGAAGCTGAGGCTTAACCTCCGCTCAGCTACTGCGTGGCAGGCTAGGAGTCCATCTAGGCAGTCTGCTTCGGAGCCTGCATCTCCCGCTCTCGCAAGCCAGGGCTGTGGTGGAGGGGGAGAGACAGAGCAGAGATTGACGTGGACCGAGAGACGCAGCCGGACAGCAGGAAGAAGTGTTACTGCGCCCTGGTGGGGAGACGTGGGGTCCAGGGCCGGGGGCAGCCCCCCGCCTTGCCAAGCTGTCCAAAGTTACACAGAGACCAGCTTGGCAGGGATGGAGCTGGGGCCCCAGGGTGGGCTGCTGGGGGCGGTGGGGTCAGCCTTGGGCCCACCCCTGTGGCCCAGTCTCCTGGGGGAACGCTTGACCCTGAGGCTGGGGGGCTGCTCTGAGAGTCTCCCAGGACTTCCAGAGCTGGGGCTGGGGTCTCCATTGGTGTATGTGTATGGGGGCTTCCCTCCTTTTTTTTTTTTTGAAAATTAATATATTTGAAAGGCAGAGTTAGAGAGAGAGGGAAAGACAGGGAGGGGGAGAGAGAGATCTTCTGTCCACTGGTTCACTCCCCAAATGGCTTCAATGGCTGAAGCCAGGAGCCAGGAGCTTCTTCCAGGTCTCCCAGGTGGGTGCAGGGGCCCATGCACTTGGGCCATCTTCCACTGCTTTCCCAGGAGCATTAGCAGGGAGCTGGATCAGAAGTGGAGCAGCCGGGACTGGAACTTGTGCAGGGAGAGGCCTTCCCTAGGAGGTAGTATCCCCGATCACCCTTGGGCAGGGAGGTCCTGCCGTCATCCCCACTTCAGAGATGAGGAACCTGAGGCTGGGAGGGCGAACCGTTTGTCCACTTAGCTGTCCACACAGCTGACAAGTGACTGAACCGAGCTTCAGGTCCAGGGCTGTCTGAGCTCCCGCTAAGAGGGCTGGGAGCCAAGCTTCCCCCCTTCTCCCAGCTCCCGGGGTGGGGGTGAGGCTTCCCAGAGCCCCAGCTTGGGGTCCCCCGCTGCCCAGCCTGGCCTGTGGGGCTGGCCTCTGGCCAAGGGGAGCAGAGGCAGCTTGGGGCAGTGAGAACAATGGCAATGCAGGAGCGGAAGCCTCCAGGAAGCTGGTGTGGGAAGGAGGCCAGGCCAGCAGCGCAGCCCAGACGGGTGGGTCCTGGGGTCCTGGGGTCCCGGGCTGCGAGGCAGAGACAGCCCAGCCATGCCTCCTGTGTGGGCTTGAGGTGCTCTGGCCTGGACCTGCGTGGGGAGGTTGAGGCAGGAAGTCCTGATCCAGGTCCTAGCCCGGGGCCCTGGTGGCTCCTGGCGGCGCCCAGCTTGGGAGTCCTGGGAGAAGGGGCGGTGGGCTGGGACCCCTGTTCAGGGTTTCCCCTCTTGTCCCCAGCAGACTCCTCAGCCCACCTCCCGACCCTGGCAGAGCCCACCTTGCTAAGGATCCCACGCGCGTGTCCACCAGGTGTCCGGGCCACCTGCTCCGCGTCCCTCCCTGGTCCCCAGGGCTTCATCTCTGCAGGCCCCAGGGCTCTGGCTGACACCTGGGAGGAGGTGTCGTGAGCTCCTGGGGGCAAGGCGCTGGCTCTGAACCCCTGTGTCCCCGCAGCCTCGCTCCCTCGGGATCACCACTCAGGGTCATAGCAGGTGCAGCCCAGCTCTTGTCCTCGGGCTGGGCTGAGGTTGCTGGATGGGGGCTGGGTGGGTGGCTCCCGTGTGGGGGGTCTAAGGACAGCCCAGGCTGAGGGGCTGTTGGGAGCTGTTGGCCTGTGGGGTCCCTCTGCTGGGCCAGCAAAGGCAGTATCAGTGTCACTGTAACTCAGCCCAACCTTGGCCAGCTGGGAGAAGGAGGGTGCTCTCAACAGGTGGTGCATTGTGCGTTCTGTCATCCCACGCTTCCGGATGCCTCCTCGGTGCCAGGCCCAGGGCTGGGGAACAGGAGAGCTTGATTGTGTTGCGTCCAGTTCTGGTGCCTCGGGTCCCTCTGCCTTGTCCTGGCCTCAATTTTCCTGTTGGAAGAATGGGTTGACTTTTTTTTTTTTATTATTTGGAAGGCAGGGATACAGAGAGAGAAGAAGGAGAGAGCACTCTTCCACCTGCTGGTTCACTCCCTAAATGGCTGCAGTGGTTGGGGCTGGGCCAGGCTGAAGCCAGGAGCCAGGAGCTTCATCCAGGGGCCCAAGCACTTGGGCCATCCTCTGCTGCTCTCCCAGGTGCACTAGCAGGGAGCTGGATTGGAAGTGGAGCAGTCAGGGCTTGAACCGGTGCCCACAAGGGAGGCTGGCGCTGCAGGCAGACGCTTAAGCCCGCTACGCCACGGCTCCAGCCCCCAGTGGGTTGACTTGAGGCGGACAGTTGGGTGGAGCCCCGCTCTTGCCCTTCGCCTCTGGTTTCCTCCTGTGCTGGTCAGCAGGCTGCGACCTCGCCAGTTTCTCCTGCATCCTGGCCGCTCACCCAGGTCCTGGGGATGGGGGATTGAGTGGGTGAGTGGGGTGCCTCCCTGTCTCCTGTCTTCCAGCCCAGGGCCATGGTGGGTGTTGCTTAGGGAGCAGTTCCGCCAGACAAACCAGGTCAGTCCACAGACAACCCAAACAATAAGGAACCATTACGAAACCCAGATCGGGAGAACGAGGCCACTCGGAACTCCTCCAGGCCAGGGGGCGGCGAAATTGGGCCAGGTCTGTGGGTCAGAGCCCGCCTGGCTGGGGCTATTTTTGTGCCGTCTGGGGGGGTGGGGGGGACTGACGACATCCCAGCTGGTTGCACCAAAACACTTTCCCCTTAAGCCTGGGCTCCATGTGGTTCAAATTCATTGTCACTTTAACTCATCACTCAAGGCTCTGGGTTGCACCCCCCCCCAACACGCGATCTCTGTAGGGCTGGCGGGTGTGGTGGGCGTGAGGGGCTGTGACAAGCCAGCTGGCTGCCTTGCCCTCAGCTGCCCCCAGCCGTGGGGCCCCTTTCCCTCCCAGCCTTGGGGTCCTCGGAGGTAAGACATAGGCGAACGATGTCCCAGGTCCAGTCCGGAGCCTGGGGGAAGGGGTGGGGTGGAGTGTCACCAACGCTGTCCCCTGCTGCTGGAAACAGGAAACTGACATGGCCTAAAGGTCTGAGCACAGCAGTGTCCGGGAGTCACCTCTTGGGAGGGCCACAGGGGCACTGTGTTAGTGCCAACAGGCAAGGAGCCCATCCCCCTTTGCTTCCTGTTGCTTTGACACCTGACGTCCACCGCCTCAGGGCCAGTGAGCTTGACAAGGTCAAGATTGGAGAGAACAGGAGTGGGGGGGCAGGGGAGGGGGGCTCAGGGTCTTTATCAGACATTGGTGGGGGGACGGGGGTGGGGTGCAGCTCTGGTTTTGCAAACTGGATGCTGATCCTGTGGCTTCCGAGGCAGGGTGGCCATAGCAGCAGGTGCATTGGATGAGGGGCTGTCTAGACCATCCCAACTACATGTATACCTATCTCCTGAGCCCTTAGGCCAGCCACACCAGGCTGGCTGGCTGCAGGGCTGGAGGGGGTGAGCCAGCCGGGCCCACATGGAGCCGTGTGCCCTCTGTGGGTCACTTTGGGCAGGGAGAGGTGGATCCGTAGCACCCCCAGCTCTGGACTGGCCAGGGAACCTGTGAGGAGCAAATGCTGGTTGAGCGAATTCACGCAGCTGGTGCAGGAGCGAAGGCCGTTATCTCCAGAGGTTCCCAACGCTGAGACTGGCAGCCTGGCGTTGGTGTGTTTCGCAGCCACGGAGACGGCTCCCTTCTGGATTTGGCCACAAAGAGGAACCGGGGACCCCTCCGTGGTGGAGAGAGGAGGGGGGTGGGGTGAGCCCCCTGCTGGGCCGAGCTCTGGAGACCCAGGGGCAGCAGGGAGGAGCCTCAGGAGCTGGCTTTCCTGGGCAGGGCTGGCCAGTTCCTGAGCCACAGTTGTTTGGGTACAAACATTTCCCTGAATTGTCCGGGCCTCAGAAGGGAGCCAAGAGTCTCCGTGGGCAGGAGGGAGCCGCGGCAGAGTTGCTCTCTCTTCCACTCCCACAGAGGGGGCAAAGGAGGGGCTTGGTGGGGGCCATCCCAGGCCCTGGGGGCTGCAGGGGAGCTGGGCAAGCAGAGAAGCCAGGCACAGACACGTGTTGGTCTGCGAATTCGAGTCCAGGTTCCCCAGGGGATGCTGGGAGATGCCTGCCAGCGCCACCCCCCTCCAGCCGGTGGGGACCCCCGTCTTCCCTGCCTTTGTTGCTCAGCTAAGTCCTCCGGGACCCCTGCGGGCTGCCCCCTTTTCTGGGGACAGTGCCTGCAGAGAAAGGGACATTGTGCTGAGCCCCGGAGGGTCTCCCGGATCGCCGATGCTCTCTCCCTCTCTCTGCCCTCGCAGTCTTTTGACAAAACGCTCCTTTGTCTTCTGCTTTGCCTCCCCAGAACCCTGGGCAGACCCTCTTTGCAGTGTTGGAGGGGGTTTTCCAGGGGTGCCCCATGGGCTGTTGTTTTGGGGGAGGGAATGGGTCCTATGTCTGGTCAGCCTGGGCAGACAACACTGCATCCAACAGAGCCAGGCCGGCTTCCTTCTTGCAGGACTTCGCAGGGCCTTTCCTTTTTATTTTTTTTAAATATTTATTTTTATTTATTTGAAAGGCAGAGTTACAGAGAGAGGCAGAGACACACACAGAGAGAGAGAGAGAGAGAGAGAGAGATCTTCCATCCGCTGGTTCACTGCCCAGATGGCCGCAATGGCTGGAGCTCCACCCATCTGAAGCCAGGAGCCAGGAGCTTCCTCCAGGTCTCCCACACAGGTGCAAGGGCCCAAGCACTCAGGCCATCTTCCACTGCTTTCCCAGGCTATAGAAGAGAGCTGGATCGGAAGTGGAGCAGCCGGGACTCGAACTGGTGCTCATGTGGGATGCCTACCTGCTGCTCCGCCATGCGAGCCCTGGAGCCTTTAAATTGTGAACAGGGATGTTGACCTTCGAAGGGGGATGGGCAGCATTTCACAGACTTCCTTGGCACCAGCGTCATTTTCCCACAGGGGACATTTGGCAAGCTTGAGGCATGCAGGTTGAGGGGACACTCAGGGGCACAGCTGGACTTGGAAGGCCACGTCCCCCCCAGTGGGGGTGGCAGCTGCGGGTGAAGACACTTCTTTTATGTCGAGTGGGAAATCAGTCTATCAGTGTTGGGCAGGGGTGGCCCGTGAGTTTCCCTGGTGTGGACATGTGTTGTGTTCCCTGGCCTTGGGGGGACACATGCTAGCAGGTGGATGGAGTGAGCAGGTCAGGACAGACTGTCAGTCTCTCTGACTTGTTCTGGAAAAATGAGCCATAGTGAGGCCACCTGCAGCCAGACCCTGGCAGCTGCCGCAGCCCACGGGACTCAGCCACACAGCTGCGCTCCAGTTCTGGACAGACCACTTCCCCTTCAGGAGGGCTCTCATTCCAAGACCAGATTTAGGGCGGCGTGAAATAGACACAGAACCTGCTGGATCCTCACGTTGCAGCTTCCGGTCCCCTCCCCACGGCTGCAGCCCCTAGACCTCTTCCCTCACCCCCGCCCCACCCGCCCCCACCGCGGCGCTGGCTCCCAGGGCCCAGCCTGGCCTCCGTTGGGGCGCGGGGGGGGGGGAGTCTGGAGGAGCCAAGTTCAATGTGCTGGTGACCGGCACCGAAGCTGCTGTCCCAGTTCCGTGTTTCTGCCAGGGTCCCTCCTGTTAGTTCTTCCCCAGCACGAGCCGAGAACATATCCTCACCGGGTGTGGGGACCCTCCCCCCCCACATACCCTGCCTGGCTCCAGGTCTCCTTGGCCCACGGGACCCCAGCTTTATCACTTCTTTTTAAATTCATGGATTGAAATTTATTTTATTTATTTTTTTAAAAAAGATTTATTTGAAAAGCAGAGTTAGAGAAAGGCAGAGGCAGAGAGAGAGAGAGAGAGGAGAGGTCTTCCATCCACTGGTTCACTCCCCAATTGGCTGCAACAGCCAGAGCTGCGCCGATCTGAAGCCAGGAACCAGGAGCTTCTTCTGGGTCTCTCACGTGGGGGAGGGGCCCAAGGACTTGGGACATCTTCTGCTGCTTTCCCAGGCCATAGCAGAGAGCTGGATCAGAAGTGGAGGAGCCGGAACTGGAACCGGCGCCCATATGGGATGCCGGGACTATAGGTGGAAGCTTTACCCGCTACACCACAGCGCCAGCCCCCAGCTTTGTTACTTTAAAAAATGATTCATTTATTTAATAAAAACACAGAGTGACAGAGGACGAGGGAGAGAGATCTTCCATCTGTTGGTTCACTCCCCAAGTGGCCCCAACAACCAGGGCGGGGCCAGACCAAAGCCAAAGCCAAAACCAGGAGCCAAGAGCCAGGAATTCCACCCTGGTCTCAAGCACTTGGGCCATCTTCCACTGCTCTCCCAGGTGCGTTAGCAGGGAGCTGGATTGGAGCGGAGCAGCCAGGACTCGGAACACAGCCTTGCAAGCAGTGGCTTAACCCACTGAGCCACAGCGCCAGCCCCTGGTGCCGGGCTCTGGCTGGACTTCTTTGAGCCTGGCTGGCTGTTGGCTAGGCTCCCTGCAGGTGTTTGCCCCACCCCAGAGGGAGCCAGCGCCCGGCTTTCTCTGTCCTGGGCAGCAACACCAGCCAGGGAGCCTCTGTGAGTCCGGGGACAAAAGACCATGTCCATTCATTCAACTCCATCTTGGGTCTGTCGACACCGAGCTGAGCGAATCTCCCATGTGAGTGTGTATCACAGTCCCCTGCAGTGCTGGTGAGATAAAACAGACCACAGAGCTTCCGGGCCAGAGCCTGTGAGCCTGGGGGCGGGGCCTTTTTTTTTTTTTAATAACATGTGTCAGGTGAGGCTGGTGCTGCCCGCCCAGGGGACCACACTAGGAGAGCATCAGCCTCAAGCCATGATCGGCTGTTTGCTCCCACACGTGGCCCGACTTATCAGGCACTGAAGCAAGAAGACCCAGACCTCGGGGAGGCGAGAGGGGCAGCATTGCCAAAAGGCAGACAGAGCCCCCCCCCACGCCCCGGAGCAGGGAAGGGGCGCCGAAGTTGGGGTTTGGAATAGGATGGGCCGGGGGCCTGGTGCACCTGACCCGCGGGCTGGGACCCGTGGCTGGGCAGCCGCCGCCTGGCTGGCTGCCGCGGCACATCTCTGTTTTCCTTCCCAGCTCTCATCCTCCCCGAGCTGTCCACACCCCCTCCCTGCCCGGCGGCCCGGCCCGTCCGCTGGCCTCTGCACAGCACATTCCTGGGGGCTGACCTCTTTTCCCGGGGCTTCAGAACACGTTCATTCCCGCAGCAAGGTGGGACTCGGGGCCGGGGCCAGGTGCAAGTGGGGCTCAGGCAGGCCTCCCGGGGGTCCCGGCCCGCCGCCCTCCAGAGACCACCCAAGGGGAGATCTGAGTTTCCCCTGAAGTTGGGGGGCTCCTCAGGGCTTTCTCCCCAAGCCCGCACCTCCCGCAGTCAGCCGAGGTCCAGAGCCTGGAGGGGCGTGCCTTGCCCAGCATGCATCCCAGCCCCACGTGTGGCCACACAGGCTGTGCCTCTGCACATGGCCTGCAACCCACGAGGGGCTGGCTCAGTGCTGGCTCCTCGTTCTCTGGGGATCATTTCTCTCTGCAAAGTTCCTAAGGAGCAGGGGCGAAGAACCTGCGCCCCCTCCAGGCCAGCCCTGCCCTGCCCAGCCCCGCCCAGCACTGCTTTCCCCCACACAAAGGCAAGCAATCTGGATAGGAAACACCTGAGGCTGGGAGGGGCCGTGCTGGCCAGGTGACAGGGGTCTGTGTCCCCTCTCGTCCCGAGTCCCAGGCGCTGCTGGTGGCAAAGGGCCCCAGGGTCCGTGTCCTGCTGTCCTGGGGTCTTTCCTGGGCTGTCAGTGCTGGGTCAGGGCTCCGCCTGGGGGTCAGGCTCCATCCAGGGCCAGGGTTGGGATCAGGGCTCAGTCTACAGTTGGGATTCAGGTCAGAGCTGCCTGCGTTGGCCTCGGGGCCAACTTGTATTTCCATTGTTGGAGCTCAGTCTGAGGATAGAGGTGGGGTCGGGCTCGGGGCTCAGTCTGGGGTAGGGATGGGGTTCAGTCTAAGGTTGGGATCGTGGTTAGTTTGGAGCCAGGTTAGAGTTCAGTCTGGGGCTGGGGTCAAGGTCTAAGACAGGTGCTGGGTTCAGGGTTAATTCTGGGGTCAGGGTTCAGTCTAGGGTGGAGGTAGTTCTTAGTCGGGGGCCAGGGATTGGAGTCATACTCAGCCTGGGTTCAAGGTCAGACTCAGCCAGGGGTCAGGGGTCTGATGCAGCCCAGGGTCAGAGGGGCTTCAGCTCGGTCTGGGGTTGTGACTGAGCACAGCCTGGTGTGTGTGGGTAGGTATCCCGGTGCCTTTGTGGCCAGGTTCAGCCACATTTGTTAGGACAGGAGCCCTGTGTGGTGCTGATGGGGGCAGGGAGGAGCCCTGGCCCCTCCCCACTGTGTGTGCACCCTGGCCCCAGCCCCCACAATCAGCTGGTCCCCGACTCCGCCAGCCTCCTAAGGGCCCCGGGAGGGGCCAGGGTGGGATGTAGAATGAGGGGCTGCTTCCGCTGGGGTCTCTCTGCAGCCGAACGTGCCCTGGGCGTACGAGAGAGTGTCTCGGGGCCTCAGTTTCCCCATTGGAGAGAGTCAGCATCTGGGGGCTTGGGCTGCACTCTAGACACTTAGACTGGCCCTTGGGACTGGAGTGGGGGGCACTGCAGGAGCTGTGGCCTGGAGCAGTGGGATCGGGGTGGGGGCAGGGAAAGAGGGGTGATAGGTCAGGGCTTCGTGGGAGCCCTGGCTTGAGGGTCTTAGCCTTAGAGCCACTCTGTCCCCACATGGCTAACAGTGCCCCCCCCATCATAAGGGCATTCCCAACCGGAGCCCCCTGGAGCACTTGGGGTGTAGCTTCAACATTAGGGCTCGGCAGGGGGCTGGGGGCAGCATCATAACCCCGCCCCATCCTCCTGATGCCCCCAGCCCAGTCCGGTGAGTGCACCTGTTCTCCCGCCCGCAGGGTCCCCGGGCGGTGCCGGTGGGAGCTTCTCCAGTGCGCTTGCCTTCTGGTCCTCCTCCTCCTCCTCCTCCTCCTCCTCCTCCTCCTCCTCCGGCCCTCTGGGCTCAGCCCCCTGATGTGGCCTCCTCCTCTGAAAGCCGCAGACACAAAAGAGAACCCCGGATTGACGTCAGGGCGGGCGCCCACGGGGCCTCTGTCTCTCCCGGAACCTTGGCCGCGCTGCCGCACATCGGATGTCTGTGGTTTTGAAAAAGGTGAAAACGGGCCCTGGCCCTACCTCTGTCTGGAAGGTGGGCCATGGGGTCCCTGGGCCCGGGGTTGGAGGCGACTGCCGAGCCCTCCCCTCCCCGATGTTTCTGGGCACGGCAGTTTCTTCCTGCCCTGTTCCTACTGCGGTCCCGGGCAGCTCCTGGTCCCTCATCCCTGTTCCTCCCTCTCTGCTGACCACAGTCCCATGCCAGTGCCGCTGTCCAGACCCCGAGTCTACACGGATCTCTGGGCACCACCGCCCTCCCCGAGCCTCAGACCATCCTCCTCCTCTTCCTTGTCTTCCTCCTCCTCCTCCTCGACCTGGCCCCAGCCCCCGCCCCAGCCTGTGTTCCGTGAGCCTCCGCAGGGTCAGGCTGCACGAACACCTCCTTGTCCTGCGCATGCTTTGCCCACTCTTCCCTGTGGACGCTCGAGCTGTTGATTTCCGGAAACCCGGCTGCAGCATCCGCTGTGGCCGCCGGGAGCAGCTGGGGAGATAGACCGGGACGGTTCTTGGAAGAGGCCGCGGCCCGGCATGTGCGCCCCTGGTCAGCATGACCTGCTCCGGCCAGAGGGTGGACTCTCCGTGCTGAGAGAGACGCCTGCGACGGCCAGGCCCTCTGGGGGCCAGTGCACCGGCCCCAGGTCTCCCGAGGGACCAGAGCCCCCTGTCCCCCACCCACAGCTGCTGCCTTGCCCTCCACCCACAGTTGGATTTCCAGCCTCGACCTGGAATCCTTGCGCTCTGTTGCTGCCCACGGCCACTGTGGGTCTTGGTTCTACAGTTGCGAGTCTGCACTGGCCTGCCTCCAGCCAGCGTTCCCCACGTCATGGTCAATCTGACCATGACCTTGACCTGCTTAATCCCCGCAGGTTTCCATCGTTTTGGCCCAGGGTCCAAGCGCAGATGCTGGCTCTCCACATCTGGGCTGCCTGTCCCCTGTCCGTTCGCTGCTGCTCCACTTCCTGTTTCTACTGCAAACCTCCCAGCCCAGCCCAGCCAGCAGTAACCTGCTCCCCACCCCGCCCGGCCCCGCCCCAGGTGCCCCACCAGGGACTCGGAGCCTCCGTCAGCTGATACTCGGCATCTGGACAGCCCTGAGATGGCCGTCAGAGCCCTGTGCGTCGGAGCTGGCAAGAGCTGACATCCTTTGTCGCCCACTACACGGATGCGGCTCCCGAGGCCTGGGAGTGCAAAGGGCAATTCTGAGGTCGCGCGGGCCTCACAGCTCACCCCCAGGGCCTCCGAGTCGCCTCTGTAATGTTCCCTCTGTTGATCTACCGTGGTCTCTAGCTAAGGGCCACTCAGGTGCCCTCAACCAAGGGCTTGCCCCTAGAGGAGGACACCTCTTCCAGGCAGTCATCATGATTTCTCCACAGTCCCCCAGGTCTCTGAGCCACGGCACTGGCTGGCTGTCCCGCTGTCTTGGCGTTGGCTTCCTTGTGTGGTCCCCATGAGCCCCAACCTTAGAGGTCTGTGTTGAATCCCTGCCAAGGCAAAGGTACTGAACTTAGTGATTTCAGAGGCTCTGTTTTGAGCCCAGGGTCTTGGCAGCCTCCTGCTGCCGACACAAGGTAGGGTTGCAGAAACTCGGGTCCTGGGTGAGAATCCTACACCAGGGCACTCTGTAAACGGGGAGGGGGGGTTCAAGGAAGCTGCACATGGGGCTCCGAATGGATCTGGCTTCCTCCGGACGTTGCTAAATGCGACTGTGGCCTCCCAGGTGCGTGTGCTAAGCTGCCTAGCCCCATGCAGGTGGATGTTCAGAAACGACTCCCCCACAGCACCCCGCACGGTACAGGGGTGGGCAGATGACCATGCGTGGCGCCCTGCCGGGGAACGTGGCAGGTGTCTGGACACCGCGTCCCCAGGCGACTTGTGCACGGGCAGCCTTCCCAGCAGCTCACACTCCGTTCCCAGCCGGTCCTGCTGCTGCGCGCCACCCCCCTCCCCGCTCTGGGATGGAAGGGGCGGGGGGCTGCCTGGCACGGGCCCAGCCTGGCCGGCATCCCACCCCATGTTTTGTTCACAGAGTTTGGAATGTCCTGGGACGCAGAGCGCGGCTCCCTGGGGGAGACACTGGTGCCATCGCCTTGATCTCATTACTGGACAGGTCTCTCTCCATTCCAGCTCGGGACTCGGCAGCCTCCCAGCCGCAGCTGCTGCCAGTCCCAGTCTGTCTGCGTCTGTCCCAGCGCTGGCAGCCAGGATCCTGCAGCTGGGAACCGGCGGGCTTCCCAGGGGAGGCTTCTTCAGCCCGGCTGCGTGGGTGCTGGGCACGCCTCCCGGCTGGAACTCCTCAGACTGCTTTCAGCTGCCTCTCTTCACGAACTCCTTTGCCCGTGACCCGCTGACTCTGGCCTTGAGCTCTGCTCTGAGACTTGGGGACTTGAGAAGGGCCCGGGCATGCCAGCTGCCCTGATTTCTGGGACAGATTATGTCCAGGCTGGAGCCGTGCTCAGCGTGCAGGGGTTGCAGAGGCACAGAAAGCCATGCGTGCGCGCGCACGTCTGCATGTGTGTGTTCACACATGTATGAATGCGTGCACGCATGCACCTGCACAGGAGTGGGTTTTACCTGAGCCCCCGCTTTTAAATAGCCCCAGACTTGGGGGCCACACATGGGGTTGATTAATTGCAGGTAGGATGAGACTGGAGGAAGGGCCAGGCTTGGGGAGGACTTGGTAAGTCCCCAGCTTCCTTGCACCTGTCCAGGCTGGCCTCCACCTGGCCGGAGAGAGAGAGAGAGAGAGAGAGAGAGAGCGAGCGAGTGAGCGAGCAGCTACAGCCCATCTTGTGGTTAGCAACGTGTCTACATGCTTGTGGGCACATCCCAGGGTTCTGGAAGGAGCCCCATCCTTACCTGGGCAGCTACACAGCTGATAGCTCAGCTCACCTCATCAGCCACTCTGGGATGGCTGGAAAGGTCAAGGGCACCTCTTGGGGGTGGGGAAGGGAGAGAGGGGGGACGGAGGCCCCTTGTGGTCTGCCCACAGCTTGGGCAATCCCCGCCTGGATGTAGGTCAGCACCCGCCCCAGGCTGGGGCAAACTCTTCTTTTCCACATCATTAAGGAGGAGACTAAATAAGCGAGTCCCTTCGGGAGGGCCCCCAGCCCCCCAGGCAGCCCGGCTGCGGCTATTAATATTCCCCGTGTTTATGACCTCCTGGCCCTGCCGACAAACTCGCCTCTCGAGCTGTTGGAATTAATTTTGTGAATCAGAAAGCAGGCGGGTGGAAGAGTGAAGGGTGTTACAGTCCAGGCCGATGACATCTTACCCCCCCCCCCCCGCCATGGCGGTCCCCCTCGCTAATTCTATAAAACAGTCTGTGTTGTCCAGCCCGGCCCCGGGCGCAGGCTGCCTCATGCCTGTGTTATGTTCAATCCCCCCGGGACGGGGCTGGCCACAGCCCCGATGATTCAAGCCCCCAGATACCTTGTACTGATGTCAGTGGGAATGGCGGCCTCGGGGCCCAGGACCTCCTGACCGGCCGCCTGGGCCCGCGCCCTGCACGGGGCTTGGCCCCAGCTCGTGCCTCCCCGTGACCTTCGCATGGACGCGGCCCTGCTAGGGAGGGAGGCTGGGGCTGGACAGCCTCTCCCTCTCGCTGTCCCCGTGCTGAGAGCTGCCCGCCCTGGCGCCGGGCCGTTCCCGGCCGCTCCCCCTCTACGACCCCCCCGCCCTGGCCTCCTTGGGGTTTCGAGGACTTGTTCTAAAATTAATATTGGGGAATTCAGGGAATTTGGGAGTGAGTTCCCACAGAACCACGGCTACCCCAGGGCCAGTGTTTCTGCTGCCTCCCGCCCGCCCTCCACTTCTCCATCCCCTCATCTCCTCCAAGGGCAGCTTGTCTCCAGGCACCTGCAAAACCCAGGCCAGGCCGCCCACCTGCTGTCCAAGGGGGTCTTCAAAAAGTTCGTGGAAAACACGAGTTCTGGGGGAAAAACTATGCGTGGATTTCAAAGCTTTTTGCACCAACATAAATTCATCTATTTATCTGAGAGGCAGAGAGAGAGAGAGAGAGAGAGAGAGAGAGAGATCTTCCATCTGGTTTGCTCTCCAAATGCCCACAACGGCTGGACCTGGGCTGGGCTAAAGCCCGGAGCTGGGGAATTCAATACAGGTGCCCAACTACTTGAGCCATCAGCATCGGTAATAATAGCAGGAAACTGGGGTCAGGAGCCAGAGCTGGGGATCGAACCCTGGCTCTCCCGGTCCAGGATGCAGGTGTCTTATGCATGAGGCCAGGTGCCTGCCCTCCACGTCTCCTTCCGTTCGGTTTCCAGCGAGCTTGTAAAGGTCCCCTCGGGCGTTGGGGCAGGATCTTCCTCCCTCGCACTCCCACCGCGGAGAATGCGCCAAGAATCTTTCACACGACAGTCTCCTCAATTATCCAAGCCATGATTTGCAAGCACTTTCTCGTTCTGCGTCTTCTCCTATTCTCGACCGTGTCTTTTGAAGCACACGTGGTTTTAATTTTGACGAAGTCCAATGTATCTCTTCTTTCCTCTGTAGTTTGTACTTTTGCCATCGTCTCTGCGAGACCATTGCCAAATCCGAGGTCGTGAAGATTTGCTCAGATGTTTTATGGCTGCAGCTCCTACACTGAGGCCTTCAGTCCATTTTGAGTTAACTTCTGTGTATGGCGTGAGGTAGGGGTTTAGCTTTATTCTTTCCCGTGTGGAGACCCTGCTGTTGAAACGGCTGTTCTTTCCCTACTGAATGTTCTTGTTGTGGTTGTCAAAAGCCACCTGTCCATAAACATGATGGTCTATTTCTCAGCCCTATTGCATTGACTGTATGGCTACCTTAAATTAAAAAAAAAAAATTTTTTTTTGGAGGGAGAGAGAGACCTTGAGATTGCATGCACCAATTCACTCTCCAAATGCCTGCAACAGTCAGGGTCAGTCCAGACCAAAAGTCAGGAGCCCTGGTGACCCCCTCGAGGGTCTCTCTGCTGGGACCAGCCTCCTCCTGGCTGCCCGTACAATCCTCCCACGTCTGACCGAGTCCCTCCCTCTCATGCAGCACCCCGTGGCTACCCCTGGCCCCCACGAGAAGACCGTGGGCTCCTTGAAGATGTGTCAGGTTCACTCAAGACCTCAGCTGCCAGCCCTGAGCTGACCACACTGGTGGGCCCTTTCCTGCAGAGATGTCCCAGACGTTGTAAGGTCAAGTTCAAGGGAGACTCCAGAGCAGCCCCACCACCACCACCCGCACCGTCTCCCTTCCACCCACTACACCTGCTGCATCTGCATCCTCTCATTTACCAGGCATCTTCTCAGATGCCTCCCACGCCCTCCCCTCACCCACTTCCAAGTCCCACGGGTTTTGGGCTTGCCCTCCCCTAGTCACCTACTGCTGCTTCATCCTGGCCGGATCACAGGCCACTGGCGCGGTCTTCCTGTGACCCGAGTCCTCTCGGCTCTACTAGGAGCAGGTGCTGGGTGCAGAGGCTCTCCCTTGCTCTGCCTGCGTGGCACCTGCTCTGAGGCCCCCTGTTCTCCCCTGCGGGAGCCCCAGTTCCGGGCTTCCCTGGCAGCCTCCGGCTGGCTCATGTCCAGGGCCCCCTGTCTTCACAGCCGCACCCCTGCCCCTCCAGGTGCAGCGCCCCCTGCTTCCGGGTGTCCGCCACAGCGGCTGTCCCAACACAGAGCGGAGCTGAGCCCGCAGCACGGCAGCCATCAGCAAGTCTTTGCCGCACACGGGGGTGTGGGTGGGGGTGTGGAACTGAGCTGCACCTCCCAGGTGGCTGAGCGGTGCTGGGGAACGCCCCCTGCCCCACAGGCCGGTCTCCATGGCAACCTCTTCCTGGCGCCCCCCTCCCCTCTCCCCTGGCATCTCACAGAGTCCCTGCCCTGCCTGCTCCACCCTGGCTCCTGCTTCGCACCCCCAGCCTTGGCAAGTGAGCTCAGTGGCCCCATGCGACCACCCATCTCCCCCGCTGGACCGGGACCCCTCGTGGGCGCGCACTCGGCCCCACGCAATGGGCCAGGTCCACGCGTGCTTCCTGTGGACATCTGCCGAAATCGCCTTGCCCTCGGCTTTCCGTGCCCTGAAGGTGAGCCCTGCTTTGGGGGCATGATGGGATTGCCCTGCTGGAGGCGGGGTCTTATCCACAGGGCAGGACCTAGGGCCTTCTGGGAAGGGAGAGGGGACATTGGCTGGGCTGGGAGAGATGGGCCCCGGCCTGGGAGGTGTCCGTCATGAGTACCCAGCGCCTGAGCCCAGGTGCCCGGCCTGGCACAGCACCTCGAACCCGCACCGGGACCCCCGGCCCTGGCGGCTGTGCCACTCCTCGGGGTCTGAGCTCCGTGCTCCCCGTGCTGGGTCCCTGTCTCCGCCCCGCCACTGTACCTCCTGCCAGCGCTAATCGCTTCCATCTGCCCACTGACTCACGGGGCTGTCAAGGTTCTAGAACTTTCCAAACTCCTCCCCACCCTGCCCTTCCAGGCTACTTCCCCTTCTCTGGTCCTCCCTGGCAGCACCGCCCCCTCCCCCATACACCCACCAGCTGCTCCGTCCCATGTGCGCTGCAGGGAGTACGGGAGTGGGTGGCAGAATGGGGCTTCTCTCACCCCTAGACTCCTCCCCCTCCAGCAGCAGAGATCAGGACGGCTGGAAAAGTAGAGTCAGAGGCACCATCGAGACAATCTGCCCATTTCACAGACAGGGAAACTGAGGCCTGGAGGCACTAACTGGGCACGGCGGAGGACCCAGGCCCAGCTGTCACTCTCCCTTCCACTCCTAGCTCTCCCGTGGGGCTGTGGGACAGGCAGTTTCTGTCCTGGCCTGTGCTTCCCTGGGGACCAGGGCCACTTGGTGACCACGAGGGGTCTCCCCCTGCCTCCCTCGCTCCTGGCCTCTCCCCAGCCAGCCCCCTCCTCCCCAGCTCCCCCAGGATCAGTGCTGAAGGAGTGTTTGTACCTAAACACCATTTCCAGGGCAACGTGCATTCCTGGGGGGTGGGTGTGAGGGGGTGGGGCAGGCCCTGGGTTTATGGGGCCCGGGGGGTGGTGGAGGGTGGGGGTGCATGGGACTGGCAATGTCCCCATTTCCTCAGCCCCTCCACCCCCCGGAGGCTCCTCTTCCCTCTCCTGCTCTCAGGGAGGAAGTCAGAGCTGGGACCACCGCCCAGATCTACTTCTTCCCACGCGGCCCCCGGCTACAGCCACCAGGCAGTTCTCAGATCGGGTCCGGGCCTTGGGCCACTCTAAGGCCTTGCTGGGTCGGTGGGAGGTCACAGGGCACAGTTGAGGCGATGACAGTGACATGGCAGAGTGGCAGGGGATGGGGATAGGGAGGGGACGCTCTGTCCCCTTTTCTTTCACTGTCCCTCAGTCTTACTAAGTCCCTTCCCACAGCTAGACCCCTCTGCCCAGCGCCCTGGCTGACAGGCAGGTGGGCCCTGCGAGACACAGGCTCCCCAGGGCTCCGTGTGGCTGGGTCCTTCCAGGGCCTGGCCTGGGAACGAGCATTTCCCAGGGAGTCCTCCAGCCGGCTCCCTGTCCGTGGCATGCTGGGAATGCAGCCCTGCAGCCCTCCAGGCGGGAGAGGTGGACTTTTAAGGACTGACTAGGGAGCGAGCCGCGTCCCTGGGCTCCGGCCGGCCAGACTGAGCTGTCCTGAGATCTGGCCCGGCGCGGGTGCTGGCGGCGGGGGCTTGGCTGGGCGCCCCGGTGGGGAGAGGTCTCGGCACTAGGATCAGGAATGAAGCTGGCTGGATGTGAGCCGTGTCTGGCTGGGCTCCGGCCCCCATCTCATTCCTCACTCTGGGACCCCTGCCCCTCTCCAGCGCCGGGTGGCTGCAGGGAGGGCTCAGGGCTGGGAATTTGGGGGCCTCTGGTTTGAATGCCCACCCTGAGCTGAGGGTCTGCAGGTGCTGAGGGGGCCCAGAGGTTGCAACCATGACCAGGACCACAGCCCTGGCTACATTGCACCAGGCTATCTACCTTAGCCCATGTGGGCTCTCCGACAGCCCTGGGCTTGACAAAGACTTCCATTTCATGGATGACAAAACTGAGGCTGGGAGCCATCAAATACCTTTCCCAGCATCTTGTAGGTGGGCAGTGGCAAAGCCAGGATTTAAACCCTGTCCTTTGTCTGCCAGAGGAGAAGGCAGAGGTAGACAAGATGTCCCAGCCACCCCGAGTCCCTCCTTGGTCCCTGGGCCTCCCTAGAAAGAGGTCTTTGTCAGGTACTGAGCCAAACCCTCGGGGAGAGAATGGACCCATGGGGAAGCCCAGAGGGCCCAGGAATCCGCTGCCCGTGGAGCCCCGCCACCTCGTGCACAGGCCACAGGGGGCTGCCCTCCCATGGCTGGCCAGCTCCCCTGAGTTCTACATGCTGCTGCCTCAGTGACTTCCTGGAAGGGACCTGGCACTGCGCGTGGACAGGGGACAGGCTGGACTTGGGTTAATTCCTTGCTTCCTGCCCTTGGCCCTGGGGGTCACTGGAGTGACCTGTGGCCAAGTGAGGGTTTTTTTTTTTTTTTGACAGGCAGAGTGGACAGTGAGAGAGAGACAGAGAGAAAGGTCTTCCTTTGCCGTTGGTTCACCCTCCAATGGCCGCCGCGGTCGGCACGCTGCGGCCGGCGCACCGCGCTCATCCGATGGCAGGAGCCAGGAGCCAGGTGCTTTTCCTGGTCTCCCATGGGGTGCAGGGCCCAAGCACCTGGGTCATCCTCCACTGCACTCCTGGGCCACAGCAGAGGGCTGGCCTGGAAGAGGGGCAACCGGGACAGAATCCGGTGCCCCGACCGGGACTAGAACCCGGTGTGCCGGCGCCGCAAGGCGGAGGATTAGCCTGTTGAGCCACGGCGCCGGCCAAGTGAGGGGTTTTATGACCCGGGCCCTCACCAGCCTCTCTTCCTGCTGTCCAGGGGTCCCCGACGCAGGTGTCACTGCCCGCACTTTCCAGCTGAGCGAAAGTGACCTTGGAAAGGTCAAAGGGATGGGGCCAGCATTGTGGTCTAGCAGGTTAAGCTACCTTGGACGCTGGTTCGAGTCTTGGCTGCTCCACTTCCGATCCAGCTCTCTGCTGTGGCCTGGGAAAGCAGTAGAAGATGGCCAAAGTCCTTGGGCCCCTGCACTCACATGGGAGACCTGGATGAAGCTCCCAGCTCTTGACTTCAGCCTGGTCCAGCCCTGGGCTTTGTGGCCGTTTGGGGAGTGAACCAGCAGATGGACAATTCTCTCTCTCCCTCTCTGGGACTCTGCCTTTCAAATAAATACATAAGAATAAAAAAAAAAAAAAGGGAAAGAGGTCAAGGAGTGTAAGGGCGGGGTCAGGATTTAGGTTCTGGGGGCTACGGCTGGGGATGGGACAAAAGCTTGAGCCTCGTCCTTGTCCTCGCTGGGCTCCCCCTGCCCAGCAGGGGAGGAGGTGGACGATGCCTTTTTTTCTGGGGTTCTCTGCAGCCCACCCCCCTTCAAGGCCACCTCCCAAGGAAGCCAAGGCCTCCTGCCCCGATCCAGGGACCATCTCACATGTGTCCCTGGTACAGTTTGGTCATGACCTAGCCCTCTCCTGCACCTCTCTCTGCTGGGCTGTCCACAGCCCCAGTCCCACCCTCTCTGGTAAGGTCTTGTCCTGGGAGATTCTGATCTGATGGGAGGAGGCCCCGTCCTAGCCTGGGATGATGGCTTCATGAGGGGGGCACAGCTCTGTGTTGGGGGTGGGGCCACAGCTTTGATTTGGGACGTTTGGTTTTGGGGAGACACCATCTGGCTCTGACGTGACAGTCTGAGGGTGAAGGCATGGTCCTGTCCTGGGGAGCTCCAGCCTCAGCAGGAACCTGGCTTCCCCCAAAGGTCCAGTCTGAAGGTGGGGAGTGGGGCCCTGCTGCTGGTGGGGGTCATGGAGGCTGTGAGCGTCTCAGCCGAATTCGGGGTACAGGCAGTGGACCGGGGATGGCGGGAGGCAGCAGTGGGGGGCAGGAAGGAGCTTTGGGAAGCAAGAGGTGTGAAGGGGTTGGGGTGAGTGGCCTCATCTGCCCCAGACTCCCGGCTCCTCCTTGTTCCCTGGACCGGGAGCAGGTGGCGGCCTCCCCTCCAGTGCCCCCGCCCCGGCCCCGCAGTCTGGGTCCCAGACGTGGCCTCAGTTTATGGGGCCACATTCTCTCCCCGGCCAGCTTGGCAACCACTTCAGACATGCTCGTGCCTGGACGCCCCCCGCCTCGCCGAGGCTCGAGGACACAGTCTGCCCCCGCCCAACTAATCCCAGCCATCAGCGAAGCCAAGAATGCCGCTCGCGGGCGGGCTGGCCCCGGAGCCTGCTGGAGGGGCAGTGAGTCACAGCCCCCGCCTGCCAAGTGCTCGCCTGGGACGTGTTCGAGGCTGGCCGTGCCCCGAGCTGACGGGGAGAGGGGAGGGTGGGCGAGCTGGCGGCTGCGCCAGGCAGACGGACCGAGTGTGTTCTCGGGGAGCAATGTCTGTTGGATCCGTCCCTGGTGGCGACACAAAAACTATGTTATAGAGTGGCACCCGCCCCTCTTTGCTTTCCAGAAGGCCTCAGGGCCGGGGGTCGGAGAGGGGGTGGTTTGCAGCGCCGTGCACTGCCACATCAGTCGCCCCCCACAGCCCGCTGGGGCCAAGGCGCCAGCTGACAGGTGGGGAAGGAGGGGCTCCGGCAGGGTAGGGAGGTCTGGCCAGGTCGCAGCTGGTGTCTGAGGTGGTGCTGGGCTGGGACTCTGGCCTCCTGCCTTCTGGGCGAGGCTCTGACCATGACCTTGTGTGCTCCCCAGATGATGCAGCTGGAGGAGGACAGGTGCCCAGCTGCAAGTGTCACCTGGGCCCGGGTGCACGCCTCTTCCTGTCCCCTCTCTTTGCCCCATCCTACGATGCCTCCCCACCTGCCCAGCCCCTGTGGCCTGCAGGATGCCTGGGCCTGCTCCAGCCACACCAGTCCCTGCTCGGAAGCTGTCCACCAAGGACCGAGGTCCCCGAGGGGGTGGGGAACCTCCCCCTAAAACCCCTACCTCCCACGTTCCATTCGCTCGTCTTAAAACAGCAGGGTCTGTCTCAGGGTGCAGATGCAGCCCCACCCACCTCGCTCGCTCTCTCTGCCCCCAGCTCACTTTCTCCCAAGAGTTGTCTACACCACCTGCTTCCTTGCAGCCTACGCTCCCCAGAACTCCCTCCGGTCCGGGCCTCAACGGACGCACGCCCGGACGCCCGGACGCCCGGACGCCCAGACGCCGGTGCAGCTCTTGCTGCTGAGTGCGACTGCTCCGCTCGTCTGCTCCTGGTCCAGCCAGGGCCACCGTCTCGCCACGAGGTAGCCGCTTCCCGCCTGGTCTCCTCCTGCCCCTCCCACCTCCGTGTCTTGACTCCAAACCGGCCCAGCAGCTTGAGGAGCACGTTCGGGGGGGTCTCTTGGCCCCTCACTCTCAAATCTGAGGCTCACTCAGCCCTCCTCCCCAGGGCTCCCCTTTCGATAAAGGGGCCCGGTCGCCGGCACCATCTGAGACCCCTCCCCGCACTCTCACACCCACCCTGGGTCCCCCTGGCCGGCCAAGGTCAACCAACCCACATCATCCCTGGCTTCCTGCGCCCCGCACTGCCATTGGCTCCACTCAGAGTCCCTCTGAGTCGGCTCAGAGATCCCGCCCTGAGCACGCCTCTCCCCAGCTCCACACCCTGCCCTGGCTCCCCATGCCCCTGGCCCTCTGTGGCCTTCTCCACGGGAGCCAGCCCCAACGCCCCCACCCCATGTGCCGTCTCCCCAGACGTTTGTCTGTGCCAGCCACGCCACACGGATGCCCCCATGTCGCCTTTCACGGGCTCCTCTGTCTGCCTGGGATGCGCCTTCCTGTTTTCATGCCACCGCCCACAAACCACCTGCCCTGCTCATAGGAAGGGGCCATGCACTGGCGTGGTGGGTTCAGCCACTGCTCGCAATGCTAGCATCCCAACCTGGAGCGCTGGTTCGAGTCCTGGCTGCTCCACTTCGGATGCAAGCTCCCTGCTAATGTGCCCAGGAAAGCAGCAGAGGACGGCCCGAGACTTTGGGCCTCTGCCACCCATGTACGATTACCTGGGTGGAGTTCCAGGCTCCTGGCTGTTGGCTTTGGCCTTGGCCCAGACCTGTTTGGTGCAGCCATTTGGGGAGTGAACCAATGGATGAAAGATTTCTCTCTCTCTCTCTCTCTTAGACACTCTTTCAAATGAATTTTTAAAAAACCACTTTTTTTTTGGGTTTATCTCATGCTCTGGGAGCGCCCTGTATACCATGTCGTGTGCCACCGCCAGCTGCTGTGTCCCCCTCCGGAGAAGAGTGAGTATTGGGCAAGGAATAACTGAAGGAAGAAAGGGAAGGAAGGAAGGAAAAGGAATGGGGGGGGGGTCCTTGTCCTGTGCGCTTGAGCCCAGGCTGCACTGCCAGCCCTGTCCCGAGCACTTTGGCCACGGGCTGATGCTTGGTGACCTTGGTGGGTGGGAGGTTTCTGGGGGCCGTGCAGGGGGATGGGGGAGCAGGTGTCTGGGGCTGCCCTGGGCTCCTCGCTTGGGGGCAGCAGGGTCTTAGTGACTCGAGGAGGGGGCCCAGGGCCTGCTTCCCCGCCCTCCGCCGGGCCTGCCCTGGGAGCGCAGGCCGGGAACCCAGCGGGTGGGGGAACCAGCGGCGACATGGAGTTTGTGCAACAGCCTCCAATGTGTTTGCAATAAAGGGGAAAATGGAAAAAATGTTAATTTAATTTTGACAGTGCCCTGGGGAGGCTGTTCGTAGCCATGAGCTCGCCGGTTGCCACCCAGTGCAGCCCTGCTCGGGGACTCCAGGGGCGCGGGGGTGAGACGCTCTGGATCTGTCGTCCCCAGATTGTCTCTGGCTCCCTGTCACTGTGCCCGGTTCTCCCTCCCCAACGCAGCCCTGCTCTGGGCCTCCAGCATCTGGGGCCTTTCTCGTTCTTTTTTCTCTTTATTTTTTAATTTTTTAATTTTTTGAATTAGAATTTTTTAGAATTAGACAGTGAGAGAGAGAGAGACAGAGAGAAAGGCCTTCCTTCTGTTGGTTCACCCCCCAAATGGCCGCCACAGCTGGTGCACTGTGCTGATCCGAAGCCAGGAGACAGGTGCTTCCTCCTGGTCTCCCATGGGGTGCAGGGCCCAAGAACCTGGGCCATCCTCCACTGCCTTCCTGGCCACAGCAGAGAGCTGGACTGGAAGAGGGGCAACTGAGACAGAATCTGGCGCCCCGACCGGGACTAGATCCTGGGGTGCCGGTGCCGCAGGCGGAGGATTAGCCTAGTGAGCCGCGGCGCCGGCCGCGCCTGGGGCCAATCAATTGGGTGCAAGCCATGCTTCAGGGAAAAGGACCCATGGGTTCACTGCTTCTGAGCACAAAGGAGGGCCTGGGGGCTTGGGGAATGACCCCTCCCCTTCCCTCCCAACTGGGGTCTTCATTCCTTGAAGAAACTTGTACAATTCCTGTGGCAGCCCCAGAGCCAGGCCTGGGGAACCAGGAGTCGGCTCAGCTCATGCCCAGGCCTCAGGGCTGTCAGGCTCCCTGCACTGGGGAGGGAGCGGGCCCAGGGGGCAGGAAACGCACCCCAGCTCCCTCACGGGCTCTTAGGCGGCAGCTCTGGGTGTGCCCCGGGCTAGCTGCCCTCACTCCCATACAACGCCAGGAGTGGCCGTTCCCACGATGGCGTGGGTGCGGGTCTCTGACATAGGGCAGGTGCTAGGCAGCCCAGGGAGGGTTGTGTGGAGAGGGAGGCGGGGAAGGGAGAAGGCCAGAGGCGGGGCTGCCCGAGCCGATGCTGTCTGCGGCTCTTTAGTGCTGATGGGTTTTCTCCAGCCGTGTCATCCGGCATGGCAGCCGTCCTGCCACGAGCAGCAGATGCGAAGTTAGTGCAACCGGGGACGTGGGTTTTTACTTGCAGAATTGTTTCTCGCTGTCCTCACGGGACTGGTTCTGGAGCCGCCTCAGTCCGAGACCTGATGATGTCATAGTCGCGCAGAACCCACGCGCGTCTTCCTCCTTCCAGTCAATCCTGAATCACTTGAGGCACCTGGTAGGACACACATGTTATGGAAATGGCTGCTAGGCTGCGTTGCTTAGAGAATAATAAGAGATCTGTGCACATCCAGTGCAGAGGCAATTTTTACATATTTTTTAAAGACATCTTCCTTCCACAGGTTCTCTCCTCGAATGGCCACAGTGGCCAGAGCTGCACTGATCTGAAGCCAGGAGCCAGGAGCTTCTTCCGGGTCTCCCATGCAGGTGCAGGGGCCCAAGGACTTGGGCCATCTTCTGCTGCTTTCCCAGGCCACAACAGAGAGCTGGATCGAAGTGGAGCAGCCGGGACTCAAACTGGCACCCATATGGGATGGCGACACTGTAGGCGGAGGCTTAACCACATTGCCTGCCCCTAAATCACCCTTCTTTGGAAGGGGTATTTCGCTGTAGTCACAGAGAACAGACCATGACATAGGGCTTCCCAGAAATACTTCCAGGGCAGGGGTCATGGCAGGGGCTCAGCCCCGGGAATGCAGAGGTAGTGATCAGCCAATGACACACGGAGTGGGCATGGGCACAGCAGGTGCTCCAGGCACCCTACCGGAACAGCCTTGGCCTGGTCCAAGCAGGACAATGTCACTCCCTCTAGCCCCCCTCCCCCACCGTCTAGCTCCTGCCTCGGTCTTTTTCTCAGCCCAGGTCACCAGGGAGCAGGGGACTTGGTGTGCTCACACATTGCCCGTCCATCCGGGCGAGCGGGAGCTGGGGGACCCGCAGCCCGGCCTTTGTGGTCCTGGTTGTGACGATGCTACGGCAGGCCCTGCAGGCTCTCAGACCGCGGTGCCCAGCACGGTAGCCCCCAGTCTGTGGCTTTTGTTTACCTGGTTTATTTCCTGATTTGAGAGAGCTCCCGTTTGCTGGTGCGCTCCTCAGATGGCCCAAATGGCCAGGGCTGGGCCCCGCCGAAAGCAGGAACGGGGAACTCAGTCGGTATCTAATAATGAATAAGTTAGATGACCGCACCCACATGGGAGACCTGGAAGAAGCCCCTGGCTCCTGGCTTTGGCCTGGCTATTGCAGCCATTTGAAGAATGAACCAGCAGATGGAAGATTCTCATTCTCTCTCTCTCTCTCTGCCTTTCAAATAAATAAATAAATATGTAGAAAGAAAAGAGGAAGAGAGGTTTAGTTAGCTCACAGTTCTGGAGGCATGGTGCAGGCTCTGGTAAGTCCCAGCCTTAGCTGTCACTCTTGGTGGATGATGCTGGGGGCGGGGCTCAGGCAAGAGGGAGGCGGGAAGCTGCGCAAGGGCCCCGCCCCCACCTGCGAATCTTCTGAAGTTGGCCACTCCCCCAAGGACCTCCCACTGGGACTCACCTCCTCCAGGTCCCACCACCTCTTTGTGAAACAATTTATTTCAAAGGCAGAGAGGCACACAGAGAGGAATCTCCCCTGTGCTGATTCATGGCTGGGGCTGCGCCAGGTCAAAGCCGGGAGCCGGGAACCCAACCCAGGTCTCCTGTGTGCGCAGCAGGGACCCAAGGGCTTGAGCCATCGCCTGCTGCCTCTCTGGGTCTGTGTTAGCAGGAAGCTGGCCTCCGTCAAGAGCTGGAGCTGGGACCCAGAGCCGGGCACTCTGCAGGTGTCTTAACCTCCAGGCTGACACCCATGCCCTCACCCCTTATTGCTTGTTTCAGAATCTTCACACCATAACCTTAAATTAATTTTTAAATTATTCTCTTTTTTTGTTGTGGTGGGTAAGGATCTGTTTCCCATTTACTTACTAAAACCCAAGTGTCAAGAGGAATGGTTCTACTGTCTTAATGCGTAGTACACAGTAGGAGCTTAATAAATGTTTGTTGAATGAATGAATGATGGGTGATCTCACTTGTTATTCTCAAGAACTTCATATGCAGCGGGGAGCTGGGGGGTGGGAGAGTGGGTCCTGGGTGCTCGGGGTTGGTAGGAGGCCTAGAGGGGACCAAGGAGGCCTGTGCTCGGGGCCAGAACATCTTGAAAGCCACACGAGGCCTGAACCCCAGCAGCCACCCGGCCAGCCTGCCAGCTCGCTCTGTTAAGATGAACTTGTCCTTAAACACTGCATTGAGGTTTAATGTGTGCACGACAGACCCTTTGAGTCCTGCAGCTTTGGACAAACATATGCACTCGCGGGACCATCACAGTCAGGACCTAGAGTGTTCCCTCCATCCCAGAAACTTCCCTGTTGCTCCTCTGCAACCACTGACCTCTCGTTTTTGCTTAGTAAGGATTTATCTTTTATTTATTTGAAAAGGAGAGAGAGAGAGAGAGAGAGAGAGAGAGAGAGAGAGAGAGAGAGAGAGAGAGATAATCTTCCACCTACTGGCTTACTCCCCAAACGGCTGCTACATCCCTGGCTGAGCCAAGCCAAAGCCAGGAGCCAGGAACTCCATCTGGGTCTCCCACATGGATGGCAGGGACCCAAGCAGTTGGGCCACCTGCTGCTGCTTTTCCAGGTGCATTAGCAGGGAGCTGGATTGGAAGTGGAGCAGCCGGGACTTGAACCAGCTCCCAGGACGCTGGTGCCGGTGTAGCAGGAGGTGGCTTCAGCCCCTGCACCACAACACTGGTCCCAGCTACTGATTTTCTGTTGCTGTTGACCACTTTGGGTATTTATAGAGTTTCCTGGAAAAGGAATCTCATAGTACTGAGTGTTTCACCTGCTGTTCGTGTGTTGAGTATCAGTCGTTCATTGCCATTCCCTGTAGTCTCTTGGATGCACCGTGATTCGTTTACCCACCCACCTGCTGGTGGACACGAGAGCTTGTCTGGTGTTGGGCTATTATGAATAAAGCTGTTCTGAACATGTATGTAAAGGTGTGAGCCCGCCATCTTTGTCCGTTTCTCTGGGGTGGGTACCGGAAGTGGCATTACTGGGCTGTGTGGTAAATGCCCGACTGTTTGCTGATGTGCCGGCCCCATTTTCCACTGCCAGGTGCAGTGTGCAAAAGTGCTAGTTGCTGTTGATACAAAACTTGGCATTGCCAAGTCTTTTTTTTTAATACTTATTTCTTGTTGTGATACAAATTCTCTATAGCAAAATGATGAACGCTTACACGAACCATTCCATCAGTTTTGACAAATGAATAACCAAACCACAAGGCATTTCTTTCTGGCTTTATTTTTTAAAAAAGATTTATTTTATTTATTTGAAAGACAGAGTTACAGAGAGAAGTAGAGACCTAGAGAGGGTCTTCCTTCCATTGGTTCACGCCCCAGATGGCCGCAATGGCCAGAGCTGTGCTGATCCAAAACCAGGAGCCAGGAGCTTCTTCTGGGTCTCCCACGTGGGTGCAGGGGCCCAAAGACTTGAGCCATCTTCTACTGCTTTCCCAGGCCACAGCAGAGAGCTGGACTGGAAGAGGAGCAGCCAGGACTAGAACCGGCAACCACATAGGATGCTGGTGCTTCAGGCCAGGGCGTTAACCCCCTGCGCCACAGCACCGGCCCCCTGGCTTTATTTTTTAATGTATTTTTCTTAAAGATGTATTTGTATTTATTTGAAAGGCGGGGAGGGGGCCAGGGAGAGGGAGAGAGAGAATCTTCCATCTGTTGTTTCAATCTCCAGATGGCCTCATGGGGTGGGCCAGGCTGAAGCCAGGAGCCTGGAACTCCATTGGGGTCTCCCATGTGGGTGGCAGGGATACAAGCACTTGGGCCGTCCTCTGCTGCTTTCCCAGGTGCATTAGCAGGATCAGAAGTGGAGCAGTCGGGACTCGAACCACTGCCCACATGGAGTGCGGCGTCACCTTCTGTTTGACAGCTCTGGTCCCAGAAGCAATTTTTTTCTCAAATGTTTTGGATGGGTAGTGGAGCGTCAGTTCAAGTCCCAACCTTGCAAGTAGCCGCTTACCGAGCTGTGCCGCGATACCGGCCCTAACACGGGGCATTCCTCTCACCTCTGCCTGGGCCCTCTGGCCCTCCCACCCCTCAGAAGCAGCCTCAGGTCTGATTTCCATCATCATCATTGAATTCTACCCAATCTAGAATTCCATACAGTACAGACTTTTTTGGGGGTTCGACTCTTTTTCGCTCACCCACAGTTCTGTCTGTGTTCTGTTCTGGGCACTAACCCATTATGTGGCGGCGTGGGTATACCACCATTTATTTTTCCGACCTCCTGGGTGTGGACATTGGGGTTATGTATGGCTTTGGACTCTGATGAATGAAGTCGCTCTGAACGTGTGTGTTCAAGTCCTGGCGTGGGTTTGTGCTTTGCAGCCGTGCCAAGGAATATATAGAACTGCTGGCCTGTACGGCAGGTGCACGTATTTTTATGAGCACTGTGGCTATTTTTTACATTTCCGTATAAATTTTAGACGAGCTTTATGAGTTCTATTAAAAAAATACTACAATTGTGACTCGGATTCTGTTGACTTTATGGATCAATTCGGGAAGAGCTGACACCTTTCCAGTGTTAAGTCTTCCGATCTGTGGGCAGGGTACCTCTGCAGTTCATTCAGCCCCTCTTGGATTTCCCGATACAATGTTGCAGAAAAGTAGCAAACACAGTTCCTGGTCCTGATTTTAGGGGGAAAGACTTCAGGCATCCAGACTTGAGGGGTTCGCTGTGGGTTCTACATATGTGACTTCAGTTGTGTGGAAGAATTTTCTTCTATTCCTGGTTCATCGCATGCACCGTGCACGTGTGTTTTATCAAGGAAAGGTGCTGGGCTTTGTCAAGGGCTCTCTCTGTAGCGACTGAAAACGCCATATGTTTTTTTTTTCTTTTACCATCATTCTATTCAAAGCTTTTACAAAATGTATTTGAAAGGCAAAAGCGGGGGAAGGAGACGCCCGTCTGCTGGTTCACACTGGGACCAGGACAAAGCTGGGAGTCAGGAACTCGATCCTGGCCTCTCACTTGGGTGATAGGGACCCGGCTACCTGACTCATCCACCTGTCACCCCCCCCCCCCCCACACACACACACTCTGCGCCAACAGGGAGCTGGGATGAGGAGCTGGAGCTGGGGATCCAACCCAGAAATTCCAGGGTAGGACACAGGCGTCTTATGACAGGCCAAACACCCACTTCTCTTGCTGATTTCTCTCTCTTTTCTTTTTTTTTTTTTAAAGATTTATTTATTTATTTTTGAAAGTTGGAGTTACAGAGAGAGAGAAGGAGAGGCAGAGAGAGAGAGAGAGAGAGAGAGAGAGAGTGAGCTTCCATCTGCTGGTTCACTCCCAGATGGCCGCAACGGCCGGAGCTGCGCTGATTCAAAGCCAGGAGCCAGGAGCTTCTTCCGGGTCTCTCATGCAGGTGCAGGGGCCCAAAGTCTTGGGCCATCCTCTACTGCTTTCCTAGGCCATAGCAGAGAGCTGGATGGGAAGTGGAGCAACTGGGTTTCAAACCGGCGCCCAGATGGAATGCTGGCACTTCAGGCCAGGGCGTTAACCCCCTGCACCACAGCGCCGGCCCCCCACCTCATATGCATTTGAGAAGAATATGTGCACTGTTGTTGGTGGTGGAATATTCTGCATGCAAACAACTGTTTCTAGACAGCTTATTGTGTTGTTTCAATCTTTGATTTCCTTATATTTTTCATGTCTGCTTGTTCTAATCATTATTGAGACTATGGTATTGAAGTCTCCAATGATTATTATAGAATTTCTTCCTTTAAAGTCTTTTCTTTATATATTTTGATGCTTACTTATTAAGTGCATACATGTTTAGAATCTGTATATCTTCTTGCTGTGTTGAATCTTTTATTAATATATGAGGGACTTCAACAAGTTTATGGAAAAGTGGAGTTAACTATTTGTCTAATCATATTTTTCACCTGCTTGGAAGGCAGAGTGACACAGAGAGAGACAGAGACAAAGTCCCAAAAGGGCCAGGCTAACACCAGGAGTCAGGAACTCCATCCGGGTCTCCCACATGGGTGGCAGGTGCTCACGCACTTCCACTGTTGTCCACTGCCTCCCAGAATGCATCAGTGGGAAGCTGGGTGGGAAGTAGAGTAGCTGGGAGTTGATATGGATCGAAAGCATTTTATTTTTTTA
>CM027397.1:7694981-7735929 GCA_015711505.1 Sylvilagus bachmani
AGGTGCTTTTCCTGGTCTCCCCATGGGGTGCAGGGCCCAAGCACCTGGGCCATCCTCCACTGCACTCCTGGGCCACAGCAGAGGGCTGGCCTGGAAGAGGGGCAACCGGGACAGAATCCGGTGCCCCGACCGGGACTAGAACCCGGTGTGCCGGCGCCGCAAGGCGGAGGATTAGCCTGTTGAGCCACGGCGCTGGCCGAAAGCATTTTAAATAGTGGCTTAACCCCACCACCACAGTGCCAGCACCCCTCCAGTGGAATTAAAAGATGCATTTATTTTGATGTGCAAAAAATCTTTGAAATCCACACAAAGCTTTTCTTCACAGTACTTCTTTCCCAGGAACTCTTTGAAGATCTTACATGCTTGCTTGCACAAAATATCTTTTTCCTTCCAATTGATTTATGTCTTTGCATCTGAAGTGAATCCCTTGTAGACTTCCTACAGCTGAATTATGTGTTCTTATTCTTTTTACCAATCTGTCTTCTGATTGGGGAGTTTAATCTATTTACATTCTAATTAATTAATACATGACGAGGGATTTACTTCCGTCAGTTGAGTATTTGCTTTCTGCATGCCATGCAGCTTTTTTTTTGGGGGGGGTCTCTCATTTCCTGCATCATTTACTTTGTGGTAACTGACTTTTTTATAGTGAACTGTTCAGATTCAGTTCCCAATTCCTCTTGTGCATAATCCATAGCTACTTCCCTTAATTACATTTAGCATCCTAAACTTACAAGATGTGCTTTGAATTGATACCAACTTAGCTTCTATAAGACGCCAAAAATTCTCCTCCTATGTAGCTCTGGCCTCTTGCACATTTATAGCAGATCATGAAGTTTTATCTTCACAGACATTAACACAGAATTATCACTTCTTCGATGCTTTTTGTCTTTTAAATAAGGTAGGAAACAGAAAAAGGGATTTCAAATCTAGAATCATGATAGTACTGGCTTTTATACTTACCCGTGTAGTTATTTTATCCAGAGTTTTACATTTTTATATGTCGCTTCAGATTTCTCTCTAGTGTTCTTTTATTTCAGCCTGAAAGATTCCCTTTAATATTTTCTTGTAGGGCAGGGGTTCTAGCAATGAAATTCTTCAGGTTTTGTTTATCTGGGAACATCTTAATTTCTTACCATTCTTGAAGAATAGTTTTGCTGGGTATAAAATTCTTGGTGGATGCATTTCTCTTTATTTCTTTTCCTTTTTTTTTTTTTTTTAAAGATTTATTTATTTGTTGGAAAGGCAGAGTTACACAGAGAGAGGAACACACACACACACACACACACACACACACAGGTATTGAGAGAGAAAGAGATCTTCTATCCACTGGTTCATTTCCCCAAATAGCCACAACAACTAGGGCTGGGCCAGGCTGAAGCCAGGCCAGGAGCATCTTTTGGGTCTCCCACGTGGGTGCAGGGGCCCAAGGACTTGGACCATCTTCTACTGCTCTCCTAGGCCACAGCAGAGAGCTGGATGGGAAGTGGAGCAGCCGGGACTTGAACTGGCGCCCATATAGGATGCAGGCACTGCAGGTGGTGGCTTTACCTGCTACACCACAGCACCAGCCCCCATAATATACATTTTTATAAACCTTTTGAAGACCCTCACATCCAAAATTTCCAGTTTTCTTTGTTTTAAAAATGTTTTTCAGATACATTTTTAAATGTAATTGAAACTGGAAGAGAGAACAAGAGAGAGTGAGAGCGAGAGAGTGAGAGTGAGAACGAGAGAGAGCGAGACTGAATGAGAATCTTCCACCCACTGGTTCACTCCCCGAATGCCTACAGCAGCTAGGGTTCACCAGGCTGAAGCCTGGAGCCCAGAACTCTGTCCAGGTCTCCCACCTGGGTGGCAGGGGCCCAACTGCTTGGGCCGTCATCTGCTGCCTTCTCAGGTCCATTAGGAGGGAGCTGGAATTGGGAGCCCTCTGATCTGGGGTACACCCAGGCTGTGTTTCAACCACCATGCCAAATGCTTGCCCCCCAAATTCCAGTTCTTAACAGACGATGAGAAAGCTTGTAAAGGACTCAGGAACGGACAGCCCCCTCACGGGAAAAATAGACAGTAAGCCAGAGATTTTAGATCTACTGTCTTCAATGTGCTCAGAGGAATAAGGGAAATGATAGAAGGAAGCCCGGAAAATCCAGTATGAGCAGGAGGAGCACGATGACAAAGACACAGCAGGAACTGAAGTGGAGCGGGACAGAGCCGCTCAGCCCGTGGCCGCGAGTGCCACGTGCGGTGGCGTGCGGGGGCCGGCGGCTGCCCGGGGTGTGTCCAGGAGAGAGTTCTGTAGGTCCCCTGATTCCTGGGGGACGTCCTGCTCTCTGCACCCGCGGGCCTTCCCCCTGCATCCACCCAGCCTGCGCACCGCTTCTGCCCCTGTGGCCTTGTAAGGAATACATTTGGGGCTTGCGCTGTGGCATAGTGGGTTAATCTGATGCCTAGGCCACCAGCATCCCATATGGGCGCTGGTTTGAGTCCTGGCTGCTCCTCTTCCAATCCAGCTCCCTGCTAATGTGCCTGGGAAAGCAGCAGAAGATGGCCCAAGTCCTTGGGCCCCTGCACCCATGTGGGAGACCTGGAAGAGGCTCCTGGCTCCTGGCTTCAGCATGGGCCAGCTGCAGCCATCGTGCCCATTTGGGCCATCTCGCTCCTGCTCTCTCTGTCTCTCTCTGCCTTTCAAATAAAGAAAACAACTAAAGTGCTTTCTGGAGTTCTGTGAGCCCTTCTGGAAAATGATCGAACAAGAGGAGCAGGTGTTGGGGACACCAGACGGTGGGCCAGGTATTGCGCAGTCCTGTGGGGCTGAGCCCCTAACCCGTGGGGTCTGTGCTAACCCTGGGTGGCTGGAGTCAGAGGTGATGGCACAGATGGGCGCCTGCTTGGTGTCCACAGCATCCCCTCCGTCTGTGCATTGCCTAACCCCTCTGCGGGCTGGAGAACCTGTCCAGGGGGGGCTCCCCTCCTCTCCAGCCCCAGCACAGGTCTTTGCCGCCTTCTGCCAGGCTTGGCCCAAAGCTCCAGGCACTGTCCCCGCGGAGCCGGCCCTGGCTGCAGCCGCCTTGGCGAGGCCCGGGCTGTGGTTGAGCCAGTCCTGGGCGCCATTCCTTAGTGCCGATCGTGCGTGGCGGACACGCTCGTGGCTGGGGCTCGCGCACAGGTTTTTCGAGTTAGGGATTTGGAAGGGACTCCCGGCGCTGGTTGCAGTTCAGAGCCCACGAGACGCAGGAGAGTCCTTGCATTAGCTCATCTTCTCCCGGGGGCGGCCGGGCCCAGGCTGGAAAATTTCACACGCAGGCTCGCCCGCTTGGCTAAGGGTCTGGCAGCGCAGGTGGCTTGTGGTCGGGCCTTGGTCAGCCCTCCCTCCACCAAGGACTTCCAGATTGGGCACAAACAAGGGGCTCGGTGGGACGCCCCAAGCCGCAGACTCTACAAGGAGGGGCTTGTGTTCTGCTGGGGTGGAGGAGACTGACTGGGGAGCAAGATGGGCGAGACGCTTGCGGGGCGGGAGACGGTCTTGATGATTGGACATGGGAACATGAACCTATTTGTCCTGAACCGAGGCCTTCTGGGAGAAAGGCCCTCAAAGCCTCCACTTGGTGAAGACACATGATCCAGAGCCGTAACCAGCCTCCCGAAGCCAGCAGGCAGCTACGAGCCAGCTGTGCGACCTCAGGCAAGCTGCTTAACCTCTCTGGGCCTCTGTCGCCCCATCCATACAGACGCTTAGTGGATGTTTGCGTTGTAATTCGTAGACTCGCCTGCTCCTCCATGCCTCCCTCCCTCCACACCTAGGCTACCCCAGAGTGGTATAATCCACTCTGTGAAACTCCTACTCTTTTCAGATCCAAGTCAAAAGTCCCCTCCTCCAGGGAGCCTTCCCTGACCTACTGGTACCTTCTCAGTGCACCCTTGCCTGGTGTTTAACCTTTAAACAGCTGCTTATCAAGACTGTGTGTAGACAACTCCTTGTCCCTGGGCCCTGGGCTGGCCCCAAGGAGGCACCGGATGACTGCTGGTTGAATAAATCAGTAGAAGAATGAATGGGATGTGGTAAGAAAGTATAGGATAACAGGAACACTGAAACAAAACCCGAAACCGTGGCAAGTGCAATGTAGGGTTTAACCAAGCGTGCACTGGCAATGATGCCATCCAGAGCTCATGGTGCAGGGAGGTGCTGTGGGGGGTGGTGGTCAGGGCAGACTTCCTGGAGGAGGAGGTGTAAGAGTGACAAGGCCTAACTGGCTCCAAAGATGTCAGGTGCTGTGCAATTGGAAGCTGGTGACCCAGAGTCTGCCTAAGCCGCTCTGCAGGCCTGTCGGGGCCAGGGGAGCTTGGCAGGGTGTGGGTGCTCCTTCTCGTCCTGGGGGAGCCCCAGATAGGAGCAGCAGTCTCACGGAGACACACGGAGTCTCTCAGAGCGGATGTGACGCCTCTGCCCTGATGCGCGCCCATCTCTGCTCTGGTTCGGAAAAAACAAGCCGTCCTGCCACGGCTTCCTGAAACCAATTGGAATCAAACCTTTGCTCTCTGCCCTTCCCACAGCGTCCGCGGAGGCCCAGAGCAGAGCAGAGCAGAGCAGCGGCTGGGCACGGAGAGGCCGCTTCCTCCCGGCTGGCTGGGGCCTGGGGCCTTGGACCTTGGCCAAACGCACCTGATGGCCTCTCCGAAGCCACGCTCCCCTGTCCGTCCGTCTGTCCTCGCCGTGCACCAGCCAGGGCCTGCAAAGACGAGGCTGGGAGGCCAGCCGGAGCCACGCTCCCACACTGCGTGGCCGACACTGCCGGCTGCCTGCGTCTGTGCGGCCCGTGTCCTCCCCGCTCCACGCTGGTGTCCTGGGGTCTGGCTGGGATGCGCGTGGGTGACAGCCGGCCAGCTCTCTCTGAGCCCCAACGTCCCACATCTGCAAAGGGGGCTGGACATGTTCCCGCCCACCTCCCAGACCCCTTACGGGGTGCGTGAGTGCGATCCCCACATGTGCAAGCGCTTTGCATGCTATAAAAAGTTCGCCATGTTGCTGTTCTCTGGTTCCTGTTTGATGTGGATTTCCTGTGGGGAGGAACTGCAGCTTCTCCGTGCCCCGGGGCGGCTGAGCCGGGAGGGCGTGGTCCCAGGCAGGTGCACTGCTGGTTCTCATCTCTCCCCTCTCTCTCTCTCTCTCTCTCTCTCTCTCTCTCTCTCGGCCCCTGTGTGTGCCTCTGCCCCTCCTGCAGCCCAGATGGTAGCGATGACCCCGTGGAGTGATTTCCAGCCCTCTTCCCGTTCCGAAGACATCCACGTGGACCCACAGAGCGGTCACCCAGGAAGCTGCTGGCCGGACGCAAGGGCTCGGACAGGAGGAGCGAGACCAGCAAGGGACACATGTGATCCCCAAGATGGGAAAACAACCGAAGCCTTGGCCTGCCCAGAACCTAGCTAGAAACTGTCAAAACATCAACAGCACCGGTGGTAAACAGGCGAGAACATTCTAAATTGAGTTATGAAAATTCACTTTGGAAAACGAAAGGAATAAAAAAAAAAAAAGCCTGCTGGTGTGGTGGGATGGAGAGGAGGGGACCAGGCTCCAAGGGGGGCATCCCCCTCAATCCCCTGCCCCGAGTGGGTGGGGGGTCACAGGCAAGGGGGGCAGGTCTTAGCTCATCTTGTTACCATAGCAACATAGGACATCTGTGTACCAGGGTTCTTTATAAAGAAAAGGGGCCGGATGGCCTCATGGTTTTGGAGTGGGCAGTGCCCGTGGGTCCAGCCTCTCACGGGGGCCCCCTTGGCTGTGACATCATGATGGATGGTGGGCCGATGACAGGAGGGAGTTGTGTGCGGGAAGGGACCAGCCTTGCTCTCCTATATAAATATATATATATATATATATATATATATATATATATATATAGTTATTTATCTACTTGAAAGGCAGAGAGAGCAAGAGCAAGAGAGAGAGAGAGAGAGTCCACCTGCTGGCTCACTCCCCAAATGCCTGCTACAGCTGGGGCTGCAGGCCAAGGCCAGGAGCCAGGAACTTGGCCCACACAGGTGGCAGGTGTCCAACTAGCAGAATCATCATTATTAGCAGGAAGCTGAAACTGGAGGCAGAGCTGGGACTCGAACCCAGGCATGGGATGTGGGTGTCCCAGCCGGTTGCTCGACCCCTTGGCCGACCGCCTACCCCATTCGTCTTTTGTGAGAACCCTCTCAGGAGAACTAGCCAGGGTCTGTGAGAACTACATGAGTCCCTTCCAAGGATGTTGGGATGTAACCTGCCTGCATGAGGCCCCCGCCCTTCAAGGCCACGCCGAGGACCAAGCTTGCAGCCCATGAGCCCTTGAGGGAACCCACTCCGAGCCTCAGCAGGTGACCGTGGCCCACAGGGCGGGCAGGGCGCAAGGGACAGAGTAGGCTTGGGACAGGAAAGGAAGACCCCAGCTGGGGCTTTCGGAGTTGGGTGGCAGCTGGACGTGCCTGGAGGAGGCTGGGCGGACAGCGTCGACGTCCACGGCAGCCCCCAGACCTGACATCCAGTCCTGGCCGTGGTTCGAGTTTGGGTTTCTCAGAAGTGGATTCGGGAAGTGCTCCCAAGGGGTGGGGCACACAGGACAGGAAAGGGGCGGGGCGCTAATGCAATCTCTCAGGCGGGGTCCTGGCAGCCACCTGGAGTGTGTGCTGTGCTCCGTGAGCTGGGCTGGGGGTGGGTGGTGGGTGGTGTCTGGCTCTCTGCAGGTCCAGGGGACCAGGGTCCGGTCGCTCAAGGACCGTGTTGGGAGAGCCGATCAAAGCTGGGGACACACACGTGGTCACCAGGCCACCACATCACGGCATCTGTGTCGTCAGCCGCGCGTCGATGGTCCGTGAACTGAGCGAGGGAAGAGAGGACTGAGGTGGTGTTTTGGGGGGGCAATGCCAGTCCCGGCTCCTGGTCAGAAGGGACTGGAAGGTCCACCCAGCCCAACTTCCCACCTGGTGCCCGGATCCGTTCCACCGCTCTGCAAGTGTTGGCCACACGTGCCTGGCAACCGGCTCAACCTGAGTTCAACAAGACAGGGATGGGTCAGTCTGGGTAGCTGGGATGTGTAGCGGCATCGGTGGGTCCCGGGCTTCTGTCTAGTTTTCAGCTCTGCCACCCTGGACGTGTGTCAGTGTTGCTCAGATGAGCCCCACCCTGGGCACCCCCACCTCCACGAGCTGAGATCAGAGCCTTAGGCACGGCTCTTCAGTTCCCAGTAGGAAAGGAGCAGAGAGCGAGACTTAGAGACAACTTAGCTCCGGGCTGGGGCCTCGTGTCCCCCGCCCCCATCACCGCAGGGTCTTCTACCCCCAAAGCACCCTCTGTTGGGGCCACTCCTCAGCACAGCGTCTCCCGATCCCTGTCCCCATCTCTCTCCATCCCCCACGCCCTCTCTCCCCTCTGTCTGTATTTGGCTTCAGCTTGAGCCACGTGCCTTTGTCTGCGAGGCAGGGGACGGAGAAAGCCCAGCCCCTCCAGGCCAGGGGAAACTCACTGGTGACGGTGGGCGTGCCTTCCACCTGCTGAGTGGGCATCTGGTCTCCCCTGGTGCTGCTGAGACGGGGAGGGGGTGTCCCCAGGGGCCTCTGGGAATGTCCGGGTGAATCCGACCCAGAGCGTCTGTCTGGCCTTGGGGTTTGGGGAAGTGGCTTCTGGAACTGGATTCTTGTGGTAAGCGGGGGAACGGACAGTGCCCATTTCCCCCGCTGAAAAGGGGGTGTGGGCTGAGCCGGGAAGGAGGGGCTGCACCTGCAGAGGCTGTCCAATGAGCCGAGCAGGACAGAGCTGGTGGCCCAGGGCAGGGGGCGGGGGGCTTGGGGGAGGCGCTGGGAGCTCCTGGCCTGCTGGTGGGCACAGAAGGCCCATTCTCTCTGGGGCACTCGTGGTATAGGTGGCCAGAGTGTGATACTCCTACAAGGACAAAGGGGACTGGGAGGAAGTGAGGGGTCTCTGCATTGGTCAGCTTCTTGTTACTATAATGAAACACCCAAGGCAAAAGTTTCAGGGCTGGCATTGTGGTGCAGGGGATTAAGCCACATACCCCACCCCCACCCCGCGATGCTGGCATCCTGTGTGAATGCTGGTCCCATCCAGCTCCCTGCTAATACGCCTGGGAAAGCAATAGAAGATGGCCCAAGTGCTTTGGCCCCTGCCACCCACTTCCGGATGGAGTTCCTGGCTCCTGCTTTGGCCTGGCCCGCAGTGGCCATGCGGGGAGTGAACCAGCGGATGGAGGATTTCTCTCTCTCTCTGTCTCTCCCTCTCTCTCTGTAACTCTGCCTTTGAAATAAGTAAATCTTAAAAAAAAAAAAAAAAAGGAGAAAAGAGCATTCAGCTCAGTTTTGGAGGCTCAAGGCCACGATCATCTCGCAGCTACATTGGTTGAGGACAATGGACAGCGGTGGCAGCTGTGTGGCGAGCCAGGAAGGCGGGGGGCTGGGCCCCACGAGAGCTTTGTAACCAATGAGTTCAGGACCAAATTTTTTTTTAAAAAGGATTTATTTATTTATTTGAAAGGCAGAGTTACATAGAGGCAGAGGCAGAGAGGAAAGAGAGAGAGAGAGAGAGAGAGAACTTCCATTTGCTGGTTCACTCCCCAGATGCCCACAACACAGACTGGGCCAGGCCAAATCCAGGAGCCAAGAAATCAGTCTGAGACTCCCAAGTGGGTGGCAGGGACCCATCACCTGATGTCAACCAGGAGCAGAGCTGGGGCTCAAAGCAGACACTCTGATGTGGGCCGTGGGCCTCCCAAGCGGCATCTTAACTATGATGCCAAATGCCTAATCAAGGCCTCTCTGCAATGCAACTATATTCACATCACCCCCATGCTTACACCTTTCTGTGCATCCTAGCTTGACCTACGCAAGGCCCTGTCCATCTGGCCTCTGCCGTCCAGCCTCACCGATCTCTTCTCACACTCTGAACTTGACCTGGCCCCAGGGCCTTTGCACGTCCTGTTCCCTTGGCCGGACACCCCCTTTCTCCTCTCTTGACCTCGTGGCAATGCTAGCGTGGTCTCCCTCCTCTCCAACAGTGTGCTCCTCCCGCGTGCAGTTACACATTCCTGTCCGTTTGGAATGCAAGCTGCCCGGGTCTGTGTCTGCTCACTCTGACTCGGAACACTCAATAAAAAGGTGCTAAATGAAGGAAGGAATGTTTTCTCTGTCCTGGGAAGTCAGGGGTCCACAGAGGACATGGGCAGGGCTCCGATGTGGACAGACAGGGCCAGCAGGTGAGCCCAGAGCACCCGAGTCGGACCGGAGCAAGCATCGGCCATGCATCTCCCCGCGGCCCCACCACCCTGGAGGAAGTCCAGCCCAGCTTGGAGCCCCTGCCGACCCTGCCACCTGTTTGCAGCTGGGGCAGGGGGGCGGGGAGACGGGCAGGGATCGTCTCAGACTCTGGAGGGCAGGAGCAGGGCTGGAGGCTCCGAGTGTACAGAAGATGCTTTGGGCTGGAAAATCGCATCACGAGCTCGCCGCTGGCGGGGGGACAAGGCAGGCCGGGCGCAGAGAGGCTGCTGGGCCGGGAGGCGGCCAGCGCAGGCGGAGAGCGAGCGATTCTTGGAAAGTGGAAACCCCCAGGGGGCTGCAGCGGGGCTTTGAGCCGCTGGCGAGCCCCGGCCTGGCTTTGGCACCGCGGGGAGTGGTGAAAACGGAATGGCTGGATGTCTTGGCCACCTCTCGCTCGGCGTGAACCGGCTGGGGCAGAGCCGCAGCGTGGGCCCAGGTATCCTGGCTCCCCGCCTGGCCTCTTTTCCTCGTGCCAGGCCGCTGCCGCCTCTTCCAGCTGGGAAAATCCACGTGGCGTCTCTCCTTGGCTCTGGAGGGGAGAGTGCAGCTTGCACGCTCGCGTGCCTGCGTGGGCCAGCGCTCCTCCGCCCCGGGCGCCGCCGGGTGGGTGCCTCCCTTCTCTGCGACCCTGTAAGCTGGTGTTGTTGTCTGCTTACCTTCTTTTATTTTTTTTTTTTTTGGGGGGGGAGGTGTCATCTTATTTAGAAATAACTTGAAGCTTCCAGGGGAGTCCGGGAGTGGGATAAAAACCTGTGCTGTGGTTTTTTTTTTTTTTCATCACACCATCGTCTCTCCCTGCGCACCCACCCTGGAGTTCAATCCTAACTCGAGAAGCAGGAGTGCTTCCACGCTGCCCGATGGGTGTAGGCGCCTTCTCCCACAACACTGGATGCGGCTCCGAGTTCCGCTCCCTTACGGAAACCTAGCGTTTAATAAGCGGGTAGCTGCAGGCTGGGAAACCCGCCTCCCCGGAACAGGCCAGCCCTCAGCTGGAGCGCAGGGGCTTGGGATGGTTTTTCTCTACAGCTACAATGTCATACGGCAGCACACACGTCTCGGCAGTGTGTTCCGCAATGCCTCTCACGAATGCACGCTCACGTGGACCACAGCCCAGCGGGCTCCGTCCTTTCTCAGATATGGCAGGCAGGGTCGCTGCTGGGTTCCAGGTCAAGTTTGGACTTCTCACAGCTCCTGAGCTCAGGAGGTCCCAGGTCAAGGTCATGGCAGATTGGGTTCCCGGCAGGGGCGCCCCCAGTCTCACAAATCACTCCCCTCTCCTCCTGCATGAAAAGATCTCAACTTTTGGGGCTCAAGGCTCTGACTTGGGGAGCTGGGAGGCACACAAGCTTTCATCAATCAAGAGAGGGAACATTTCCAGCATTCCAGAAGGTTCTCTAGGGTCATGGACTTAGGTGGACTTAGCTGAACCAACCAAGAAATGGCCAAGCCCTCTCGGCCATGCTGGGGCCATTTTTTCATTCCCACCAGCAGTGGGTGACACGGCTGCTGTATGCTCCCCCCAACATTTGGTGCTGTCAGTCTGTTTCCATTGTAGCCTACCATCCGCAAGGTGCAGCCCTCAGCAGTTTATCTTCTGATAGATCGGCAGTGGTGTCTCGTGATTTGAACTTGCATCTTCCTGGGGTTGTACGTGTTCTCATTTTCAAAACTCCACTGAAGGGCTGGTGCCGCGGCTCACTAGACTAATCCTCCACCTGTGGTGCCGATACTCCAGGTTCTAGTCCTGGTTGCTCCTCTTCCAGTCCAGCTCTCTGCTGTAGCCCGGGAAGGCAGTGGAGGATGGCCCAGGTCCTTGGGCCCTGCACCCCATGGGAGACCAGGAGAAGCACCTGGCTCCTGGCTTTGGATTGGCACCCATTTGGGGGGGTGAACCAACGAAAGGAAGACCTTTCTCTCTCACTGTCCACTCTGCCTGTCCAAAAAAAAAACTCCATTGAAGAAGTGTCTAGTGGTCTGCTGTTTTCTCTGCCTTTTTTGTTTGTTTGTTTGTTTGTTTTTTGCAAGGATCCACTTATTTTTGTTAGCATTGATTTATAGGTGCTCTTTATATATTGTGCATAGCGATTCTTTATCACACAGATAAATACTTTCTTCCAGATCTGTGGCCTATCAATTCACTCTGTTATTGATGACTTGAAATTGACCGTATCCAGCCCGTGTTAAAGTATCAAATCCATCCCCATTTAGTACATCCTTGCATTGCACAACCCTCACCTCTAATTTTAGAACACTTTCGTCACTCCACGCAGAGCTCCAGCGCCCATTAAGCCGTCACTCCCAAGTCTCCCATTTCCCAACCCTTGGCAACCGTTAATCTGCTCTGGGTCCCCACGGAGCTCCTTTGAGTAGAACCTTCCAGGACGTGGCCCTGGGCGCGGGTATCTTTTTTTCCGCACTGTTTCCGAGTTGCATCCACATTGTGGAATGGACCGAAGACCGCGTGCCTTTTTGTGACTGTGCGATGTTCCTGGGCACGGTGAGGGCTCCACTTGCTTCTCCGGTCATCAGCTCGTGGATATTGGGGCTGCTCCCACCTGCGGCCGCCACAAACATTCACATATGTTGTGGTGTGGACGTGTGTTCTGGGTTCTCTTAGGGCTGGGCCCGGAATCTCCGGGTCTCAGGGCAAATCCCAGGTTTAGCTTTTGCACCATCTTACATTCGCACGGGCGCTATATGAGGCCTCCAATTTTCTCCACGCCCTCAACAAAATTTATTTTCCACTTTCTAATCATATCCACCCTCATGGATGGGAAGCGGTGTCTTGTGACGGTTTGGATTCCCACTACTCTATTGATTAATGATGTTGAGTGTTTTTATCCCGTGCCCCTTGGCCATTTGGATATTTTCCTTAGAGAGATGTCAATTCAGTTCTTCTGCCACTATTTTAATTGGATTGTTTGTCCCTTTTGTTATTGAATTACAGGAGTTCTTTATATATTCTGGATACTAGATCCTCATCACAAATATGATTTGCATTTATTTGCTTCCATTCTGTAAGTTGCTTTCACTTTTTTCTTCAAAGATTTATTGTATTTATGTGAGAGGTGTAGTTAACAAAGAGACAGAAAGAAAGAAAGGGAGGTCTTCCATCTGCTGGTTCACTCCACTTATGGCCACAGTGGCTGAGGCTGGGCCAGGTGGAAACCTCAAGCCAAGAGTTTTGTCCAGGTCTCCCACGTGGGTGCAGGGGCCCAAGCACTCGAGCCATCCTCCAGTGCTTTCCTGATGCATTAGCAGGGAGCTGGATTGGAGGTGGAGCAGCTGGGACTTGAACCAGCGCCCATGTGGGATGCTGGCGCTGTCGGGGGTGGGGGGTGCTTAGCCTTGTACACCACGGTGCTGGCCCCGACAACTGGCATTCTGACAGGGTTAGCATCAGCTGCAGACCAGTTGGGACAGTCTTACCATCTTAAAGCTATGATGCCTTCCAGTCCTATTTATTTCCCCATTTATTTCAGTCTTTAATTTCTTTCAACAATGCTGTTTCTGCTGTAGATGTATTAAACCTTTTTTATTCTGTTTATTCCTAAGTCTTTTATTTCTTTGGGTGTCACTGCAAACATAATGGTTTTTAAAAAAATTTTTTTGAGTTGCTCATTGCAAGTGCACAGGGCGATTCCTCGGGCACGAGCAAACCACAGCAGCCCACGAGGCGCCACTGCCACGGTCACCTGTGCGGGCGGAGTGGGAGGCACGCAAGGTCACGAGACCGCCGTAACCGATGTGTCTCGGTTTCTTTGTGAATTCAGCACGCCCTTGCTGGTTGTTAGGCTTTAAAATTAGATTTCAGAATTCCAAACACATTGAGTCTGGTTTTTTTTTTTTTTTTTTTTTTTTGCCAACTTAGCCATTGCTTTTGTGGAGAGACAGATTTCTGGCGTCCCTTACGCTGTTGTTTTTGGTGATTTCACCCTGGATGCTTATTTTTAAACTTCCAATCTGTTTTCCAAAGCGATTACGTCATTTTACATCCTCCAGCGTTGTAGGCGGGTTCACAGTGAGAATCTATAAGTAGTCCCAGTGTACCTCCTTTAAAAAAAAGTATTTATTTGATAAGCAGAGTTAGAGAGAGAGAGAGAGAGAGAGAGAGAGAGAGAGAGGTCTTCCATCTGCTGGTTCACTCCCCAGATGGCCACAATGGCTGGAGCTGCGCCAATCCAAAGCCAGGAGCCAGGAGTTTTTTCTAGGTCTCCCACGTGGGTGCAGGGGCCCAAGGACTTGGGCCATCTTCCACTGCTTACTCAGGCCATAGCAGAGAGCTGGATCGGAAGTGGAGTAGCTGGGACTTGAACTGGCACCCAAATGGGATCCTGGCACTGCAGGCAGAGGCTTTACCCGCTAGGCCACCACCCCGGCCCCGCAAGTGCAGGTTTTAAGTACACATACATTTTCCTTTCATTTGAGCAAATACCAAAGAGTGCACTTGCTGGATTATTTGGTAAAAATATGTTTAGTTTTGCAGGAATTACCCAGCCACCTTCGAAGTGGCTCTAAGAGTTTGCATTCCCAGCGGCAATGGACCAGGGCTCCGCCGCTCCACATCCTTGGCAGCATCTGTTGTTATCAGTGTGTTCGATTTTGGCTGCTCTGAGAGGTGTGTAGCGGAAGCTCACTGCCGTTCCGATGTGCATTGCCCCAGCGACGGGTGACACCGGACCTCTCTTCCTGCGCTTGGGGAACATCTGTGCGTCTTTGATGAGACATCTGTTTGAGTCGTTGGGCTATTTTTACAACGTGGTATTTCATTGTCTCGCTGTTGGGTTTGAACTGTTCTCTGTGTATCTTGGAGAACCGTCCTTTATCTTTTGAAGATCTTTTCTCCCGGGCTGTGTGCTGTCTTCTCATGCTCTTAACGACGTCTTTTGCCAGGAGGTCGTTTTAGATTTTGAGGCAGTCCTGTTGATCCATGTTTTCCTCAGATCCTGTCTTTGGCTTTGTGTCTGAAAAGCTATACCCAGGGTTGTTGACACTTTCTCGTAGGGCTTTGTGGGTTTGCACTGACAGTTAGGTCTGTGGGCCACTTTGAAAGAATTTCTGTGAAGGGAATACGTTCTGAGTCCAGATTTTTTTTTTTTTTTGCACAGGGATGTCCACGTGCTCAACTTCGCTTTGGTCCCTCCCTCAAGGAGTGGGAGACTCTGGGTTGGGGCTCTCGTTCGGGGCTGTCCACCCTGTCCATTGATCAGTTTGACCATACTTCCGCCATGACGACAGTGGCCAAATCTTGAAGCTGAGTGTTGTCCATCTCCGACTGTCTTTGTCAACTCCGAGTCAGCTCTCTTGCGTCTTTCACCTCCTCTTATAAGCTCTTGAACCACTTTGTTGATATCCTCAAAGATCAGCTTCTTGAGTGAGATGGCATTGAATCTAAAGATGATGTTGGGAAGAACTGGTATCTTTTTTTTTTTAATTAATTTATTTATTTGAAGGTCAGAGTTACACAGAGAGAGGGGAGGCAAAGAGAGAGAGAGAGAGAGAGAGGAGAGACAGAGAGAGAGAGAGAGAGGTCTTCCATCTGCTGGTTCACTCCCCAGATGGTCGCAACGGCCGGAGCTGTGCCAATCTGAAGCCAGGAGGCAGGACAGGAGCTTCTTCCGGGTCTCCCACGTGGGTGCAGGGGCCCACACACCTGGATGGGAAGGGAGCTGGGTGAGAGGTGGAGCAGCCAGCACTCCAGACAGTTCTCTGATGGGGGCTGGTGGTGTCGCAGGCGGCCTCCTAACGCACTATGCCACAATGCTGGCCCCAGGACTGACATCCTGACGACATTGAGTCTTCTTACCTTTGAAGATGGATTAGCTCACCACTTACTTAGTTCTTGGACATCTTTCAAGAAGACCTTATAGGCCGGCGCTGCAGCTCACTAGGCTAATCCTCTGCCTGCGGCACCAGCACCCTGGGTTCTAGTCCCGGTTGGGGCACTGGATTCTGTCCCGGTTGCCCCTCTTCCAGTCCAGCTCTCTGCTGTGGCCCGGGAGTGCAGTGGAGGATGGCCCAAGTGCTTGGGCCCTGCACCCCATGGGAGACCAGGGGAAGCACCTGGCTCCTGGCTTTGGATCGGCGCAGCGCCGGCTGTAGCGGCTATTGTGGGGTGAACCAATGGAAGGAAGACCTTTCTCTCTGTCTCTCTCTCACTGTCTATAACTCTCTCTCTGTCTCTCTCTCTCTCACTGTCTAACTCTGCCTGGCAAATAATTAAAAAAAAAAAAAAAAAGAAGAAGAAGACCTTATACTTTTCTCCCGTGGAGCCTGATTAGATTCACAGTTAAGCATTTAGTTTTGGGGATGCTAATGTCAATTACAATGTGCTTTTATTTCAAATTCTACTTGTTCATTGCTGGGATATGAGAATGTGATGAACTTTTGTGTCTTCATATAGATATTAAAATATTATTTTAACTGTATATATTTCTGGCATGTAGTGTGATAATTTTGTATACAGTGTACATGATTAAATCTGTGTTTCTGTCTCCTTTGAACACTGAAAAATTTAATGAACACGTAATAGTGGTGCTGGCACTGTGGCGTAGTGGGTAAAGCTGCTACTTGCAGTGCCAGAATCCCATATGGGTGCGGGTTCAAGTCCCGGCTGCTCCACTTCCAATGCAGCTCCTTGCTAATGCGTCTGGGAAAGCAGTAGAAGACGGCCAAGTGCTTGGGCCCCTGCACCCCTGTGGGAGACCGGGAAGAAGCTCCTGGTTCCTGGCTTCGGATCAGCCTAGCTCCAGCCATTGCGGCCATCTGGGGAGTGAACCATTGGATGGAAGACTTCTCTCTCTGTCTCTACCTCTCTGTAACTCTGTCTTTCAAATAAATAAAATAAATCTTTAAAAAAAAGAAAAGAAACTTTTATCGCCCTCCATTTATGCTATCTCCAGTGCTCCTCCAATCAAATTTCAACTGGGCGTCGAGTTCCCTAGGCTGAGCAGCTCCCTTTAATGTTTCTTGCAGTGCCGCTTTGACAAGGAGAACGTCGGAGCTGTTGTTTGTTCGAAAAATGTTCTTTTTTGAAGGCTATTTTCACCGACTAGAAAATTCTGGACTTGCCCTTTCTTGTTTGTTTTTTTCCCCGATCTGTAAAGACCTCATCCCAAATGTCTTCTGGCTCACGTCTTTTCTGATGTAATTCTTATCTTCGCTCCTCTGCGTGCGATGTGTCTTTTTGCTTTGGCTGCTGTCAGTATTTTTTCTTTATCTCTGTTTACCACGGGTGGAATATGCCATTGCTAGGTTTAGGCTTTTCAAGAATTGATTCCACGTGGAATTCTTTAAGCTCTGTGGGTCCGTGATTCAGGATATTTAATTAAGATTGAAAAATCCTCAGCACAATTTCTTCAGATGTTTATTCTGCCTTCTTATCCTTCTGGGATTCCAACTGCACATATTAATGGTTTGATACCACTTGTTTTTAATGAGAGAACATGCTCATCCGCACTGCTTTTTTTTTTTTTTTTTAAGGTTTACTTATTTATTTGAAAGGCACAGTAACAGAGAGAAAATATCCCATCTGCCAGTTCCCTTGGCTGTGCTGGATATATTGAAAATTCCATTGAAAGAATTATTCACCTTTTCTCGTGTTTTTGATTCCTAGCAGGTTCATCTTACCCTCGTTATAATTTGCACGTACCTGTGAAAGTCCTCATCTGCATGCATGTGGTCCACCTTTCCCACGGCTCTTTTCCTGGAAACATCTTTGCCAGTACTTGCCCATCTGGGCCGCTTCTGAGTCTGGTTGTGTTGCTGGCTTGATTTCCTGACCACCGTTTGATTTTCTTCTGTGTGTCTTCTGATTTTTGGTTGCGTTCTGCACATCGTGAGCAGACAGTGGAAATGGAGGGAAATAGTATGTGCCTTGTGAACTGTGTGTCTCTTGGGCTGCCGAGCAATGAGGAGGGCAGGAGGCTGGATCTGTCTGATCAGGATGGGAGCCAGGAGTCTTCGTTCTCTTTAACCCATAAACGAAGGCTCTGCCTGTGATGGAATCACTGCCCAAGGTCCTCATGGCCAATTGTACTGACCTTGAGGCTTGGGGTATTGACACCTGAACTCTGACGAGACACCAGCCTTCAGCCCCTCATAGATCTTTCCAGCTCGCTACTTTCTTGTTGTGAACAAAACTCCCCTTACCATCTCTTGGTATCTAGCTATAGGTTCAGCAGTGGTCATCCATCTTTGACTCCTATTATTTATATGTTACATTTTCCTCTTTTTGTTGGGTGTTGTTAGAAATGCATCAGTCTTATTACTCTTTGCATGATTGTAACTTTGACTTTGTGAATTTTCTCCATTACTTGTTTTCTAAATCATTGATTTCTGTCTTTAGCTCCAGGTGGTGAGAGACTTGGCAGAAAAGGAGCAGGGGGCATGACCACTGAGGCAGAGGTGGGAGAGACATAGCCACAAACCAAGGACTGTGGGCAGCTAGCGGACGCGGGAGGAGACCGGGAGTGAATTCCTTCTGGAGTCTCCAGAGGAGGTGCAGGAAAAACGACACCTTGATTTGGGCCCAGCCACAGTGATTTTTGGACAACTGGCTTCCAGAAATATGAGACAGTAAATTTCTGTTGTGTCAGGCCAGCAAATCCGTGGACTGGACGCCATTACAGCCTCCCTCTCCTCCCAGCCCTGGTGACTTCTCTCCTGGCTTCGTCACTATAGTGTATGCTGTTTTGTGTACTGATTTTTTTGAAAAATAACTGGGGGCTGGCATGTGGCACAGCAGGTCAAGCCACCACTTGCACAGCCAGCATCCCATGTTGGAGTGTTGGTTCAAGTCCCAGCTGCTCCGCTTCTGATCCAGCTCCCTGCTGGTGCACTTGGGAAGACAGTGGAGGATGGCCCAAGTCCTCTCTCTCTGCATGCTCTTGCCCTTCCACCTTTCACCATGGGATGATGCAAACAACCTTCAGCAGATGACGAGCTGATGCCAGCGCCATGCCCTTGGATTTCCCAGCCTCCGAACCTAGGGCCAAATATGTTTCTGTTCACTAGAAATCACCCAGTCTGTGGCTTTCCATTATAGCAGCACAGACAGACCAACACAAGATCATGTGTACCTGTTGGATGTTATGAATACTGCTGCTATGAGCATTCATGTACATTTGTCATTGTTGTTTATTTGTTTTATTTTTAATTCATTAATCTGAGAGACAGAGAATTCCCATCCATTGGTTCATTCCCAAATGCCCACAGTGACTGGGGGCTGGAGCCAGGACTTGGGCCAAGCACCAGGAACACAATCCAGGTCTCCCTTATGGGTGGAAGAAACCCAGCCATTTGAGCTATCACCAACACCTCCCGGAAGCTGGAGTCCGGAGCCTGAGCTGGGACTGGAACCCAGGTACTGCATTGTGGACTGTGGGCAGCTTACCCACGAAGTTAAACACCACTCCTCTCGTCTGAGGTTTTCTGTGAATATATAGCCATGGTTCTCTTGAGTATATACCTAGTAGTGGAATTGCTCGCTCTGGTAGTTCTATGTTTAGCTTTTGAAGGAATTGCAAAACTGTTTTTCACAGAGTCCGGGGCCTTTGACATTCCCACCAGCAGTGGATGAGCTTTCTAATGTGAGCCTGAGCAACACTTGTTGTTGTCTGTCTTGCTGAGTGGAGTCACCCTAGTTGGTATGAAATAGAATTTCATTGTGGTTTGATTTATTTGCATTTCCCTGATGACTAATGATGTTGCATATCTTCTCATGTGCTTATTGGCCATGTGCATACCTTGGAGAAATGCCTGTTCAAATCGTTTGCCCATTTTTAAATTGGGTTATTTATTGTTTTTTTTTTTTTAATTGAGTAGCAAGTGTTTGTTATGTATCCTGGATACCAGGCTCTTCTTGAAAATAGGACTTGCAAGCCGTGTCTCCCATTCTGTGGGGGTGATTTCATTTTCTTTGAAATTTATTTTTTCCTTGTTTACTTATTTATATTTTATTTGAAAGACCGAGAGACCGACAGACAGAAATCTCTTGCACCCACTGGTTCACTCTCCACGAATCAGGGCTAGGTCAGGCCCAAGTCGGGAACCAGGAACTCAGTTTGGGTTTGCCATGTGGGTGGCAGGGATCCAAGCACTTGAGCCATCACCCACTGCCTCCCAGAGTGTGCCCTAGCAGGAAGCCGGACCAGAAGTGGAGGAGCAGGACCCGAACCACACTCTGAGATGGGATGCTGGCACTGCACATAGCAACATTTTTTTTTTTTTGACAGGCAGAGCTAGACAGTGTGAGAGAGAGACAGAGAGAAAGGTCTTCCTTTTTTGCCGTTGGTTCACCCTCCAATGGCCGCCGCGGCTGGCGCACTGCGCTGAACTGAAGCCAGGAGCCAGGTGCTTCTCCTGGTTTCCCATGGGGTGCAGGGCCCAAGCACTTGGGCCATCCTCCACTGCACTCCCGGGCCATAGCAGAGAGCTGGCCTGGAAGAAGGGGCAACTGGGACAAAATCCGGCACCCTGACCGAGACTAGAACCCGGTGTGCCGGGCCGCAAGACAGGATTAGCCTATTGAGCCGCGGAGCCAGCCCATATAGCAACTTAAACTGTATTCACCCCTACATTCTTGATGTGTCCCTGGGTGCATCAATGCTTTAAATTTTTTTAAAGATTTATTTATTTATTTGAAAGTCAGAGTTACACAGAAAGAGGAGAGGCAGAATGAGAGAGAAAGAGAGAGAGAGAGGTCTTCCATCTGCTGGTTCACTCCCCAATTGGCAGCAACAGCCAGAGCTGCACCAATCTGAAGCCAGGAGCCAGGAGCTTCTTCCAGGTCTCCCACGTGGGTGCAGGGGCCCAAGCACTTGGGCCATCTTCTACTGCTTTCCCAGGCCACAGCAGAGAGCTGGCTTGGAAGTGGAGCAGCTGGGTCTTGAACCGGCACCCAACTGGGGTGCTGGTGCCCCAGCCCAGGGCGTTAACCCTCTGTGTCATAGCGCCGGCCCCAATGCTTCAAATTTTAATAAGCTCCAATCCATCCTTTCTCATTTGGGTGCCTGACCTTTAGCTATCACATCTAAGAAACCATTGCCTAATCCACGGTCATGGAAATTTATCCCCCAAGTTCCCTCTATCTCACTGTTGTCTTTGGTCCACTCTGACGGATGCTATGGGGCAAAGACATTCACGAGAGGCTAACTTCCAGCTTCACTCTTTGGCGTGTGGACCTCTGGTTGTCCCAGCACCCTGGGTTGGAAAGAGGATTCGTTCCCCCATCGAATGACCTTAGCATCGCTGTCCCCAGTCGACTGACTATGAGTGCATGAAGGTTATTTCTGGCCTCTGCATGTGAATCCCTTGATTTATGCTTTTGGAAGTACCACAAAGTCTCGAATACCATAGCTTTGTAGTAAGTTTTGAAATGGGGAAGTGTGAGTCCTCCAATTTTATTTTTCAAGATTGTTTTGGCTATTTGAGGTTTATTGCATTTCCATTTGAATCTTAAGATCATCTTCTCCAACCGCGGAAAAGGCATTGGAATTTGGATCAGGTCTCTGTTGAATATACACGGGGCTGTCTGCCATCTTACAACGCCGAGTGTTCCCACCCATGAGCGAGGACGGTTTTCCTAGGCGTCGGGATCCTCCTCAACCTCTTTCAACAACATTTAGAAGTTTTCGGTATAAGTCTCACCCTTGTTTTCAAACTGAGGTTCTCCGTGTTGTATTTCTTTGATGCCACTGTAAATGAACATTTTCTGAAAATTCAATCCGAGGCTCTTCGTTATTAGCGTCTAAAGGAACAACTGGTCCTGCTCTATGGATTTTGTATCTTGCAGTTTTGCTGAACTCTTTTGTCGGTTATTTCCCCATAATATCGTGTCATCTGCAAATAGATAGTTTTACTTCTTCTTTTCCAACTTGGATCTCTTTACATCTTTTGCTTGCCTAATGGCCCTGGCTAGAATTTTCCACACACTATTGAATCGACGTGATGAGAGCGGACATTCTTGCCTTGTTCCTGATCTTAGGGGATAAAGCTGTCGCTCACAATTACGTCTGAGAGCCCTGTGATTTCTCGTGGATGTCTTCTGGTTGAGTGCAGGAGGTTCCCTTGCATTTCTAGTTTGATAAGAGTTTTTGCTGTGTTGTATTTTGTGTGTGTGTGTGTGTTTTAAAGATTTGCTTATTTATTTAAAAGGCAGGGTTACAAAGAGAGATTGAGAGAGAGAGAGAGAGAGAATCTTCCATATGCTTGTTCACTCCTCGAATGGCCACAACGGCAGAGGCTGGGTCAGGCTGAAGCCAGGAGCCAGGAGCTTCATCCGGGTCTCCCACGCAGGTGCAGCGGCCCCAGCACTTGGGCCATCCTCCACTGCTTTCCCAGGCCATCAGCAGGGAGCCGGATCCAAAGCCGAGCAGCCGGGATGCAGACTGTTGGGGTCCATATGGGATGCTGGCGCCACAGGCAGAGGTTTAACCCGCTGCACCACATCGCTGGCCCCTGCGTTGTGTTTTCAATCAGGAAAAGGTTTTGGGTTTTATTGCTTTTTCTGCAGCCATTGAGATGATCATATGTTTTAAGATGGTATTAAAATCACATATGGTTGATTTCCATAAAGTTGAATCCAGCTTGCACATTCATGGGGTAAATCCCACTTAGTCATGGTGTATAATCATTTTTAAAAAAGATTTAGCTATTTATTTATTCAAAAGACAGAGGCAGAGAGAGAGAGACAGAGACAGAGAGACAGAGGGAGAGAGAGAGGTCTTCCATCTGCTGGTTCACTCCCCAAATGGCCACAATGGTTGGAGCTGGGCTGATCCGAAGCCAGGAGCCAGGAGCTTCCTCCAGGTGTAATAGTCTCAATAAAATGATAGGAAACAGAATTTTGCAGCTTATAAAAATGATTATAGGGGCCGGTGCTGTGGCATAGCAGGTAAATCTGCTGCCTGCAGTGCCGGCATCCCATATGGGTTCCGGTTCAAGTCCTGGCTGCTCCTCTTCCGATCCAGTTCTGCTGTGGCCTGGGAAAGCAGTGGAAGATGGCCCAAGCCCTTGGGCCCCTGCACCTGCATACATGGGAGACCCAGGGATGCTCCTGGCTCCAGGCTTCGGATTGGTGCAGCTTTGGTCATTTAGGGAATAAACCAGCGGATAAAAGATCTCTCTCTCTCTCTCTCTCTCTCTGACCTCCAGACCTCTCCCTCTGTCACGTGTGCTTGGGTCTCTACATGCCTCATTATTTTTCTCGGCAATGCCATTGTAAACATTGTAACATACAACTCTGGAACACCCCCCCCCCCCAGCCATGTTTGCTTATTTTAGTCCTTGTTCACCCAGTGACTGTTCTAAACCAATTCTGTAATTCTATTCTTGGTCGTGCAAGGCCACCGTTTGCCTATGTGGCTGACTAATGATTGGAGCGAGGTCTCCGGAACAGTGGCGGAGCCTGCGGGGCCACCAGGCTTGCCCCTCAAGGTCACCTCAGCAGGTGTGCACAGCGATGCTCCACGGCTCTCGTCCCTGTTTTCCCGTGACCAATGCCACCGCGTATGTGTCCAGGTGCGTATTTGTCATTCACGCACCTGCTTCATTCAGCTGTCAGGGTCCAGTGTCACATAGAGTGTCGGGAAGTGTTTCTTTCCCATCTTGTGTTTTTTCTCATTCTTTCCCAAGCAACGCCTTCTAAACATTACATCAGTGATGTTAATAGGAAATGCGAATGGGCTTGCGTAAATTGGAAAGTAACCCAAAAATGATCAAAATCAACAAAGAATTCTTCAAAATTGTCTTGCGTGCTTCGTAGCCAGCCTACCTAACATAGCCAGTTACAATTAAAATCTTTTACAGGGGCCGGCGCTGTGGCGTAGCGGGTGAAGTGTCGTCTGCAGTGCCGGCATCTCATATGGGCACCAGTTCAAGTCCTGGCTGCTCCACTTCTGACCCAGCTCTCTGCTATGGCCTGGGAAGGCAGTAGAAGATGGCCCAGGTCCTTGGGTCCCTGCACCTGCGTGGGAGACCCAGGGGAGGCTCCTGGCTCCTGGCTTCAGATCGGTGCAGCTCTGGCCATTGTGGCCATCTGGGGAGTGAACCAGCAGATGGAAGACCTTTCTCTCTTTCTGTCTCTCTCTCTCTCTCTCTCTCTGCCTCTCCTTCTCTCTCTGTGTAACTCTGACTTTCAAGTAAATAAATAAATCTTTAAAAAATCTTTTACGAAATGTGACATGATTATCAGGGTACTCACATTGTGAAAAGATTCCTGCTTCCATGTAAATGTTCAGGCCTATATAGGTAGGAAATGAAATTTTTCTGTCCTTGGGGCTTCAAGTTTGCCGTGTACTTAGGATGTGTCGGTGACTAAACCTAAAGCATAATGCTATTTTTTTTGTCTTTGGTTATTAAATATTTACAAACTTCTCTTTCATTCTAAGAAAATGTGGTGGGTTTTTTAAAAAGATTTATTTATTTATTTGAAAGGCAGAGTTACACAGAGAGAGGGAGAGAGAGAGAGAGTCTTCCATCCACTGGTTCACTCAACTGGCTGCAATGTCTGGAGCCACGCTGATCTGAAGCCAGGAGCCAGGAGCTTCTTCTGGGTCTCCCACGCAGGTGCAGGGGCCCAAGGACTTGAGCCATCTTCTACTGCTTTCCCAGGCCATAGCAGAGAGCTGGATCAGAAGAGGAGCAGCTGGGACTTGAACCGGCACCCGTATGGGATGCCGATGCCACAGGCAGCAGCTTAATCTGCTATGCCACATCGCCGGCCCCTCCAAGAAAATGTTGAATGGAAATGAACAAGAACTCTCTGTAAAAACTCTCTATAAGCCAATCAATAGCATTGGCAGGGGCTGGCATTGTGGTGCACTAGAGTAAGCCACCACCTGTGATGCCAGCATCCCATGTGGGCCCCAGTTTGAGTCCCGGCTGTTCTACTTCCTGCTTCCTGCTAATGCACCTGGGAAAGCAGTGGAGGATGGCCCGAGTGCTGGGCCCCCGCACCCACGTGGGAGACCCGGATGGAGTTGCAGGCTCCTGGCTCAGCTCTGGCTCTTGTGGTCAAATGGGGAGTGAACCAGTAGATGGAAGATTTCTCTCTCACTCTCTCTCACTCACTCACTCTGCCTTTTGAATAAATAAATAAATCTTAAAAAAAAAAAACACCACAGGATTGTCAAAGAACAAAGACCATGAAGCCTACTGTCTTCTACCGCACTTGAGATATAAATTTGTTTTCCAGATGAGGCTGGAGATATTCTTGGACAGATGCAAAAGATTTAACAATATAGCTACATTGCGAGAGATTTTAGACCACAGAGCAATGTACTGGTGAAGTTAGAAGTTCTTTGAGGCAAAATTACTAGAGCGTTGATCAATTAATTGCTCATTTAAAGCTTGCTAAAAGAATACTTGTAATTTCTCATTTGAATTTTAATGTAAATGAACTGACCTTTGATATCACTAAGTTTCTTTTCTATGGACAATTTTTTGACAATTTAACTGAAGATCTTTCTTTTTAGTAAAATATCTTTTCTCATAGTTTTCTAACACAACCAAAATCATAATTGCTTTCATTCTACATCTACATAAAGACAATTTTCCTTTACGTATGAGAATTGAAGCATTGGGGGCGGGAGTTGTGGTGCGGTGGGTTTATTTGCCGCTTGGGACATCTGCGCCCCGTAGGTCTGAGTCCTGTCTCCCCTTTTGATCCAACTTCCTGCTCCCCGGGGAAGCCGCAGAGGATGGCCCAGGCCCTGAGACCTGCCACCAGTCCGGGAGACCAGGATGGGGCTCCTGGCTTCTCCTGGTCTTTTGCCAGCTGCTGCAGGCACTCAGAGAGAGAACCAGCAGACGGAAGATCTCTCTCTGTGTCGCTCTGCCTTTCAAATCAATGGAAAGAAATAAATTAACATTAAAAAAGAATTCAAGCTATTATATAGTTGGCCAAAGTTAGCAGTTTAAATCCTGATAAAAATCGTTTAAAGTGTTTTTAACATTCTAATTTCGATTGACTAATTTTGTCCTTTTTCATGATCGAGAGGAAACTTTTTGTCAAATTTATTACACATTTGCTGGAAATGTCTCTGAAGAGTGCCTATTTATGCATTAAAAATATTTCACACAAAACAGATTTTATTTTGTTTTGACTTGCTTCACTGCAGCCAAATTGTGGTTCATCCTGAAATTCACAGCTTGTCTTCTTCCATGTTCTTCTTTCTTTCTTTCTTTTCTTTCTCTTTCCTCTGACGGCCATGGTGCTTGTTCGTGTGTCTGGGTTGGAAATCGGGAGTGTGCTTGGGTTTGAAATTTTTGAATTTGTCTGTACTTACCTTTGACTTATTATTTTTGTAAAGATTTATTTATTCATTCTGAGAGTCAGAGCTACAGAGAGGAGAGACAGAGGGAAAGAGAGAGAGAGAGAGAGAGAGAGAGAGAGAGAGAATCTTTCGTTCTCTGGTTCATTCCCCAGGTGGCCACAAAGACCAGCACTGGGCTGGGCTGAAGCCAGGAGCCAGGAGCTCCATCTAGGTCTCCACATGGTGACAGGGATCCAAACACTGGGCCATCCTCCTCTGCTTTCCCAGGTGCACTAGCAGGGAGCTGCATAGGAAGTGGAGCAGCCGGGACTCGAACTGTTGCCCATAGGAGATGTCGGCGTCACAGGCAGCGGCTTTACCTGCTAAGCAACAGTGTCGGCCCCTGTACTTACTTTTTAAACTGGAAGAAGGAATGAATGATACCAAAATGGAAAATGAGCATATTTCAGGTTTCTCAGTAATTCCGGTTTTCATAGGTGCTGGCAAGATAAAAAGTGCAAGTAGTCACATCACAGTATTACAATGGCACCCAGGAAAATAGCATGCACATCGAATCCGTTCCTCCCCACCGGCTGGGCGTGTTCTGCGTTTCTTGTGATTCTCCGTAAGAGCTCACCGGCTTACCCACGGTGGAAAAGTAAGCTGGGCCCGGAATCTCCATGTGGGGGTCTCCTCCCAGGGGGTCTCTGTGGTCTGGTACTGACTGGGGGAGGCGGGGCAGTAGCAGAAGCTCAGCCCCCAGGGTCCGTGCCCAGTGCCCCCCAGTGTACCGAGCTGGTGGGCTACAAGGCTCCGGAGGTTATACGGATTACGTGTACTTTTTGACTTGGGGTATTTTCAACTATCGGGACATGATCCCAGCACGAAGCGAGGAGCAGCAGACGTGGGAACAGGCCCAGCCCACAGAGCACCGTGCGTCAGTAATGTCCTACGCCACGCACTGGTTAAGCGATGGTGACGTTTTTATCATTATTTATTTTTTTGTAAGAGTAGACATTTTAAGATTTTATTTATTTATTTGAAAGGCAGAGTTACAGAGAGAGAGAGAGAGAGAGAGAGAGAGAGAGAGACGTCTTCCATCTGCTGGTTCACTCCCTAAATGGACACAATATCGAGAGCTGAGCCTATCTGAAGCCAGGAGCCAGGAGCTTCTTGCAGGTCTCCCATGCGGTTCGAGTCCCGGCTGCTCCACTTCCTATCCAGCTCTCTGCGATGGCCTAGGGAAGCAGTGGAAGATGGCCCAAGTGCTTGGGCCCCTGCACCCACATGGGAGACCTGGAAGAAGCTTCTGGCTCCTGGTTTTGGATTGGCCCAGCTCCAGCCATTGCAGCCATCTGGGGAGTGAACCAGCAGATGGAAGCCCTCTCTTTCAATCTCTCTCTCTCTGTGCCTTTGCCTCTCTGTAACTCTGCCTTTCAAATACAATTCAAAAACTTTTAAAAAACCAAAACCCTTGCTCATTCACATAGCTGCTGCCCCGGGTCATTCTGCTCCATCTGCTCTCCAGGTGTTTTTCTGGTCTTTGGTTTCCAGCGCTCGGGTTGGGATCCGTCTCTTCCTCTGACGATCCCTTGGTCTCACCTTCGTTGGAGCTCTCGGGGCTTCTTCACTCTCCAAGGTTACGTCTTTCCCGAGTTTCGGGAGTTTTAAACCATTGCTCCTTCAAGCATCTTTTACACTGTGTCCCTCTCCCCCGAGACCCTTCATTGCTCCCCCAGTTTGCTCTGTCTCTGATTCAGCTAGGCGCGTTTCAATTTTGATCACTGGATTTCTTTTGTTTCCAGTTCTAAACTATCTACCAGTTCCTTCCCGTGGCTTCTCTTTTTCTCCCATGAATCTCTCCCCTCCCCTCTTTTTCACAGAGCCGCTCCCCTGGGAACACAGTTGGGCGTTCCGGTCTTGGTCTGATGACCCCAGGAGCTGATGTCCCTTCACACGTTGGGTCCTTCGGGGTTGCATCCTGCCTGCTTTGAGGGTATCCTCTAGCAATTCTGCTCTTGCTAAACTTCTGGGGAAGAGGGTTCATTTCTCCGAAGTGGGCAATGCTTTGGGTTGGGTCCCGGCTGCCATTTCTGCCCTGTGCTCTGTGGGCTGGGGTGGTAACTTTCAAAAGACCTTCAGCTCCAGCCCAGGAGCACTGGCCTGTCCCACAGTTCAGCTCCCAAAGCCTGAGCCCTCAGGCTTAGCTCGGGCTGAGCCCAGGAGTTCAGACACAGCCTTGTCAAATCATTTTCTGGAACTCCCTTGCTGACGGCTTCCAGCTCCCCCGATTGCCCTCTTCTCAATCCTTCTCCCAACAACACCTTCCCAAGTGACGGAAGGACAAAGCCAGGAGAAGCCACAGGGTCCCCGCTGCGGCGCTTGTGAGAGGGGATTCCCTCTCAGAGAGCATCGGATGGCTACGCAGTGGCTTCCATCCGCCCCCACGACCGCCCCGCCATTGCCTGGAAACCCCGAGAGTCAAGAGCAGCACACGAACAAACAAACAAATCCCAAACCAACCAACCCAGCAACAAGAGAAACAGAACATTCCAGAAGCACCGAGAAACAAACCAGAGGAGCACGCAGCCGGCCGAGCGGTTAAGAGGCTCAAGGCCCACGGACTCTGCTCCCAGGAGGCAGTGCTGAGGTCTCAATTCATGGAGTGCCCGCCGATCCCGGGAGCACCGGCCCTGAGCTTCTCACTGCTGGCTTGGGCCAAGCCCCGACTGTTGTGGGCATTTGGGGAATGAACTAGCAGATGGAATGGATCTCTCTCCTGTCTCCTCTCTCTCCTCCTCTCTCCTCCAATTCAAAACCTGGGAATGTCTCCATTCTCTCTGACCTGCTCTCTCTCTCCTCTCTCTCTCTTCTCTCTCTCTCCTCTCTCTCTCTCCTCCCTCTCCTCTACTATCTCCTCTCTCTCTCTCTCTCTCTCTCTCTCTCTCTCTCTCTCTCTTTCTTCCTCTCTCCTCCAATTCAAAACCCGGGAATGTCTCCATTCTCTCGGACCTGCTCTCTCTCTCTCTCCTCTCTCTCCTCTCTCTCTCCTCTCTCTCTCCTCTCTCTCCTCTCTCTCTCCTCTCTCTCTCCCCCCTCTCTCCTCTCTCTCTCTCTCTCTTTCTTCCTCTCCCCTCCAGTTCAAAACCCGGGCATGTCTCCATTCTCTCTGACCTGCTGGGGACTTCTGTACTTGGTACGCTGTCCCGGGTGGGGGGTTGCGTTTGACCCCAGCGTGGGAGGCAGCAGAGGAAAGAAGAGAAGTTTCACCATGGCTTCAGTGCTACCTGCCCCCGTGGGCTCGCTACCACCTGGTTGTCAGAGATCATAACGGGGACCCCAGCGAGTTGGCCGACGTTATCCTGTAAAAGCCACAGGGTGGGTGGTGACAGCAACTTTAGCAGTGTCTTCTAAGAGCAAAGGTGTTTACTTAGATGAAATCTAATGCATAGCTTGTTTCTGTGGACAGTTCATGCTTTTTGCTGCTATGTTTAAGGCCACAAAGGTTTTTATCTTCTATTTCCACATAGAAATTTTTACAAATAGATATCCCAGGGGCCAGCACTGTGGTGTAGACGGTAAAAGCCACCACCTGCAGTGCCGGCATCCCATATGGGCGCTGGTCCAAGTCCCGGCTGCTCCACTTCTGATCCAGATCCCGCCAATGCACCTGGGAAAGCAGTGGAAGATGGTCCATGTCCTTAGGCCCCTGCACCTGCGTGGGAGACCCAGAAGAAGCTCCTGGCTCCTGGCTTCGGATGGGCGCAGCTCCGGCCATTGCTGCCATTTGGGGAGTAAACCAGCAGATGGAAGACCCCTCTCTGTCTCTGTCTCTGTCTCTGTCTCTGTCTCTGTCTCTCTCTCACTCTGCCTTTCAAATAAATAAGTAAATCTTTTAAAAAAATAGATATCCAACTATTTTGGAAGAAAAGTGTATCTACCTCCCATTGAACTGCCCGGGCACCTGTGTTGGAGGTCAACTGACTGTGGACTGTGAGACTCTGGGCTTTCTATTCTGTCCCACGCACCTGTGTCTGTCTTATGCCAATACTGTGCTGTATCTCGTTTCGTAATACAACTTCAATCATGTAGTTCAGGTTCTCTGGTTTGATTCTTAAGTTCTGCTGGTTTTAGCTATGGGCTTTGTGCTTCCATGTAAGTTTTAGAATCGGCTTGCAGACTGTTACAAGCAAAAAATATCACCATGGCTTACTGGTACTTCTTTAAAACTGCAGGCGACGTTGGGGAGAAATGACCTCTTGACAATATTCAGTCTCTCTGTCCATGGAAATTGCATATCTCTCCATTGATTTTTGCTTCTCCTATGTTTTTCTTTAAATGACCACTTTCCTAGTTATTCCTGGCATGATATTTTAACAAAACAGACGCACACATACATACACTCATGCACACGTGTGTGTGTGTGTGTGTGTGTGTACCATAGGTGTATCTGTGCTTTATATATGTGAAACGGTAAGTTTCTTCCAGAACCAACTTCTTTTCTCTTAGGGTATGAGGGCAACCCTGCAAGCTTGCAACCCTGCTGATAGGAACAATTTGTTTATTTATTTTTTTTAAAGATTTATTTATTTATTTGAACGTCAGAATTACACAGAAAGAGGAGAGGCAGAGAGAGAGAGAGAGAGAGAGGTCTTCCATCCGTTGGTTCACTCCCTAATTGGCCGCAATGGCCAGAGCTGTGCTGATCCAATGCCTGGAGCTTCTTCTGGGTCTCCCACATGAGTACAGGGTCCCAAGGACTTGGGCCACATTCTACTGCTTTTGCAGGCCATAGCAGAGAGCTGGATTGGAAGTGGAGCAGCCGGGTCTCGAACTGGTGCCCATATGGGATGCCGGCACTGCAGGCCAGGGTGTTAACCTGTTGAGCCACAGCACTGGCCCCAGGAACAATTTAGTTCTTGAATTTTTTCTGAGCCACGTCTTGTGGTCTTCAGTGTGCAGATTCTGCAATCCTTGGTCAAATGTGTTACTCACTATTTCATAGTTTTTGAAGCTATAGTAGATTTTTTTTGCCTGATTCTGTTCCCTTGTTACTACACAGAAACGTAACTGGGTTTGTACCATGACCTTGTACCCTGAAGTCTTGATCCTTACAGGGTTAATCAGCCTGATGATTCTAGTGCCACCAGGTTCTGTAGGAGTCTCCACGTCCGTGATTTCGCTGTGTGCTAATAAAGGCAGTGTGGCAGTGTGTGATCAGCCCTTTCTTTTCAATCTAGAACTTTCTATTTCCCCTCACTGCTCTGCTGCACTGGCCAGAAGTGCCAACACCACTTGGAATCATTCTGAGAGTGGACTTTTTTAAAAAAAAATTTTAAAAATTTATTTGACAGAGTTAGATAGTGAGAGAGAGAGACAGAGAGAAAGGTCTTCCTTCCATTGGTTCGCTCTCCAAACGGCCGCCACAGCCAGTGCTGCGCTGATCCGAAGGCAGGAGCCAGGTGCTTCTCCAGGTCTCCCATGGGGTGCAGGGCCCAAGCACTTGGGCCATCCTCCACTGCACTCCGGGGCCACAGCAGAGAGCTGGCCTGGAAGAGGGGCAACCGGGACTAGAACCAGCGCCCACATGGGATGCCGGCGCCGCAGGCAGAGGATTAGCCAAGTGAGCCCCGTTGCCGACCGGGAGAGTGGACATTTTTGCTTGCTCCTTCTTCTAGGAGGAAAGTGTTAAGTCCGCGTTACATGCGTGACGCTTCCTTGTTTACTCAGTGTTCTCAGAAAAGGATGCAGAATTTTTGCAAAAGCTTTTCTGCCTTGGCATCTACCGAGATATCCTCTGTTTCTGGTTTATTTTTGTTTTTGCTTGTGTTTAGTCTGTTAGGATAATGAACTCCATTGATTGATTTTCAAATGTTCAGCTGAGCTTGCGTTCCTGGGATCCATCCAGCGTGGTCAAGATAGGCCCTCACTTGTATGTAGCGTCTGCTTTCGTCACAGCGGGCGCTCCATCCAAGCAGGCAGAGTGTGCGTCCTGGCCTCGTCTCTGATCTCAGGGAGAAAGAATTTGGTCTTTCACCAGGGAGTGCGACGTTAGCCGCAGGTGGCTGTAGCCAACCTTGATCAGGCGAACACAGTTCCCCTCCTATTTCGAGTTTGCTGAGAGGTGTGGGTTTCTTAATTATTACACATGGATGTTGCATTTTGTCAAGGGCTTCCTTTCTGTAACCACTGAGAAAGACGTCATTTTAAACCTTTATTTGTTAACATAGGATTACATTACCAGAGAGAAGGAGAGGCAGAGAGAGAGAGAGAGAGGTCTTTCATCTGCTGGTTCACTCCCCAAATGGCCGCAATGGCTGGAGCTGCGCCCATCCAAAGCCAGGAGCCAGGAGTTTCTTCCGGATTCCCACATGGGTGCAGGGGCCTAAGCACGTGGTCCATCTTCCACTGCTTTCCCAGGTCCTAGCAGAGAGCTGGATTGGAAGTGGAGCAGCTGGGACTTGAACCAGCGCCCATGTGGGATGCCTGCACTGCAGGCCATAGCGTTAACCCACTGCACCACAGCACCAGCCCCAAGGATTACATTACATTGATATTTGTTTCACTTTAGAGGAGAGAGAGAGAGAGAGAGAGAGCGAGCGAGCGAGAGATTCCAGTAATAATGCTTACGAGAACTGGGGTTGGGTCAGGTTGAAGCTGGAAGCCGGCAGCTCCACCCAGGTCCCCCACGTGGGTGGCAGGGACCCAGCTCTGATGCCGTCACCGCTGCCTCTCCAGCCTGTGCCAGCAGGGAGCCGGCGTCAGGAGCCAGGGTGTGGAAACAAACCCAGGCGCTCTGCCGTGCGACACAGGTGTGTGAACTAGGAAGCGAAACACCTGCCGTTGCATTTCTGGAATGAATTCCACTTGCTGTTGTTTGATCTGCTTTAATGACTGGTTTTATTTGTTAACCTTTCTCCTGGGTATTTGCACCTTTCTCAGGAGGGCCGCTGGTGTACATCAGGAATCAGTAAACTTTTTCCGTAAAGAATCAGAGATTTGGGGCTGGCACTGTGGCGTGGTGGGATAATGGCCTGAAGTGCTGGCATCCCAATGGGTGCTGGTTCGAGTCCCAGCTGCTCCTCTTCTGATCCAGCTCCCTGCTGTGGCCTGGGAGGGCAGTGGAAGATGGCCCAGGTGCTTGGGCCCCTGCACCCGCGTGGGAGACCTGGAAGAAGCTCCTGGCTCCTGGCTTTGGGTCAGTCTAGCTCCAGCTATTGCATCCATTTGGGAAGTGAACCAGCAGATGGAAGACCTCTCTCTCTGTCTCTCTCTGTCTCTCCCACTTTCTCTGTGACTCTGCCTTTCAAATAAGTAAATAAAATCTTAAAAATAAAATAGAATCAGAGACTAAATACTTTGGCCGCGTGATCTCGGCTCCAGCTCCTCAGATCTGTCACTGCAGCCGACAGCAGCAACAGACAATTCGTCATTTAGTGGATGGCGCCGTGTTTACTGCTGAAGCTTGATTTACACAAACAAATCCTAGGCAAGTTTTGGCCGACAGCCTTGGCTTGCCGACCCCCGTCTACGTTTGTCTTTCTTTCCCCTTTGCAATGTCTTTGTTTGGTTTTGGAATCAGTGACCCTGGCCTCATAAAATTAGTTAGGAAATGCCTGTTCAACATGTGCTTTTTTTGGAAAAAAGTAATTTGGGGCTGGCGCTGTGGCGCAGTGCGTTAAAGCCTCGGCCTGCCATGCCGGCATCCCACATGGGTGCTGGTTCGAGTCCTGGCTGCTCCACTTCCGATCCAGCTCTCTGCTATGGCCTGGGAAAGCAGTGGAACATGGCCCAAGTGCTTGGGCCCCTGCACCTGCGTGGGAGACCCAGAAGAAGCTCCTGGCTCCTGGCTTTGGATCAGTGCAGCTCTGGCTGTTGCGACCTTTTGGGGAGTGAACCAGCAGATGGAAGACCTCTCTCTCTCTGTGTCCCTACCATTCTCTGTAACTCTGTCTTTCAAATGAATAAAGTAAATCTTAAAAAAAGATTTTTCATTTTATTTGAAAGCTGAGAGACAGAGATCTTGCATTTACTGGTTCATTCTCCAAATACCAGCAACACCTGGGGCTGCGCCAGGCCAAAGCCACGAGCCAGGAATTCCGTCCAGGTCTAATATTTGTTCTAATATTTACACTTAGATTTTCTTCTAAGAGCTTTGTGGTTTTAGCTCTTACATGCAGGTCAATGACCCATTCTGAATTCATTTTCTGTGTGTGGTGTGAGGTAGGGGGCCAGATGTGTAAGCTAATTTCTAGGGTCTCCGTTCCACCCCGTTGACCTGCGTGTCTAGCCTTCTGAAAGTACCTTAAGGCCCCCATAACTTTCTAGCCAATTTTGAAATTGAGAAATGTGAGTGCTTTCATTTTTTTCCTTCTTTTTCAAGCTTGTTTTGGATATTCTGGGTCTTTCGTTTCCATGTGGATTTTAGGATCAGTTTCTACAAAAAGAGGCAGCTGGGATTAAGGGTTGTCTTGTATCTGCACACGTTTTAGGGATGTTGCCATTTGAACAGTATGAAGTCTTCCTATCAAAAATACAGAAAATCTTTCCATTTCCCAAAATGTTCTAGAAATTTCTTTCAGCTATGTTTTGTAGTTTTCAGAGTGTGAGCCTTTTTTTTTTTTTTTGGGTTAAATTTATTCCCAAGTATTTTATTCTTTGTGACGTGCTTATGAATGGAATTGATGTCTTACTTTTATTTTTGGACTGTGTTCGTTTCCAAATAATACAGTGGATTTTTGTATATTTATCTTATATTCTGCAACTTTGCAGAATCCTGTGTGAGTTCTAAGAGCTGTGTGTGTGTGTATGTGTGGTCCTTGGAATCCTCTATATAAAAAGTTACATCATCTGTGGATAGAGTTAGAGTTTTTTTTTTTTTTTTGACAGGCAGAGTGGACAGTGAGAGAGAGAGACAGAGAGAAAGGTCTTCCTTTGCCGTTGGTTCACCCTCCAATGGCCGCCGCGGCTGGCGCGCTGTGGCCGGCGCACCGGGCTCATCCGATGGCAGGAGCCAGGTGCTTCTCCTGGTCTCCCACGGGGTGCAGGGCCCAAGCACTTGGGCCATCCTCCACTGCACTCCCGGGCCACAGCAGAGAGCTGGCCTGGAAGAGGGGCAACCGGGACAGAATCCAGCACCCCAACCAGGACAGAACCCGGTGTGCTGGCACCGAAAGGCGGAGGATTAGCCTGTTGAGCCTCGGCGCCGGCCTATAGAGTTAGAGTTTATCGTACCCAATCCAGACGCCTTCATTTCTCTTGCCTAGTTTCCCTGGCTAGAACATCCGATACAACATGAGCGGAGGAGAGGGGACAGCCTTGTCTTGCTCCTCACTGTCGATGGAGAGCTTTGCACTCTGTCTCCCCGGATGCTGTTAGCCGTGGGTTTCCCACAGAGCTTCTCTATCAGGCCGGAGACCTCCCTTCGGTCCTGGTCTATCGATTGTCTCTATCTGGAGCTGCTGGATTTGCCCAGTGTGTTTCCTGCCTCCGGGGAGGCGACCGTGTGGTTCTGCTCCTCGCGTGACTCTGGCTGGGTCTCCATCCGCCTGCTTTGGGGAGGTCCAGCGACCTTGTCTTCCCGGGGCGGCCCTGCGGGGCTGCTGTGTGCGATGCCTTTTCTGTGTCGTGGACTCCCTTGCTAGCATTTTGCTGGGCATATTTTAGTCTCGATTCCTAAGGGTGATCGGTCTGTGCTTTTCTTCTTTTGTGTTGTCTTTGTTCGGTTTTGGAATCAAGACCTCAGAGGGGAATGAGTTGGAAAATGTTCCTTCCTATTTTTGGAAGGCTTTTTTTTTTTTGAAGGATTAATATTAATTCTTCTTTAAATGTTTGGCAGAAATCACCAGGGAGACCATCTGGTCCTTGGCCTTTCTTTGTGGGAACTTTGGTTACTGACGTTATTTCATTTGTAAATGACTAATTCAAGCTCTCTGTACGGTATAGGTGCATGTAGGTGTCGAATTTCTTGTTGAGCCTTTTCTAGGTGTTGGAAGCGTTCTGAGACTCTGATGAATCTTAGGGGAGCTGATCTGTTAGGCGCAACTGTTCGTGGTCTTCTCTGGTCACCCTGTTTTCTTCTGTAAGCTTGAGTGCAATGTCTCCCCTCTCATTCCCGATTTCGGTGAATTGAGGTTTTCCTCGGTCAGCTTGGCTAGCCATCTGTGAAGGTCATTGATCTTCTCAAAGCACCAGCTTTTGGTTTCATCACCTTTCTCTATTGTTCTTCCATTCTCTGTTCACTTTGGATTTAGCTCGGTACCTTTTTTGTTTCTTCTTAAGGTGGAAGCAAGTTGATTGACTTGAGATCTTCATTTTTTAAAAGATTTATTTTATTGATTTGTAAAGCAGAGTAAGAGACAGAGAGGGAGTGACAGAGAAAGAGACCTTCCATCCACTGGTCCGCTCCCCAGGTGGCCACAACAGCCCTGTCCAATGGCCGTGAGAACTGCTGGCCGGCAGGTGTAGACCGAAGCCTGCCCCGGGCGGGGCCGCCAGCCCGCAATGCTGCAGCCCCCTCTCTGCCCGAGAGCTGGAGCGTTTCGCTGTCCCTGATGGCTCAGACCCTAGGACCAGCTGGGCCTGCCTTGAGCCGAAGGGGAGACGTAAGCAATTGCACCCCAGCCCACTGCAGCTCAGCCCCAGGTCGCCCGGCACTGGGTCTGACAGTGGGTTTGACAGCTGAGTGCGGTCCTCTGCGGTCCCCCACCTTCACGCCTGGTTACACTGGGGCTCCCCAGAAGCGGAGCCTGGGTCAGGGATTGCGACGAGCCCAGGAGTGGCTCAAGAGGGCAGACACAGGTAAAGTCTGTTCCCGGCCTGTTCCTAAGGAAGATTCTAGAACATCTACTTTGCATCAGCGTGCACGAGGAGGCCCCCGTTTCCGCTGCTCGGTGACTCCCACCAGCTCCCAACTGCTCTGCTGGCTCCTACCAGCCGAGGGCCGTTCCCTGGAGAAACAGAAGCCAGAGGACTGTCACTCAGCAGCGCTAAGGACGTCCTGTCTCCGCGTGACGTCTTCCCAGCCGGGACCCCGCCTACCTGGGAGCACCTGTGGCTCTGGGCTCTGGGAATGGGGTTCACCTGCCCCAAATGGGGTTCACCCACCCCCCGGCAGCAATGCCTCCCCCTGGAGGGCTGGGAGCCATCAGCAAACACGCATCGGGCACATCAGGGTGACATCTGCACAGCTCTCCCGGGTTCTGGTGGCACGCGAGCCCCTCGAGGCGGGCGGTGGGAGGCGGGAGGGCGCCCCGTGGCCAGGTTCTGACTCCAGTCCAGCCCCAGGTCCCTCTGGCCATAGTGACAAGGGCAGGCTGTCACAGTGGCCTGCGGGGGCGGGGGCGGGAGGAGACACACTCAGTGGGAGGGAGAGCAAGAGGGCAGGTGCGAGGGGGCAGAGAGGAGTCTGCACCCTGGAACCCCGGAGCTGGGGACAGGATGGGGGCTCCGGAGGGGAGCCGGTGTGGTAGCGGCAGGCGGGCCCGTGCATTCCCTCTGCGCAAAATCATGGCTCGTGTGAACAGAGAGAAGGGTGCCGCTGCCAAGGGCCGGGGGCCGGGGCTGCTGGTAGTGAAGAGGTCAGGGGTCAGGCTGGGACTGGAGGGGCCGTTGCAACAGCCACTAAGTACGCAGTTCTTTTCAGGGTGATGAGACTGTTCTAGAACTGGCTGGAGAGATGATCGTACAACCTGGACAGTGCTTAAAAATAAAGAAAACTGTCGCGTTGTGTGTTTTAAATGGGTGAATTGTAAAGCAGGTGAATGACATCATGGTTCAGGCCACTCAGCCCAGCCTCCTGCACCCTCCCCTGCGGCTCTGCCTGTGGCCAGCACCCCCCTGCTGCTCCAGCCCCACTGCGTGGCCTTGCCCGTGGCCTTGCCCGTGGCCTTGCCCGTGGCTGGCGGCCTGCCCAGAGGTGGGTGATGAGTTGGAAGAAAGAACAGCCTCCCCCATGTTCCGTCCCCACCCTGCCCTGCCTGGCCAGACAGACAGACCCCCCGGGGGTCTTCCCCCGCCAAGGAGGCGGCCTGGGAGGACAGGCCTTGGGCGGGGGGACAAGAGGTTTGGTTCCCGGAGCAGGAGGGTCGGGAAATTGAACTTGACACCTGGCAAGGCCCGCAGCCCCAGGCAGCAAGTCGGGGAGCCTGGCTTGAGTTCCTTGCCAGGCTCGCCCAGGCCAGCGCCTCGCGGGGGTCCTGGCGTAGGCCAGCAGTGGGCACGCCGCGGTGGGGCGGGGGAGGGGACTACGGCGTGGCAGCAGCCCACGGGCCACTGGGAGGCTGTGAGTCCCAGTGACTAGCTCGCAGCACGTGTTGGGACCATGTCCAGAATCTTCCTCTTGCTGCCAGCAAGACCCCCGGGGTCCCCCGGCCTGAGACGCCGCCATCTGCCTCCTGGCCCCTGTTCCTAACTCCAGTGCCTGGCCTGGCGCTGGCGCTCCCTGCACACCCGCTAGCCAGCCCAGCAGAGGCGATGGGGGCTGCTTTGCACCCACCCAGCAAAACCTGCCCCCCTCTCTCTGCTTGGAGCAAGGGTCTCGCCTCCCGCCGGCCCCAGCCCTTCCCCGGATATCTGGGTCCCTCTCTAGACAGGAACCCGGACCCAGGAACCCTTCCTGCCCAAGGCCTCGCCTGGAGCCCAAGGCACATACCCAGCACTGGGCAGAAGGCGCTCTGGGGACTAAAATCAAGGATACCTGGGTGGCTGTGTGAGCTTTGATGATGGACGAAGGCCCTGGGCATGAAGCCCACCTCAGCACCTCCTGTGTCTCGATGGGGGACCCGCCCCTACCCCCATTGTCACACACATGGGAGCAGGGGCCCAAGGACTTGGGCCATCTTCTATTGCTCTCCCAGGCCATAGCAGAGGGCTGGATCGGAAGTGGAGCAGCCTGGACTCGAACCAGCGCCCATATGGGATGCCAGCACTGCAGGCGGATGCTTAACCCACTACGCCATAGCGCCGGCCCCAGAGAACCCTACTTTATAAAGGGGGTCACAGAGCTGGCAGGGTGGAGCGGAGCCAAGGGAGAACGGGTTGACAGAGCCAAGGCAGATGTCCCAAGACACCGTGCGTTGAGCCGCTGCCTGCCATACTGGCGTCCCATGTCAGAGCGCTGGTCTTGGGAGGACCAGAGGCAGAGAAGGGCGGGGCAGGTGCAGAGCCAGAGCCGGGGTCCCCAGCTCCCCTCTCCTTGCCCCCTAGGGCTGCGTGGTCTTTCTCACCACCAGCTACACGGGCAGTCAGAGGCAAACCCGAGTCCCGGGCTTCTTCCTCTTGTGCTGGGGGCAGGGGGGCTGAGCCGGGATGGCACCTGGTCACCTCGGTGTTGTCATGGAGACACTGAGGCCCGGCCTACATAGGATAAGGGACTTGCAGAGCCTGGGGTTGCCCTGGACACACACCCGGGAGCCCCTATGCCCACGGACCTCCCCCTAGGACCCTTCCTTGGGCTGGGCTGGCTCGTGCTCCGGGGAGGAGACGGGAACAAGACAAGCAGCTGCTCCCAGCCAGCCTCCGCGGGCCAGGGCTCCGTGCCACCCACAGTCCAGCCTGCGGTTGCCAGGGCCGGCTGCCTGCTGCACCACGGGCGGCCGGAACGCCCAGGCCCCTGAGCCGCCGCCCTCTCTTCCCCACAGCCTGGCACGGCTCTCCGCACCAGTGGGCCTGCCTGGATGCCCAGAGACCAGCCGCAGGCAAGCCCAGGCCCGTGGCTAGCCACGGCCAGACACGGGGCCCGCACTGGGGGGGCTGAGCAGGGTTCTTGGGGCTCCTTTGCAGGCACGCATGGGTTCACAAGACCTTTGCGACTGCCTCTGGCTAGGGTGGGCTCGGGCCTCTCTGGGTTGGACCTGGAGCTTCTGCCCCTCCCCTGCTGCCCACTGCCCACCCCACAGCACAGCCAGGTCCAGGGCGGGAGAGGGAGCTGGGGCGTGGGCAGTCACTGGGCATTTTAGGAGTTGGGTGGCCCTGGTGGCTCACCCTGCACACGCCTACCCTCTGCCCTTTGGGGCCTGTCGTCTCCTTGGGCGAACCTGCCAGCTCACCTGGGTCCTGGTGGCCCCCTAGGCTCCCCCCACCTAAACCCACCCATCACTCAGTTTGACGCACGCATGTCCAGGTGGGACCTGGAATTCGGGGCTCTGCAGCCCCAGGCCTGGCACATCTTTCCCTGCAGGTGTGGCCGAGACACCACCACCTCCAGGAAGTCTTCAGGCAGACGCCCCACCTCCTGGCTGCGTGGGTACCCTGATTTGGGCTGGGCCTTTTGAGCATGACAGCTACACAAGTAGAAGCCTCTGCTTCCTGCCGTCTGGGGTCTTAGCCCCCAGCGCCGGGGCTGGCCCAGAGAAGGGGCCCAGAGACTCAGTCCATTTGTTCACCCATCCATCCATTCCTCAAAGACTGGACTCCTTTTTAAACCAGACAGCCCTGGGCAGCCATGCTCGAAACCTCAGGGTCCTAGGGGGGCAGTGGACGGGGGTTGTTGGTGTTTCGGGGGATGACCCGGCCCCTGATCCCCGGGAGGCCTGGGCTGGCTGGGGCTTGATGCTAAGTTCTCCCAGGTGCTAGCTGTGCATACTAGGTGAATGGCTCACCCTCTCTGAGCCTGTGTCTTCTCAGCTGCAGGCAGGGAGGCACCCCACGAGTTACGCCACACACCCTCTTTCTTGGGGGAGTCTCAGCCTTGCTGTAGAAAGCTTGGGATCTCCCTCACCCACATCAGCTTATGGAAGCCACTAAGATGTGACCCCCGGGAGTGTGGTCCCTGGGGTCTCCTCACCCTGGGGAATGGGCTGTGCTGCTCTGCCCACAGGCCATCCCGCCCTCCGTGCTCCTGGGCACCCGGCACACCCAGCACTGGCCCCTGGCATCATGGCCCTGGGTCTGCGCCTGGTATCCCTGCTGGCACTGCCTGGGCACTGGCTCCCTGCAGGCTTGTGCTGACGGCACCTGGGGACCAGGCCAGCGCCCACTGACCCTCCCTGGGGCCCCTGATGAGTGGCGGCTCCTCCCCCGAGGTCCCCGCTGCCAGGGCGGGTCACTGCCCCTCCCCTACAGCCCGACTGGGGCGTCCCAAAGGTAAGAACTGTGCCTTCCCCAACCCCGACCCTGACCCCCGGCCCCCAGATTGGATTTTTCTAGGCCAAGGCTGTGTCGCCCTGACCTCTGACAGACTGGCTTTTCAGGGTACATCCTTGCCTCCTGCCCAGACCAGGGGAGACCTTAAAGAACATTCTAGAAGACAGTGGCATGAGGTGCGGGAATCTTGGTCAACGCAAAGCCCTAACTTTGCTCCATTGTGTGGGAGGGGGCGAAGTGGATGAGAGGGGAGAGGCTGGGGGCGGGGAGGGTGCTGTGGCCCCTGAAGCCTTGGTGAGCCAGGG
>CM027397.1:7736029-7777662 GCA_015711505.1 Sylvilagus bachmani
TGCACGCCCCCGGGGCCCACCCCCATCGGCCCTGTGGGCGCCAGGACCAAGCCCCCTCCCCCCCGCCCCGCCGCAGCAATGGAGGCCAAGGCCAAAGCCAGAGGCAGGCCTGCTGCTGACCCCCGCTCACCTCTCCCCGGTCCCCACCAGCTCCAGACACATCCGCGATTTATCTTCTCCCTTGTTTATTGTGCGCACGCCAGGCCTCCCAGCCAACTCGGAGCTGGACGGGGCCAGCCGCGGCCCGAGACGCCAGGCCCGGCCAAGCCCCCCGCCTGCCGTCCCCTCAGCTGCCCCGAGCTGGGGCCTGGCTGGATGCTCCCGATGCAGCCGGGGGCCTGTCCCCCTCGCTGTGTGCCCGTGTGTATAGCTGAGCTCCGTGTGCCCAGCCTGCATGCTGTCCGGCTGACGCCTGGATCCTGGGCTGCTCATCCATCATCTCCTTGAGCCTCATGGTGGCCGTGGGAGGAGGGTTTGTCACCCCGCAAAGGAGTGGGGGGGGCACGTGTTCCTGCTGGTGCATGGCGAGTGGGAGCCTGTGTGCGCACGTGTGTACCAGGTACATGTGCAGCCACACATGTGTGTTGCATATGGATGTGTGCACCATGTATGTGCAAGTGTAGCCATGCACGTGAGTACATGTGTGTGCATGTGTGTGTGTGTGAGTGTGTGTGTGCATGGGCCCATTAGGGCCTGGGGCAAGTTTGCCTCCCAGCCACGCCTGACGAACCCCGGTCTGGAAAGCTCTGGATGGCCACAGATCCTTCCAGGCCAGCACCAGCCCCTTCAAGGGGCTGTGGCCTCCGGCCGGTTCCCACACCATTCTGGGTCTCGGTTTCCCCTGTGACATCCACCTGCCGATGTGGCACTGGGCGCGGGAGGCCCCACCTCGGCCGTCAGCCCTGGGGGCCGTTCCCGGAAAAACACACCTGGACACCAACGTGCCAGCTTCCACAAGCCCCTGAAGTCTCTCCCTGAATCTGCTGGCTTGCAGTCTGCTCTGTGGAGCTGGCAGAGGAATCTAGATCTTTCCATGGGGGAGGCACTGAGGTGGCCATCACCATGATGGCCCCAGCGGCCACCCAGAGACCCAGGGCTGCCCCTGAGACCCAACCCCTCTGTCCCCCAGGAAACAAACACCAGACACCCCGAGACCAGCCCCAGCCCTCACAGCAGGTGCCCTGCGGCCACAGCGTGAAGGAGGACAAGAGCCTCCTCCGGCCTCTAGAAACAGGGGGCTCGTGCTGCTGGGTGACCCTGTGCTTGGGGGTGGGGAGGGGGTTTTAGGCCCAGGAGAGGGTCTGGTTGAGCGAGATGGGGGGGCATTGTGGAGTTCTCCCGTTTTTCACGGTGTGCCCACTCTCTCCAGGACACACCCTGGCCAGAGCCCTAGAGGCTGACCACGTGGTCATGAGCCCACCTCCCGGGACTTTCCTAAGGCAGACCTGGAAGTTTGTAGACTCCCTGGAGACATGGGCCCCCAAGGGCCACCTGCCTAGGACTCCTCCCGGGCCCCTGAGAGCTGCTCTATGCTCCTATGGCCCCCTGGTCTCCCCCTTGTCCTAGGGACCTGGACACAGGATCTTAGGGATTGACAGGTAGGGATTGTGGACCAGGATTGTGGACCAGGAAGGAGAAGTGTGACTGCTGCCCCTCCCCCACCAAGAGGTAGGTGTCGCCTGGGTCTCCTAACCCATTTCCACTGACCTGAGTGCACAAGGGGCTCTCCCCAGGGATCCTCGGAGCCAGCGGCAGCCGGATCTGCAGGATCCCACCCCCCTGAGGCTGCCCCAGACCCTGGGGAGCTCCCACCTGTTCTGCACCTGTCCAGCCATGTGCTTGGGAGGCGAGACAAGCGCATTTCCCGGACAGGGCTGGAAAGTAGAGGCGGGCAACAGGCTCCCCACTAAGGGGCAGGAAACCTCAGCCCCCCTGCAAGTTCGTGGGGTCCTAGGAAGCCGGCAGGAGGGAGGGAGAAGCTCGCGAGGGCAGGAGCCACCTGCACATGTGCGGCGCCTCCGCCCGCCAGTCTGCAGAGACTCTGACCAGTGCCCGTGACCCAGATTCAGGTCTCGCTCTAGCCTCGTGCGGAAAGGGGCTGGGGGAGGTCCAGGCTACATCTGGGAGTCCACGGTCGAGGCCAAGGACGGGCGCCAGGCCCACTCCCCGGCGGGCCCTGCCTTTCCCATGGAAGGGGACTGGGGACAGCGCGCGGAAGGAGCGCGCGGTGCGTTCCCGCTTCTCGGAATCCCACGGTCACGCGCCTTAGATCATCGTCCTGGGGACCGGGCTGCTAGTTTCCATTTATCATCTTTCCTGCGCGCTGGAGCCGCCGCCTGCATGGCCCCCACCCGCCGGCCTCCACCAGACGTTCATAAATCTGTTTTGTTCCACACGAGCTGCCTGGGAAGAGGCCCCATGTGCCGCGTCTGCTCCCCCGTCCAAACCATCAACGCCTTCGCGATTTTATGATTTGGGTTATTGACTTGGCCTCCTGGGTCCCCTGTGCTAGGCGGGCTGTTTGACAGCGCCGAGAGGCCTTGGGCGACCTCGTGTTCACCCCTCGCTCGCCTGATCGGAGCGGGGAGAATGGTGCAAAAACCCTCCAGCCGCCGAGGGGGCCCCCGTGATCTCGCGTGGGGGGCTCCTGGACCCTGCACCGCCCTTCTGGGCCCTGTCCCGGACCCCATGGCTGCAGGCTCGTGTTCCCCCGACTTCCTCCATCTGTGCTGTCAAAACTTCCACTTCTGCATCTCTGCTCCCCAAGGATGCAGTGGGATCGGGGCTGGGGGTCCATCATTCCCCAGGCCCACGTCGCTTTGTGCCACGTGGCACTGCTGCTGTCGGGGCCCGCATTGCCAGGCAGCGTCTGAGAAAGTGGGGTGAGCTGGTAAGGGGAGATCGATGACACCCAGTGCAAAGGGACACCTGTCCCTGCCCAGAGGAAGCTCACGGCCTGCAGAGGCGAGCTGCCGGTCGGCGTGGAGCAGCGCTCAGCACAGCCTGGGGGCTCGAAGGAAGCCCCTGGCCCTGGCTGAGGCCCCTGGGATGGGACCACGGGGAGCAACGTCTACGTGAACCCCTGAAGGACCCACGAGAGACTCCGGGAGGACGTGGGGAAAGAGGAGACAAGGGGGCAGCACTTCCAGGCGGAAGGAACGGAAGGAAGGGCATTGGCGAAATCCAGATGAGAGAGGAAGCTTTGCTGTTTTCGGGAAGGGGCTCGTGGTGTCCACGGGGCAGGCAGGTGAAGGCTAGGGGCGTGGACAGGGCTGGCTGTGCTCAGAGCCCACTAGGAGGCCAGGCTGGAGGGGGTGGGGTGGGCGGGGTGGCCTTCAGCATGGGCGGGTTAAGGAGAGCAACATTGTTAAGATCCAGACTGGGGCAATACCTGTTCTCAATGAGGAGGAGGGGGAGGAGGAGGGAGTAGAGAGGGAGGAGGGAGAGGGGGAGGAGGAGGGGAGGAGGGGGGAGGAGCAGAGGAGGAGGGGGGAGGAGGAGGGGAGAAGGAGGAAGGGAGGGGGAGAAGGAAGAAGAGGAGGGGAGGGGGATGGGGAGCAGAGGGAGGGGGAGGAGGAGGAGGGGGAAGAGGAGGTAGAAGACTGGAGGTGGCGATATCCCTACCTCACTATCCCTACCTCACGCCAAACAGCCGAAATAACCCGGAGGGCGCCACAATGTTACAAATAGAACTACAGCTAAACAATTTCCAGAAGAAAAGGGGGGGGGGGGTCTTAACTGATCTCAGCCAATGTTTCTGAAATAAAATAGGAAAGGGTGAAAATCCGTAAAATGGACTTCATTGAGAAGAAAAAACTTGAGTTCTATGAAAAGCTGAACATACGCCTCCCGTGGGACCCAGCATTGGACTCCTAGGTGCTCCCGGGAGAGCAGAGATGTGCTGTGTGCCCCTGCAAGGGGACCCGTGAGTGCTCACGGCGGGGGTGTCGCTAAGCACTAAGGAGAAGATGCACCCAGCGGGGCGAGGGGAGCAGAGCACGCGGGCTCTTGGGCTTTTTTCACCATGGGGAGAACTGGACAGGGGCCAGCATGGACCAGAACGGAGTCTAGACGGAGGCCTCGCCTGTAGGGGAACCGGATGTTAAAGCCGCAGACAAAGGGGCTGCTGGTATACCTGGGTCTCCTCTGTGCCCAGGGGAAGAAACGGAGCTTCCACTCGGGACGCCCCACGTGTCGGAGTGCTTGGCTCAGGACCCGGATGCTCCACACTGCGATCCATCCCTGCTGAGTCCCTGGGAGGCCGTGGGTGACGGGCTGGGTACCTGGGCCCCTCCCCACGTGGGAGACCTGGAGGCAGCTCCTGGCTTTGGCCTGGCCCAACCCTGGCTGTTGCCAACGTTGGGGGAGTGAACCAGTGGTTGGAAGATCTCTCCTCTCTCTCCTCTCTCTCCTCTCTCTCCTCTCTCTCTCTGTTTCCTCTCTCTCTCCCTCTCTCCCCCCTTTCCTCTCTCTTTCCTCTCCCTCTCTCTTTCCTCTCTCTCTCTCCCTCTCTACCTTTCAAATACATAAACAATTTTTTTTAGAAAACTAACTTTGATCCCTACCTCACACCATACCCAAAACTCAATTCAAGATGGATCATACATTGGACTTTGTAAAAGTTCATGAAAAAGACATATTATTTTAAAAAAACAAGTATGCATGGATTTCAACGCTTTTCACACCAAAATGAGCTTATCTTTGAATTATATTTGCCCACGAAGTTTTGGAAGTCTCTTCGCAGGCCTGAAAGAGGAATCTGAAAAAAGCCACAAAATTGATAAAAGAAATCGCAGGAGAGTCTTTAAGGCTTTGGAGCCGGCAAAGATTTATTAGTAAACGACATAAACATGAGTGAGAGAAAAGATGATAAACGAAACTTCATAAAAGTTTAAGACTTCTGCTCACCAGAGGGGAACTTGATTTACGGCGCCAGGCGTGGAGTCGGGGGTGCGGCGGGGGAGGGAAGGGGGTTACATCGCGCATGCGTCCTAGAAGAGGCTGTCTGGTTCAGATCCATGCATTGACTGTGGGCGAATTAAAAAGATAGGAGGAGCTGGCATGTGGTGCAGCGGGTGAAGCCACCGCCTACAACACCAGTGTCCCATAGGGGCGTGGGTTCGAGTCCCAGCTGCTCCACTTCCGATCCAGCTCTCTGCTGTGGCCTGGGAAAGCAGTAGAAGATGGTCCAAGCCCTTGGGCCCCTGCACCTGCGTGGGAGACCCAGAAGAAGCTCCTGGCTCCTGGCTTCAGACTGGCCCAGCTCTGACCATTGCAGCCATCTGGGGAGTGAACCAGTGGATGGAAGACCTCTCTCTCTCTCTCTCTCTCTCTCTCTGTTTTCAAATAAATAAGTACATTTAAAAAAAAATAAAAAGACAGGAAAGAGAAAGGAAAATTTGCCACATGAGGTGGGAAAAGGCGGGAGACATTTATCACACATAAACCTGATGAGGAAGTTACATTCTGAGAACACAGGAGCGGCTCCCCACACAAGAGCTCAAAGGCACGCCCACTGTCTGTCCCCAAGTCAGACCCCCAGGACCCGTGAGCGTCCACAGCCGCCTAACCCGTAAACCCCGAACTCTGAACAACTCACGCGTCCGTCCACCGACAGAGAACAGATCCACGAGCGGGGCCGACGCACACGACGGAATACACAGAGCCATAAAAAAAGAGTTACTGAGTCACTTGAAACATGGCTGACTCTCAGAGACATAGTCACCGAGCAACACAAACCAGCCACCAGGGAATTTAGACTGTATGACTCAATTTTTATGATGTTCAAGAATAGACAAAAGCAAGCATGGAGGCCAAAACGCAAGAGGATATGCTGCTTTCCCCCTGCGTGCTGCCTCCTGAGGATTGGAATGAAGACACAATGGTTGGAGCTTAAGCAACCATTTTTGGACCATGAGCTGCATTGATGTTGATGACAGCAGAGAAGCAGGAGGAAGGTTCCTGGGATGCCGGTGATTGTTGAATCGCCACTCTCACCCTCTTCCTTGTTGAATCTACTTTTACTATGCGTGGTCTCTTGTTCATGATTGATGGAACAATTTCCCAGTGGGTTAACACCCTGGCCTGAAGCGCCGGCATCCCATATGGGCACCAGTTCAAGTCCTGGTTGCTCCATTTCTGATCCAGCTCTCTGCTATGGCCTGGGAAAGCAGTGGAAGATAGTCCAAGTCCTTGGGCCCTTGCACCCATGTGGGAGACCCAGAAGAAGCTCCTGGCTCCTGGCTTCGGATCAGCTCAGCTCCAGCTGTTGCGACCAGTTGGGGAGCACTCCTTGGCTCGGCATTCAGGCCCTTGTGGTCCACCTCCCGTGCCTCTCCAGTCCCTGGGTTACACCGAGCACGGGCATCCGGGGCCCAGGGGGAGGTGGGGGCAGACGAGGCGGCGGTGGGACGGCCGCAGGGGCCCTGGGTGCCGCCCAGGATTCACAGAAACAGGGAGTGTGTCCCCAGGGCGCCGAGAAGGGGAGCCGAGGCCCAGCCTGGCAGCCCCCCAGCCCCTGGAGCCGGGCGCTCGGAGCCCGTCCGCATCCCTGCGGCAACCTGCTGGGCTTTGGTCCTAAAAGCGTTGGCCCATTTCGCAGGTGGGCAAAGTAGAGGTCAGACATGGCCGCCTTGCTCAGCCCCAGGCACAGGCCTGGATCTCAGATCCTGGGGCACAGGTCAAGCTCCGAGGCCGTCCCTGCTCCCCCACTGCCCCCTGGGAGCAGCGTGGACGTGGCCGGGGGGCAGGGGTGTGTGTGTGTGTGTGACACGAGCCTCCCACTTCCATCACCCCGGCTTCGATGTGAGAAGGTGGCCGTCTCCCGTCAGCCCCCTCCTCGCCCTGAGCCAGGGCCCTGAGCCAGTCTGGCTGCTCTCTGGTGGCTGCCCTCGTGGCTGTAGCCCGTCACGTGGCCCGTGCTGATAGATTGGTGTCTCCGGTGCGCCAGTGGCGGCCGCTAAGTGGCTTCCTGGCAGGCACTCAGGGGTCACCTAATCGCTCAGCGCTCTGCTCCAAACAGCGCCGGCCCCTTTCAGGGGGCGCCGCCCACGCCTGTCTGTGACCGTGTTTTGTGTCAACCCCCAATTCCAGCCCCTGCCCCCGGGGACTCTTGGGGGGGCAGGGAGGGGGGAGCAGCCCCTCTGGGAACCGACAGACGGCTCGGTGGCCAGCGGCGCCCTGGGCCGGGGGTCGTGGGCCTGCGGGGCGCACCGCTGCCCTCCCTGTGAGCCGTGTGTACACACACATGTCGCACACGTGTCCTGAGCGCTGGCTTCCAGGTTCCGCGTTCTGGATCCGGGCCCCCTGGCTGCGGGCTACAGCTCTGGGACAAGGCCTTGAGCTCAGAACTCTTGTTCGTGGTTTCACACGATGCAGCCAGCCGGGGCCCAGCCGGGGGACAGGGGCAGCGGGCACTTGGGGTTGCACGGGGTCCCTGAGGGAGAATCCAGGGGTTTCAGGGCCAGCTCCACCCGCCGGGGACAAGGCTGGAGAAATGGGGACCACAAGCCCTCTGTGCCACCCTCGGCTCCAGCGCTGAGCCCGACGTGGGGACCGTCCCACGAGACGAATGGCTGTGGTGGTGGTGGGGGTGTCAGGCTGGAGGTCTGGTCCTTGGTCGGCTCCGGGAGGGGAGGGGTCTCGCTCGGGCGTGTCGAGCTACAGGGATGATGGGTCAGGACGTGGGGTTGGGGCAGACAAGACGGCGGAGCTCTGGGTAGAAACACAGCAGGTGCAGAGTCAGGTCACCCGGACGGGCCGGTGCTCAGAGGCGGAGGCGGTGGGGGTAGGGGTGGGGGCGCTGGCAGCCGCAGGGGGACAGCAGAAAGGTGGGGGGGCATCCGGGGTGATGCAGGCTTAGCCGGCTTCAGGGCGAAGACCCCGCTGGGGCCGGGGCTCGGTGAGCAGGAAGGGACCAGAGCTGAGTCTCTCCAGGTGAGGTTGGAAGCCACCTGCTAGAGATGTCGCAAAATGCAGATTCCAGGGCCGGTCCTCCTCGCTCACGGCTGCCTTGGTGGCCAAGAAACCTGAACAAGGAGAAGAAACAGCTCTTCTCAGCCCGGCCAGGGTCAAGGGCAGTGTAGGGTCTTTTTTTTTTCTTTCCTGAGGGTACCTGAGGCCCGAGGGAGCTGGAGGGGCAAGTCCAGGGTGCTCGTCCCACGCCTTGACCGTGCCAGGCTCCCAGCTCTGGATCCTGGTGGGCACCTGAGCCTCTCCCTGCTGAGCCTGGCTCAGGTCTGCTCCACGGGGCCATGTGGGTTTGCACGCGGGCGAGCGCCCCCAGAGCCCACCAAAGCTCGCCTGGCTCAGGCTTTGCAGGAGTCCCCGCTCAGGCAGGGACGGGGCCCTGGAGGGCAGAGAAGAGGGTGGGGGTGGGGGTGGGCGGGGGACAGGGCCCCGGCCGGGTCCAAGGGGCTTGCAGCCTGAGCCGGGCACCGGGCAAGCTTGGCCTGGGCTGAGCCCCCTTGGTGCCTGGCACGAGCTGAGGTTGGCAGAGCCCCCGGCCTCCTCCAGAGCCCTCCTGGTGGGGCAGGCGGGTGGGGCCGGCCGGGCGCTGGGTGCGGCCGCTCATTTCTTCCCCGTTACTTCATCCAGTTTGCTCCCACTGGTCCCTTGTTTATCTCGCTGGGAACACGGCCCCGGTGGAAGCTGGGGCCAAGGGAAAGGCCAGCGCCTGGGCAGCCTCCAGGAAACCCAGCCCCGTTCGCCCTGCCCCCCTCACCTTGCCCACCCCCCCACCCCCAGCCGAGGCCCCAGCATGGCAGGGAGGGGCCGAGGACCCCACAGCGCCCGCCTCGCTTCCCTCCAGGGAACAGAGGTTGCTATGGACACCGAGGATCTGTCGCTGTCATTCCCTAAGGCACAGCCCCTGTGCCCCTCCCGCGCCCCCACCCCCAGGATGGGGTCCCTGGTCTTGACCTCCTCCACCAAGGGGGAGCCCCCACCCCACCCCACACTGGCATCTTGCATCTTGAGTTGTTATGGGTGGGGGCTGGGAGGACACCGTCTGGGGCAGGTGCGAGGCTGAGGTGTGCAAGGGAGAGCTGCCTTGGTCGGGGAGCCCCTGGGGCACGGGGATGCTGGAGGGCTCTAGAGACTTGGGGTGATGGGCGGGCCCTGAGCCCCACCGCCAATCAAACATGTCTGTCATGCCCTTAGATGGGGCAGGGGACACTTGGGTGTTGAAGTCCTCGTGGGCAGCAAGAGGCTGCCTGGCCGCAAGGCCCAAAGAAGGTGACCACGTCAGAGCCGGCGCCCAGCCGCAGCCCACCTGACTCCCCAGGGCTTTGCTGGTGGGAAGACCTCCTTGGGTGTCCCCTACCCAGGACCGGTGACCCAGGTGGGGCCCAGGCCAGAGCCACAGAGCCCCCCTCGTGTCTGCTGTCCCATCGCGACTTGGTTTTCCAGTCTGTGAAATGGGGCGGGCGCCCCACCCCCACCCCACCCCCACCCCACCCCGACACTCCGAGCCTGGAGCCTTGCAGGAGAAATGAGGTCATATTTGTCTAGGGGTTGTAGCATCTTGGAAGGAGCAAGCTGGGCAGAGACAAGGGCCTATTGTCCCCCTTCCCGGCCCCCGGCCAGCGCCCGCCCCAAGCATCGGACGAGACCAGCCCTGCCCACTGGCCCCAGCGGTCGCCACGCGCCAGCACGGGTGACTCAGGCCCTCCCTGCCCACGGAGCGGCCCTTTCTGGAATCCCACCCTCAAAGCTTAGGGGTGCCCGGTGGGGAGGGGGCATGGTGGCAGGAGATGCAGAGCAGGCTCTAGGGGGGCCCTGACTTGGGGGTGCCACACTCGAGGCCACGAGAGGGCTTCGGGGAGAGTGTCGCCGGGATTCTGACACCGGCTGTTGGGGGACATCTTTGAAAGCATCAGCTGGAAGGGGGCAGGCCCCTTGCCTGCTCAGGGCTCACAGATGTGGGGGGCAGAGGTGAGAGCTGAACAGGAATTCTGCAGAGAGTCTAGGGGCAGGGGAGAAGCAGACTCAGAGCTGGGAGTTCCCAGAGGGTTTGGGGAGGGGTCCCAACATGAGTGGAGACCCCTGCCCTCCCCTCCCAGGTCCATCCCTTCCCAGGTGCAGAATTCCCGGCGAGCCAGTTGTGCCGCCACGGGGGGCTTCTCCGGCTCCTGGCGCCTAGACAGAGGATGAAGGCTGCGTGACCACTTTCCACACGGGGGCCCCGGGTTGGGGACTGCTCCTGTAGCTCTGAGCTCCAGGGGCAGGGGCCGGTGGGGGCTCCTACAGGCAACAGCTGGAACCAAATCCGTTGTGAAGGCGGCCCTTCCTTGCCACCCCCCCACCCCGAGCCTGCTCCTCCCCGAGTCTCACAGGAAATGGCACCACTACCCGCCCCGGGGCTCAGGCCAGAACGCTGGGAGGCTTCCGTGGCCACCCACATCCCCGCCCCGGCCAGGACCTGTCAGTTCTCCCTCCAAAGTCAACCCCCGGGATCCGCGCCTCCCCGCTCCCCTGGACTGCAACACAACCACCTCCCTGTCTCCGCTCTGTCCCTTCCAGAACCTTCTCCCACACCCACGGGGCCAAGAGAGCCCTGTACCCTGTAGATGCAGCCCCCCTGCCCCCCGATGGTGACCTGGGGCTGCTGGACTTCCATGCCGTCGTCTTCTCCCGGCGCTGGTGTGTCTGCACCTGCTGTTCCAGTGCCCGGGAGCTGTTCCCACATCCATAGCCCAGCTGCCTCCCCCCCATCCGTCAGCGCCCCTCTCTCCCCTCTCTCTTCCCTCAGAGCCTCTAGAGTCATCACTGTGTGTTGACCTTTAACCTCTGCCACCATCCCCAGGGGCAGGGCTCAAACATCTGTGAAGTGACCGAGCTGCGGAGGTCACAGCAGCAGCTGTTAGCCAGGGAGCGCGCCCCGTCCTATCTCATCCGGGAGATCAGCAGGTGTCTGGGGAGCTTGTAACACTGCTGCTGCCTGGGTTTTTTGGTGTTTTTTTTTGTTTGTTTTTGTTTTTTGTTTTTTTTTTTTCAGATGTGGAAGCTTGGCTGAGCCGCTTGGTTGTGGCACAGAGAGGGAGAGAGCCAAGTGGAGAACTCGAGTTTATCAAATTCCAGGTGTGAGTTTCTAACACTCTGCTCTCAATAATCCACTCTGTGTGTTGTTGTTGCACGGGCCACTCAGAAGGATTAAAAACCAGACAGTTAAGCGGTAGCCTTCAGGGGGCCAGTGTCAGGGTGCCACGGGTTAAGCCGACGCCTGCAATGCCAGCAAGAGTCCCGGCTGCTCCGCTTCCAATGCAGCTCCCTGCTAACGTGCCTGAGAAAGCAGTGGAAGATGGCCCATGTGCTTGGGCCCCTGCACCCGTGTAGGGGACCAGGATGGATATCCTGGGTCCTGGCTTCAGCCTGGCCAAGCTCCTGCCATTGCGGCCATTTGGGGAGTGAACCAGCAGATGGAAGACCTCTCTCTCTCTCTCTCTCTCTCTCTCTCTCTCTTCCTCTCTCCCTCTTTCTGTAACTCTGCTGTCTCCGTTTCAGAGATAGGAAAATCGTGTTTCCAGAGAAATGATGAAATACAGGATTTGGGAAGCAAAACCATTCAATCCCTAGGACCCAACAGGAAACATAAAGACTGGAGTCCGGAGCCGAGGGCTGCTCTGAGGACCCCAGGGACCCTGGGGAAGCCCCACTCCAGGCCCTGGAGACTTCCGGGGCCCTGCAGGAAGTGGGCAAGGTCCATGCCGTGTGGGGAGCACCTTGGCCGGAGGAACCGGCGCTTCCTGGGGGTGCAAAGGAGGGGCACCAGCCCCGCAGGCGGGGGTAGTGAGCAGCAGGTGCAGGATGGGCTGAAGCCAGGGAGGGCGCCACACCTGGGGCCCAAGGAGCGAGCAGAGAGTCGGTGCCAAGGCCCGGAACACGCCTTCCATTGCTGCCTGTGTCTACAACAGAGAGGGAGAGAGCAGGCCCGGGGGTGGTCCTGGGACAGATGGGGGGGGGCTGATGGGGGAGCTGGGGCTTCTTCCCTGCGGTCGTCGGGCAGTGCAGCGACAGGGCTGCCCTCGCGAGTGGGGCGCGATGGGGCTCCTGCCAGCACCGAGGCTACTGGGAGCAGAAACCACCAACGATCTCGGCCCCCCCAGCTCCAGGGCTGGCTCTGGGGGGCTCCCCCAACCCCGCCGGCGTGAGGGCCCCAGGGAGTAGGCGGGGTGGACGGCGGCCTCCCCAGCTCCGGCCTGGGAACGTCTGGGCTGGCTGGGAGCCGGCGGGAGGCTGGTGAAAGGCCCACTTAACCATGACAGATGGGGGCCCCGTCGGGCCACGCCAATTAGGCAAGACGGAGTGCCAGGGCAGCGCTATAAATAGCCTGGCCGCCGGCGGGCCCAGGAACGTGAAGGCTGGTGTTGGACAAGCAGCAGAAAATGTTCAGCTCAGACAGGATGGGCTTTTTGGGTTTTAAAAACATGTTCTTCCCTCCACCAAGACTTGGGGTTGTGTAGCCACGGGGCTGGTGCCCAGGAGCTGGCTGTGGGTCCAGCCATGGGCTGGCATGCAGGCCTGTGAGGTCGTCGTCGTGGGGGGAGGTTGCCGGAGAGGTCAGTGACCTTGAGGAGCCCCAAGGTCATCTGTGTGGAAGCCCAGACATAGCCCCTCCTTGGGAGCAGCTCTGAGCATCGAAGTGCTGCCTGGGCAACGGGTCGGGGTGGGGAATCTCACCGTGCTGTTTGGGGACTCACAGCCTGGTCAGGACCCAGGGGGGCACCACCAAGGGGCGGAAGCGACTCCCACCAGGGGTGGGTCGCTCCCTAGAGCTGTCTGCTCTGTGGAGGACTTGCAGCTGGACAGGGGGCACGTGCCAGCCGGGGGACTGCAACCTTTCGGGACCAGAGACGCACAGCTTTCCTCCAGGCTGGGGGGGGGGGGTTGTCTGAGGCGATCAGGAGGTGCCAGAGCGCTTCTGCAAGTTTAGGCAAAATTAAAAATTTAAAGACTGCCAGCCTCCATGTGGTACAGCTGGTGACGCCGCCACCAACAGCACCGGCATCCTGTATGGGAGCTCTAGTCTGAGTCCCTGCTGCACTTCCAATCCAGCTCCCTGCTAACACACCTGGGAAAGCAGCGGAAGCTGGCCCAAGTGCGTGGGCCCCTGCACCTGCGTGGGAGACCTGGACGAAGCTCCTGGCTCCTGGCCCAGGCCCTGCCATTGCAGCCATTTGGGGAGTGAACCAGCAGATGGAAGACCTCTCTCTCTCTCTCTCTCTCTCTCTCTCTCTCCTCTCTCTCTCTGTCACTCTGTCTTTCAAATAAAATAAATCTTTTTTTTTTTTTTAATATTTTTTGACAGGCAGAGTGGACAGTGAGAGAGAGAGAGAGACAGAGAGAAAGGTCTTCCTTTGCCGTTGGTTCACCCTCCAATGGCTGCCACGGCCGGCACACCACGCTGATCCGAAGGCAGGAGCCAGGTGCTTCTCCTGGTCTCCCATGGGGTGCAGGGCCCAAGCACTTGGGCCATCCTCCACTGCACTCCCGGGCCACAGCAGAGAGCTGGACTGGAAGAGGGGCAGCCGGGACAGAATCCAGCGCCCCGACCGGGATTAGAACCCGGTGTGCTGGCGCCGCAAAGCGGAGGATTAGCTTGTTGAGTCACGGTGCCGGCCAATAAAATAAATCTTTTTAAAAATGGAAAAGTAAAGCATACATTATGTTGGTACAAAACAACATGTAATTCATGCACACTGGTCTCCCAAAGTTCATGGAAAGTGTGTGGTGAGAAAAGCGGGCACAGATCTGGAGTCTAAAGAAGTGCGGATTTTCATTCCGTCTTTCCACGAACTTTTTGAAGGTCCCTCGATGTGTCCTGCACCGTCATGCCCCTTTAAAATCTCGAGCCCACGGGCAGATGGAGCCTCCACTTCGCTGATCCGTTTGTTTCTTAGCAAGGATGACACAGGAGGAGGAGGCAGAGTCGAGAGGGCCGGCCCAGAAGGGGACGCTGCGTCCCGGGAGCACCTGATCCAGCGGCCAGGGGCTGGGGCCAGCTGGGACCCCGCGGTCAGGCTATAGAGTGAAACGCACACTCTGGGAGACCAGAGCTGCTGACGGGGCAGCGTCAGAGAGGGGAGGCCTGGGGCAGCAGAGTCAGAGAGGGGAGGCTTGGTGGAGCAGAGTCAGATGGGGGAGGCCTGGGGCAGAGAGTCAGAGGGGGGAGGCCTGGTGGAGCAAAGTCAGAGGGGGGAGGCATGATGGAGAAGAGTCAGAGGGGGGAGGCCCAGGCTGTCAAATGGCACTGGATGGCTGCAGCGCAGGGCAAGCCGGGCCTGCAGGAGGCCCAAGGACAATAGATGAGGCCACACCCTGGGTGGGCATGACAGGTGGAGCTGTCTGTGGGCATGCCCTGCAGTGGAGCTGTTGCCAAGTGCGCCCAGGGCAAGGTGCATGGACTTGGAGGAGACGCGGCCTCCCTGGGGAGAGGAGCAGGAAAGGAGGGTGCAGGTGGAGGGGTGGAGGGGTGGAGGGGACGGGGGTGGAGGGTGGGAACACAGAGCTGCAGCCCGGAGTTCACACCACCCCTAGGGAGGAGGCTGAGGGCGCCGGCCAGTGGAAGAAGGGACCCACTTGGCAAATGTCTCCTGCTGAGGCCTCCTGGGTGCCAGGGGGTGCTGTGCTCAGCTCCGACGGGAGTCCCGGGGCGTGGAGGCAGGCAAGGGTCCAGCCTCCCCACCAAGGGGCTTGCAAGGGCCTGGGGAGGAGGGCTCCGTGGAGACCCAGGAGGAACCTGGGGCAGAATCTGAGTTCCAGGAGGAGCTCAGGGCTGGAGGTGGTGGCGGCTGGGGCTGTGCCCTCAGGGGGAGCCTACAGGGCCTTTTGGGACTGGATGGACAGCGGCAGGGCCAGCAGGCACAAGGCTGAAGTCTGTGTCCCCCACCCCGGGGGAGACGGCAGTGCGTCGTCCCATCCCGAACACACAGGAAGCTGACAGCAGGGCCCTGAATCCCTGCTCAGAACCTGCCACCTCCCTTCACCCCCACGCGTGGCCCTGGCCCGGGCTCTGGGGCTGGGCAATGTCTACAGGGACAGCAGGAGCCAGAGCCGAGCAGCGGGGTCAGTGGGGCTCCAGGCTCCCGCTGGGCCAGCCTGGGTCTGTCTCGGGCCCCACTGCGGGGTGGGGCCAGCAGGGCCACCCAGAGAAGCCCGGGCTGCACAGAGGGAGGGGCTCCGGCTGCTGCCTGCAACCTCCCAGCGGTGTGCACGTGAACATGAAAGCCCCTCTCAGCTACAGTGAGAGACCGAGCAGGTGTGTGGAGCCGGGAGCAGGTGCGTGTGCAGAATGCCAAGGGCATGCACTCTTGTGTGCAAGAAGCACGTGAGTGTGCACGGGCGGTGTGGCTTGCGTGGGCATCTGGGGGTTGCCAAGGGGATCCAGCGATATGACAGTCACACGAGTGTATTGTGTCCAAGTCTCTGTCTCCGTAGTTTCTCACTGCCGCCAGGGGCTGCGGCTCCCTCCTGCCTGGTTTGTGGCCCCTGTGCAGGTCTGTGGCCGTGGCACACCCAGGGGCCCTGGCTGCCCCTTCCTCCCATACCACCCATCACCTAGCCAAGTCAGATCCTCTCTCCCCGTGCAAATTTTTTTTTATTATCACTTAAAACCTTAGAAAGCTCTTCTGGAAGTTGAAGGAACATTGAAGAAGTTAAGGAAAATCTATAAATGTTTTTCCAGAGGGTAAGAAAGAATTTGGTTTCTTGCCTACTAGCTGGTCTAGAGTTTTACTACTTATTTATGTAAGTTTTAAGTTTATAATCCGCCTGGAGATCGCTGACTGTCGAACATGAGGTGCCGGTTAATTTCCTCTCCCCCGAGTTGCTGGTCCCCCTTGTCTCACGGCCGGGTCGCACTCGCTGTACCCTGAGGTGCGTTCCTGGGTGGGATGGGTTCTTCCACATAACCACTGCTACACGTCCTGCCCCAATGGCACGTACTTCTGATTTCATTCCAGCACAGCACAATCGATTTATGGCTCCTTTAGATTATGTTTCACTGAAGCTTTTACAGCCTAAGAGTTAAAACTACGGAACTGTGGGGTTTAAAAAAAAAAAGATGTATTGTATTTATTTGAAAGAGTTGGTGGGGAGGGGGGCTTCCATCCACTGGTTCACTTCCCAAGTGGCTGCAATGTCCACAACTGGGCCAGACCAAAACCAGGAGCCAGGAGCCTCTTCCGGGTCTCCCACGCAGGTGCAGGGGCCCACTTGGACCATCTTCCACTGCTTTCCCAGGTGCATTAGCAGGGAGCTGGATCTGAAGCGGAGCAGCTGTGGCTGAGCCCACCGCCCCACACTGCCAGCTCCTGACAGTGGGTTTTCAAGTCAGACTGGTGGGGATTCACTTAAGAACTTCGCTGCTTGGGCCGGCACCACAGCGCACTAGGCTAATCCTCCGCCTGCGGCGCCGGCACCCCAGGTTCTAGTCCCGGTTGGTGCACCGGATTCTGTCCTGGTTGCTCCTCTTCCAGTCCAGCTCTCTGCTGTGGTCCGGGAGTGCAGTGGAGGATGGCCCAAGTGCGTGGGCCCTGCACCCGCATGGGAGACCGGGAGGAAGCACCTGGCTCCTGGCTTTGGATCGGCGCAGCGCCGGCTGTAGCAGCCATTTGAGGGGTGAACCAGCAGATGGAAGTCCTCTCTCTCTCTCTCTCTCTGCGCCTCTCTATAACTCTGCCTTTCAAATAAATAAATAAATTTTTTAAAACAAACAACAAAAAACGAGCCAGGAAATGGGGGCTGGGGTGGAGGAGGCGACAGGGACAGTGGGGCTGATGCCGATAGCGTGCGGTGACCATGGTGACGAGGGGTGCTGAGGGTGCAGGGAGGTGGGGTGACGGGGGAGGCAGGGTGGGATGCAGAGGGGGTCGGGGTGTGGGTGGGGGAGGTGCAAGAACAAACAAGTGGAAAGATGGGAACAGGGTGGGCGACAGCAGATTTGGGACGAGGACCTGGGAGGCGTGGAGAAGGAGTCTGGGGTTCGAGCCATGGGGCTGCTGTGAGCCTCCGGGAGGGGGCGGTGCCGGACACACAGTCGGGGTTTGGGGGGGCGAGGTGTCCGAGGCACAGCCGCTGGAGGTGACACCAATGGCCTGCACTGAGCAGGGCGGGGCAGGGGGCAGAGGAACGTGGGGGTGAGGGTCTCAGGGAGCTGGTGGGTCACAGTGTGGGTGGAGCCCCAGGGAGGCCTCTGCTGACCCCGGTGGGGGCGGGGTGGAGGATAGGCCAAGGAGGAGCGAGCAGAGGGGACAATCTATGCAGGGGAGAGACAGGGACAGCCAGAGGGGGACGTGGGGCTCGGGAGGGCTCCTGGTGTCATCTCAGCAGGACAGCGAAGTGAAAAGGACAAGGGAGCCGTCACAAGAGGTGGCCGGCACCAGGGCTGTGGGGGAGGGGCTGGGGAGGAGGATGAGGCCTCTCTCCCAGGAGGCTGCAGGCCAGTGCACCACGAGGACTCCCTGGGCTGGTAATGGCCAGAGCGGGCTTGGCAGAGTGGCAGGCAGACGGCCAAGACACCCCCCACACACACTGGGCCCCATCTCTGGGCTCAGAGTGCGACCCCTGGACCCTCTGGGGTTGAAGGTGACTCCTGGGCCCGCCTTCTGTCCAAGAACCCTCCGGCCACAGCTCCGGGGACATGCCGTTCCGAAACGCCACTCTTCCACCTCGTGCAGGCCTACACCCCCCTTACCCCGACCCCAGCCCTGGGGGACCACAGGCCAAGTCCCACCCTGCCCGGCCAGGGTGAGAAATCCGGCCGCACGCCCCTGTGATGTGGTCACGTTGGAAAAATGTTCATCAAATATTCTCCTCCGTGTTTCCTTTCTTTCCCAGGCTGGATTCCTAGAAGACAGGAATTTATGGTGTGAGAGCTCCAGCCCCCACAGCCCTGCAGCCAAGGTCAACAGCACGAGGCGGGCGGCGCTGCCAGGCGGGAGGGGGACGCGACTCGAGACGCGCATTGCACAGAAAGCCAAAGTCCTTGCTTAAAAAAAAAAAAAAATTCTCCCTTTCCAGTTCCCAACCTGGGAACTCAAACGAAGTCACCCACCCTGGCCTGGACACGCCCCTCACCTCTGTGCAGCTGTTGCCCGGGGGTCTCTGGGACCCTCAGAGGCTCTGAGACCCCCACTCTGCAGCCCCCGTGTCCCCTTGGGGTGCCAGGGTACCCACAGAGCCCCATCCTCAGGCAGTCAAGCCCCAAATTTTGCCCCAAAGTCCTCTTAAGGGGGAACTTGTGTCACATCGTGTCCCTCGGCCATCTGGGGTCCCGATGGCCCCCACATGGTGAGCACTGAGTGCCCGGATGACTGGACACTAGGAGGCCGTCTCCCCCTTTCCCCCCATCGAGCTTCGAGGCCCTTAAGGCAAGTCATCAGCCACGTGGCCACTCATTCTCCTGTCACTTGGTGCGTCCGTGCAGGAAGAGCGAGGCGGAGGGAAGAGTGGCGGACCGGGACGCGAGGCCAGGAGAGGCTGCGGGTCTCCTGAGGACAGAGTGACCGCCGTGGGGGTGAGGAGAAGGACCGTGGCCCCAGAGGAGCTGCGTCCTGAGAAGCGTCCAGGGTTCACGGGCGGACACGTTGTGGGGGAGGGGGGAGCATTCCAGCTAAGTCTGCGGCATGTGCAAAGGCCCAACGTGTTTATACCTTGGTAAGACTGTTCATATAAATACATTCTCAAATCCAAAAGAAAAAATGGGCTTTGGCAAACCCCGTGTCTGGATTTCTTGCTTGGAAAGTGGGGCCTTGGCCTGCCCAGGAGCCCAGGCAGTGGCAGAGAGCAAGGCCGGATGCGTGCCAGGTCCCTGCTCCTTCCTCCAGGCCACCCCAAACCCAGGTTCCCCCCAGAGGGGCCCCTCTCCTTGCCTCTGTCCTGTGCTCTCCTCACCCGCCTCCCACGGCTGCCTCCCCACGGATGTCGGGTGCCTCCCTGCATGACAGAGGGGCGACCCAGGGTCCTTCTCTGCTCCCTGGGTGCACGGGTTAGAAAGAGTCTGAACTTCAGCATATACATATATTCACACTTAATTTAAAATCTCTTTTTGGCTCCCAAGTGCAGAGGTCTTGCACTGCTCCCCTATCCTTGGTGGAGGGGGCGTTCCAAGACCCCCAGTGCATGCCTGAAACTGTACATGGTGTCCTCGGATTCTCCCTACAGATCCATACCCATGACCTCCTTTCTGCCTCTCACCCACAGGAAGCACTTGCCAGCAGCACCACTCCGGCACCTCCAGGCCATTGTTAGGGGCGATCAAGGGGACTGCAGTCCCCAGACGGCTGATCCAATCCTGAGACGGCCGCTGAGGGACTACCGGGAGGGTAGCGCATACAGCACGGACACGCCGGACAGAGGAGTGGTTCCCGTCCTGGGCAGGATGGAGCAGGGGGCTTCAGATTTCATCACGTAGCCAGGCGCGGTGCAACAGGTGAAGCCACTGCCTGTGATGCTGGCATTCCATATCAGAGCACTGGTTCAAGTCCCGGCTGCTCCACTTCTGATCCAGCTCCCTGCTAATGCACCTGGGAAAGCAGCAGAAGATGGCCCAAGTGCGTGGGCCCCTGCACCTGCGTGGGAGACCCGGATGAAGCTCCTGGCTCCTGGCTTCAGCCTGGCCCAGCCTTGGCCGTTGTAGCCATTTGGGGGAGTGAACCAGCAGATGGAAGGTCTCTCTCTCTCTCTCTCTCTCTCTGCCTTTCAAATAAATAAGTCTTTTAAAAATTCACAAATGTCATCCCCCAACGTGTCACTTCATCGTGGAATCCCTCACTGAACAGAAACCCCTAATGCCAACGGGGCACTTTTTAAGGACCTCAATAAACTTGCTCTAAAATTCACACAGAAGAATAAAGACTTGCACACAGCACAGTGACCTTGAGAAAGCCAGCATGCTGGGGGACTCGTCCCATCTGACCTCTGCACTTGGACAGAGCCGCGAGAACCCAGCTGGGATGGTATCAATGGGAGCCAGGGCAGTGGGCCAGCAGGTGCGCCAGGCGAGCGGCTTGGTCAAAGGCGCAGTCTGACCATCACAGAGCCCCGGCGAGAGAGGGGCTTCACAGACCGGGAGGAGGGAGTGGGCTCCCTCGGGGAGACCTCATCACAGCTAGACAGAGAAACAGAGCCCGCCTTCCAGAGAGACCTCAGGGGCCAAGTGTGCCGCCCTGACGCAGGGGTGGAGAAGGCTTCCCAGTGCACGCTCCGCGGGCACAGGCAGCCCCAGGCCTTATCCCACAGGAAGTGGTGTTTCCTCCCGGACGTGGCCGGGCCCTGCCCACATGTGACTCATGGGCCGCCCTCTGGCTCCCGAGGCTGGCAGCCTGGCCCGCCCTTCCCGTGGGGTACCCGGGAGGGAGCAGCAGGCAATGCCCCCCCTTATCTCATCCTGACCCACAGACATGAGGTCAGGGCCGGAGACAGCGGAGGGTCAGGGAGTGGTCAGAGGTCGCTGTCCTTTTGTTGGGGTGTGGGGAAGCCATGCAGACCCTGGCCAACCTCCGGGGCTGACAAGACATATGAGACCCCGAGAACAAAGGAAGGGGGGTGTCTCGTACCCGGAGCAGTGGGGAGGGGGGTCTCCCTGCCGTACTCTGGATCCCAGGGTCCCACCTGGGAGATGACCCCGTGCGGGGACACCAGCGCCAGCCCCAGGCCTGTCTCTGAGGCACTCAGAGTCCACTGTATATTGTATTTGGGTTCTGACACTCGGGTGCGTGACACCCAGGCCTGCGTCGGGGGCCGGGGCTTGCACGGGTGTCCCCGTGGGTCTCCACGTGTGACACGGACACACAGATGGCAGCTCCTACTTCGTCTGGCCACACCAGCGGCCCCTTTTCCCGAAGGTCCCTGACACCTGAGACCAGCTCACATCCTACCCTTCCACGTGGGGTCCTCACCCGTGCCCACAGCAGTCGCGAGTGGGCAGCCAGACCGCCAGGACTAGCCTCCAGTCCAGTCTGCTCCTCCCAGCCAGCCTGCAGGGACCGGGAGGGGGCCCGGGTCGCCCCCTCGAGCCAGGGCCACTGTTTATCTCTGCTGGGGGAGGCACCCCCTGGAGCCTGTTCCCCTCCTAGGACGCCAGGCCTGAGAGTCTCCATTCAGGGTGAGCTGGGGCAGGTGCAGGGGGCCCGCTCTATGGTCTGTGCCTCCCCCAGCACGGGACCCAGCTGCACGCGGAATGAAAAGCAATTGCCAGATTCTCCCAAGTAGGAAGCAGTGGATGAGAGAGAGGTGTATGTGGGTGCACACACAGAGAGATCCACACTGATAATACACACACACAGATATACACACACAGGTACATGCATAGACACACACAGAGATACACACAGAGAGAGATCCACACTGATATACACACACAGGTACACACATAGACACACACAGAGATACACACAGAGAGAGATCCACACTGATAACACACACACAGATATGCACACACAGGTACACAAATAGACACACACAGAGATACACACAGGCACACACACACACAGGTATACAGACACAAAAATACAGAGAGAGAGAGACCCACACTGATACACACACACACAAAGATATACACACACAGGTACACACACAGACCCACAGATACACACAGGCACACATGCGGATATACACACAGGCACACAGATGCACAGACACAGGTACACACAGAGATACACACAGGTACACAGACACACACATAAGGATATTACAAGAGTCCATGGAGACTGGAATTAACAGGTGAGCTGGGGCGGGCGTTGGGTGTGGTGGTTTAGATACCACCCGGGACCCCTGCACCCCACTCCAGAGCGCCTGGTTCAAGTCCTGGCTTCTCTGCTCTGACCCCAGCTCCCTGTTAACATGCTCCCTGGGAGGCGGCAGGGGGTGGCTCAAGTATGTGGGTCCCTGCCGCCCACACGGGGACCCGGATGGAGCTCTGGTGACCCAGCCCCTGGTGTTGTGGGCATTTGGGATATGAACCAACAAATGCAAGATTCTCTCTCTCTTAGCCTTTCAAGTAAAATGAAAAAAAAACCAAGTTTCTTTTGGTGCAAAGTTTTGAAATCTGGGCTTGCTTTTTCTCAATTCGAGTTTCCACGAGCCTGACGCTGTCGCTCAGGGCGCACATGGCAAGGTGCACCCTGCCGAGGTTCTCAGCCGCAGGGCCTGTGATTTGCAGGGGGACACGCACATCCCCTGTGAGCCCACGGGGAGTGGGACGTGAATTCTCACCAGCAGAAAGCATCTGTGTGGACAGCACCCCGAACCCCGTGCAGGACCCGGCCAGGCCCTGCAGCCCCTCCACAGGGCTGCCCCCTCCCCGCCCGCACCTGCTCCCTCCCACCCTCACTCCTGTTCCCTCAGCTCTGCCTCCAGCCCGATGCACACAGAGGCTCTGGCGTGTGTATGCTTGCGCATCCTGGATCCCTCAGTGCCTTTTACTACGTTCTTTTTTATTCAGTGCAGCCTGTGCTCTGGGGAGCACCCCACCCCCATACCTGCACCCAATGTTCCCAGGGGCCTGCCACTGGGAGAACCCCAGGGGCGGGGTCTCTATGCCCCTGACCCCTGGAGGGCAGCAGCCGGAGAGCGAGAACCCAGAGGGTGGCTCCCAGGATCCCCTGGGCCTGCTCCTGCCTTCCCAGGCACACACCGTGGGAAAGCACACTCAGGGCAGGCGCTGGGGACCCACGGCCACCTCACAGGCATGGAGAGGGGCCTCGTCCACCCGGGACTCTGGGGAGAGCAGGATAGACGTGGACGGAGATGCAGCCTTTGACACCCAGGCTGTCCCAAAAATCATGCTTGCTGCCCAAGTCCTGGGTCTGTGCCAGGCTCCAGGGCCAGGGGTGGTCACACACCACCCTCCAGCCATCCTTCCTCCCCTTGTCCTTTGTGGTCCAGGTTGCACAATGCCTACTCTGTGAGGCCCTGGGGGCCTCCCCGGAGCTGGGACCTGCGCCCCATTCTGCGGTCCTCACACAGAAGGGGACGCCTCCCCCACTTTCAGGGGAGACCTCTGCACTGGGTCACTGGCTCTGCAGAGCCAGGAGCTCCCGGGAAGACTCCAGGCTGCCCCCTGGGGCGCCCGTCTGCCTCCAGAGCTGGGTGGGAGCCAGGGTGGGGTGGCAGGAGCAGGGAGGTGTTGGGGAGCGGCTGCCTGATTTACGAGGGAAGCAGTGATGGGACCACCTGGCAAGGTGGGCTCGCAGGACAGACCCTCACAGATAAGAACCCAGAAGTATGCAAGCCATGTAAACAGCAGGGGGCGGGCGCTGCGGCTCCCCACTCCCCTGTACCAGCCGGAGATGCTGGGACCCGCATGCTTTGGGTCCACCTGGGACGGAAGTCAAGACCCAGGGCTGGGCCTGGCTCACCCTCGCCCCAGCCCATGTGGACCCTTCCATCGCCCCCGCATGGCCACCTCCACGCCACGGTCGGCTGTCGCTCCCATGAGGACCCCCCCCCCCCGTGCCCTCCTCATTGGAGCTCTGCCCAGCTCTGCTTCTCACTCAGGGCAAACCCTGCCCTACGGCTGTCCTGAATCCCCTCGCCTCCCCAGAGCCCAGCCACCTGCTCTGTCCCCTGGCTGACCACATCTACTCTTCCAATTTTTTTGAAGATTTATTTATTTATTCAAGAGGCAGAGTTACAGCTAGAGGGAGAGACAGACAGAGAGGTCATCCATCCGCTGGTGCACTCCCCAGATGGCTGCAATGGCCAGAGCTGGGCCAATCCGAAGCCAGGAGCCAGGAGCTTCTTCTGGGTCTCCCACACAGGTGCAGGGGCCCAAGCACTTGGGCCATCTTCCACTGCTTTCCCAGGCCACAGCAGAGAGCTGGATCAGAAGTGGAGCATCCGGGACATGAATTGGTGCCCATATGGGATGCTGGCACTGCAGACAGCGGCTTTACCCACTACACCACAGTGCCAGCTCCCCATTCTTCTGAATTTGACCCTCAGGGTCGCTGCCTGCCCGTGTCCCCTCCTTTGTGACCCCTCACGGCCATTCAAATACAGCCTCCTGGGCCCTCTGCACTCCGCCCAGTGTGCCCACTGGTTCTGGCCACCTCTGGACCTTTGCACACACACATCACCTTGGCCCTTCCTCACTTTGGTCTGCTGGCCAACTCCTATTCGATCTTCAAACCTACTGTGTACGTGCCTTCCTGCAGAGTCCCTCCGGTCTCTGCAACACAGGGCAGCCTCCACCTCACCCAGACTCTTGGTTACAAGACTCAGCACCCCTGTGAGCCTGCCCTGTTCTAAAAGGCAGAGGCTTCGGATGTGTCCTCTGGGGTGGGGGTGGGGGTGTCTCAGACCTCCTGCTTGGGTCACTGAGGTTCTAGAATCCCCAAGTGCAAGGTTAGAGGATCCCTTGTTTTGCAAAGTGGCCCTACACTGACAGGAAACTGCATGGTCTCCCCCCGCCCCCCTCTCTAAACACATTCCTGGCACCTGCTGCTGTCCCCCTGGCCCAGCCCTGGACTCAGAGATGACCAGTGCCCCGGGTGTGCCCTCTATGCTGGCCACACAGCCCGGCCACAAGTGCAGGTCAGGGGACACACTCGCTGGTGCCCAGTAGGATGCACCAACCAGGTCTGCCAGTGCCAAGGTCAGAGGCTAAGGACCCACATAGGCAGAGTCACAGCCATTGTCCCCAAGGGACAGAGAGATGGACGGCTGAGTATCCCAGACAGGAAACCGAGCCAGGGCGTCAGCTGCGGACATGGGCAGGGCTGCCTCTGACCACCCACGTGCGAGGGGACACAGCAAGGGGACACCCCGCCACGGTGCACCAGCTCCCACCCCCACGGCTGCTTGTAGCCGGGTGTCAGCGGCTGTCCGCCACGAGGCAGGGGCCTGTGTGCCCTCAGCGGAGCTCCTGGACCCTGCAGGCAGCCCCGTCGCCTCCCATGGGCCCGCACAGCTCTGGCTGGAGACTGTGTCATCCCGAAAGCATTCCCTGTTTTCCTTGGTGCGCGCTCTGGGAACGCGGAGAGCAGCCGGCCACATACTTGGGCAGCTGCCGGAGCAGCGGGCTGCGCGTGCCAGCCGTGTCCTCGGGCCCCGGCGAAGCCACCCCCTCGGCCACCTGCCTGGGAAACCAGTGGGAACAGCTCTCCCAACTGGTGGGAGGCCAGGATCTCGGGGGAAGGAATTGCAAGCCACAGAGGTCACCCCTACTCGGTCCCTGGCCCTGCTGACCACGCCCTGTCTTTTTAAGTCCCGGACACAGAAACAGGCACCACGCCTACACCCCAGGATACCAGGGACACCCCGGCCTCTGCTCCTGCGGTCTCCCCCGAGCCCGGGCACTCCTCCTTCTCCTGGCTCCGGGCACGGAGACCGGCCACAGCCCCTTCCCTCCAGCTTCCTCCAGTCCCACATGGGTCCCTGTTCTTATGCCATCGTGACCAGCTCCCAGGAGGCCCACAAACATCTCTGGGGTGGGACGGTCTCCCCTGGGTCCCCAGGGAGCAAGAGTGTCTCTGATCTGGCACTTCTGCAGCTGCAGCCCCCAACCTCCCTCGGACAACCCCCCCCAACCACCCAGGCGGCAGGTCTGGGTATCCCTGGCCCCAGCATGAGGTCGGCGGGTACCATGAACCCAGCCTATCAGCCACTTCTGAATGTGCCAGCCATGGGAGCCGCCGGAGCGGTGGCAGCTCTGTGCACACGGAGCCAGCCTGGAGGGGCTGGATGCTCTCAGGGTGGAGGTGGGCAGGTGGCCCCAGCCCCCAGCCGCAGGCCCCTCGCCTGCCCCGCGGGGCGAACCATAGCAGCACTCTGGCCGGCGTCTGTTTTCAATTTGGATGCAGTGGACACAGCTTCGAGATTTGTATGTCTTCTCCAGTCCTGGGCTGGGGCCCAGGGCAGGAGCTAAGGACAGATGCGGTCAGGGAGAGGAGTCCAGGAGCTAGAGGGTGAGGCCCGTGGCCCCTGGGACCCGAGGTCCCTCTGCTCCCTGCCTGGAAGGCTGCATCTGCTATGCTCAGGGCAGGGCCAGGGGCTGGCTTCACGCCCCAAGACAGTCGGGGTCCACGAGAGGCCGGGAGCTACCCAGAAGGGGACACTTGGCCTTGGCCGAGCAACATCTCAAAGGGGGCAACTACTGGGGATCAGAGACTCAGAGACCCTCGCCCCCTGTCTCTGGGCCCCACACCCCCTGCCATGGGGGGCACAGGTGCATGTCAGCAAGGCAAGGCAAAGGGTGGGTTGAGGAATGCCACAGGGGACCTGGCTCCCTCTGATCAGCCCCCTAACCCAGGGACCTGGGGTTCAGCAGACGACAGGGCCTGGCACAGCTGCCTTCAGTGTCAAGGGCTCCTAAGCAGGGGCCCTAAGGTGGCTAGAGGAGTCCAGGAGAGACGCCGGTGGCCCCTTGGCTCCCCAGTCCCCCCAGGCCTGCCCCTCGTCCAGCACGTTTGCCTTGGCCTGCCTCTCACCCAGCCCAGTGCAGGCCCGGGGGCCTGGAATCGGTCACGTCCGGCCCAGCCGTCTAAACAGGTCTGAGGCCCCAGAGCTCCCCAGGCCCAAGGGGAGCCCAAAATAACAAGTGAGTCAGCCTCCCTTCAGACGCCCCTGGCTGTTGGGCCGCAGGGAGGGGGCTAGGGGCAGCCCAGACAGGGGCCCAGGCCAGGCCGGCCGGCCACCTGCTCTGGCAGGGCCCAGCCAGTGACCGGCACCGCTCAGGGGGCAAAGGGATTGGCATGGGGACAGGAGACAGAGACTGGAGAGTAGGAGAGAGAGGAGGTGGGAGGACTGGGAGAGGGGGTGTCCCCCAAAAGGAGAAGTAGGGGCTAGGGGAGCCGGGAGGGATTCTCAGCCCAGCCTGGGGTCAGAGATGGCCCAGGGCCGGAGCGCCCAGAAACAGGGCTTGGGTTTCGTTGTACGGGACAGGAATGGGGGAACGAGCGGTAGAAGCCCCTGGGCAGCGGGAGGGGGCAAGAGGTCTCAGGGTGGGGGCCTCAGAGACTCTTTCCTGAGCCACGCTGGGACCCCCAGCCTCTCGGCGGGTACAGGCAGAGGGCACTGTAACCACGACCACCCCCACCCCATGACCAGCCCCGCCACGCCAACCCCGCTGAGCACGAGATGACCCCAGCAGCAGCCACGCACACACCCTCCCCACCCTGCGCCTCCAGGGAAGCCCGGGTCTGCCAGGGCCTGAGACAGGTCCAAGGTCAGTGTCACATAGTGTGCCATCTACGGAGGGTTCAGAACTCAGCCTGGGCTGGGCTGGGCTGGGCTGGGCTGGGCTGGACAGAGCTTGGGGTCATGAGAGCTGGTCCTACTAGGAATAGGGGCAGGAGGCTGGTGACCTCGACTCCCTGCTCCCTGTACCCCCCGAAGCTGGCCCAGGCTGCACGGTGTCCCCATGTCGTCCCCAGCTGGTGACGCACGTCCCTCCGTGCGCAGCCAAGACATCCCCAGGCTGGGGCAGGGGGCCGCTACCTGAGTCCCCGCCGGCCTAATCTCCCAGCTTTCCTGAGAACGGCTCTGCTGTTCTTGGCCGGGCGCCTCTGCTGAGCCTGGCACGGCCGGGGCTTGGCGCTCGCTGGCCGGCGAGGGCTTGGCGGGGGCCCAGCCAGGGCGGTGGACAGGATGAAAGCCTAGGACGCGGGCCTCAGCGGTGTGGGGGCCCAGCAGCGGGATGGGGGCCCCTTCCTGGAGCCCCTCTGCTCCCGCCGAGCCTGCACGGCCTCTCCCCGGCTTGGCAGGTCCAGGAAATAGGCAAACCCAGACTCTCTGCTCCTAGAAAACAAAGAAGGGCTTTGCTGATGGGGAAAAACCAGGAGGCTGAGGGCGAGGGCCCGTGGGTCCCTCCTGGGTCTGGCCTGAGGGTCGGGCGCCTGGCTGGGGGTGCAAAGCAGAGCTCTCTCTCCCCAGCACCCCTACCTCGCCCCGGTCTCTTGCAGCGGCCCCGAGGCCAGCGCACCAGGCGAGCAAGCAGGTGTTCAGGGAGAGCCAGGGCTGACGTTTCGTGAGCAGCTATTCTGAACAAGCGCATAGGGAAACTGAGGCCAGAGCAGAAGACAGGAAGTGGAGCCGTGGGGACCGGGCAGTGGGAGGCCGGGATCTTGGCTTTGACCGAAGTGGAACATGGGAAGAGACAAGAGAGAGAGTCTGGGAGGGGGCGGGCCCCAAAGCCGGCTCAGTGACAGAGAGGCAGACAGCAGGGCAGAAATGGGGGGCTTGGCATCGATGGTGTCCCCTAAAGATTCCAGGGTCCCCCGGTCTGCTTAGCTGGCGTTCAGTGTGTTCCCCCCATTTATCTGCAGAACTCATCTGTGGACACCCTCCTTTTTTTTTTTTAAGATGTATTTATTTATTTGAAATTAGACTTACAGAGAGAAAGAGAAAAAAAAAAAAAGATCTTCCATCTACTGGTTTATTCCCCAAATGGCCTCAATGGCCAGGGCTGGGCCAGATCAAAGCCAGGAGCTTCCTCTGGGTCTCCCACGTGGGTGCAGGGGCCCAAGCACGTGGGCCATCTTCCACTGCTTTCCCAGGTGCATTAGCAGAGAGATGGATCAGAAGCAGAGCAGCCAGGACTCGAACTGGCGCCCATATGGGATGCTGGCGCTGCAGGTGGCTTTTTACCCACTATGCCCCAGCGCCGGCCCCCACAAACTTTTTTAAAGTACCCCGTATAGAAAGTGCTCTGCCACTATTTCCTGAATACATGAATCATGTGCTTCTCTGCCAAATGTATAATGCCTGAGCTTTTAAATCATCTGTATTAATATCTGAGAGGCCATAGCACAGGACATGTAGGGGCCGGTGATGTGGCATAGCAAGCAAAGCCATTGCTGGGATGCCAGCAGCTCATAGGGTCCACTCCCGATCCAGCTCCCTGCTACTGCACCTGGGAAAACAGCAGAGGATGGCCCAAGAGCTTAGGCCCCTGCACCAGGTGGGAGACCCAAATGAAGCTCCTGCCTCCTGGCTTCAGCCTGGCCCTCACGGCCATTTGGGAAATGAACTGGCAGATGGAAGATCTCTCTCAGGGCCAGCACTGTGGTGTAGCGGGTAAAGCCTCCACCTGCAGTGCCGGCATCCCATATGGGCACCAGTTCGAGTCCCAGCTGCAGCACTTGGAATCCAGCTCTCACTATGGCCTGGGAAAGCAGTGGAGTGCTTGGGCCCCTTCACCCACGTGGGAAACCTGGAGGAAGCGCCTGGCTCCTGGCTTCGGATCGGCGCAGCTCCGGCCCTGTGGCCATCTGGGGAGTGAACCAGCAGATGGAAGACCTCTCTCTCTCTCTCTCTCTCTCTTTCTCTCTCTCTCTGCCTCTGCCTCTCTGTAACTCTGCCTTTCAAATAAATAAATCTTTAAAAAAAAAAAAACTCTTTATCTGTCTCTCCCTCTGTCTGTAACTCTGCCTTTCAATAAATAAAATAAATCTTAAAAAAAAAAAAAAAGAACACGACATTTAAACTCTACATTGGATTAACCCTAATGAGATAAGGGACTTATACTAGATCCAGGTTATTAAAGGCACAACCCCCACCTCTTGCTCCCAGGCAGACATTACTAATCTACTATGGGCTTCTCACCTGCTAAGCCTGGCTATTCTCGGGCAGAAACTGGTCAGGAGGTTCCTTGGAGATTCCTAATCCCAGTCTGGGGACCCCCAGAGTTACACGAGCAGGTGGGCTTGTCCCACCCTGGGATACGAAGAGGGCATGGAGGCCCCTAACGGGCTGCCTGAGTCCTGGCAGTGTTTGGAACCAGCTCTCGGCCTCAGAAAACCACAGGCAGCTCAGAGCTTCTGTGAGTTCCAGGGCCTGGAGGAAAGGCTGGGGCCGTCGAAAGAGGTTGTGCGACCGGTGACCCGGGAGGGAAGACTTCCTCCCAAACGCTGGGGCCACCAAGCCTGGGGCGGCCACGGGCGGGCAGCTGAGCCCCACATGTGCTGAGCTCGCAAATGCTCTGTGCCCGGGCACATCTCACACTGCACGTGAAGGGTGAATGTCCTCTGGGTGGACAGAGGAAGCCTCCCCACCACTGGGTGGAGAGACCCTCGCCACGGCACAGACACAGCTCTAGCCAACCAGGGACAACATCGGGAAACTGGACTTTGTTCAAATCAAGGACTTTGGTCCATCAGGATACAACATTAAGGAACCTGTGTCGTGACACGGTGGGTTAAGCCGGCATCCCACATCAGAGCACTGGTTCGAGTCCCGGATGCTCCACTCCCGACCCAGCTCCCTGCTAATGCACCTGGGAAAGCAGCAGAGGATGGTCCAGGTCCTTAGACCCCTGCACGCATGTGGGAGACCCAGATGGAGTTCAGGCTCTTGGCGTTAGCCTGGCCCAGCCCTGGCTGTTGTGGGCAATTGGGAGTGAATGAGCCAATGAAAGATTCTCTCTCTCTCTCTCTCTCTCTCTCTCTCTCTCTCTCTCTCTCTCTCCCCCCTTCTAATAAAGTGAAAATAAACAAATAAAAATTCAGAGAGTTCCAAATGGAGTGAGTGTGTTCACAGCCTGCCACGGTGACTGTAATTAACAACAAAGGCTTCCGATCTCACCCTCCCAGAAGTCTGAAATCAAGACCAGGGTGCTCCCACCGAGGGCTGGAGGAAGCGGCTGCCCTTCCTTGTCTTGGATTGTGGGGGTCACGGTCACAGAAATTGTAGCCCAGCAGAACACACAGCACAAGATAACCTCACTGAAAAAATTGGGACCAGCGCCGTGGCGTAGTGGGTAAAAGCTGTATCCGGATGGATACCAGTTTGAGTCCCGGCTGCTCCACTTCCAATCCAGCTCCTTGCTAACACATCTGGCCCCAGTGTCCTGCTCTGTCAGCGGTAGAGGGTCCATCCAGCCTGGTGACTTTTATTTTAATTCATTAAGAGAGAGAGGGAGAGACAGAGAGAGAGGTCTTCCATCCACTGGTCCACTCCCCAAATGGCCACAATGGCCGGAGCTGAGTCAATTTGAAACCAGGAGCTTCTTCCAGGTCTCCCACATGGGTGCAGGGGCCCAAGCACTTGGCCCATCTTCTACTGCTTTCCCAGGTGCATTAGCAGGGAGCTGGATCTGAAGTGGAGCAGCCTGGACTCGAACCATCTTCTATGTGGGATGCCAGCGCCGTAGGCGGCAGCTTTACCTGCTATGCCACAGCGCCAGCTCATGCCCTGGTGATTTTAAGCGTGGAGGAGCCCGAGGGACCGTGTGGTCCCAGGGTAGCGGGGTAGAGGGGCATGGAGACCACCCCTCCATGCCTCCACATTCTCATGGTCCTGGAAGAAGGGTTCCGAACCTGGGCTGCGTTGGAAAAGCAGCCGAAAGCCAACCGGGGGAGCTGACCCTGCAAGAGTGAACCCCAGGGCGCAGAGAGAGGCGCAGGCCGGAATGCATAGGGATGGGTGGGAGACAGTGAGAGATGGCCGGGCAGAGGGGCCGAGGGATGGAGAGGAGCCAGTCAGAGACAGCCACTGGTCCATTCGGTTTCTGCCACCTCCCTGCTGTGTGTTCTGGTCCCCTGGCTGTGATGGAGGCTGAGGACAGGGAGAGACCAAGGCAGCTCCAGCCCCCAAGGCGATCCTGGCAAGGACATGGAGACCCCTGACCCCAGAGAGAGAAAGGCCAGGATGTAGGCAGGTCTGCCTTCCTCTTCCCAAGACAGAGCTGGTGTCTCCACCTCACCCCCTGCACCTCCCTCCAGGTTACAGAGAGCGGAGGCAGCTGGGAGGGGGTGGGGGGCCGGCGCTAAGGGTCAGTCCAAGAGGCTCCCTGCGCCTCCCCACCCCGTCTCCCTCCTCCCCTCTTCACCCCGGGCCCCACCCGCCCAGGGAGCTGGTGCTGGACTTGGAGTGAGGTGCACCTGTCCGTCCCGATTCTGCCGTTTCTCGCCTGTGGGACTTTGGGAAAGTCACTTCATCTCTCCAGGCCTCAGGTTTCCAGTCTGAAAAGTGGGGTGGGGGGTTCCAAAGGCAAGTGTTACTGGGCCAGCATTGGGGTGCAGCTGGTTAAGCCCCCGTCTGGGATGTTGGCATCCCATCCTGGAGCACCTGCTTGAATCCTAGCTCAGTCCAGCTCCCTGCTAATGTGCGTGGAAAAGCAGCAGATGATGGTCCAAGCTTTTAGGTCCCTGCACCCACGTGGGAGAGCTGGGCGGAGCTTCAGGCTCCCGGCTTTGGCTGGTCATTGCGGCCATCTGAGGAGTGAACCAGCAGGTGGAAGATTCTCTGTCTCTCTCTCTCCCGCACAGGAATCCAGCGCTGAATCTGGTCACTTGCATTGCACCCGCTTGCACAGGCTCCACTCTGACCCACCCACTCAGTTGAACGTGCCCTCAATCCACGCCGTAGCGTGCCAGTGACCACAGGGCCGCCCGCCACTGCCCAGTACTGTCAGGGACCATCAGGGCACCTAGTGCCAGCCCAGGAGAGGCTCAGAACTCGAAACCTAGAGTCCGGTTTGTGCTACATCCGTCATCAAGCTGAGAGGTTGTACAATCTCAATGCAGCAGAGCCATTGTAAGTCAGGTCCATTCTATTCTAGTCTATCCCACCCCATTCCATGGCAATGCACTCTGCATCCTCTTAAAATGCTATGCCTGGGGGACAGCGCTGTGGCGCAGCAGGTTAAAGTGCCAACCTGCAGTGCTGGCATCCCACATGGACGCCGGTTCGAATCCTGGCTATTCCACTTCCGATCCAGTTCCCTGCTAATGCGCCTGGGAAAGCAGTGGAGGATGGGCCAAGTGCTTGGGCCCCTGCTCCCACGTGGGAGACCCCGAGGGAGCTCCTGGCTCCTGGCTTCAGCCCAGCTTAGCCCTGGTGGCTACAGCCATCTGGGGAATGAACCAGTGGATGGAAAATCTCTCTCTCTCTCTCTCTCTCTCTCTCTCTCTCTCTGCCTCACTCTGTAACTCTGACTTTCGAAAAAATAATTTTTTAATGCAATTCTTGACCTACTAAACTGATTTCATACTCCACTAACGGGTCACAACCTCACATTTGAAAAGTGCTGCAGAGCATGGAGGGCCGTGGTTGGGGAGGGCGGGGACAGCGGGGATCTTTGCTCCGGGAACCGCCTAGGCAGCCGCTGCACGTGCGTGTGTGCGTGGGCTGAAGGGCAGAGGCCAGGGCTGTCTGCAGCCAGCACGCGGCTCCCAGTGAGAGATGGAAACCAGTCTGGACTCTGGCTTCACCTCTTCCAGGAAGCCTCCCTGACTGCCTGTCCGGAGGATCTGATCCTTCCGAGCTGGGAGCCCAGGGCTGCTCCCCTGCCTGGCCTCAGCCCCACCCCCCAGCAGCCTACTCAGGAATGTGGATAACCCCAGGCCCAGCAGGAGCCCCTGACCCAGCCGCAGCCTCCCACCCAGCATCCTGGCAGCTGCCCTGGCCGCCCGTGGGACCCGCCTGGCGCCGTAGGGATCAGGCCAGCTGAGGGTTCCGGGCATGGGTGGAGGGCTCTGCCCAGGGCGGGGAGCCGAGAAACGTGGTGTGGGGATGGAGACCGGCAAAACCCAGGAGGAAGAGAGCTCCCCGCCCGCTGCCCGCCCGGCAGCTCCCGGCTCAGGCTCTTGGAAGGGCTCCTGGGCACAGCAGGCTGGGGGAGGTCAGGAGATAAGGGTGCAAGGGCGGGGAGAACTCAGCCGCTCTGCCCGGCGATCTTCACGCGAGCCCAGCTCCAGGCCCTCCTGTGTGCCTGGCCCTGAGGAGGAGAGACCCTGCTGAACCTGGGGGGTGGGGGGGAAGAGGGAGTGAAACCCCTTGGGGGGGGGGGCTGCTGGCCACAGTGCCTTTGGACGACCTTGCTCCAAGACTCCACTTCCGCCCCTGCAGAGCAGACTGTTCAGGAAGTCAGGAGTATCCTTGCTGGTCTAGCCTGAAACCCTCCCCTCTTGAACTTCCCAGGGTTGGGGTAGGAGGCAGAACTTGGCGCTGAGTTGCGAGTGGGGCCCACAGCGGCAGGAGACCCCAAAGGGAATATCTCCCGAGAAGGAGAGAACAGGAAAGATCCCCAGCCAACCTGGGCTCCCGCAGCTCAAGCAGACTTGGGGTGCACAGGGACAGGCAGGCTCCAAGGAGGGGCCCCCTCCTGCCTCCTGGATGGGGGAGGGGTGGAGGGAGTGGGGCAAAAGGCCCCGTAACTGGGTTGGAATTCACTGCTGCCGGCCTGGAGTGACAGGAGCTTAGAATCAAAGGGAAGCGCTCCCAAGCAGCCACCCAGAGAGGCGTTTCTTGCCGGCCAGGCGCGGAGACAGGGCTCCTAACCCCTGTGTTTATACGCGAGGATCATAATAAACCCCAGCGAAGATGCAGTTGCGCTTTGTAAACTGTCAAGTGCCAAGCAAATGAGACGTGTGTTCTGGACGCACCGTCCAGGGTTCCAAGGGGCCCCGGGGGGTGGTGGGAGGTGGGGGTAGGGGTGGGGGATGTTCCCTCTCCTGCCCCCAGACAGCCCCGTCCGCCCGTCCAGGACACCCACCCGCCCCCCGGCTCCCACCGGCCCAGGACCCAGACTGACAAATGACTCAGACACACAAACACCTCGGGCTGGGTCAGACTCAGGGCGCGTGGGGGGCCAGCGGGGGCTCCCTCCTGGGCCCGCCCTCTGCACCCCCGTGCCTCAGCTGTCTGCTCCCCTGACCCTGCCCAGCCGTGCAGCCCAGCCCGCGGTTGAGCACTTGCTGTATACCAGACCCTTGCATGAGCACGTGCTGTGTACCAGACCCTTCCAGGACGCGAATGTTCCATCTTTTTCATTTAAAAGACAGCGGATGAGGAGAGAATCTCTTTGCTGGCTCACTCCCTCCCCCAAATGCCTACAACAGCTGAGGCTGGGCCAGGTTGAAGCCAGAAGCTGGGAGCTCCATCTGGGACTCCCAGGCAGGTAGCAAGGATCCAAGGACTTGAGCCACCACCTGCTGCCTCCCAGGGTGCGAATCAGCAGGCAGCTAGAATCCAGAGCAGAGCCAGGACTCGAACCCAGGCTCTCCGGATGGGATGCTGGTGTCCCAAGCAGCGGCTTAGCTGTAGAGCCAAATGTCCACCCGATGTCCCCGCAGGAGATGTAGCTTGCTGGGGCTAAGTATCGTTGATGGCACAGTCATGACCTCTGACATGCCATGACCACTCCCCACCTCCCCACCCCCAACCTGCACCTGTACACACTCCCAGTCCCGCCCCCACCCAATGGCCATGTCCGCTCTGCTCCTGGCTGACCCTGGGCCAGGCAGTGAGACCCAGCACAGGACACTGTGGCTTCCCACCCCTTTACCTGCACGGGGGTCGACCACCTGGGCCCGTCCTCACCTGATCCGCCACCATCCACTCAAGGGACGCCCAGCTACGTGTGCCGAGGGCCAAGCGGCCGGAGGCCCTTGTCCACTTCTGGCTGAACTGCTGGCTCTGGGCCGGTGCCACCAGGGGAACCGAGGTCAGTGGCCACCCTCTCTGGCGGCGCAAGGGTCGGGCTTCTCCAGTGGGACTTCCCCTCCCGCCCCTGAAGATGTCCTTCCTGCTCTGCCCTTGGCGAGTGGACTCCAGCCGGCCCCACCCTGAGCCTACTGGAGGGAGCAGGACTGCCCGGGGTTGTCCCCACGGCCCCTCCTCACCCATTTTCAACTGAGTCATCCTCCTCCTCCTCCCCGGTACCCTGGGGTGCTGCCTCCTGTAAGAGCCGTGGGCCATGTGTGGCTCCCGAGCCCTCGGAGTGGCCAATGCAGCCTGTGCCCACGCTGACGGCAGGCTGCAATAGTGCGTTACTCTGACATGGCTTCAATTGTTTTTACTTAGGTGCCCTCTTATGTGGCTACGAGAGGTTTTAAAAGCAGTGACCAGCAAGGGTCTGGCCTCAATGCCCGCAGCTGGGGCAGGTGGATGGGGGGGAGAGGAGGGAGAGGCATGCACGGGGGTCCCTCCCTGTGCCCTGGATCCACCTTTCTCAAACCTCAGTTTGGTCCATATGAGGAATTCACACTCCCCTATCCACGTGCCCTGGATCCTATTTTCTTTGGGGTTGACCCTCGCTCACACTAAGGTGTGAATGATTGCCGGCTGCCCGGCACCATCCAGGCACGACAGTGGTCTCCAATCTGGCTGAAGCCAACTCTTCCCCGGCCAGCCCAGTAGCCCATCTATCCCTCTCATCAGCCCAAGGCCCCATGTGGCTGCATCTCCTGCGCTAGGTGCATGATGGGAACAGGTGCGGACAAGGAAGGAACCAGAAACCACACCCCAGGGGCCTCAGGGCGTCCATCAGACCAGCAGCCTCTGTCCCAACACCGGGAAGGAGGTACTTCCATGCTAGGTGCCTCCATGTTCTTGGATGACGGGGAAGGCCCTCAAACTGTTTCTGGGAGGGCCCAGCTCCACCAAAGCGGGGGTCCACACTCAGGATGCCCCAGGGACTTTACATGGACAAGGACGCTGGGGCAGAGGGGGAGCTGGGCCCGGCCGACCTCACCATCGAGGTTCAGGACAGGGCTGGGTGGGCACCGGGGAGCAGCAGGAAGGGGGCCATCCCGGAGGAGGAGGTAGCTGGGTGGCGCAAGCCCTCGGAGGCTGTACTTCGAAGGGCCTTTCTCCCGATGACATTGAGGGCTACTGAGCAAGCTGCTGGATGCACAAACCAATGAATGAATGAGTGAATGGATGAATGAATGAGTGAGTGAGCGAGCAGAGGTTGCAGCACGACACGGCATCACATCCTGGGCTGCATACACTGGGCTCTGGGGCACGCGAGAAACCACGACATGTTTTGCTCCGAGCAGAGGTCCCTTGTATATGGAGGTGCCCAGAGCCTCATCAGAGACAAGAGAGTGAGGCTGGTGCAATGGGTACAAGCCGCGGGGGAGACATGAGGGGGGGAGGCTGGGCTTGGGGGCGAGGGTCCTGGCTCTGGAGGGGGAGGTCTGGCCCTGCAGCCTGAAGACTTTCCCTGCAAGTGCCCCCAGCACCAGCGCCGTGCCTGGATCCCCCACAGCAGAGCCCCCTCCCGCTGGCTCCGGCCTCCCTCCTGGTCCTGGAACTAATAAAGCCCAAGCAGACTGCGGTTTGCGAGTCTGAGAGCCGGTTCCTGCGCACGTCATTGCCCCAAGAAGAGTGGGGCCCAGCTGCCCCCCACACCTTCTCCCTCCCCACTTCCCTGGGGCGGTGGGTGGGAGTGTAGGCACACAGACGCTTCCCTCTCCTCCCCTCCCGTCCCCTGCCCCAGCAGGATCATCCCAGCCTTCAAGCCTCAGGCCCTGGCCCTGAGCACTGACGTAGGGCCTTTTAGCCCCTCCACATCGCCATCAGCCACCCCTAGCCTATTCTGCCACCGAGCGAAAAGCCACAGCCGCCGCTGTCAGAGTCCCCGGGGGAAAGGGAGGGACCGTGCAGGGTCCCAGGGAGAGCTCCTGCAGAGCCGGGCTGACCTCTTTCACGGAAGCGGGAGCTGGGCTCGCAATGGCGGTGTCGGCCCCGGGGACCGGACAGATGCAGAGTGAGGCCGACGCATTTTATTTGATCTCTGCCAGCAGCCTCCCAGGTAGGGGTGGTAACACCCTTTGAGAGTCCGCAAATGGACAAGTGGCCCTTCTAGAAGATTCTAGAGACAGAATCAAACCCTGGGTCGATGGCCTGCCATCGACCGCTCCACCCCCGGCCGGCCCCAGAGCTCCTGGTGTGTGTGTGATGGGCAGGGGGACATCACGCTCACCCCTCTGAGCCCACGGGTTCCAGGGTATTAACTGATCTCTCACTGGTCCAGCTTCTCTCCTGGCTCCCCTATTTCTGCCCCACTTGCAGGAGTGAGGAGAAACGGGACTCCCCAGCTCCACACCCCCCACACCCCCCCAAGCCCCTAGGGTCCCCATCTTGTCCCAGCTGAGCCTAGTGTGGCACCCAGGCTCAGAGTTCAGCTGGATCCCCATCTGGGCTGTCAAAGCGCATGTCGCCCCCTCCTGGCCACCGGAGGAATGGCAGTCCCCCAGGCATTCCCAAGGAGACATGCGGGCCTCCCAGGCCTGGTCTGGGGCTCAGCCTTGCTGGAGACAGGTGGTGGCCAAGGGGCGAGGCTGGGCTGCCTGTCTGTCTGCATGGGGCTCCCACGTCCCTGGACTCATGGGGCTCTTGGGCTGCAGCCTGTGCGGCGCTGGCGACGGGGCCGACTTGGACTGTACAGCTGAGCGTGTCAGGGTCCCCAGGTGCCCCAGGAGACAGCGTCAACACGGTTTGCACTCCCAGGCAAACCCTTGCCTGCAGCCCCTGGCCTGCGTGGACAATAGCCCCAACCCCCCCCCCAACACATCCCGTACCCTCCCCCGGACTTCAGGCAGTACCTCATGACTTCATTTCATGCAGAACGGAGCCCCAGCGTGGGCCAGGGTCCCCCGGACCACCCTCCAGCTTCCCCCATCTCACCTTCCAGAACATTCTGCCCACAGCCCCTTTGACCTCCACAGACCTTGGCACAGGACCCCTAGGCCTTGTCCAGTGCCTCCTCCACCTCCCCCACCCCCCCACCCCGCCCCAGCTCTGGGCAGGGCCCGTCTCTGGCCAGGCCTGGGGGTGCTGGGGAGTCTGGAGGCCAGGGGTGGGGGCCGAGGCGCGGGACAGCTGGCCTGTGTCCCCACGCTGGGCCCGGGGCCCAGCCGGAGGGGCGGGGGCCCGGCCACTCAGGCCTTGGCTGGGGCCGGGATTTTTTGGCCGGACTGCCTGGCCCTCCCTCCTGCTTCCTCTCTCCCCGAGGGTTGTCCTGGCAGAGGCCCCCTCACACTTTCTGGCGGGAACAGAGCCAGCCTCTAGAACAGGCACAGGGGAAGGAGATGGGGAAAGTGTGTGTGTGTGTGTGTGTGTGTGTGTGTGCGCGTGTGCAGGGAAAAAGCCCTCAGCCCAGCCCAGGCAGGCCCAGCCCGGGAGGCTCGAGCCCGGCCCTTTCGTAACTGCCCCCTCCCCTGGCCCCCTCCCCCAGCCTCCCCCTCCTCCCGCCCTCGCAGCCGACCAGGCGGCAATTACGCTTTGGGGATAAAACGAGGCGTGGAGAGCAGGCTGGGGCATTTCTCCCAGAGATGGCGGGTGTGACGGCAGCGGCGGCCCCACGGCCTGGACTCCTGCTGCTCCTGCTGTCCCTTCTGCACCCCTCGCAGCCTGGAGGTAAGGGCCCCCCGCGCCCCCGGCCCCCTCGTCCCCGCCGCTCTGCTGCGCGCCGCCCCCTGCCTGTCCCTGCCCGGGTGTCTGTCTTCCCTAGCCCGTGGCTCCCCTGGCCAGGTGGCTGTACTGACGGAGCCAGTCTCTTGGCCCCTCGGGCTCCCAGGCGCCCCTCGGCCACCCACCGGGTCCCCAGAGCTGCGCCTTGTACTGCAGACGAACCTGTCAAACAGAGACCCCCACAACCCAGGCTGGTCCCAACCGAGCATCCAGGCTGTGCCACTCCGCTCTGGCCAAAACCTCGTCCCCACAGAGGGAGGGACCAGGACCCGCTGGGACCCCCCTCGCTCTGCAGGCACCAGCCGTTTGCACACCTGTGGACCCTGGGGACAAGGGACGTGGTTTTGAGACCACACAGCCGCCGGGAGCGCTGTGTGACCTCAGCAGGTCCCTTGTCCCCTGGGAGGTCGGGCAGGGTGACGTTGGTGATGGGGTGCTGTGACCCCTGCATGCCTGCATGCGTGCGAGTGTGCGGATGAGCGTGCCGCGTGCTGTCACATAGGTGTACATGTGCTCACAGGTGTCACGGAGCAGCGAGGTGGGTGGGGGCTCCTGGGAGGCTCTGCCTGTTGCTCCTGAGCAGGTAGCCGTGGTGGGGGCGGGGGGGAGGGAGTCACACACATGGAAGAGCTGGTCCCAGGGCTGTTGCTGCACCTGTGAGTGTGTGCCTATGAGATGGGCGCTCCCAGGGGCGGCTGGCAGCCGGGGAAGGGGTCCGCCTCCCGGCAGACGGAGTGCAGCCAGTGGCGGGAGGCTGCTGTGGACCCCAGGGCACGGCTGGGCTATCTCGATGGGTCCTGACCCAGTGCCTCCAGGGGGCTGCCTGCAGGGACCAGGTGAATCCGGCCGTGGGGAGAGAGAGCAGAGGGCGGCCTGGGTGGATGCCCGTCCAGCAGACCTGGAGTCGGGGGGCTCTGAGGCCGCAGGGCGGAGCAGGGTGCGTCCCGTCCATGGGCCCGGAGCCAGACGGCGGGCCAGGAGCAGCAGCTGCCTCTGTGACATTGCCCAGCCGGCCCGGCTGCTGGGAGCCGGAGCTTCCTTGTGCGGGGTCACTCCCGGACCTGGATTGGGGGGGGGGGGCTGAGGGTTGCAAGCCAGTGCCCTCCCCCACACCCAGGACGACCCTCAAACACCTGCTCACCCCTGTCCCCAGACACTGCTCACAGCAAGGGGTCACAGGGACCTGAGGCTTAGGAATTAGCATCTGCGCTTTCCAGTGAGGAGACGGAGGCAGACTGGGGGTAGCATCCGCCAGCCCCGTCTGCCCCGGCTCAGTGGACATGGGCACTGGGGAGCCGGGTACGACACGCAGGGAGGGGCCGCCTCGAACCCGCGTCATTCTCCGTGAAGATAAACCTCAGCTCCGCCCCGTGGGGCTGGATAAACTGGGCTTTAAATATGGGGCCGCTGATTGGACGAGGCGGGGGGAGTCTGTGCACTGGGACCACCAGTGTCCCATGAGGTCAAGGATGTTGGAGGGACCCTAATCACACACTCCCAGGCATCACTCCTGCCCTAGCTGCCCTGGGGTGGGGGGGAGTCCGTACCTGGGGAACTCCGAGTAATTCTGACCCTGGCCACCCCAAACCCTCACCCCGCAGAATTCCTGTTTGATTTGCACTGGGGGAGGGGACCCGGCATGGCTCCCCTGGTGACATATGACCCGCCTGTGCCGACAAGCACTGGTTTAGGGTTTGAACACCCTCCCTCCCCCCACCCCCACCCCGGGCATCTGGCAGAAAAGCAAATATAACACCCGACGTCGCTGGACGCAACTGCTTTTGAAAAGCTCTTGGCAGGCTGTTCTCCACGCAAGCAACACACGGCTTATCTTGCCAAACTGGCCCCCTGCATGCTGGCTGGGCAGAGCCGCTGCTGCTCCTGCGGCCCGCTGGCCCGCAGCTCCATCCCAAACAGGCTTCTCCCAAGTCTTTGAAGTGGGAGCCCAGGGCCCCCAGGCAGAGGGACCTGCCTGTGACTGGGCTCAGCCACAGGTCCCGAGCCAGGCGCTTCATCTCTCTGGCTGCAAAACTGTGCACCTCCAGGGGCCGGCGGAAGGTTCCAGCAATGTCACGCCTGCCAAAAATGCATCAAATCAGAGGACCGTGGGAATGCTCTTTAAAAAAAAAAAAAATTCTCTTATTCAGAATTTCTAACTCGGGCGGCTGGATCCCGGGAACTAGTAGTAGACATCTCCAAAGTTGAATTCTCCCTGGGGTTGTTCACTCTGTGTTTTGTCTGTTGGCTGGGGTGGCGGTAAATATGTGTGATAAAGGAAGCCAACAGGAAAGGAGACAGGGTGGCCTAGAGGAGCCTCCCCCCCCCCAGGAAATCCAGGATGGCTTCCTGGTGGAAGTGAGCTTTATCTTAGACCTTAAACCAGAGGTCGAGGTTGGGGGGTATCAGTGGATGAGAGGAGGGGCTGGGGCAGAGAGAAGCAGACAAACAGAGAGGCAGATTCCACCTCCACCGGAGGAAGCGCTCTCAGGAGA
>CM027397.1:7778162-7871450 GCA_015711505.1 Sylvilagus bachmani
CTGGGGGATGGCAGGGGGGCTGGGCCCTGGGAGGCGGTGGCCATGACAGCCTGGTGGTAGCCCAGCCCTGTGTGCAATGTCGCCGGCCATCTGGCTGCATGGGCCCCCCACTGGGCTGCCCGACTCCAGGCTCCAACCCCGCCCCATGCGCCCCCCCGCCAGCCCCTCTGTGGGGCAAGGTCAAGGGCAGGAGCCTTCTGGGATAGATCTAGGCCTTGTCTGTTGCCATGACAGCGGCGCAGGCCTGGCTGGGTGTGGGGCCAGCATCTCCCCAGGGACAGCTTCACTGATGCATGGACCTGAACTCGTGACCTTGGCCAGGATGTTCGCCTGCCCTGGCCAGTGAGTTAGGAAACAAGCTATGCACTTTGCTCATTCATGGTGCCCCCCCCCGGGGGCCCCCGGCGCCTCCCAAGACAGCCGGGTGTCAGACGGCCAGCGCCCCGCCCAGGCTCGCTGAGCTCACACACGGCTCCTCAAAGTGTGGGAACGGCGGCCCAGTTGGCAGCACCTGCCACGCCCTGGCCACTCACGCTTGCAACCCGGCCTGCCCTCCAGCTGACCCTTACCCTGCTGCTCCCTGTCCAGTGCTCATACCCAGCCCTGAGCAGGAGCCCTCTCCCCTCCCCCACCACCTCCATCAGACTCAGAGGAGTGGCCTGGATTCGAACCCAGGTCCCAGCTTGCTGCACCCCCACCTCCAAACCCTCTCAGCCTGATTCCCTCCAGGTGTTAGCGCCAGCAGAGTGAACCCTGCTCCTCCTGCCTCGCTGGGTCCTTGGGAGAAAATACTTGGTGAGCAGCCACCACGGCTTGTTCGAGCCCCGACCTGGCTGTAGCTAACGGAGGCCTCCTTCTGCTTGCTCCCAGGGGTCCCGGGGGCTGTGCCTGGTGGAGTTCCCGGAGGAGTTCCCGGAGGAGTTCCCGGAGGGGTCTTTTATCCAGGTAAGGCAGACCGGGGTCCGTGGTCCTGATGACGCATTCCAACCCTGCAGAGACGCGGGACGCTCACGCACCCAGCCAAGCCCCCTCGAAAACACCCTCCACGTCACGTGACACTCCTGGGGGACGTGTTTTCTGGAAGATGAGACAGAGCGCCCGAGAGGCTGCTGGGAGGCGGGCATGGTCTTGGCACTGACAGTTCCACTCGAAGCGAATCCTGGAGAGAGAGAGAGGGAGGGAGAGAGAGAGAGAGAGAAGAACACATGTACAGACGGAGGTTCGAGAGTTAGGACCCCTGGAGGGCATGGAGCTGAGGTTCCTGACGATGGGGCTGTGGATGGAGGGGGCAGGCTTGCTGTCAGAGGTACTGATGGCTCTCCCTCCACCCCGCTCTCTCTCGCCATCTCTCAACACAGGAGCTGGTCTCGGAGGCCTGGGAGGAGGAGGTGAGCTCAGCATCCCAACGTGAAGGGGTCTGGGTGGTCTGGGTGTGCTCCCAGCCCACGCACATCCGCAGACCTGAGACCCCCAGAGGCCCAAGCCTCCAGCAGTGGGGTGGGGGGTGTCCTGCATTTCACACACCGAGCGTGCCCTGGGGGGAGTTGCCTGAGCCCTAGCACCTGTGTGTCAAGCCAGCGTGTGTCCCTGTCCCACTTTGAGACTGAGAACCTGGGGCTGGCTGGGCTAGGGCGAACCACAGCCCAGGGGCAGAGCTGGGCTTACAGCGGCTCTGTGTCTTGCAGCCCTGGGACCTAAGATCTACAGCCCCTTGGGGGGGGGGGCAGGGTAGATACATGGAAAGACCAAGGAGCTGCAGCTCCGTGTTCACCACCATCTCTTTCCTCTGCAGCGCTGGGGCCTGGAGGCAAACCACCCAAGCCAGGTAAGACCTGAGGCCTCGGAGCACTGAGAGAGGCCGCCAGAGCAGAGGTGAGCCCTGCCAGGGACCCAGCTGGCAGGAGCAAGGAAGGGAAGTGTGGGCAGAAACAGCCCCAGGTATCAGCAGGTGGCAGCCGGGGACACCGGCTGGAGGTGGCCGGGCCCTGTCCCAGGACCCCCAGGTGCACCCGCTGCAGCTTTGTCCTGGGCCTCAGACAGAGATGGGGAGTGAGGGTCTCACGGTCCCCGTGCCTCTCAAATGAGACTCTAGGGGCTCAGATGGAGATGGCAGTCCCCAGACTCCACCCGGATCATCCCCTGACCCTTGGCCCCAGCCCAAGCCCTATCTAACCCCAGGCCAAGACCCCAGGCAGCCTTGACCTTGATGCCAATCCAAGCTGTTTTATTTCCGCACTGGTTTCAGGCTGAACCCCAACCTCAGCCAAGCCCCAAGTCCAGGCTGAGCGCTGACCCTGGCCCCAATCCCCTTCCAGCTGTGTCCAGTCCATGGTGTTTTCCAGTAAGAAGGTGTGGCTGGAGCTAGCCTGGCCTCACCCACGGTGCTGGGATCTGCCACCAGGGACCCTGCTAAGCTGCAGGGGACGTACCCCGGGGAAGGAGGAGGAAACCCTGGTGGCCAAGGAGCAGGTGGAGGAGGTGGCGTCTCTGGCCAGATGCACGGCCTCCTGTCTGCGTGAGCTGTAGCCCATGTGGGCTCGGCGTCCCCACCCCACGCTGTGCGCCCTGGCTCCGAAGCCCCAGGCTCTGGGACATAGTTTGTATGTCCAACAGCTCTTACGAAATCCTGATGGCCGATGATCCAAGCGCAAATGAATCTGAGAGACCCAGATTCTCCGGCCCGATGAGAGCCCATCTGGGTTGTGAAACCCCAGGGCTGGGGCCACGGGGGAGGCCGAGGGCTGGGTCCCCGGGCCAGGGTCTGCAAGGCCGGGAGTCCTTGGGGCGCCCTGCCACTTGCTGCTGGAACCAGCATCCTGGCTGCCTACAGAGTGCGGGCTCCCAGCGGAGCCTCTGATGGTGGGGGCGGGGAGCGGAGGGGACACAGGGAAGGGCTTGATGGGCAGAGCTGTGGCTGGGCGCCTGGGCAAAGCCTCAAAGATCCTGACTGTGGAGGTCATGGCAGCTCAGCTGGAGGGCGCACAGATTGGTCCCAGTCACACTGGGGGACTCAGGGCTGGTTGTGCTTAAACATCAGAGGGAGAACGGATTCCACTGAGATGGTTGCTAGCATCAAGTTTTTCTTAACGGAAGATCTAAGTTAGACTTCAGGAAGAACTTCCAGCTCGGAGTGAAGAAGGACTAAAGGCAGGGCATGTTCTGATGAAGAGGGTGCTGTCCCCAGGCAGGGGGCTGGCTTCCATGACCTTGCTGAGGTCATCTTGCAGCCTGAGGGCCCCCCCATAAAGCTCCCCACATCCGGGCTGGGGGCGGGGGGGGGTATCCGGGCCTGCGCAGGCAGGATGGAATGGGGCACAGGCAGTGAGTGTCATGCTTGGGAACAATTAATCCCTCGGCGATAGAGGGTGGGTGGCCTGGCAGCTGCTGTTCCCCATGGGCGCCTCGGGCTGGCCCCGCCCTGCCTTGGCTCTCAGCGGGGGGCCAGGCAGCTGGGTGCCTGCACTACCCACACCCCTGTGCCAGCTGGAGGGAGGGGTGCGGGCAAGGGCGGGAAGCAGCCAGCAAACACCCACTATGTGCCTTGGCCCGTTGCACGTAGTAGGTGCTTTCTGCTCACAAGCTCACTGGTTCCCGGGAAGGGAGGGGACACAAGGAGGCCACGTGACCGGCTCGGGCCCGTGGAGCGTGGTTAAGGGCTGTGGGATCTGAACCCAGAGCTCTGGGTCCCGGCAGGTAAGGTCGGCTCCTCCCCTTTCTCTTCCAGGTGCTGCGATTCCAGGGGCCTTTGGGGCAGGTGAGTCGGAAGGAGGTGGGCCAGGCACAGGTGGAGCTGGTCACGCCCTGGGATGGTGGCAAAGGGGTAGAGGACCTCTGCCTCCCCCGCCCCCACCCCGCAAGGCCTGGTCTGGCCCCCATCCCCGTCCCAGCCTCCTCCTTCTTCCTGTCCAGCCCACGCCCTCTCTCTCCTGTCTCTCTGTGGACACGAAAGATCTAAGTGAGTCCCCTGCCATTTGGGAGCTGGGCAAAGAGGCCTGCCTCGGAGAAGCCACTGACAGGGCCAGGAAGGGCCAGGGCAGCGGTGCTGGGGAGAACAGGACCCTCCCGGGGCCCTGCCTGCAGCACTGCACCTGGGGTTAGAGACCCCTCTTATGGAGGGGCTGGCTGACATTCCCTGAGCCTAGGCTGCACAGGTAGGAAATGAGTAGGAGGGGACACTACCCGCCCAGGGGAAGCCAGGTGGACCCCTGCGGGGAGTGCCTAGCAGACCCCGTGTTTCGGGCCCGTCCCCAGAGAGACAGAGAGAGTGCCCGCAGCTGTGCTCAGCACCCTGGCATTCGCAGGAGAGATTCGCACGTAACAAACCTGGCGTGGTTGCAAACTCCAACCTGATGGTCCAGCGCTCGGGGCCAGAGCTTTCCCAGAGGGAAAGAGGCTGTGATCGGGCCCAGATGTGGCAGGGAGGGAGCCAGAGGCGCCCGCGTGTCTACTCATCCTTGAAGCAAGAACTTCAGGGCAGACTGCACGGAAGGGCAGACAGACAGTGGGGGCCAGACAGGGCTCCTGGATATAGGTGCAGGTGAGGGGGCTGAGTCTGAGTGCACCTGCCTGGAGGAAGCAGGAGTGAGCAGAGTTGGCCTGGGAAACACAGGCCTGGCCCAGGCTGGTTAAGGAGCCATGGCTGCTCTTCTGTTCATCCTGGTCTGGGCAGCCACGGCTTAGGGGCAAACTCGGGCCCCTGGTGGCCGCACTGCCAGGTTCCTGCCCCCACTCCATGAGTCCCTCCTCACCCTGGGCCCAGAGAGCAGGTGCACACAGCCTCTCCTTACCTGTGTTTGTGTCTTCCCGCAGGCCCTGGAGGACTGGGGGGGGTCGGCCCTGGCGCAGGTTAGTACTGGCATTGGCACTGAGGCAAGGCGTCCCTCCCCCAAAGCCAGCTCAAGGCAGCTGCCCAGTGTGGGGCGGGGGGCACGTGAGCTGTCCTGGGCACAGACTGGGAAGTGACACTGTTGTTCTATGTGATGAGGGCTGGAGGGAGGCAGCCCTCCGGGGCCGTGTCAGGCTGCACATAGCCATCTGCTGCAATCAGTCTGGCCCCAGTGTGCTTCCCCAGTGGGGCAGGGCTCGGGACCCTCCCCCTGTGCGGCTGCCCAGGGCCTCACCTGCTCTTTCCTCCTGCAGGGCTTGGTGCCTTCCCGGGAGGCGCCTTCCCAGGAGCCCTGGTGCCTGGTGGAGCAGCAGGGGCTGCCGCAGCTTATAAAGCTGCCAAGGCCGGTATGTGGTGCTGTTTGGGGCAGGACCCTCATCTCCCACCCTGGAGGGCTCACGGGGAGGGGGGAAGCTGGCAGGAGGCAGAGGTCCCAGAGCATGGTGCCTCGTGGCTGGGCCGGATCCCAGGGCTCTGTTAACCTCCCGGCCCCTCCCCCGCCCCGGCTCTGCAGGTGCTGGGCTGGGCGGTGTTGGAGGACTTGGCGGCGTGGCTGGTGTTGGTGGCTTGGGAGTGTCCACAGGTATGGTGGCCAAACCTGAGTTCCCCAGGGGACAGGCTGCAGGCCCTGGGGGAGCCATCTGTGATGAGTTCACTTCCTTATCAGGTGCCGTGGTGCCTCAGCCGGGGGCGGGAGTCGGAGTTGGAGTCGGAGCTGGAGCGAAACCGGGGAAAGTGCCGGGTCAGTGCAGAATCCTCGGGGTGGGAGGGCAGAGGCCAGGAAAGGACAGAGCCTCCCTGGCCAGTGCAGGTGGGGAGCATGGGGGTGGGGAGGACAGGCCCTGGGGTGGTAGCGGGCGGGGGGGGGGGTGGGGGGGATGGCCAGGCCCATATTTGCATCTGGATGGAAGGCCCTGGCTGCCACTTCCTTCTCCCAGGATCTTAGAGCAGAAAAAAATAAATAAATAAAAGACACCCCTCCCCCACCCCCCAGAGACAGGCCCTGGGGCAGGCAGGTGGGGAAACTGAGGCACAGGACGCAGAGTCGGGGTGGACGCCCCCCAGCTGGCCACGGCGTGGTCCCCCCTCCTGCATCTGGGGCTCATTTGCGCCAAGCCCTTTAGGAAGTGACTTCAAGTTCAACAAAAGACTGCTTGGGTCCACGCAGCGGGGAGGGGACATCTGGAAGCCGTTAGCTGGAGGTGGGCTGGCCGTGTAAACAGGCTCCAGGAGACAGAGAGAGATCCGCACGCGGGAAGGGCTGGCAGATGACTCGGGAGGTGGGGAGCACTTGGTGGAGGGGAGCCGTGGCCGCCCCACGCGTGTCCCTGGCTGCCCCCACGCTGCCTGCGCAGGAAGGGCTGGGCAGGGGTCCCTGGGGGCTGAGCCTCCTGTTCCTCCTGCTGCAGGTGTGGGGCTCCCAGGTGTGTACCCAGGAGGAGTGCTTCCAGGCACAGGTGAGAAGGGGGACCTTCTAGAGCCCTGTCCCCGCCCTCCCTGCACCAGAGACCACCAGAGGCCACAGGCCCCGGCCAGCAGTGCTTCCCAAGGCCCCAGCACCCAGGCTAAACGGACATCACGTCCCAGTCACCCCCCCCCAACAAAGGGCAGCTTCCCCCAGCCCCACCCAAGCCCTGACCCAGGGCTCAAACCCTGAGGCGGGTCCCCGAGGACAGAATGAGTCCCCAGTGTGGCCAGCTGTTTCCCAAATGCCGTGAGTCACTGGGGAGCACCCTACCCCGCCCCAGCGAGCCTGCCCCGCAGGAGACCCCTCAAAGCAACACCCTCCCCAGCCGCCCCACCCAACATATGACCTCCTGAATTCCCCAAAAAGCCCAGATTCAGGCCACGGTGCGAGATATGCTGACAGTTGGGCCCCATCTCCCGCTCCTGGCCCAGCCCCAGCATGCAGGGCGGGGCGGGGTGGGGGTGGGGGTGCCTGTCCTGGACAATCAGTGCTGAGGGAATTCAGCTGTGCGACTCCCCGTGGGCCCTCCAAGCCCTCACTGTGACGACTCCCCTCTGCTCCCCCCAGGGGCTCGCTTTCCTGGAGTTGGGGTGCTCCCTGGAGTTCCCACTGGCACAGGAGTGAAGCCCAAGGCCCCAGGTATGCAGCGGGCTGGGCTGGGCTGGGAGCCCTCTGGGTGGGCACCTGGTGTGTCCCAGCCTTGGCCCCGCTGGCCACGATGGACAGACACTGACCAGAGACCCCAGAGCCCGTGTCAGGGCAGCGTGAGCCAGGGGACCTGGGAGCACTGGCCCCTCCATGCACTGGCCCCTCCATGCCGCCATGTGCCACATCCTGAGCCCCTGGTGCCAACTGGTTCTTTGTCCTTCCAGGTGCTGGAGGAGCTTTCGCTGGAATCCCAGGTGAGCACGTCCGTCCCCCCCCCCCCCGTAGGTGGGAGGAGCAGCAGGCAGGAGCCCTTGTCCCTTGTCCCCTACGTGCAAAACAGCCCACATGACCCAGAAAAGCCACCAGTCTCTGCCAAGGGCAGTCAGAACTGCAGGCCCACAGGGAACCCAAGTCCCCTGGACAGAGAAAGCCCCGCAGCTTCCTGGAGGAAGTGGCCTGTTGCTGGGGAGTGCTCGGCTGACCCAGGACGGAGACGCTGGGAAGGCCTCCAGGCCAGATGCTTGGGGGGCAGGGAGCTCATCTGGTCCGAGCAGAAGCTGCAGGTTCAGGTGGAAGGCTGAAGAAGCAGGAGCTGGGGCCCCAGGAGCTGGGCTCTGAGGCTGCTCGCTTGGTTCCCGCAGGGGTCGGGCCCTTTGGGGGCCAGCAGCCTGGAGTCCCTCTGGGGTACCCCATCAAGGCCCCCAAGCTGCCCGGTAAGTCAGGGGGGCTTCAGGAGGCACTGAGGGGACGTGGTCAGTCAGAGGCGGGGCTTAGGACAGCACAAGTGTCTCCCGTGGGGGTTAGGAAACCTGGGTATGGAAGCCGCGTCTCTTCTTAGCCAAGGAGACCAGGGAAGTCAGGGGGTCTGACTCACGCGCATGCGTGCACACACATGCTTACATGTACACAGTGCGTACAAGCACACCTGCACGCATGTATCTACGCACGCGCACACACGCTCTCGCCCACAAAGATCCACAGCCCTGACGGGCAGGCATTGGTGCAGCTGGGGAGACATAACTCACTGGCAAGACTGTCTTAACGTGACATCGGCCACTGGCACCCCCTCCCCTGCTCCCTCACTCGGCACAACCAGGTGCTGCCTGGCGGGGGAGGAGACAGGAGAAAGACACTCAGACCCCCGGCCCGTGGGGTGGCCTGAACTGTTAGGGGACGGGTGTCTTCAGGCCCCCTGCTCTCCTGGGAGCTGCACGCTCAGGGCCCTAGGAGGGGTCTCTCAGGCTCAGCACCTGTGGGGGGAAACCCAGCAAGGCACGGCGTGGCGATGAGGCACCCCTGAGCCCCCTACCCTTTCTGCAGGTGGCTATGGACTGCCCTACAGCACTGGGAAACTGCCCTATGGTGAGCCCAGCCCTCCTGGTGCCTGGCTTCCAGATCTTCCCTGCTTCAAGGGCCTGGTGGGGGCGCTGTGGCCCCAGTGACACACCCCACCCCACCCCACCCCACCCCCGCACAGCCTGGTTCTCTCTCCAAACCCTCCCGCTTAACGCAAAGCCTTGGGCAAGCCCTGTTTTCCCCCCTGAGCTTCTGTGTCCATCTGCCCAGTGGGAGCAGCCCCCCGCTGTTTCTTTTCCCTCTTTGGGGGGGGGATGTGGGGGTGTGACAAGGAGAGACTCAGGGCAGCAGGGCAGGGGGAAGGCAGCAGCAGTCGGGCCTGCACGGATGACCCTGAGCGCCTCTGTCACAGGCTATGGCCCCGGCGGAGTGGCAGGTGCAGGGGGCAAGGCTGGCTACCCGACAGGCACAGGTAAGGAAAGCCTCACCCACCTGTGGCTAAAGAAGAGCCAATGACCCAGGCTCTAGAGACGGTCTGGATTATCTGGCTTCCTCCAGGAAGCAGGCGGGCTCCCCTGACCCAGACCCCGGTCTGACCCTGGAGAAGGATCTGGATCGGGAGTGGCTCTCTGCCTCCTGGGAAGCCCCTGCCCACAACTTACGGCAATGGGTGGCTCACTCGGGGCTGGCACGGGTGGGCTGGAAATACAGGAGTTCTCTGAGTCTCCCCCTGCCTCTCCTTTCTCCCTTGCCCCAGGAGTCGGCCCCCAGGCTGCAGCGGCGGCCAAAGCAGCTAAGTATGGTGAGTACCTCTGATCCCCCTGCCGTCCCCAACTTCTCCAGCCCTATTATGGCTGAGAACCTGCCTCGAAGACAGCTGACCCTCGTTTATGGAGCTTTTCAACACCATCCCTCCCTTCCTCCATCCATCCATCCACCCACCCATGTATCCACCCACCCACCCATGTATCCACCCATCCATCCATGTATCCATCATCCACCCATGGACCCATCCATCCACCCATGGATCCATCCATCCATCCATCCACCCACCAGGTATCCACCCACCCATCCATGGATCCATCCATCCATCCATGTATCCATCATCCATCCATCCACCCATGGACCCATCCACCCACCCACGTATCCATCCATCCATCCATCCATCCATCCATCCATGTATCCACCCACCCACCCATGTATCCACCCATCCATCCATGTATCCATCATCCATCCATGTATCCATCATCCATGTATCCATCCATCCACCCATGGACCCATCCACCCACCCACGTATCCATCCATCCATCCACCCACCCATGTATCCATCCATCCACCCATGGATCCATCCCCTCCATCCTTCCATCCATCTATCCATCCATGTATCCACCCCTCCCTCCATCCATCCCCTCCCTTCCTCCATCCTCCCATTCATCTCTCCCATCCCCCCACGGAATTTCTCCCATCCCTCTCTCCCTCCTCCCTTCATCCTCCCTCGGCCCTTCCCCCATCCCGCTCCCACCTTCCTGCCTCCCTCCCTCCTCCAGCTCTGGGGTCCAGGGCAGGCCAGAGCTCTGCTGGAGAGAGCTTCTACAGCCTCTACCTGGAGAAAGCTACAGAGACAGTGACATTTGCTTCAAGCCTCCACATTCAGGCGCAGCTGTGGTTAGGACGGGAAGGCGGAGCCTGGGTAGAGGCGTGCATTCCGCAGCGGTTACAGAGATAATTTTAGGTGGCATATATACGAGCATTTTAAAAACTTAATAGTGATGCATCAATTTAATGTGTCCCATAAAAACTTGAAACTGCCTGGAGCCCACAGCCCCTTGGATAGCACAATTGTGGGTGCGGGGTGATTGTCCCCTGTCCCTGCAGTGGGCGGAGTGGGCAACAGGCCAACCGCGCCCGGCTCGGGGTCAGCCCCAAGGGGGCCCTTCCTGCCTCCAGGGAGGGACAGGCGGCGGCTGCAGCAGCACTGAGCCGGGCCCCTGTGTCCAGAGCCCCCTTCCCCCGAGGCTCCCAGGCGCTGGGGCTCCTTGGCCAGGCCGGGAGCGGAGGGGCCGGCTGGAATGCAGGAGTGGAGAACGGGCAGCGCCAGGCGGCCAGGCGCTTGGATTACAGACTTGGCCGGGTCCTCGGAACACAGGGAGAGGAAGGCCTGAACATTCCTTTGGGGGCCCCTTTGGCCCGGCCAGCGGCCGCTTGCGGTTTCTCAATATGTAGCAGCGATCAGAACGGGATTTGTCCAAAAACATGCAAGTCGTCTTAATGAGCGTGTTGAAATGGACACTCTGGGGGCCAATCAGAGAACGGGGGGCCAGACGAGGAGGAGGGAGGCAGGAACGGGGTGCCTTCCCAAGCAGGCTGAGCCACAGACATCTGGGGCTCCTTCCCCCACGGCTTTGTGCCAGCTAAAAAATGCCTGCAGCCCAGTGGCCATCCTGCCTGGCCTCAGGGGAGCCACATTGAGCGCCCCTCCCCCACCATGGCAGGTGCTGCAGGAGCTGGAGTCATCCCCGGTGTCGGCGTGGGCGGTGTCCCCGGTGTCGGCGTGGGCGGCGTTCCCGGGGCAGTTCCTGGGATCGGAGGCATTGCAGGTAGCGTGGGTCGGGGCGGGGCAGGGGAGGGGGTCCCCCCACCCCGAGGCCACGTGGCAAGGACCTCACTCGCTGTGCCTGCCTTTCCAGGGGCCGGAGCTCCTGCTGCCGCTGCCGCCGCTGCAGCCGCGAAGGCAGCCAAGTATGGTGAGTGCAAGCCCAGAGACCCGGGCCCTGGAGATCCCAGGCCCGTGAGGGTCACTTTGTCCACCTACAGAGCCTCCCTATCCTGCTCCCCAAACATGTGCTCTTCCTGCCTCCTCACCTTTGTCCATTCTGGCATCCCTACCTGGGATGCCAGCCAGCTGGCTCAGCAGGTGGAGGGGGCACCTGCTCCTCCTACTCCCTCCCCACCCCCAGGGCTGCCCCCTGTAAGGTGTCTGCTGCATCAGGGCCTGGAGGCCCAGCAGCAGGGTTCCGAGTGTGCTTTAGACACAGCCGCGGAGCCAGAGCCCCCAGCTCTCTCCCTGTCTCTGACCAGTTGCATCCATGCAAGGCCGCCTCGCTGGCAGTCCCGCCCAGCCTTCACTCCTCCTGAACTGCTGCAGGGTTCAGGCCAGGACACTCGCTCCTCCTTCCACAGGGGCTGCTGGAGGCTTAGTGCCTGGCGGACCAGGAGCTGTAGTCCCAGGTGCCGGGATTCCAGGTGCTGGGATCCCAGGTGTTGGGGTCCCAGGCATTGCAGGTGTACCAGGTGAGCTGGGCATTGTGTGTGTGTGTGTGTGTGTGTGTGTGTGTGTGTGTGTGTGTGAGAGAGAGAGAGAGAGAGAGAGAGAGAGAGAGAGAGAGAGAGAGAGAGACGAGAGAGATTTGCAAACACCTCTGGGTTCTCTGGCACCTCATCCCTCTCTCCATATCCCTGGCCATACACTCCCTTGGCCATAACAATCTCTGATTAGCTACAACTTGTGTCACCTTCTCCAGTTGACCTCCTGGCTGTCAGTGGGCTCCTGGGGGCAGGAGTTCTGCCTTTGTCATCTCCATGTTTCTGAGCCCTTAGCTGAGTAGCCACTCAGGGAACAGTGAATGGATGGGTGGGTAGGTAGATGGACAGCTGGGTGGCCAGCTGAGTGTCCCTGTGGATGAGTAGGCAAATTTATGGATGAGGAAGTGGGTTGGTGTTTAGATGGGTAGATGGACAGATAAAAGGATGGGTGGATACCTGGATGGAGGGAGGGAGGGACATATGAGTGTTAGATGATAAATAAAAAGTTAAGTGGGTAGATGAATGGGTAGGTGGAAAGGCAGATGGATAGGCCAGTGGGGAATTGGATAAGGGATTAGGTGGGGGGATGGAGGAATGGGGGATGGATGGATGGATGGAGGCATGGTTGGATGTATGAATAGATTGATGGATCAATGGATGTATGAATGGACAGACAGACACAGTGTTGGGTGAGCAGATGAAAGGATGAATGAGTGGAAGGCAAATGCAAAGTAGTTAGTAGTAGTTAGTTGGATAGATGGATAGATGGTTGAATAAATGGATAGAAGGTTGGGTAGTTGGATAGATGGTTGGGTATATGGATGGATGGATGGTTGGGTAGTTGGATAGATGGTTGGGTAGGTAGATAGATGGTTGAGTAGTTGGATAGATGGTTGGAGAGATGGTTAGATAGACAGATAGTTGGGTGGGTAGATGGATAGATGGCTGGGATATGGATGGATGGCTGGGTAGTTGGATAGATGGTTGGGCATATGAATAGATGGTTAGGTTTATGGATAGATGGTTGGATAGTTGGATAGATGGATAGATGGCTGGGTAGTTGGAGAGATGGTTGGGTAAATGGATAGATGGTTGGATACGGGAAGGATCTGTCTTTCATCTCTGTTTCTTAGCTCTTAGCTGAATAGGTGCTCAGTAAATGATAAATAGATGGGTAGATTGGTAGATGAGTGGATGGGTGGGCAGATGGACAGCTGGTGGTCAGGTAAGTGTCCACGTGGAGCACTAGGCAAATGGCTGGGGGAATGGGCAGAGGGGCAGATGGCTGGGTGAGTGGATGGGTAGCTGGGCAGAGTTAGATGGTCGGGTGGGTGCGTTGAGGTCCAGGGATGACAGACAAATAACAGACATAGAAGTGAGTCAGACAGTGGTTGGAGACAGGAGCCAGTGAGTGGAGGAGTGGACAACTCTGTGTTGGCTCCGTGGATAGAAGGAAGGCAGGTGACAGACAGGTGGGTAGGCAGAGGGTCTCCCTTCCATCCCCCCCAAGCACGTGTATCCCCTGGGTCTCTGCAGGGGCTGTGTCACCAGCTGCAGCAGCTAAAGCGGCCGCCAAGGCGGCCAAGTACGGTGAGTGACGCTCTGCCCACCCATTCTGCCCTTTCCTTGTCTGCTTTGAAGGTGCCCGTGTGCAGCCACCCAGAGCAGGGGGCAGGGGTGGGGACCTGGAGGGCCCGAGGACTACGCCACCCCCACGAGGCCACAGGTCCCAGGATGGCCCCCGCCTGGCTGGGGATACAAGCCTTGCCTCCAGGCTCCCTGTATCCAACAAGAACTGGTCCCAGCATCACATGGTGTCCTGCCCTAAACCAGGCTCAGAGGACCCTGGCACCCTCCTCCCCTGTCGGCTAGCCCGCCCCACCCCCGAGCCCTCCCAGCCTCGCTCATGGAGGTCCTTTCCACCCGATTCTCTCTCCCTCCAGGAGCCAGAGCCGGAGTAGGCGTGGGAGGCATTCCCACCTACGGGGTGGGTGCTGGGGGCTTTCCTGGCTACGGCGGCGTCGCACCTGGCGTTGGTGGAGTCCCGGGAGCTGGCATTTCCCGTGAGCCTTAGTTCTGTCTGGGGACATGCCAGAGGGAGGGGTGGGGAACGCCTCTTCTGTCTGGCTCTGTGTTGGGGGGGGGGGGGTGTGCGGGGATGGGGGCGGGGCTTTATAGGCCCCGCCCCGAGGAGCTCCAAGCAAGGTTTCTGAGGGTCCCTGTGTTTCCTCCCAGCGGCAGCCCAGGCAGCAGCTGCAGCCAAAGCTGCTAAGTATGGTGAGTGCCCCGTCCCTGCCCACACCCCAGACCCTGCTGTCCCGTGGGGCCCCAGCTTAGAGCAGCTCCCCAGTGCAGGCATCCAGCGGCCAGGGGACCTGGGCGGGGTCACAAGTCTCTGGTCCCCGTCTCCTGTTTTCCAAAGCCACGCTCCACCGCTCTGCCCATACAGTCATCCCGTTAAGGTTGCTGGCACCTTGCTTCCTGCCCAAGCCCCAGCCCTGCTGTTCCCGCCCCCACCCCCAGCGCCCCTAAAGGTGGGTGGGCATTGGGAGAGGCAGGACTGGACATGGTTTACTGCCCCCCGCTCCAGGTGCTGCAGGAGCTGGAGCCCTGGGAGGGCTGGTGCCAGGCGCAGCAGGTGCAGTACCAGGGGTGCCGGGCGTCGGAGGCCTTCCAGGTGAGTTACAGCCCCAAGGTGGAGACCGGTGTGCTTCATCTCCCAGAAGAGGCCCTAGAGTTTGACCCATTTCCCAGACAGGAAGACCGAGTCCAGAGATGGGGCACAGGGTGTACAGTCTCCCCTGGAGCAGAGGGGCGGGCCCTCCGTGGGGACCTGCTGCCCGTCTCTGTGTTGGGGGGGGCTCCAAGGGTGAGCCTGTGGGAGCCTCCACTTGTTAATTCCCCAAATGCATGCAACATCCAGGACTGGGCCAGGCCAAACCAGGACCCCAGAACTAACTCCATCTGGGTCTCCCACGTAGGCAGCAGGAACCCAAGTACTTGAGCTCTCACTACTGCCTCCCAGGGTGCGCGTTAGCAAAAATGCTAAAATAAGAAGCAGAGGCGGGACTCGAACCCAGGCCCTCCGACATGAGATGCGTCGAGAGCAGCTTCTTAAACCACTACTCCGACCACCTGCCCCTGGCTCCCCGGGCTTCTAGACTGGTTTTAGGACAAGGTCATCAAGTCCTCTCCAACCACAGCTTCCCCCTGCCATAGCTCAGGGCTGGGACGTCACAGGCTCAGAGCCGCATCTGCACTGAGCCCAAGGAGGTGGCCAGGAGCCAGGTGGTGTCCCCCAGAGCTGGGCCTGGAGCCCCCAGGCTGCCTGCCCGAGGCTCGCCTCCACACCCTCCTTCTTCTGGGAGGGGCCAGCTCCCTAAGGATGGATTCTGGGAGGGCTTTCCACAGCGCCCCCTTTCCTCTCCCCTCCAGGTGCTGGGACCCCGGCAGCTGCCGCCGCCGCCAAAGCAGCCGCCAAAGCTGCTCAGTTTGGTAAGTGATGCCCCACCCCCAGTGCACCTGCTCCCAGCCCTGGTACCAGAGCACCGTTTTCTGTGTCCCAGGCTCTGGGGTCTGCCACGTTCTGGGCATGGGCCTCCTTTACCACTCTGGGAACACATGTAGGGGTGTGACTGGGGATGTTGATGGAGCGTGATTATGGTTACAGGGTGAGAAGAAACCTCTGTGCCCCCCACCAAGCCCCTGCTGCCTCCCAGTCTCACTGACCCCGCCCCCCAGCTCAGAGCCACACCAATCTTGGGAAGCTGGCGTTACTATTCCCATTTTATAGGTGTACAAACTGAGGCCCCTACAGCTTATTTACCTCGCCCACAGCCACACTGCTGAAAGGATTCGAACCCAGGCCCGATTGCCTAGCAAAACCCCCTTTCCTACTTACCCCTGCCACCTGCCCCCTCTCGAAGTCTCCAGGGGGTCCCTGCCCCGCTCGAAGTTAGCAGCATCTGAAACTGCACCTGCCCGGGATTAGGTAGGAGAAAGCTGAAGCCCATCAAGGCCAAGTAGCAGGTTCAAGGACACACTGAGAGTCTGGGCCAGGGCTGTCCTGAGAACCCGATCTCCCAGCTCCCGGCCCTGTGCTCCCTCTGTCAGCTTCGCCCTCACTGGCTGGGCCTTGCTTAAGGACTAACTTCTCACCTCTGCAGGGTTAGGCGCTGGTGTCGGTGGGGTTCCTGGCGTCGGTGGGGTTCCTGGAGTTGGCGGGGTTCCTGGCGTCGGCCCTGGGATCGGCGGAGTTCCTGGCGTTGTCCCTGGCGGCATCGGCCCTGGGGTGGCAGGAGTCCCTGGTGAGCTGCGGGGGCGGGCGGGCTTGAGGGACCCCTGGAGTCCTCTCTGCTGGATCCAGACCGTGAGCGCCCTCTCTCCCCCCAGGAGTGGGGACCCCAGCTGCAGCTAAGTCCGCTGCGAAGGCAGCCGCCAAGGCCCAGTACCGTGAGTGCCCTTTCTGCCTCTCCGCCTTCTCCCCCACCCAGCCCAGGGCAGACGCAGAAGCTGCCCAAGGGCAGGAGAGGCACTGGGAGAGGGAGGTGGCGTCCACAGTGGGCGGTCTCCAATGCCAGCCTGGGGCCGGAGGGGAGCGGGGCTGGACTGTGTGGGCATGGAGAACAGGGATGGAGCTGGCTAAGCGTGGAGCCGGGTGCAAAGACGTGGAGGAAGCTGCTGCTCCCACCTGGGCCCCTCCCCTCGGGCCCAAGTCAGCTCCTGGCAGAGGCCCCCCCCACAAGGGGGGGCTCCCTCTCTGTGGACGCCACCCCACTGCCCCCCGCTCTCTGCAGGGGCCGCTGCCGGGCTTGGTGCTGGCGTGCCTGGTCTTGGAGTTGGTGCTGGCGTGCCTGGCTTCGGGGCAGGTGCAGGTGAGGGGCCTTCTCGTACCCCGAGTTCAGAGGAAGGAGACCCCGCTTCTCCTCCCACAGCGTCATCTCCACTGCTCCCCTTTACCACCCAGGGGTGCACAGTGAACTCCCCATTAGCTTTTCCTGAGCACTCAGAGACACGTGGGCTAACAGACTGGGGGGATGGGCCAGGGGACCCCCAAATGCCAGATTCCAGAGTGTCTCCCTCCCTGGTGGAGGGATGACCAGGCTCCAAACTCAGCAAAAGTCCACCTGCCAGGCAAGGAAGGAGGGCGGGGGTCCCTAGGGCCAGGGTAAGCTGGTCTAGTACCTCTTCAGCGATGCCCCATGCCCACTAGGACCTGCCCCACCCAACCTCAGGCAGGCTCCTCCTAGAGGGGACAGGAAGGGCTGGGTAGAAGGAGGAAGCTGAGTGAGGGAGAGGGACTCCATCTCTGGCAGCTCCCGACGGAGCAGTCACGGGATCAGGGACTGGGGAAAGCAATGGAGGCTGACGAAATCAGGCATGGCTCCCTGGAGGAGGCAGCAGAACCCCAAGGCCCAGAGCTCAGCCACTGATCCTGCTGTTTCCCTTCCCCATCCAGTGCCTGGATCCCTGGCTGCAGCTAAGGCAGCGAAATACGGTGAGTGCAGCATCCCCGCCGCCCGCGGTCGGTCAGGACAGGAGAAGTCCACTTGTAGGGCCGTCACAGACTGGCCGCTGCTACTAAATGCCTGCGGTGCCTCTGCAGACCCCCAGGGGGCAGCTGCACCCTCCGAGAACCCCAGGAGGGGCCCCTGCCTCCCCGCCACGCCCTTGGCCCCTGCTGCCCGCCTTCCAGACTGCCGGGCCTGAGCCAGCCCAGGGACGTGGCACTCTGGCGGCCCCGCCTGGCCAGCTCCGCGCCCGCCCGGGGCCCCACATTCCAGGGATCTGCCAAGCAGCCCGGCTGGTCCACTTGGGGCCAGTTTCCACTTCGGAAAAACCCCGGGCTTTCTCAGCCCCCGCCCCCAGCAGCCAGGAACCCGCCCGGCCCCCTCTGCCCTTCCTTGCTGGCTGCTGGGCCGGGCCTGACTCAGCAACCACTTTTTTGGGGAGGCTACGTGGTGTGGCGCAGCGGAGCAGCTGAGGGCGCTGGCTGCAAAGCCAGCCTCAAGCAGTGCTCTGCTCTGCCTCAGTTTTCCCGTCTGCCAAATGGGGGTGGTGAGAGTCCTAGCTTTCCCCTAGCAATGCCTAACAAATGGGCTGAATGGTGGCACAGCCGTTTTGTGGAGCAATTAAAGGACTTCGTGTCGGAGTGCCCGGGTTCAAACCCCCACTCCGATTCCCACCGCTAAGGCACATCCTGGGAGGCAGCAGGTGACAGCCCAAATGCTTGGGTCCCTGGCACCCCCATGAGAGACTTGGATGGAGTTTTGGGCTCCTGTCGTACTAGCTTGCTCTCTGTTATTCTGCCTTTCAAACAAATTTTTTTAAAAATAGCAGCAAAGGGGACTGGTGCTATGGCGTAGAGGGCTAAGCTTCAGCTTTCACCGCTGGCATCCCATGGGCGCCGATTCGAGACCCAGCTGCTCCACTTCTGAGCCAGCTCCCTGCTGATGCGCCTGGGAAAAGCCGTCAGACAGGGGTCCACGCCTTTCTGTGTTAGGGACGGGAAGGCGAAGGCCTGAGGGAGATGGCCCTTGCCTGATTGCCAAGGGCACAGACAGGTGTTCTAGAAAGGACCTCCTGGGCAGCGCCCCTGCTCCGGGGTGGGGTGTCCCTCCATCCTTCCACCCTCTCTCCACAGGGGCGGGAGGCGTGCCTGGAGCCCTCGGTGTGCCCGGGGGTCTCGGTGTGCCCGGGGGTCTTGGTGTGCCTGGGGGGCTGGGCGGAGCAGGTGTCCCAGGTGCAGTAGGTGAGTTGGAACCCCCAGGGTGGGCGGGGCAGGGAGGGGGAGGGGAGGCCCTGAGCCCTGTGGAGCGCCCCCCCCCTGAGCTCCCTCTCTGTCCCCAGATGCTGTACCTGCTGCAGCCGCTGCCGCAGCCAAAGCAGCAGCCAAAGCCTCCCAGTTTGGTGGGTACTGCAGGGTGGGGGAGGGGAGGCCGCCAGACCCGAGGCTTGGGGGGGTCCTCTTCCAAGTGTCAAAGACTAGGATTTCCAGACCTGTGCAGGGCCCTCCAGGGAGCCCCTGTTCTGCCTGGGTCGGAGTGGGGTGGGTGGAGGGTGACACCTGCCCCTTCCACACACTCCGACCAGCCGGAGCTGACACACGGCTTTCTCCACAGGCCTAGGGGGACCTGGAGGGCTCGGAGCTGCTGGGCTCGGGGCCGGTGGAGCCATCCCAGGAGCTGGGGCCTTTGGAGGTGAGGCTGCTCCCGGAGCAGTGAGTGAGTGAGCCAGAGACGGGCCCAGAACCTCCTTTTCCCACCCCCTCTGCCTCCGGCCTTCAGGGAGGCCAGCACAAGCTAGCCGGGGTCACACTCCTCCCTCTCTTTGCTCTCTCGCTCCACCTGAGCCCGGCTGGCAGGTGCAAGGCGATCGGGATCCCGACAGTCAGGCCCCTTGTCCAGAAAGGAGAGCAAATAAATCTCTCTCCCAACATCACTATGGAGGCGGGCCATGCGCTGGCTCCGCCCCCTCTCCTTCAAGTGCTCGCCTGACCTAAAGCCAGGCCCCCTCCCTACCTCGACCCGCTCCGTGTGCACCCCGAGAGCAGACACACAGTAGGGCTCCATAAAGACTCTTGGAGAGATGGGTGGATGAAGGCATGGCGGGGTGGGGCCAGCACGGCTTAGCGGGGCTTAGAGGTGGGTGGGGGAGAAGCCAGGGCCTGGCTCTGGGCACCAGGGGACACTCCTGAGGGCCTCTGTGTGCCTTTCTCCAGGTGTGTCCCCAGCTGCAGCTGCTAAGGCGGCCAAATACGGTGAGTCCGCCCCCACCCCCTCCCGCCCTCACGGTGCCCGGAATGTCCCTGACCCCAGAAGCCAGAGGGGATGTCAGCGCCCTTCCACTGGGCCTTGTTCTGACCGCCATCCGCCCTCTCTCCAGGTGCTGCTGGCCTGGGAGGCGTCCTTGGAGGCACCAGGCCATTCCCAGGAGGTAGGGGCCGACTCCGCCTTGCAACCTTCAGGAGGCACCAGGGTTGGGGCCGGGCCAGGCCGAGCTCGGAGCTGAGGCTACACAGGTCGCCATGCCCAGTGCTGGGTGCTGACAGACTTTGTTAAGAAAGCATTCAACCTAGCACTGCCTGTATCGGGGCACCTGGGTTCAAATCCCGGCTCTGTTCCTAATGCCAGCTTCCTGCAGGTGCAGACCCTGGGAGGTAGCGGGTAACAGCCCAAGTGCTTGGGTCCCTGCGGCCCACATGGGAGACCCGGATGGCGTTCCTGGCTCCTAGCTTCAACTGGGTGCAGCGCTGGCTGTTGTGGGTATTTGGGGAGTAAGAGTGACCCAAACAGGAGCTCTCCGTCTGTCTGTCTGCCTCTCGAATTAAAAGAGAGAGGAAGCAAGCTGCCCTGAGCCCAGTGGGGGGCTGGAGTCCAGACAGAGGCTCAGAGAGGCCAGTGCTGGGGCTGGCGGGGGTGATGGGGCCAGCGGGAGGCCTGGCCCCCACCCCACTGGCTCCCCTCCCCCGCAGGAGTCGCAGCGCGCCCTGGCTTCGGACTGTCTCCCATTTATCCAGGTACGCCCAGGCTCGCTGCCCCTGGCCCCAACCTCAGCCCTGGCCACTCCTCCCCCCCCCCATCTCCTACTCAGAATGGCTGAGCCAGCACCCAGGGGTGAGGCCCACGACCTCAGGGTCTGAGACTCATTTCCTGTTTCTTAAGGCTCCCAGGGGACAGGTCGCTTTGCCATGTGGTTCCCCAGGAGACAGACAGGGATGGGGGGGGCAGGGGGACCCGGGGCTGCTCCAAGGTCACACACTGAGCTAAGGACTCTGAATAGTAGCCTGCTCACCCTGGCTTGGGGCTGGGCCCATGCCGTGCTGGGGGGCTTGGTGGACCGGGGATTGGGGGCGCGCGCTCACAGCCTCTCCACTTGACTTGCAGGTGGCGGTGCCGGGGGCCTGGGAGTCGGTGGTGAGTGTGAAATAAGAAGGCATCCCAGGCCAGGAGGGGCAGGGGAGCATGGCTGTGGCTGTGGCTGTGGCCGTGGCCGTGGGTGGTGGCCGTGGGCTGGTCCTCGATGGAGCCCCGTGGCCGTGGGTGGTGGCTGTTGGAGCTGGACATTCAACCCTGGGGTATGGGGCCAGGGGTCCTGGCCCCTGATTCCTGGGGCTTCTAGCCTGGGTCTTCAGGAGGCGCTGAGAGCAGGACAGACTTGGGTACCCGGGGCTTGGAATCTGCCTGGAGAGACTGACCTTGCAAATGGCCATGAACCATGAAAAGGACAAGCCATTAGGGCAAGCAGGCGGGCGGGGGGCAGGCAGGGGAGGGTATGCCCAGATGGGCCAGGCTGAGACCAGGCAGTATGTGGGGTTTGAACCATAGTGGGCGGGCCCCTGCCCACGGTTGCCCTCCCCTCCACAGGCAAACCCCCCAAGCCTTACGGAGGGGCCCTGGGAGCACTTGGATATCAAGGTGAGTTGAGTCCGAGCCCCTGGAAGAGGCAGCGGCGAGGCGTGGGGGTAGGGCCCCCCAGCACAGGGCCTGGGAGGGAGTGGGGAAATTGTGGAGAGCCAGATGCCCCAGCACAGTCACTCAAAGCAAAGAGCAGGTGCAGGCCCCTCCTGGTTCACCCCAGGCCCCATCCAAGTCCCTCTCCTGCTTACTGCCCACCCCCACCTGCAGGGAGGGGCCTGGGAAAGAGGAGGGGCGGGGGGAGGAAGGATGGGATGGATGTAGCCCTGGAGCCAGAGCAAGCCGATGGGGCTGGGCAGGGAGTTGCAGACCCCATCCGTGGCCCCTCCCAAATAGGCTGCAGCTCGCCCCTGTGTTTGCTCAGGACTGTGGATTCCCTTACACCCCACTTACCAGACAGCTAAGGCCAGGGGTGGGGAGGGCAGGGGCCTGGCACCGGCCAACGCCTGTGGTCTCAGCACGGGGCTTTCCAACCACCCAGGCTGGGCTTCAGCCGCTAGATGCCCCACTCATCAGCTCGCTGCCACCAGGTGGCGGTAGCGAGCCACACTTCCTTCCCGGAGGCTGGGCCCTCAAACCCTAGTGCCCCTTTCTGCAGTCCGGTAATGGCTTGAACAAGAGCCTGCCTAGGAAGCGCCAGGAATCCTGGGTTCGAGTCCTGGCTAGACCACTGGCTATGTGGCTAAGACCCTCTCTCTCTCTCTCTCTCTCTCTCTCTGGGCCTCGGTTTCCCTGACTGGTGCTGGCTCACCCTTCTCCCTAAGGGGGCCACCCCTGCAGACACTGTCACCACTCCTACCTTGCCCTACTTCCTGGGTGGGGGATGGGCACTGCCCTGGGCCCCTCCCTGCTGGCTCCCAGAAGCAGTGAACTCAGAGTTCGAGGGCGGGAGGGGGGGGTCCCTTGTCCAGGCTGGGTCCCTCCCCAGCCTCTGAGCCTCCCCTCTCCATCCTGGAAATCTGAGGCCCTGCTCCCACCCTCCCTCCCAGGTGGGGCTTGCCTGGGGAAATCTTGTGGCCGGAAGAGGAAGTGAGCCTCCCGGGACCCCTGACTTGCGACCTCATCAACGTTGGTGCTACTGCTTGGTGGAGAATGTAAACCCTTTGTGACCCCTTCCCCAAACCCCCTCCTCATCCCCAACCCCGGGAGGGGCCGGGCAGGGCCGGCTGGGCGGCCTTGGGAACCCACAGGGCATGGGAACGGAGCGCAGAAGCCCCCCACTGCCGACTTCAGAGGCCAGGGGCGGGCGGGTGGGTGGGCTCAGCTCCCGGCCCTAGCCCCTTCCCACCCAGGAGCTCCCTCTCCACACAGTGTCCATCTCCAGGGGAACATGGTGCTACGTATGCGCTGGTGCTTTCATCTTTTTGGGGGGGAGGGAGGAGGGAAGGGCAGCCCCCCGGGGAGGGACCCCAACGCTGGGGCTCCTCTGCAGATGGTGCCGACACTCCCTGGGCAGCCCCGCCTCCCCCTGCCCACCAGGGTCCACCCTGGCTGTGGTCCAGTTGGTTCCTGCTCACCTTAAGCCTCAAAGCTGGATTCGGCCATGCCATCCCCGTCTCCCCCCACCCCACCACCAATGGCTGATCCCACGTCTGGGTCGCCTTTGGGTTAGAAGAGCTGTGGAATAACTCTCTTGCCCTCGCGGAACCATCCATCCGTCCATCCATCTGTCCATCGGTCTGTCCATCCGTCCTTGTCCCCAGTTGGGTGCCCATTGCCACTAGCTGGCTGGGCACACCCACCCCCAACCTGGCTACCCCATTAAGGCATCCCAGGGTGCGCAGGGCGGTGTGCCTGGGGCAGCTGGAGTCTCCCCCGACCTGGGTCTCCCACACGCAGTACTGTATGCCCGGTCCCTCGCTCGAGCCACTGTACTCCCAGCATGCCCCGCCCCCGCCCCACCCATCTCTTTGTGTCTCCTTGTGATAGAACAATAAATATTTTATTTTTTGTCCTGGATATTTGGGGACGATGTTTGGTTGTTGAAGTCCTCTTTGGGATTTATTTTTGTGGTTCACTGCAAGTTTTTTTTTTTTTTTTAATCTGGGGAACTATCTTCCTAGGAGAAAAAAAACTCATTTTAATCACCTTGGTATAACTCTGGAAGAAATATACTCTTTTTTTTTTTTTTTCTAAATAAGAAGAGAAAAAAAGCTAATAAAGAAAAACCTTTGAAAGGAAATGGCTGTGGTCTCTTTCGTGCTTTGCTGTCTGCCTCCTACTCCTGGCCTGGGTGGAGAGCAGAGCCCACGCCGACCCTAAGCACCTGCGGCCGGCCGCCTCCAGGTGGTCTGTGGCTCGGTTCATCCTCTAGCAATGCAAGTGCCCTCGAGAGGAACGGGGGCCTGGCTCGCTGCACGGCACCTTCCCCTGGACCCAAGGCCCTGAGCGTGGAGCCCGTGAGCAGCCTCGGAACCCAGGGTGCAGCTGGCGTGGTCAGAAATAGCCCTTCCACCAGGACCACAGCCTTGGCCTTGAAGAACCACCCGCCGAGAACACGGCCAACGGTCAAGGGCAGCCCAGTTCTTCCCACACCCACACCCACTTCTCTTTCTTTTAATGTTTATTTATTTTCTTCTACTTCTAGGGCAGAGAGAGAGCGAGAGATGTATCTTCCATCTGCTGGTTCACTCCCCAAATGCCCACAACCATCTAGAGCTGGGCCAGGCCAAAACCAGGAGCCTGGAACTTCACCTGGGTCTCCCCCATGGGTGGCAGGGGCTCAGACACTTGAGCCATCATCAGCGGCCTCTCAGGACACAGTAGCGGGGAGCTAGATCAGAAATAGAGCAGGCTGGCACCGCAGCTCAATAGGCTAATCCTCCGCCTGCGGCGCCAGCACACCGGGTTCTAGTCCCGGTCGGGGCGCTGGATTCTGTCCTGGTTGCCCCTCTTCCAGGCCAGCTCTCTGCTGTGGCCCGGGAGGGCAGTGGAGGATGGCCCAAGTGCTTGGGCCCTGCACCCCATGGGAGACCAGGAGAAGCACCTGGCTCTGCCATCGGATCAGCGTGGTGTGCCAGCCGCAGTGCGCCGTCCGCGGCAGCCATTGGAGGGTGAACCAACAGTAAAAGGAAGACCTTTCTCTCTGTCTCTCTCTCTCTCACTGTCCACTCTGCCTGTCAAAAAAAAAAAAAAAAAAAAAAAAGAAGAAAAGAAATAGAACAGCCGGGACTTGAACCTGGCACTCTGGGAGAGGGGCGAGGATACGGGTGTCGCAGATGGTGACCTGACCCCCTGCACCACAACACCAGCACCCTAGTTCTTTCTACAGGGTAGGAACTGGGTCCAGTGCCGTGGCCACCCTAGAGGCACCAAGTCCCAGGCCCCGCCCCCTTCCCTTGAGAGCAGAAATCCACTAGGCCCAGCCCCCACCACCACCACCACCCCAGACCATGCTCCGAGAACCAGGTGCTGGGTTTTCCTCCCTACAACATCTAGCCTGCTCCTGGGTCCCATGAGGCTCAGACCCCACAGCCAGCAGGCACAGGGAGAAACCTAAATTGGGGTGGGGAGGGAGGTTTCTTGGGGTGTCAGGTGTCCCGGGAACCTGCGGTGCCCGAAGGAGTTGGGCGGGGGACAGAAAGAAGGGGGAGGTGACTCAGGCCAAGAATGGGTGGTTGGAGAGGTCAGGGGGCCTGGCCGGAGAGGGGCAGAGCTGAGAATACCTGGAAAATCTAGATCAAAGAAGCAAATTCCTAGAAACACACAACCTACCAAGACTGACTCACGGAGCAGGCACCGGGGCGGCTGAACAGATCAATACCGAGTAAGGAGTTGAATCCGTCATAAAAACTCTCCCAGGAAAGAAAAGCCTAGGACCAGATGGCTCCCCCAGAGAATTCCTGCCAAACACGTAAAGAATTAACATCAGTCCTCCCGCAGCCCACCCAAAAAGCCGTGGAGGAGGAAACACCTCCAATCTCATTCTGCGAGGCCAGCCTTACCCAAAGACCAAAACCAGACAAGGACGCAGGAAAACTGCACTCACGTCTCCCTGAGGAACACTGGGTGCAAAACTCCTCCACGAAATCCCAACAAAACCCAATTCAGTAGCATAGGAAAAAGGATTATACACCCCGAGAGGGATTGATTCCTGGATGCAACCATGGTGCAGCATACTTGATCGTGGAATTAACCCGGATGAAGAGGACGTAAGACCAAAACCTTACAGTAGAGAGAACATAGCTGACAAGCTCCGGGCCTGTGTCACGATAAAAACACTCACCTAATCCTCCTCCTGCAGTGCCAGCACACCGGGTTCTAATCCCAGTTGGGGCACTGGATTCTGTCCCGGTTGCCCCTCTTCCAGTCCAGCTCTGCTGTGGCCAGGGAGTGCAGTGGAGGATGGCCCAAGTCCTTGGGCCCTGCACCCCATGGGAGACCAGGAGAAGCACCTGGCTCCTGCCTTCGGATCGGTGCAGCACCAGCTGTAGTGGCCATTTGGGGGTTAAACCAATGGAAAGGGAGATCTTTCTCTCTATCTCTCTCTCTCAGTGTCTAACTCTGCCTGTCAAGAAAAAAAAAAAGGAAAGAAAAATTAGAATCCTCGCATTGATGGCGGGGAGGTAAAATGACGCCACCGCTACAGAAGACATCAGGGCAGTTGCCCACGAATTAAAAATAGAGCCAGCATGTGATGTCGCAACCCCACTTCTTAGTGTAAGTCCAGAAGGATTGAAAGCACGTCTCAGAGACAGATTTGCACACAGTGGAATTCACCATAGCCCGGAGGTACAAGCCGCCCACGTGGCTGAAGGGATGGGCTGGAAAGAAATCCTGTCCCTTGCCACAACATTTCGGTGACAAAGCAAAACACACATCATATCCCTGCACGTCGATGAGGTTGTGAGAGTTATCAAAGTCACAAAAACAGAAAGAAGAATGACTGGGAGAGGGGTGGGTGCTGCTGCTCGTAGCAGGCAAAGAAGCAGTAGAAGATGGCCCAAGTCCTTGGGCCCCTGCACCCACGTGGGAGACCCGGAAGAAGCTCCTGGCTCCTGGCTTTGGATTGGTGCAGCTCTGACCATTTCAGCCAACTGGGGAGTGAACCATTGGACGGAAGACCTGTAGCTTCCTGTGGAGGCAAACCTGGGGAGGCAGCTGCAGTGGCTCAAGTAACAGACCTGGATCGTGTTCCTGGCTCTGGGCTCTGGCCCTGGATGGGACTCTTGGCAGGTATCTGGAAAAGGAACAAGCAGATGGAAGATTTCTCTCGAGCGTTCTCACTCTCCTTCTGCCTTTCAAACAAATCAATGTTAGGACGGGGTGGGGGGGGGGGGGGAGGGCTGCATCGATTTAAACAAAGGTGACCACGGAGAGCAGGAATAAGGACAAAGAAGAAACCAGGGGCAAAGTCAGGTGTGCGGATTTAGACAGAAGGGACTTGGTCTTGGCCAGCGCTGCGGCTCACAAGGCTAATCCTCCACCTGTGGCGCCAACACTCCAGGTTCTAGTCCTGGTTGGGGCACCAGATTCTGTCCCGGTTGCCCCTCTTCCAGGCCAGCCCTCTGCTGTGGCCCAGGAGTGCAGTGGAGGATGGCCCAAGTGCTTGGGCCCTGCACCTGCATGGGAGACCAGGAGAAGCACCTGGCTCCTGCCTTCGGATCAGCGCGGTGCACCGGCCGCAGCGGCCATTGGAGGGTGAACCAATGGAAAGGGAGATCTTTCTCTCTGTCTCTCTCTCACTATCCACTCTGCTTGGAAAAAAAAGAAAGAAAGAAAGAAAAAGGAGGGACTTGGACCACACGCTCAAGGGCTTGAGGGGTGACGGGGAAGCAGGGACGCCCCACGATGGTGCCAGACCACTCTGCTCTCCCTTGTCTTAGCTCAGTGCATCCCTGCTGTTAAACACTCCTAAATTACTCCACCACATTCGCCTTCTGTGTCCCGCCTGACGCATGCACACCAGGGGACTTCCAAAATGTCACAGAAGTGGAATGAAAAGATGTTTATTTTGATGCAAAAAAGATGTTGAAATTCCTGCAGTTTTTTTAATCATATGCATTTTCCATGAATTTGCTGAAGATCCTTTTATATGCCCAGATTTCAAGATATTTTTGCACCAAAATAAATGTACATTTTAAAAACTATATTTATTTATTTATTTATTTGAAAGTCAGAGTTACAGAGAGAGAGGGAGAAACAGAGACAGAGAGATATTCAATCCACCAATGCTGGTTCACTCCCCAAATGGCCACAATGGCCAGGGCTGGGCCAGGCTGAAGCCAGGAGCTTCTTCTCAGTCTCCCAGGTGGAGAGCAGGGGCCCAAGGACTTGGGCCATCCTCTGCTGCTTTCCCAGCAGCATTAGCAGGGAGCTGGATCAGAAGTGGAGCAGCCGGGACTTGAACTGGCGCCCTTGTGGGATGCTGGCGCTGCAGGTCATGGCTTTATCCACAATGCCACAGCGCCAGCCCCTAAACATATTTTTGAACTCTATTTCCCACCAACTTTCTGAAGCATCTGTGCAAAAGCAACAAACCAGTGAATGTTCATTTACAGCCTCTTTGGGACTTTAAGAGACCCCAGCGCCACCCAGTGCCCAGAGACCACTAAAAGTCTCGCCTCCATCGTATCCGAAATCAAAACGTCGATATTTTCTTGCCTGCCCAGGCCATGCTTTTACATCCGGGGTGATGTCCACGCTGCCCTGAGGCCCTGCCTACAGCGGCAGGGTGGAGCCCGGGCCTGGCCTAGTTCTGCCTCTTGTCAGCTGGGCGCCCTGGGGCTGGTGGCTCACAGCTTCCTGGGCAATGAGGACCGAGTGGGAGGAGGGACGAGGGGAGACGGTGTTGTCCACTGTCCGGACGCCCTGGGCAGCCTGGAAGGATCTGCCACCCGGGGCCATGGCCTGCCAGAATGGACGGGGTCAGCGCGCGCGGGTGGGTCTCCTAGGCCTCCCCCAGCTCAGCTCTGCGCTCCCGGCCTCCAGCGGCTCCTTGTGGGGACACCGCGGCCCCTTCTCTGGGCGTCTACACCCTCCCTTCCCCGGGCCGCCCCATCTGGGGCGTGCAGCCCTGGCCGGCTGCGCAGCCTCGCCGCGTCCAGCGACAGCTGTCGCCCGCCCGGGATGAATGAAAGGACAGGCAGGGCGGGGCGGGGCGCGGCCGCCGCCGGGGGGCGGGGCTGCCGCTGGGGGCGGGGCCGCGCAGGCTCGCAGCGCCGCCGCCGGGCCGCAGGGGGCGGGGCCTCTGCCGAGGGGCGGGGCCGCGCAGGGCAGTTTTGCGGCCAGCCGGCGGCCCCGCCCCATGCCGCAGCTCGGAGGCCCCGCCTCTGCCCGCCCCTCCGCGCGCTCCCCGGGCCGCCGCGGCGCGGGGCCGGTGTCCCAACCGGTGTCCGAGAGGCGGCGCGGCGGCGCCGCGAGCCCCGAGCCTCCGGCCCGGCCCGCGCTCCCCGCCTCCGCCTTCCCGGGCCGGCGGCGGGTGGGCGAGCTCGCGGGCCCGGCCGCCCCCTGCCCCGGCCCCGCCGGGCCCCGCCCCCCGCCGAGTGCATGAGGTTGACGCTACTTTGTTGCACCTGGAGGGAAGAACGTATGGGAGAGGAAGGTGCGCGGGGCGCGGGCGCGGGCGCGGGCGCTGCGGGGCGCGTGGGCGGGGGGCGCGGGGCCGGGGCTGCCGCGAGGCCGCGCCCCTGTCTCCAGGGGGATGAGCTCGCCCCGGCGCAGCCCGCAGGCCCCTCCCTGCCGCCGTCCCGCCAGCTTTCCCCTCGGTGGGTGGGTGGGCTGCGCTCTAGATGGCTGAGGGTCCCTGCTCCCTTACCTCTCCCCCCGCCCCGACCGCTGGCCACCCCCTACCGAGGAGGCCCAGGCCCGGCTCCGGCCTCTGCTCTGTCCCCAGCTCTGTCCCCCGGGGCCTCGCCCTGGGGCCACCATTGAGCCGCTCTCTGGCCCTGCCTGGAAAGAAAGAGCGGCCGGTGGAAGCCGCTCCCTGGGTCCAGAGTGGCTGCCCCCGCGCCTGGCCACCTCCGTGACCTTGAGCCCAAAGCTGACCCCCTGGGCCTTAGTTTCCCTGCTGTAGAGTCGGGGCGGGGGGCTGACGGACAGAAAGCCGAGATGTGCCCTGAGGACCAGAAAGACCCACTCTGTAGGACCCCCTACCCGTCTCCCTCCGATTGCGCCAAGGGGGCCACAGTCTTGGCTGGGAGGATGACTGGCGACCTAGCCACCCTTAAGTCCCTCCCCCACATTGAGGACCAAGGCCTCGGGCTGCATAGTGGTTAGGGTTCAAACCCCCCCCCCCTCTGGCAGGCATCCACGCGTACAGGGGCCTGACGTCTCCATCTGCAAGTTTCTCTCCTTGTACCATCACCCGGGTGCACCTGCTCCCAAGGCAGATCCTGGCTCTGCCAGCCCTCCCCCGGGATCCCTCTTCCCCCATACCCTAGCCCCTGCCACTTGGGTGCTCACAGGGGGCCAGGCTGTGGCCTTGGAGCCTGTGTGTGCCACCTGGCAAGGTGCGTCCCCCACCCTCACTCCGGGGCTCCAACTCCCCATCTGTAAATGGGGGGAGGGGCATCAGGCCTGGGACATCTTCCAGGGCCCCCCAGCTCCAAAGGTGCCAGGTCCCGGGGATGACTAAGCATGCCTGGTGGCCAGCCGGGCAGAGCCGAGATCTGGGTAGGACCAGCACTGCCCTGTCCGGTCCCTGCCTTTACGGGGTCTTCTCAGCTCTTCTTCCTGGGTAGGCAGGGAAGGATGGGGGGTAGGGGTGGGGGAGCTGTGACAAGAGGCTCAGCGCTGCTGTATCTAAATGCCACTGCTGACTTTTCTCCCCGTTCACCTTGCCTCACCCCGAGTTGAAGGGAGCTCTTGCGGGGGGCTGGGCCTCTGCTCCCCTGCAGCTTTCCGCTTAGGGACGCTGAGGGCCGGAGACCCTGGGTAAGGGTGCCAGTGTCTCGGCCGGACTCAGCCCGGTGTCCTGTTTTCGCCGCTCGGCTTGCCCCTTAGCTGGGCGAGCGTGCACAAGTCTACAAGGATCTGCGCAGGTGCACGCGGGCTCTCCCGGGCCTCAGCGCACGTCCTGATCCCCTCTATACCCGTGCAGGAAGCGAGCTGCCCGTGTGTGCGAGCTGCGGCCAGAGCATCTGTGACGACCAGTACCTCCAGGCCCTGAGCGCGGACTGGCATTCGGACTGCTTCAGGTAGGCCGGGGATGGGCAAGGGCTCGGGCGGCCCAGGGGCCCATGTGGCCCAGAGCCAGGCCTGCCGGAGGGGCCAGGAATCAGCCTGTGACCTGGGCGGTCCTGTGCACGCTAAGTCGCCTCTGAATGACTTCAGACACCCCAGGCCTGGGAAACGCTGGGGGAGTCATTGTTTGCCGTGTGGTTTAGGGAGCAGTGACAAGAAGTCTGCTCCCATTGTACACCTGCTGTACAATGGTTTAGGTTTTTTACATTTCCAATCTGCCGTCGTCTGGTTGGGGGACCCCGGCCTGCTGGCACTTAGGCGGGGCAGGGGGCTGGAGGGCCCCATGCCTCCACCTCCGGGTGCTCACCTCCCAGGGGAGAGGAACCGAGCCACTGCCAGTGGGCCCCAGGCTGACAGCCCAGGGAGGCCAGCCCCAGCCTGCACACACCCTTGGGCTGGAGGAGAGTGGGCTGCCGATAGGGGTAGAGCCCCTGGTGACTCTGCAGCCCCGCCCTCTCTGGGGGGGGCCCTCCTGAGACGGATGCCTGGTGTAGGAAAAGCTCTGGGGTGGGCTGAGGGGTCTCAAGGCCTGCGAGATTTCCCGAGTGGGAAGGACTTCCGGGCAGCAGCGGGAGGGGTGGGGGTGGGGCAGAGGAGCGGGCCGTGAAGGAGGAAGGTGCAGCTGATGGCCCCCTGTCCACCAGGGTCCCCGCACTGACACCCAGGACGTTATTCCAGACTTACGGATTAAGCAGGTTGGATTTCAGCCAGCGGGTGAGACGCCCAGTGGGGGGGGGTCCCATGAACGGAGACCTTCCTGGGAGCCAGAGGGTATGGGCAGGAGGAGGCAGCGTTAGGGTTGCCCTAAAAGGGCCCTGAATGCCGAGATGAGAACCTCTGGCTGCTGAAGAGTGCCAGCCCCCCTGGTGTGGCTGGGCGGGGAAAGACCGGGCGCCATGGTCCAGGGATCCTGGGGTCCCAAGGGGTGACCTAGGATGGCAGCTGAGGGTGCCTGGGATTTGGGCAAGGGCAGATGGTGCGTCTGAAATCTGTGAAATCCGGGACACCTCGAGGCCGTGAGTGGGAAGTCCCACCCCTGACCTCTGTGTAGCCGGCCGGTGCAGAGCACTTAGACTTAGGTCATTCCCCCCACCCCGGGTCGCAGCATCGCGCCGCTGCAATGGATCCCAGAGCCAGGAAGATCCAAAGTACTGCTGCTCCCGTTCACTCATTTTCTTTAAAGGATGTATTGTATTTATCTGGAAGGTTTACAGAGAAGGGGGAAAGAAAAAGATCTTCCATCTGCTAGTTTAGTCCCCAGATGGCCACAATGGCCACGCCAAAGTCGAGAGCCAGGAGCTCATTTCAGGTGTCTCACGTGGGTGCAGGGGCCCAAGCACTTGGGCCATCTCCCACTGCTCTCCCAAGCACATTAGCAAGGAGCTGGATCAGAAGTGGAGCGGGAGTCAGTGCTGTGGTGTAGCAGGTAAAGCCTCTGCTGCAGTGCTGGCATCCCATATGGGCGCTGGTTCGAGTCCCGGCTGCTCCACTTCCGACCCAGCTCTCTGCTATGGCCTGGGAAAGCAGTAGAAGATGGCCCAAGTCCTTGTGCCCCCGCACCATGTGGGAGACCCAGAAGAAGCTCCTGGCCCCGCTACAGCATTGCAGCCATTTGGGGAGTGAGCCAGCCGATGGCAGACCTCTCTCTCTGTCTCTCCCTCTTTCTGTCATTCTGCCTCCCAAAATTTTTTTTAAAAAAGTAGAGCAGCTGGCATTCGAACTGGCACCCGCATGGGGTGCCGGCATCACAGGCAGCCGCAGATTGACCCGCTCTGCCATGGCGCCAGGTGGGACACCCACAGCCTGTCTTGGTAGTAAAAGCTGCATTTGCCGAGCCCTCTGACTGTTTGGTCGCTCAGCTCTCGCCATAACGGCCTGAGGCACTGTATTTGCAAGGAAAATGCAGACCCAGAGATGCCAGGCACTGGGGGTGGCTGGAGGTTCACGCAGCTACAGGGTACAGGCTCAGAGGCTGGGCTGTTGGTTCTGGTGGAGGCGGGGTGGGAGGGAGCCATGGTGGCGGTGCTGGCTGGGGGAGGGGGGGTGCAGCAGCTGTTGGAGAAAAACCCAGGGAAGAACTTGGAGGGCCCTGGGCTGGGGTGGGGAGGGAGAAGGGGCTTGGGCCACAGGGGCGCAGGCTGGGAGTACAGCCATGGGAGCCACCTGCCTTGGGTGAGGCCCCAGATGGCGGGAGACGCAGGGAGAAGGCACGCTTGGGCTGCCCGGGTCTGGTCGCCTCCCCACACTGTGGCTTCCGCCGTGTTCCCAGCCCACCAACACCCAGAAGCTGGGTGAAGCCAATGTTCCCTCCACGACAGTCAGCAAAGCCGCTCAGAGAGGGGCACTGCTTGCCCGGGTGGGAGGCGCCGGCAGCGGGTCTGGCCCTCGGAGCTCGGGGCCCTGTCCAGTTTCCCTCTGGAAGCATCGCAGCACCATGGCAGGGGGCCAGCAGCCAGGCCTGGGCTCTGAGGCCGGGCTCAGCCCAGCCCGTGTTGGGTCGCTGAGGCCTTGGTTCCAGGCCCCCTAGCCCATCTGCGGGTGCTTGGGCAGGAGGGAGGTGACGAGGCCTGCACAGGCCATCCGTGGGCACCTGCCAAGTACCAGTACCCCCCCCACACACAGAGGATTTTACACACAAGGGACTGCCCCGTCTCCCTGGGAGTGAGGAGCTCAGCCCCTGGCTACACAGGGCCCTGGCCTTGTAGCAGACCAGCCAGGCGGGCAGATGCAGGGCCAGGGGCCATTGAGCGCCTGAAGCGCAGAGTGGGAGGAAGCAAGGCTCCAGAGGGTGAGCACGTGCAAAGGCCCTGGGGCGAGAGGGTGCTGTGCACGAGGAGGAACAGCGAGGCTGCCCAGGGGCTAGAGCCGTCAGCCGGGCCAGGTGGGTGGGTGTCTGGAGGGAGCCTGGCCAGAGAACAGAGGGCTCAGTGGGCTACGGAAGGCATCTCCTGACACCTTGTCTGTGTGGGGAGGGACTGGGCTCAGGAGCACAGAGCAGAGCAGGTGCAAGGAGGGGGCCCCACCTCCTGAAAGATTATGGCCAGGCCCAGAGGGTACCAGGCTGCCGCTTGGCCGAACAGCTCCCCCAGGCTGGGTGGGCTGGCCCTGGTGAGTGAGGAGGGCTGAGCGTGCAGCTGGCCGGCTCGGAGCCAGCAAGGAGGACGGACTGTCCCTGGGAAGTCAGACTGCTTTCCCCAAGGGGCTGCAGAGGAAGAGGCAGCTGCTTTTGAACTTGGCCCTGTCCCTGTCCCCAGAAAGGCCTGGCCCATGGTGCCTCTGTCAGGGCAGGAGCCTTTCTGGAGGTGTACACGACCGAGGGCCTAGTGCTGGGTCAGAGCCTGGATCCTACCCCCCTCACCTCCCTGCCGGGGTCAGAGCCTGGATCCCTCCCTCCCCACCTCCCTGCCCAGGTCAGATCCCTCTGTCCCCATGAGTACTGAAGCCCTAGCAGAGTACTAGAGCCCTAGCTGCTTCCTGTTGCAGGCTCAGACCAAGTCCTCTCGCACCCACACTGCAGGGTTCTCCTCCCCAGTGGTGTGGCCACACTGGCCCCACCCTCTGCAGCCTCCAATCCCGAGCCCCTTGAGCAGGACAGGGAAGCACCCGTCAGGCCACCCTGCGCCGCCGTGGGCTTGGGAGGATGCTGCTGGCTTCGGCTTTGCGAAGAAGACACGGCCTCCGAAGGCCTAAGTAAGTGGAAAGCCTGCCCCGGGCATAAGGCTGGGCTCCCCTGCCCACCCTGGGCGAGGCCTGGGGCTGGAGGCCCAGCGAGGGGCAGACCCACCTGGGCTCTGGCTGGGAGGCAGAACTGAAACCGTGTTCACGGTGGCCAGCTATAGGGGGAGCTGCCGGGGCTTCCGGCCCTGCCGGAGCAGCCGCCCCGGGAGCCTGGCCCTGCGGCCCACTTGCTTCTTCCCTGGAGGCCAGGGGTTGGGCCCTGGGCAGAGGGCACCCTGAGAGGACTGGTTCCAGCTGCTGCTGTCACCCTCCCCCCTCCCACCCGCCTCGCCCCCAGGAGTCTGTGCAGGGGTCCAGGCAACACCTTTCCCTAGGAGTGACTCCACCTGGCCACACCCCCTTGGCACCCTTTGTGAGGACAGGGGTCACCCCCGGAGGAGGGCTGAGGGGTGCCCTGGCTCCTGCAGCCGCTCTGGGGGTGCCGGAGCCAGAGCAGCACGGAGCAGGCCTGGCCCTGGCTGGGGTCTCTCCAGGGCCCAGCTTGGTGGCTGCCTAGCCTTCGGGCAGGGGCAGATGCAGGCCGGTGGTGGTGGCTGTAAAGGGGCCGGCAGCGGGGGCTTCAAGGCAGGGACGCGTGGGGCCGGGGAGCACCGCCCCCCCAGCCCTCTGGTGAGTCACGGCCAGAGCGACAGTGATGAGTGTTTTCTGGGAGCGGGGGGGGGGGGGGGGGGGACTTTGTGGGTGGGTAAAGAGCATCTTCAGCCGGGAGGGAGGGAGGCGGCTGCCCCCCGAGCCCGCCACCCGCCAGAGAGGCCGAGGGGACCCTTGGGCCCCTGGCGTGACCACCTGGAGCCTCTGTGGTGGCCGCAAGGACGGGACCCAGGGGAGGCCCCTCTTGGGGTTAAGTTAGTGCCCCTGGGACCTCCCCACCCTGACTCCTCCCCTGCCCAGAGGTGCCCGCCCCCCCCGGGGGGGGGGCTGTGGCCCTGACGTCACAGCCCTGTCCTGGCCCTCATGCGCCCACTCCGCCCACTCCATGAAGGGGGCGGGGAGGCTCTGCAGGCCCCCTTCCTGGACCACCCCCCACCCACAGGCTTCCGAGCCCGGCTTCCCCCTCCCACTCTAGCCCCAGCCCCGCCCCTCAGGGCTCCCAGACAATGGGGAACCGAGTGGATCCTCTTAAAGGGACAGTGTCCCACCCATCGTCTTGCTGCTGCCCTCCACCCCCCACTGCCCACCCCCCAGGTCCACTATATTAACCCCCGGGACCTGGAGTACAGCTGCAGTCGTGGGGGCGGGGCGGGGGGCAGGCTCACTGCGTCCCCACCCTCCTGTCTCCCTCCCTCCCTCCCTCCCTCCCTCCCGCACTGCCCATCAAGCCCTGTGCTCCTGTCACCAGGGGACCCGCAGCAGATCCGGCCTGACTCCCCAGCCTGTTCTCTGCATGGCTGTGCTGTGGCCCAGACAGTCCAGAACCCCAAGGGGCGCATGCCCTGTGAGCTCACGGGGTCCCCCCCCATATTTGCATTTCCCACTGCCCCCCACCCAGCTGAACTGCTGGACCCCACCCCGCAGTGGGGGCTGCTTGGGGGGAGAAGCCAGGCAGGCAGGTGCAGCTCCTGTGTGCCAACTAGAGGCCAGAGGTCACTTCAGCCCTCCGCACCTCTGCCGAGCCTTCTGGTAGGACCCCAAGGGCAGGGGTCCCCTGACCTTGGATCTGATGCTACCTCTCTTGGGAGGAAAGCGGGGTGCCCAGCTGCCCCTCTGGCCCCTCCTCGTGACTGGCAGTGCCTGTCCAGCTGGGGCCTGGGTTCTTGACCGCTGATCCTGGTGGGTTCATATTGAGTGGAATGCCCACCTGTGTCTGGGGGGGGACGGGGGCAGGGCGGTTTGCTCCACCCCAACCCTTTATCCTGGGCTCCCAGCTTCCACTCCTCCCTCTGCCTGCCTGGTGGACCAGGAGCACAGCGCCTGCCCTCTCTGGGCCGTTTGCCTTGCATGGCAAGCAAGAGACGGGGCTGAGATGAGCAGCATCCCTCACCTCTGGAGCTAGCCGGTAGGCCAGACCCTCCGAGTGCAGAGGCACGGAGGGGAGTTGGCGGGTCGTGCACTGCACGAAGGCTCCCTGCTGAGCGGCCATGACTCCATCCCTGCCTCTACCGGCCAAGCCCCAAGCCCCAAGCCCCATGCCCCCAGCGCAGGCTGCTTCTGCCCAGAGAGCGTACCTTTTCCTCGATCTTGGACTGTGGCCAGGCCCAGATGTGGGGGGAGGGGGGGCGGGCCCGCGTTTCAGCCACGCCCTCTCCACGCAGGTGCTGTGAATGCAGTGCCTCTCTTTCGCACCAGTACTACGAGAAGGATGGGCAGCTGTTCTGCAAGAAAGACTACTGGGCCCGCTACGGCGAATCCTGCCACGGGTGCTCGGAGCACATCACCAAGGGGCTGGTCATGGTGAGGCCCCGCCCCGCCCGCAGCCTCACCAGTGGTTGTGTGCCTGTGGGCTTGCGTTCAAGGGTGTGGCTGCCCAACCTCCCCCCCCCCCAGCCACGTCCCGCTCCCTTGCCCCTCAGAGTCCCTCCCACCCCCGTGCTGTCTGTGCCTGGCCTCCCCCAGCCCTGTCCGTGGCACCCGCTCCGTGCAGGAGCCCAGCTGCCGGCCGACGCGGCTGCTGACCGGACCGTGCCTCTCCCAGGTGGCCGGGGAGCTGAAGTATCACCCCGAGTGCTTCATCTGTCGGACGTGTGGGACCTTCATCGGCGACGGGGACACCTACACGCTGGTGGAGCACTCCAAGCTGTACTGGTGAATGTCGCACGCTGCCCCCCGGGGCCCCTGCCCTTCCCACGGGGTGAGGTTGGAGGGGCAAGCGTGCGTGCCCACACTGTAGAAATGAGCGAGAAATAAGGTTCGGGGTCCCATGGAGGCCACCGCAGCCCTCGCCTGGCTTTCTTGCCCATGCATTGCCTGGCACCAAAGCCAGATTGCCCGTGCCCATGTCCACGCACGCATGCACGCACGCACGCGACAACCTTGGGACGAGGGATCAGGCATGCGAGACCCTTGGATGCGCACCTGTCCCTGGGCCGGCCAGGCGGCGCGCACGGACGCAGGGCCCTGTGGGCCGGGTGAGGTGCGCCCCCCTCACACACACCACCGCTCCCACCCCGAGGCAGGTGCCTGCCTCGGGGGGCTGCCGGGAGGACCCACCACCAAAGCCAGCATGGACTGCACCCGTTAAGGATGTCCCCAACAAAGCCATCCTCAGGCCAGACACCTGCCGTGTGTCCAGGGTCCCCAGGCCACTGGCGCTGCCCAGCTCAGCCAGTCCCTGACAACCTTGCCAGGTTTTGCTAAGTGACTCGTGGGAGTTGGGCAGGCCACTGTGCTGGGGCTGTGTTCCCGTTTCGGGCAGGAACGTCCCTCCCTCCACAGCGCCCTGGGCAGGCAGAGTTTTCACCCTGGTGTTGCTGTGTAGTCAGCAGCGATCGAATCATTGGCTGCCGAGTTGCCTCCAGCCACTGGTGCCCCTTCCTGGGTGCGAGGGCGGGTGACTGACAGCCCCAGCCCTCGGCTGTCCTGGTGGCGGCCGCCCCCACCTGAGTCATCCTGCCCCCACCTGAGTCATCTCAGCAAACACGAAGCTGACAGTGGCAGTGGCAGGGCTCGTGCATAATCAAGGTGCTCCTGCTCCGAGGACACCCCCTCCCCCAAACCCGGGAGACCCTCCCCTACTCAGCACTTGGACTTGACATCATCCCAGAGACTGGACTGACCCCAGAGCGGGGTGGGCGGGTGCTCACTTCCTACTCTCAGCCCTGCTCATTGGCCAAGTCCCCCTGCAAGGAGTGGGGGGTGCTGACCCGCCCATCAGCTAAGTCCCTCTGGGGAGAATTGGGGGAGGTGGAGCTGTCCTCAGCCCCGCCCATCAGCTAAGTCCCCCAGGGGAGGAGTGGGGGGCAGGGAGGAGCTGCTGACACTGTCCTGACACTGTCTCCCTGTCGCTGGCTCTTGCAGCGGGCACTGCTACTACCAGAACGTGGTGACCCCCGTCATTGAACACATCCTGCCTGACTCCCCCGGCTCCCACCTGCCCCACACGGTCACCCTTGTGTCCATCCCGGCCTCGGCGCATGGCAAACGTGGCCTCTCGGTGTCCATCGACCCCCCTCTCGGCCCACCGGGCTGCGGCACGGAGCACGCCCACACCGTGCGCGTCCAGGGGTGAGTGGCTGGCGGGGAGGGCGGGCGGGTGGCCATGGCAGGTGGCAAGCATTTGGGTGCAGGTGGAGGCCAGCTCCGGTAACGGAGATACCAGGTCCCTGGTGTGTGAGGTCCTGCCTATGAAAAACCATCAAATGCCAGATAAAACCAGGTGTGGTGCGAGGGGCAGAGAATACACAGGTCGGGAAGGAGAGAGCCCAGGGCTAAGCCAGATTGGGGCAGCCTGGGCTTCGCTTCCGGGCTGAGCCTGGTGGCCCCTGGGAGGCCAGGGGGCCTCGGGAGCAGGGCGGATGAGAGGCAGACCCTACAAAGTTGGGCTGATGAGAACCAGATGGAGGAGCTGGGGAGGAATCAAATCCACTCAGGTCTCCAAGCCACAGCCATCTGCCTGGGTGCCTCAGAAAACCTCAGGCAAACTCAGGGATGTGGGGAGAGCCCACCTGTGGGCTTCACTGTGTTTGCTTCAGAGGCTCCGGGCAGATGAGCAGTTGTGTGGTCAGTAGTCCCTGAACAGGGCGGGCAGACAGGCGCCATGATGGAGGGGAGAAGGCCGAGCGAGACCTGCAAAGCCTCCAGGTGTTGGGAGTCTCCTAAAAAAAGCCTCAAAACAAATAAAGGACAAACAAGGATTGGGAAAGAAGCAACTAGAACCCCATCAACGAAGTCTGTCGAGTGACAAGAAACAGAAACGTCATGGTAAGAGGGGTGCCGGGGACAGCCGGCGAGAAGACAAGCGGACATCAAGGTGCACGCTGTGGGAGAAGTTCAGACACAGACACGCGGGGGCTGGAGGCCTGCAGGGTCGGGGGGAGGACCGAGAGGGACCCGGGGAGAGGTGAGCTGGCTGACGGACGACAGCCCTGCGGGTCTCAAAAAGAGGCAGAGCCATCAAGGACTCCACTCACGGCAAAACAAGAGACTTTCAAAGCAACCATGGGAGAAGAAACCACTTTCAAAGATTGACTGGTGAATTCTCAAACGGGGAGCCAGAAATCAGATGTATTTATTTATTTGAAAGGCAGAGCTAGGGAGAGAGAGAAAGAGTGAGAGAGCTTCTGTCTGCTGGTTCACTCCCCAAATGCCCACAGTGGCCAGGGCTGGGCCAGGCGGAAGGGTTCCATCCGGGTCTCCCACGCGGGTACAGGGGCCTAAGCACTTGGGCCATCTTCTGCTGCCTTCCCAGGCACATCAGCAGGGAGCTGGGCTGGAAGTGGAGCAGCGGGGACTCGAACTGGCACTCACATGGGATGCTGGTGTGGCAGGTGGCAATTTAACCCGTGTGCTGTTTTAAGCACACCAATCAAATGTAACTCACCCAGAATTCTCTGAGAACACCCTTCAAGGATGAGGCAGGCGGTTCTGAAGAGGATTCTAATGCGTGTAGGAGAGACCCGAGGTCCTGGCAGGGATGAAGACGAGAGCTGGCCGGGTCGCAAGTGCTCCATGTGACTGAGCAGCTGCTGTGCCCTCTGTGGACTGGGCTCCGCCTGGATAGCGTGGGATGCGGAAACCTAGCTTTGTCCTGCGCCTTCACTGGCACCCCCAGGTGCAAATGCCCTGACTCGTGGGCTCTGCATCGAGCCGAGGTTTCTCACACGCCTGCCAGGTAACCAGGCAGCACACCTGGGCACTGGTGAGAAGTCAGACGGAAGGTGGGACAGTCAGCTGGCCGCTATATCTGCCACAGCCGCCTTGCCTGTGTGCAGACAGGGCAGTGGACAGGAAGCCGCCGGGTCTAGGGCTCCTGCAGGAGAGCCCAACCGAGGTGAGGAGAAGCCGCGGGGGGCTGCCCCTCACAGTGGGGCCACATCTGGTGGTCCAGTGGTTGCCTGCCAGGAGCCCAAAGGCACGCCAGACGTGGTGGGCCCCTCTGAGTCTTCATCTGGGAAGGTTCCATCCATTAGGACCCATCGGCCCTGAGGGCCTTAGCAAGGTAGATCCCTAAGGCTGCCTCCGAGGGAAGCCGTGGCCGCCAAAGGCCTCCTATAGTCTGGTTTCTCACGTTTCTTCTTGAACTTGATAGAGAATTGGGTAAAATGGTACATGTGCTGATAACCCGTGCATCTCCCACCTGAGTTCACGAAGTTTAAACTTTGCCATTGGGGCCGGCGCTGTGGTACAGCAGGTAAAGCCCCCATCTGCAGTGCCGGCATTCCATATAGGCGCCAGTTCAAGCCCCGGCTGCTGCTCTTCTGATCCAGCTCTCTGCTATGGCCTGGGAAGATGGTCCAGGTCTTTGGGCCACTGCGCCCGCATGGGTGACAAGGAAGCTTCTCCTGGCTCCTGGCTTTGGATCAGCCCAGCTCCGGCCGTTGTGGCCATTTGGGGAGTGAACCAGCGGATGGAAGACCTCCCTCCCTCTCTCTCTGCCGCTCTGTAACTCTGCCTTCAAGTAAAACAAATAAATCTTTAAAACAGAAAGAAACTGCCCTGTCTGGGCATGGGAGGCAAGAGTCTCCCACCAGACAGGATCAGGCATGGTGGATCGAAGCGAGTCTTCAGGTGACGTCATCAACATTCAGGTCGCGGAGCTGGCGAGCTAAGACAGTGTGCATGCGTCCTGGGGGTATCTTCCGGGACCACTGTCACACACAGCCTATCGCCAACAGCGGTGTCCTTAGGTAGCAGGTGACTGTGTATACAGATGCAGATACGTGCACAGTGACTGACCCCATGCACACACCCACCCAGCCTGCAAATGCTGTAGACACCTGGCACCGTTATGGAGTGTCCACTCCGCGTTTAGGCTTTGCCGGTTGCAGCCAACCTCTCCCTCCGTGGCAGGGTCCCCCGTCTCCCTCCAGGCAGCTCCCGCCTTGTGCTTCATCCTCAGCGCCTCCGCAGCCTCTCTGGGTCTCCAGCGGTTGCTCAGTGTGCCCTCCATCCAAGAGGGTAGCGTTGGTTCCTTGGTTTGTTTTCCTCAACCCCAAAGGATTTTCAACCCTTTGTAATCAGTAAGCCATCTGTGAACTTTTAAAAAAAAAAAATATTTATTTATTTGAAAGGCAGAGAGAGAGAGAGAGAGAGGTCTTCCATCTGCTGGTTCACTCCCCAGATGTCTTCGGCTGATCTGAAGCCAGGAGCTTCTTCCAGGTCTCCCACGCAGGTGCAGGGGCCCGAAGACCTGGTCCCTCTTCCTAGGCCATAGCAGAAAGCTGGATCAGAAGAGGAGCAGCTGGGACTCGAACTGGAGCCCATACGGGATGCTGGCACTGCAGGTGGTGGCTTTACCTGCTACGCCACAGTGCCGGCCCCCATCCAGTCTGCAGATGCCCTGGGCCCTGTCAGCCAGGCAACCCTAGCATTCCTTGCCGGAGCTCCATGCCTGCACGGTGGCTGTGAACCCGCTGAGATCTGACCCCACGCTTCCCGCTGTCCCCACAGGCTCCTCCCCCCGTGAGCAGACTCTGCCTAGGGAAGTTTCCACGCATCTGTTTCTCTTAGCGCTCCCACACTCCCCCCAACCCCAGGACATTCCTGCAAAGGCTTTTGTGAGACAGAATGAAAACCAGATAATTCATGCCCGAGACAGAAAAGCAGCAAGTGAGGGGGGGCACACGGGCCAGTCTAGCTAGCTTAGCATCATGTACCCCAGGGCACCATTGCCAGCTGCACCCTGCAGCAGGGGCTCTGGGCAAGTTGCAACCCACCCCCGCCTGCCTGCCAGTGCAGCCTGGTAGGCCAGTCTCTCCCTGGAGCAGGCAGGCAGTTAGAAGGATGGGTCTGTCCTCCCTGGTGGAAGTGACCTTGTGTTAAATGGGAGCAGCTGAACCTCCCGCACAGGGTGGCAAGTGCCTTCCAGCAAGCCAGCTGCCTACCATTCCCGCCCACGGCAGACATCAGTAATTGATTGCAGAGTTCATCCCTCCAGAGACCTGGAGAGTTGCCGCCTGGCCCCATCTGGTCCGCCTGGCTTTGGTTTCCTGTCGGTGCTCCAGGGGATCTGGGTGGACATGGGTGTGATCATTGCTCTCTGCCTGCAGACTGGACCCGGGCTGCATGAGCCCAGATGTGAAGAACTCCATCCACGTCGGAGACCGGATCCTGGAGATCAATGGCACGCCCATCCGGAACGTGCCCCTGGATGAGGTAGGGGTCCCGGGGCAGGGGCCGGGTTGGGGGCAGTCCTCCCCACCCTCCGCATGGACTCACCTGTCCCCGTCCCTGTTCTCCCCAGATTGACCTGCTGATCCAGGAAACCAGCCGCCTGCTTCAGTTGACGCTCGAACATGACCCCCACGACTCGCTGGGCCACGGGCTGGGGCCTGAGCCCAGCCCCCTGGGCTCCCCAGCCGCACACACACCCGGCGGGGAGGCGGGCAGCTCCCCCCGGCAGAAACCCGTGCTGTAAGTGAACCTGTGTCTCGGTGTCTCCAGGCACGGCCACGGTGCCGGGCCTCAGAGCCGTGGGACCTGGTCCCCACCCACCACTAGCCCACGGCCTCCCCAGGGATGCCAGGGAGAGGACAGGTACTGAGGAGCAGGAAGCTGAGGGAATCGCCGAGGTGTCCAGGGAGGACCCACGTCCTGGCTTCAGGGAGCAGCCGGCGACGGGGTCAGGGTGAAGGGTGTGGCTGGGGACAGGGTCCTGTCCATGGCAGCCCCCCACCGGCGGTGTGGCAGCAAAGTGCCAAGTCTCACAGACAGCACTCTGGTTCCCTGTGCGGAGGGGCAGCCCCGACCTCTCCCCAACTGCGGGACCTGCTGGGGCTCCTGGGGCAGCCCTGTGGGGGTCCCTTCTGGGGTGACAGCCTGAGACACAGGTTAGAGGCCCGCTCGCTCCTCCTGCCTACGTTTGCCTGGGGCGCAGGCCGCCATGTCTGCCTCTGTCCTCATGCATTGGGAGACAGCGTCCAACCTAGGGCCACCAGGCAGAGGAGACCAGGGGCACCAAGCCCTGTGGTGGGCCTCAGACAGGAGGGTGGAGCGGGGCTGGGGGAGCAGGTGTTGGGGCCGGCTCGAGGGTGGGACAAGCAAGAAGCCACGACATGTCCCGGAGGGTAGAGCTGTGCCAACCCCTCCCAGACAGGGTTGGGGCAGGGAGGGGGTCTGGCAGGAGGAAGGGGCGGAGCCTGCCCCCACCCCCACCCCGTGGCACTGGGCGCTCTGTGTCTCCCCAGGAGGAGCTGCAGCATCGACAGGTCCCCGGGGGCCAGCTCGCTGGGCTCGCCTGCCTCCCAGCACAGGGACCTGGGCCGCTCGGAGTCCCTGCGTGTGGTCTGCCGGCCGCACCGCATCTTCCGGCCGTCCGACCTCATCCACGGCGAGGTGTTGGGCAAGGGCTGCTTCGGCCAGGCCATCAAGGTAAGGGGTGGGCAGCCGGGCCGGGGCTCCAGGGGCCTCCTGGAGCCCAGGAAGGGGACAGGAGGCTGACCCCGCAGTCCTGTCCCCAGGATGTGATATCCAGGTGCTTCCACTCCACCCCCCTCGCCCCAAGCCGGGACAGGAGCCATCCTGGCCCTGACATCACCTGCCTGTGTCACCAGCTGCTGTCCCTGGTCCCTGGTCCCTGGCTGAGCCGCTGTGCCAACTCCAGAAGGCAGAGCCGGGAGAACCGAACCCAAGCACCCGCAGCCCCCTTCCCTGCCGGCTGGGTGGCCTCAGGCCGTGCTGGGCTCGACCCTCAGTGTCCTTGACTGTCTGGGGGTGGGAGCTCCCCACCCAGAAGAGCCTCATACCGTCTCTCGTCTCCCTGACAGTCCCAGGGTGGGGGTGGGGCTCCCCAGAGCCCACGCCCACCCTGAGACGTGCCGCCGCCGCACTGTCCCCCACGCAGGTGACACACCGGGAGACGGGCGAGGTGATGGTGATGAAGGAGTTGATCCGCTTTGACGAGGACACCCAGAGGACGTTCCTCAAGGAGGTTGGTGGTGCCAGGCCAGGGCCCTGCCCCTGCTGGGGGAGGGGAGGGGCGCAGCCCTGGCCAAGAGCGCAGCGGCCCCAGCCAGGTGTGGTGGGGGCCGAGGGACCGGGGCACAGTCTCTGGGATGCGGGAGGCAGGAGGAGACCCCAGCTGGGCATCGCGCTGGGCCCAGCCCGTGTGTCCCCTGTCAGGTCAAGGTTATGCGCTGCCTGGAGCACCCCAACGTGCTCAAGTTCATCGGGGTGCTGTACAAGGACAAGAGGCTCAACTTCATCACAGAGTACATCAAGGGTGGCACCCTGCGGGCCCTCATCAAGAGCATGGTGAGTGCCCGGGCAGCCCAGGTCTCCGGAGCTCTGCCCTGGGCACCCAGGGGCCCTGCCTCTGAGCCTGGCGGGGGAGCCGCCCACTCCATCGCAAGCCGGGAGAAGGCTGGGCTGCAGAGAAACCGGCCGAGGGGACGCATGGACCGTGTGGGGTTAGCCATCCGGAGGGCCTCGGGCCTGACCTGGAGAAGCCGGAGCCGGCTGCACCTGCTGCACCTGCCATGGGCAGAACACCTGGCGAGAGGCAGCTTGGCAGTTACAGCCCATGGGTGGCCCTTTACTTGGTTTGCTGCAAAGCAAATTCATTTTCACTGTTTTAACACGGGCCGCAAGATGTGTCAGTTTGAGGGTCTGGCTGAAAATGCAGATCCACGCACAGAAAAACAAACAGTTGGCCAGAGCCGTCGGTCACTCGTCCCGTGGGACCGAGGCCTGGCCCCTCCCTGAGACCCAGAGAGACCTCGTCTCCCGCGGGCTCCCAAGGGCTGTCGCTTCTCATGAGGGGTCCTGATCCTGCCAGCACCCCCGGCTCCTCCTGTCCCCTCCCACCGAGGGCTGCCAGGGGAGGGGATCAGAGAAGGATGGCTCGCGCCCGGAGCCCTGTTCTGCAGGAGTGACGGCACCGGGCCCTCCCCTCTGCCTGTTCCCGTTGCAAAACTTGAAAGGCAGTGGCTTCGTGGAGGACGAGTAATAGCCAGTACTTGGATCCGGCCAACTGTGGATCAGAAATATTGGGGGGGGGGGGTATTGTCCTAAGCATGTGCACACCTCTCCCTTGTCCTTGTCCCCCAGATGACAGGAAGTCACGCCAGCCATTGGTACAACCTTGCCCTTGCCCTAGGCATTATGACTGGTCCAGAGGGGACTGGAAGCCACCGGGAGATTTCACGGGTTCTGCCCCTTGGCAGACGAGGGAGTTGAGGGCCCCAGGTGTGGGTGTCTGTAGGGGTGCAGGCGCCGTGCCCCCCCCCCAGAGGCCAGGGGCCATGGGAGGGTCTTGCACTGTGAGAGGGGGAGCTGGCTGGGGACTGTGGGAGGGTCTTGCACTGTGAGAGGGGGAGCTGGCTGGGGACTGTGGGAGGGTCTTGCACTGTGAGAGGGGGAGCTGGCTGGGGACTGACTGGAGGTCAAGGACGCCTGGAGCTGCTCACACTCGCCCCCTAGAGGCAGACGGCCGAGGGCACAGGAGGGCGTGGGGACACCTGCCCCTCACACCTGTCTCTCACACGACTCCCTGCCACGGGGGCCATTCTCTCTGCACCCCCAGGACAGCCAGTACCCGTGGAGTCAGAGGGTCAGCTTCGCCAAGGACATCGCATCGGGGATGGTGAGTGGGCTGGGGCCCAGCCCCACTCGCGAAGGCTGTGCTCTCCTGAGCTTCCACGGGCGGGCAGGCATTAGCCTAACAGTTAGGACTGGTGAGCCCCTGGCTCCGCCTCCTGGCTCCAGCTTCCTGCTAATGTGCACCCCTGGAGGCCGCCCTTGGGTCCCTGCCACCCACATGGGAGACCTGGATAGAGTTCCAGGCCCAGCCCGGGCCCTGGCCCCAGCCCCAGCCCCAGCTGGGGAGTGAATCAGTGGATGGGGGTGGGGGATATCTGTGTCTCTCCACCTCTGGAGCAAATTTTTAAAAAACGAACGAAACACCCCACAAGGCATCTTTGGAAGGGGCCACAGCTCACTGGGGAGGGGCACGGCTGCCCCCCGACTCCTGTGCCCCCTCCCTCCCAGGCCTACCTGCACTCCATGAATATCATCCACCGGGACCTCAACTCGCACAACTGCCTGGTCCGAGAGGTGAGCGGCTGCCGGGCCGGGCCAGGGTGGGGTCGTCGGCAGGAGCCAAGGAGCCATCCCTGACCCTGGGGCCCCTGGTTGGCCCCGCAGCTGCAACCTGGGGAGAGGTGGGGGCAGCAGCCTGTGGGGAAGCAGTTCAAGGTCAAAGGTGCGTGGACCTGGGTTCGAGCTCTGGTTCTGCTGTGGACTCACACTGTGGCTGTGACCCTCAGGGCTGCCAGCACCCTGGGTTGGGGGGGGGGTGTCTAGAGACACGTAGGCTGTAAGGGCCCAGGAGCGTAGCCTCACAGAGCACAGCCCATGGCAAGGTGGCCACGGGCTGGGCCAGAGTGTGCAGAGGATGTAGTGTGTGGTCAGGGCAGGCTTCCTGTAAGAGGCAGCTCTGGGGGGTGGAGGCAGAGAGCCCGGGTCTGAGAGGTAGTGCTCAGGGGGCCAGGAGTCGCCTCACCCAGCCTGGGAGGGGGCAGATTTGGTCCCAGGGCTGCCGGCCTCAAGTCCTGCGGACCCGACAGCTTCAAGCACAGGAGGGGCTGCTATGAGAGCTCGGGTCAAAAGCTAAGGAGTGGCCAGGGCCCAGGGCTGGCTCCTTCTGGCAGCTCTGGGCCCACGTGTCGCTCCCCTCGGTGCCGCTGCTGGCAATGCACCCCCCACACCGCTCCGGCCTCTGCCTCCCCGTTGTCCCCAACAGCCCCTGTCGCCAAAGCAGGCCGGCCGCGTTCCCACGTGTCACTGCCAGAGCAGCTCTGGGCCCCCCTTGCAGAGGAGCCAGCTCCTAACCCCCACCTGGCTAGGGCCCCCTCCCACTCATCCTCCTGGTGCCCACGAAACAGCAGCCCACCCTGGGGCTGCCCACAGAGCATTTGTCCAGCCCCCAAGCCTCGGCTGTGATGCCCAAGCCCCCCCGCCTATCTCCCAGGGTTCCATCTGGCTGGGCTGAGCCAGCAGTCAGTGCCTCATCCTGTACAGAGAGGTCCGGGCAGGGCCCTGGGGGCTCCCATAAACCCCAGGCTGCAGAGACCCGGTGTGAGATCCCAGCCCTGCCCCTGACCAGCTGGGTAGCCTTCCTTAGCCTATCTGGGCCTGAGTCACCTTCTCTGTCCAGTGTGGATTAAAAATAGCACCCACGTCACCAGGTGGTTGGCAGAAAGGTAAAATCTATGACCTACCACACCTAGGACAGGGTCTCCATGCAGAGTTCCAGCCGCTGGCTGCTCCCTGGCTGTCGGTCCTCCCAGCTCCCTCTGGCGAGGGCTAATCCAAGCTGGCCTCTGTCTGCCAAGACCCTCAGTGGCCTCTGCATGTGTCCACAGAAGGTGGCACGCTCACAGGTCCCAGGGATCAGAGCGGGGGCCGCTCCAGTGCCCCCACTCCCGTCTCGCAGGTGTCAGGGCTCCATGGCCCGTGGGTGTGCCCCCTGCCAGGCCTGGGGAGGTGGAGGAAGCATGAGCAGGCTGGGGAGAGGCCGGGACCAGAAGGGGTCCCCACCCTGTGCCAGCCCCTGGGGCGGGTCCCAGCTGGGAGCAGGCTGGGCGGGCAGTGCCAGGGCCGTGGCCCAGCGCACCTCTGCCTGCCCCGTCCCAGAACAAGAACGTGGTGGTAGCCGACTTCGGGCTGGCACGGCTCATGGTGGATGAGAAGAATCAGGCCGAGGACCTGCGCAGCCTCAAGAAGCCGGACCGCAAGAAGCGCTACACCGTGGTGGGCAACCCCTACTGGATGGCGCCGGAGATGATCAACGGTGAGGCCCCTCCCCCGGGGGCGGGGCCTGGGCACAGTGGCGCAGGCCACACACCCTGCGATTCCATAACCAATTTCCCTGTCGCCCCGGGGCTCAGAAGTGCAGCCTCGCTCCCACCAGCCAGACCAAAGCACACTCCTTCTAGAAGCTCCAGGGAGACGCTGCCCCCTGCCTCTCCCAGCTCCTGCTTGTACTGCATTTCTGGAGCAGCCGTGGCCTCCCCTGCCTGGCCACACTGTTTTTTGTTGTTGTTATTGTTGTTTTTAAGATTTGCTTATTGATTTGAAAGACAGAATTACAGGGGCTGGCACTGTGGCACAGTGGGTTAATGCCCTGGCCTGAAGCACTGGCATCCCATGTGGGCGCCGGTTCAAGTCCTGGCTGCTCCACTTCCGATCCAGCTCTCTGCTATGACCTGGGAAAGCAATAGAAGATGGCCCAAGTCCTTGGGCCCCTGCACCCATGTGGGAGACCCAGAGGAAGCTTCTGGCTCCTGGCTTCAGATCGGCGCAGCTCCAGCCGTTGTGTCCAATTGGGGAGTGAACCATTGGATGGAAGACCTCTCTCTCTCTCTCTCTCTCTGCCTCTCCCTCTGTGTAACTCTTTCAAATAAATAAATAAATCTTAAAAAAAAAAAGGAAGAAGAAGAAAAGAAAAGAAGGAAGAATTACAAAGAGGGGAGAGGCAGAGATTTTCCATCTGCTGGTTCACTCCCCACAAGGCCACAATAGCCAGGAGCTTCTTCTGGGTCTCCCGCGTGGGTGCAGGGGCCCAAGGCCTTGGGCCATCTTCCACTGCTTTCGCAGGTGCATCAGTGGAGAGCTGGATCGGAAGTGGATGTATATGGGATGCCGGCTCTGCAGGTGGCGCCACAGTAGCTCCCCCCACACACCCCCGGCTGATCACAGCTCCTTCCATCTGCAAAGACCCCTTTGTCCAGAGGGTGACGGTGGCAGGGTTCCTGGGACTGGAGCCAGTTGTGTTTCATGGCCAGCGCTGAGACCTCCCTGGAGACCTGCAGCTGGTCACAGCCAAGCTAGACCAGGAGCTCCCGGAGCGCTTGCCCAGGGCCGCCCCCACCTCCCAGAGTGCCACTCGGAGCCTGTACCCGGAGCCCCGGGAGCCCCGTGAGGCGTGTCCTCACCTCCCGGAGCTGGCTGGGCCCTGGCCTGCCACCCCGGCTGACACTGTGCCCCCTCCTGCAGGCCGCAGCTACGATGAGAAGGTGGATGTGTTTTCCTTTGGGATCGTCCTGTGTGAGGTAGGTCCCGGGGTGGACAGGTCGCCATCCTTTCGGGCTGCAGGCCCCCTTCCTGGGCCGGGAGCCCCGCAGCCTAACTGCCTGGCCTGGCCGCACAGATCATCGGGCGCGTGAACGCGGACCCCGACTACCTGCCCCGCACCATGGACTTCGGCCTCAATGTGCGAGGCTTCCTGGACCGCTACTGCCCCCCGAACTGCCCCCCGAGCTTCTTCCCCATCACTGTGCGCTGCTGTGACCTGGACCCGGAGAAGAGGTAAGGCGTAGGGGGGCGGGGCAGGGGCGGGGCCTCGGCCTGGCGCCGCCCCCCCGGAAGAGCCCGCCCCAGCGGCCGCCCTGCCTGTCATCCCAGGCCCTCCTTCACGAAGCTGGAACAGTGGCTGGAGACCCTGCGCATGCACTTGGCGGGCCACCTGCCCCTGGGCGCGCAGCTGGAGCAGCTGGACAGGGGATTCTGGGAGACCTACCGGCGCGGCGAGAGCGGACTGCCTGCCCACCCCGAGGTCCCTGACTGAGCCCGGCCCACCCAGCTGCCCCTGCCCCCGCCGCCGGCTGGTCCGCCCACCCCAGATCTCTCCGAGGAGGCGGCCCCGTGCGCACCTCCCCTCTGCCCTGCCTTCTCCCTGCCAGCCACAGACCTCATGCCCGCCTCCCCCCACCTCCCCGCCCCGCCTTACCTCTGCCTTGGTGGGGCCGCCCTCGCTGCTCCCTGCATGAGCCGGGGGGTCGTCCTGGCCTACTTGCGCGCTGCGCCCGACCCCAGCTCCTCCGAGGCTGGGCTGCGAGGAGAGGCCTGGGTGTCTCGGTGGGTGGCGGCAGGTACGGACAGGTGTCCTCTCCTCCGCAGCAGGGAGGGGTCTGGGGGCGGAACTGGAACGCCCCCTGGCCAGGCAGCACTCCCACCCCACCCCCTCCTGCTTTGGGCCTTTTTCGTTTCTTTATCAAAGCCACTTTCGTGGGAAGCAGGTACCAGGCCTCAGGGTGAAGCGGGGTCCCTGGAGGGAGGTGGGGGCGCAGGAGGGAGCGGCCAGGCCGTGGGGGCGGGGCGGCGCAGGCGGGGTTGTGTCCACCAGCAGCCCCGCCCCTGAGGTTCATCCCCGGAGGCCCCTACCCCTCTCCCCGGGCTGCCCTGTCCTCTGGGTTCTTTCTGTGTAATCTATTTTTTAAGAAGAGTTTGTATTATTTTTTCATAACGGCTGCAGCAGCAGCAGCTGCCGGGGGCTTAGGGGGTTTATTTTTTTTCCGGCGGGAGGGCCATTTTGTCACTTTGCCTCAGTTGAGCGTCTCGGAAGTATTAAAACTGTGAAGCCTTCTCCGTGCACTTTGAGCCTGGAGAACATTCCGGACAGGCCCCCCGGGGGACGCTCGCTTCCATCCGGGAACCATGCCGTCCAAGAACAAAACCCAGGCTGGGAACAGTGAAATAAATTCTGTGCTCCCCACGCGGGTCCTGCGGTGCCATGAATGGGGGCTGGGAGGGGCCGGGAAAGTGATCCAGAAAGAATTGGTACGTTCGGTTGAATTCCTTGAAGTGGTTTGATTTTTATCTATGTGAAAGTGGTAGAGGTCTTCCATCGACTGGTTCACTCCCCAAGTGGCTGCAGTGGCTGGGGCTGGACCAGGCCAAAGCCAGGAGCCAGGAACTCTATCCGGGTCTCCCACGTGGGTGGCAGGGCCTGGCACCTGCTGCCTCCCGGGGTGCGCATCAGCGGGGAGCAGAGTGGCTGGGACTAGAAGCAGGCGCTCTGCAATGATGCGTGGGTATCCCAAGCGCTGTCCCAGCCGCAGTGCCCGGCTGTTTGCCGCCCCCACCCCCACCCCCAGGAGTCAGGGGGGCAGACGGGGGTCGTGGAGGGCACGAGAGCGCCTGACCTCAGCCCAGGGTTCACTTCCAGAGGCGGAATAGGTGTGCCGCTTCTATTCTCCATGCGCTCAGGGTGGGTTTATTGCAGGGCTTGGTCCTACAGGTGTGGGAAATCCCTGGGGTGGCAAAACATGGATGCTGAGGGGCCCACTGGGTGGGTGGGTGGGACTGCAGGGATGGGCCGCCACCCCACGGAGAGAGTGTCCCTGGTGTTGCGTGACAAGGCATCCCTGAGCTTGAATTCTAGTCGCCCGAATGTTTATCAAGGATTTGCGAGCAGCTTGGGTAGGGTCTGGGGTCTCTGCAGAGTGCTGAGATACTGCCCAGGGCTGCTGCGCGCTGCGGCTCCGACTCCGGCTGGAGGATCCAGGTCCAGGCCCCTTGCCAGGGCTCGCGGTCAGCAAGCCGATGCTGGCCGGCGGCAAGGGACGTCCAGAAGAGAGCACAGGGCTCCTGCGCATCGGAGCAGAAACGCCGCTGTGACCCAGACTGGGAGGTCCCTTCATCGCTTCCCCCAGTTCTGTTGATCACCAGTGTAGGGGGCCGCACTGGACGTGAATACCAGGCCCCGGGAGGCCCGCTGGGGTCGCCCCCGGACCCAGCTCTGGGACGGCTGAGGGGCTGCTTTTCCAGGAAGGGAGGGGCAGGTGCGGACTTCCTGCCTGTCCGTCAGCGCAGGCGAGCGGGAGGAAGTCCCTCCCCTTTCGCCCTCCGGTTCCCTACAGCTGGCACAGAGGTCTCGGAAGAGGAAGCGTGGTTTTCGGAGCGCCTGGGACCCCGTGACCTCGCACAGCCCACCCCTGCGGCGCACGGAGCGGGGGCAGGACCCGGTAACCCCGCATGGCGCACCCCTGCGGCACACCGAGCGCGCCTGGGACCCCGCGACCCCGCATAGCCCACCCCTGCAGCACCTGGAGCGCACCTGGGACCCTGCGACCCTGCATAGGCCACCCCTGTGGCGCACGGAGCGCACCTGGGGCCCCGTAACCCTGCACAGTCCACCCCTGCGGCGCACGGAGAGCACCTGTAACCCCAGAACCCCGCACAGCCCACCCCTGCGGCTAGGCCACAGCCACAGCCACGGCCGCCTTTGAGCCACATCGGCTCCCACTGCGGACTCCAGGGAGAGACCTCCGTAGTGACCTCATCAGCACCGTGGATGCTCATATCAAGGAAGGGAACTCAGAGGAGAGAAACGTTTTCATTAGTGTATTTGAGAGGCAGAGGGCGTTCCTGTCTCCTGGCTCACACTCCACACCAGCCAGGCCTGAAGCCAGGAGCTGGGAACTCAGCCCGGGTCGCCCAAGCGGGTGGCAGGAATCCGATGATTTGCGCCATCGCTGCTGCCTCCCGGGGTGTGCACTGGCAGGAAGCTGGGGTCGGGAGATGGAGCCGGGACTCAAACCCAGGGTCTCAGCTCCACCATGGATGCAGGCATCCTAGCCACCAGGCTGAACGCCTACCTCAAGACTTAATACCTGGGGCCTGCGCTGTGGCGGAGCGGGTAAAGCCACTGCCTGCAGTGCCAGCAGCCCACGTGGGCACCGGTTCTAATCCCAGTTGCTCCTCTTCCAGTCCAGCTCTCTGCTGTGGCCCGGGAGTGCAGTGGAGGATGGCCCAACTGCTTGGGCCCTGCACCCCATGGGAGACCAGGAGAAGCACCTGGCTCCTGCCTTCAGATCAGCGCGGTGCGCCGGCCGAGCCGCGGTGGCCACTGGAGGGTGAACCAACAGCAAAGGAAGACCTTTCCCTCTCTCTCTCTCTCTCTCTCTCTCACTGTCCACTCTGCCTATCAAAAAAATAATAATAAAAAAATTTAAAAAGGACATGTTTCCTTTTTTAAATGAATAAACAACATTTCTTTATATACTTACAGGCTGATGAAAACCCATTACTAATCCTATTAAAGAAAATCCACCATTTCAGCTGAAAACTATTTACTTATGAAATACTATACAGGTTTTCTCCAACACAACTTGAGAACATCAAACACACTCATTAAATTTCAGTAAATAATGGATTCAAGACCAAGTACGTGGGGGGCCAGCGCTGTGGCACAGTGGGTTAAAGCCCCAGCCTGCAGCGCTGGCATCCCATATGGATGCCGGTTCAAGTCCTGGCTGACTTGAACACAGGGTCTCAGGGACCACTTCCGATTCAGCTCTGTTGTGGTCTGGGAAAGCAGTAGAAGATGGCCCAGGTCCTTGGGTCCCTGCACCCGGGTTGGAGACCCAGGAGAAGTTCCTGGCTCCTGGCTTCAGATCGGCACAGCTCCAGCCGTTGTAGCCAATTGGGGAGTGAACCAGCAGATGGAAGACCTCTCTGTCTCTGCCTCTCTCTATGACTCTCAAATAAATCTTAAAAAAAAAAAAAAGACCAAGTATCCATGTTACATGCATGAAGTTAGGTAACACAGCATCATCGTCATCTTCACATTTCCAGTGTATCTGGTGCATTGACAGGATTTTGTGAAGACACCGTATGAGTAGCCATAAACATGTTTCGGGACCCAGTTAACGATGAGTCGTCCGAACGTTCCGAACATTCTGATGTAGTAAGAATGGCTACAGCAGGTGGCTGCGAGGCAGGCATCTGCTCTGTGAACCTGCGTCCTGGGAGAGGCACCGGAGTAGCTGCTGCGGGTGAAACACGCGTGGTTTGCGCAGTTGCTGGGCCCAGTGTGGGTACTTGGTCTGCTGGTCCCTGACCCAACCCTTGACCATGGAACCGAGAGCTGGACTGGAAGAGGAGCAACCGGGACAGAATCCGGCACCCCGACCGGGACTAGAACCTGGTGTGCCGGCGCCGCAGGCGGAGAATTAGCCTGTTGAGCTGTGGCGCCAGCCAGACAACATTTCAAGTAGATATGAAAATACTAACGTCCAGGTTGCTCGGTACACCATTTCTATGGCTGCCATGCTCGTAGTAGCTTCCACTTTTATAGGAAACCTGGCAAGTTGGTCACTTACATTAAGCATTATAAAATAGCGCCAAGGGGCCGGTGCTGTGGCACAGAGGGTTAAACCATGGCCTCCCATACAGGCCCCAGTTCGAGTCCCGGCCGCTCCATTTCCCATCCAGCTCTCTGCTAACGCACCTGGGCAAGCAGCGGAAGATGACCCAAGTCCTTGGGCCCTGCACCCTCATGGAAGACCCGGATGAAACTCCTGGCTCCTGACTTTGGCCTGGCCCAGCTCCAGTTGTTGTGGCCATTTGAGGAGTGAACCAGCAGATGGAAGACCTCTCTCTCTCTCTCTCTCTTTCTCTCTCTGTCTCCCCCCCTCCCTGCAACTCTGCCTTTCAAATAAATTTTTTTAAAAAAGAGATGGTACCCCGCCTTCAAATATCAGAATTAAGTATTCCCCATAAATAGAAACCTCTGCTATACAGTCAGTGGTTTGTGCAGGTTCCCCCCACACACACACACACACTGTGGCACCCAGTATTAAATGCATTTAGTGCCTGGGATTTATTATGCTGGCGTTGAATCATAAGTCAAATAACATACAAGTCTCCTTTAACAAGAGTCGTTTGTGGACACAATTACTTCAAAACGGAATTACATTAGCAAAATTAACCTCACGTGCCTTAGCCATGATAGAAGTGTGACTGACACGTGGCGATTGCTAGCACTAGGCACACGCGCGCTGTGGGGCAGCCGCCCGCCCCTCTGTGGGGGCTCAGAGAGCCTGGAGACGGAAGCACTTATTTTCCAGTGGATATTATCAGCCTACAACCCGGCCTTATAAATCAGGAAGGTTTCTGGAAGCACACAGCTCAAGAAGGCATTACCTTTTCCAAATCATAAAACGTTGGCAAGCCGAGACGGTGCTCTGTAATACAATTGAGCTATGTTTTCGTTGGAGTTATAAATTACTTTAATGACCGTTTCCACGGCAAAAATACCATTTAAAGACAAAATCAAATGCCCAGGGCTTTTCGGGAGACTTTATAGCAGAGCCAGATGTTTCGTACACATTCATACGGTTCTGAAAAATTATATAATTTCCTTCCTTCTTGCAAGCTGCTGAGTGGTCACAGCCCGGGCAATCCGTGCTCTGTTTCCTTCTGGGGTGGGTCCAAAACCACTCGGTAAAACGCTTAAAGTTCTACCTGCAGAAGCTCGGTCTGCCATTACCAACTCAAGGCTATTTTTCCAGTACTGGTAAATACTGGTGATGGCCACATCCGCGGGCACTCCCTGGGGCGACCGCTCTGGTCTGGAAGCTCCATCCCATCCATTCTCACCAGTTTCCTTCTTTTTTATTTTGACGAGTGCCTAGCTGGGGCGGGCGTTTGGCACGGCAGTTAAAAGATGCCGCTAGAAGGGGCTGTCGCCGTGGCTCACTGGGTTAATCCTCTGCCTGCAGCGACTGGCATCCCATATGGGCGCTGGTTCTAGTCCCGGTTGCTCCTCTTCCAGGCCAGCTCTCTGCTGTGGCCCGGGAGTGCAGTGGAGGATGGCCCAAGTGCTTGGGCCCTGCACCCTCATGGGAGACCAGGAGGAAGCACCTGGCTCCTGGCTTCAGATAGGAGCAGTGTCAGCCGGAGTGGCCATTTGGGGAGTGAACCAATGGAAGGAAGACCTTTCTCTCTATCTCTATGACTCTATCTGTCAAAAAAAAAAAAAAAAGATGCCGCTTGGGGCACCCACACCCTGTATCAGAGTGGCCTGGGTTGGAATCCCAGCACAGCTCCTGGCTGCAACTCCCTGCTGATGGCTTAGGTATCTGGGTTCCTGCCACCCACTGGGGAGACCCAGCTGGGGGTCCCCAGCTCCTGGCTTCCCAGGCCCTACTGGGTGGGCATTTGGGGAGTGAATGAGAATGTGACTGCTCTTTCTCTCTGCCCTACAAATCCATACATACCTACTGCAAAAAACAATAATAAAGTGCACATGGTATGCAGCTGAGCCTTGCACATAACAGACACAGGTAAAGGCACAGTCAGCTTTCGGAGGGTGGGGTGAGAGTGTCTCCTGGCGTTTCCCACCCATCTCCATTGTCGCTTTTCTACGGACACTACCACCATCAATGTCCTTTTACTTATTTTTACTGAAACCGTCAGATCGGCAGTTTGGGCATTTAATTGATGGCGACCCAGAAATGTGCCCTTGGCCTTTGGATTGGAAGATGTTACACTGGCTGTTTTGTGTGCAAATTCAAAGAGGACAGCAGCGGGGGAGAGCTGAGCCCAGCCGGGTCAGGCCCTAAGGGAAGCCGGACTGACGCACGGGGGATGGGCACTTTGCTAAGCCTCATGCCTGGACGGCAGGTGCACCCAGCGGCTCAGGATGTAAAACATCCCACAGGCACTTGTTTTACAGGCACTTTTATGGAGTATACATGTTCTGTTCTTTATTAAAAGGTTTATTTATTCATTATTTATTTATTTGGTAGGTAGAATAGAGAAGGAGGGAGGGAGAGACAGAGATCTTCCATCCCTTGGTTCATTCCCCAAATGGCCATCCTGGCCAAAGACAGGAGCCCAGAACTCCGTCTGCATTTCCCACGTGGGTGCAGGGGCCCAAGCACTTGGGCCATCTTCTACTGGTTTCCCAGGCCACAGCAGGGAGCTGGATTGGAAGTGGAGCAGCCGGTTCTTGAACCGGCGCCCATATGGGATGCCGGCACTGCAGGCGGCGGCTTTAACCTGCTACACCACAGTACTGGCCCCTCTGCTCAGGATTCTTAGTGTTCAGTTTTTTTAGACTCAAGACCCAATAGTTCTGGAAAATTCTTTGTCAATGCCTCTTCAAATATTATCTGTCCCATCCTCTCTATATTCTTTTGGAAACTTCAACAAATGTTGAGTATTCTTGCTCTACTGTCCATGTCTCCTAACTTCATGGTCATCATTCCAGCTCTCTCTGCTTCCTCAAACCTGTCTTCCAGTTCACTAATCCTCTCACTGTATCAACCTGGTACTACATCCACTTGCTGAGGGCATATGGGGGATGTCCACTTCAATTACATTGTTACCTGCGTCAGGGCCAGTGCTGTGGAGTAGCGGGTTGAGCCACTGCTTGGGAAGCCAGCATCCCATACGAGCTCCGGTTCGTGGTTGGCAGCTTCACTTCCGGTTCAGTGCCCTGCTAACGGCCTGGGAAAACAGCAGAGAATAGCCCAAGTGCTTGGACTTCTGCCACCTGCGTGAGAGACCCGGATGAAGCTCTTGACTCCTGGCTCAGCTCTGGCCATTGCAGTCATTTGGGGAGTGAACCAGTGAATAGAAGATCTCTCTTTCTGCCTCTGCCTCTCTGTAACTCTTTGTCTTCCAAATAAATAAAAAAATAAGTCTTAAAAATATTTATTTACTGAAAGGCAGAGTTTTAGAGAGTAAGATCTTCCATCCACTGGTTCACTCCTCAAATGGCCGCAACAGTCAGGGTTGGGCCAGGCTGAAGCCAGGAGCCAGCAGCTTTATCTGGGTCTCCCGTGTGGGTGCAGAGGCCCAAACACTCGCGCCATCTTCTGCTGCTTTCCCAGGCGCACCAGCAGGGGGCTGGGTCAGAAGTGCAGCAGCCAGGACTTGAACCAGCGCCCATGTGGGATGCAGCGCTGCAGGCAACACACTTTAACCCCCTGCGCCCCAGCACGACCCTGCTTTTGACATTTCTTAACTAAATCCATAATTGCTTTTGGTTTTCACTTTATTTTATGAGACTCCTTGGGCCAGCAAGCACTTTACAAGTGCAAAATGGGCATAACATTGTGATCTAACAGACGGACGTGACAGCGCACAGCTCAATCAAGGTCATTATCCCTTCCCATAGCCAGGAAGGAGCAGCTGCCAACAGCCACGGGCTCACTTCACAGACTAAGCCCAGGGCAGCGACACCTGCATTTCAGCCCCAACTTGGGTCTCTAAGGTCCCAGATGGAGGTCAGGATTTGGGTCTCTAAGATCCCAAAGGAGGTCAGGACGTGGGTCTCTAAGGTCCCAGATGGAGGTCAGGATTTGGGGTCTCTAAGGTCCCAGATGGAGGTCAGGACTTGGGGTCTCTAAGGTCCCAGATGGAGGTCAGGACGGAAGGATTTGGGTTGGCCCAGTTCCACTGGCCCCACAACTGGGTCAGCTGCACTGGAGGGCAGGCCCTAGAGGCCTCGGGATTCTGTATTAGGCCCCACCTGTTTACGCATGTGGGCTGAGACACAAAGTTGAGACAGACCTGGGACGCCTTGACTCACAGAACCGCAATGGCCTTGGCTTCCCAACCCGTCACCACCGCCACCCCCAGGCTGCCCTCCGCCCTCTCCCGCCCCGTGAACCTCCGGCAGGACACCCGCACCCCGGGGAGCGTCACAACTCTACGGGGCCCCGGCCAGGGCCCCGGCCAGGCACTGCCCACCATCTTGCTCCTCCTTCGGCCTCTGTACCCATCCGGTAGCCCACACCAGACGCCAGGGAGCTGCCCTGGACTCTGCCCTCCCTCCTTCTTAACCTGCAGGGTCACAGGTCCCCCTGCAGCGAGCCCGCCGCTGCCCAGCCGCCTGGGGTCCACTGCCCTCGCTGCCCCTGCGTTATTACGTCACTGCCGGCCTCAGGCCCAGGCTTCAGGCACGCTTCGTCGGCCTTCCACAGGGTTATGCTTTGCTTTGCTTTGCAATGAGCCACCAGTTTGGTAGGTGCGATCTAAAGCGGCCTCCGTACACTTTCATTTTGGCTTCAAGGTTTCTGCATAGTGACCTGTAACCTACCTTGATGTGGAAACAAGGAGAGACTTATTAGAACCGGCCCCCGAGTCTCAGCCAATCACAAGCGGCCACTTGACTCGGTGTAACCAATCAGACCATCGCTTACCTCACTTCCGCTCTCCTTCCGTCACTTCCGCTTCCCTGGCTATAAATACGACCTGGCCGCATGGCAGAGTTGGGTGTTGCGTCCCTTCTTGTTCCTTGCTGCTGCTTGGTTCCAGAATCACAGTGTTCAAATCTTGGCTTGTTGTAATTTTGTTTTTAAACAACTCTAGGCCGGCGCCGTGGCTCAACAGGCTAATCCTCCGCCTTGCGGCGCCGGCACACCGGGTTCTAGTCCCGGTCGGGGCGCCGGATTCTGTCCCGGTTGCCCCTCTTCCAGGCCAGCTCTCTGCTGTGGCCCAGGAGTGCAGTGGAGGATGGCCCAGGTGCTTGGGCCCTGCACCCCATGGGAGACCAGGAGGAAGCACCTAGCACCTGGCTCCTGCCATCGGATGAGCGCGGTGCGCCGGCCGCAGCGCGCCGACCGCGGCAGCCATTGGAGGGTGAACCAACGGCAAAAGGAAGACCTTTCTCTCTGTCTCTCTCTCACTGTCCACTCTGCCTGTCAAAAATAAAAAAAAATAAATAAAAAAATTAAAAAAAAAAACAACTCTAAACTACAGAGAAAGAATTCTGACTGCGCTTGAGAAATTCGCTGGGCCCATGGGCGCTTCCATCTTTGCGAGGGGGAAAAACTGTCGCAAAGGGCTGCTGTTTGCTTCAGCAGGGGCTCAGCACTCCTCCCGCCGGCACCTTTGACCCTCCGAGCATTTGGGATTAAGACCCTGCTCTTAACTGAACCGGCTCAGCCCCGGCTGTTTTGGGAGTGAACCAGCTCGCCGGGCGGGCATCCCCGGTTCCTCGGTTTCTGATTCGGCTTCCTGGTGATGCACCTGCTGCACCACAGCGTCAGCCCACGGGACTCAGGGAACTAGACACAGTGGGCAGACGTGTCCCCTGGCAGCCCACGTCCTGGTACAGTTCTCAGCTCCGGCTCCTGACTCCAGCCATCTAACGCAGGCTGGAGGCAGCAGCCATGACTCAAATAATAGCTGCTCCCTACCACCCACGTGGGAGACCTGGGTTGAGTTCCCAGCTACTGGCTTTGATCCCCCAACCCAGCCCCTGGCTCTGTGGGTATCTGGGGAGTGAGCCAGCCAAGTTTACTCTCTTAAATAAATACAAAAATAAACTATAAATTATTATAGTTCCTAATATTATCTAATATCTAGTCTACACTCAAGCTTCCCTAATCGCCTCAAAAAAAAGTTTATAGCTATTCTGTTGTTTTGATTGCCAAACCAGGCTCCATTCAAGGCTCAAGGGCTGTTTGCTTGTCTTGTCTGTTCATTCTCTCAAACTCCAAAACATGGTTCCCACCATTCTGTCTCTGACTTTTTAAAGCCATCAAGCCCATTACTGGGGAGACCACGGGGCCGGCAGAGGATGGTTTCCTACTGCCTGGAGAGCTTGGTGGTGGAGCTGTTAGTTGCTTGTTTGCTTTTGACAACGATTTCCCCCTGGTAGAGCGCGGGGTCAACAGGGAGGAAGAAGATTAAACAAAGAGGGGCTCACCTAAATGAGGACCAACCCACGGCAGGACAGGGCCAAGGGGAGGTCCCTGGGTGGACCCTAGGACTCTAATGCCCGACACCTGTCTTCCTATTTTCCCATCTTAGTTTCAGTTCAACCTTAAGCATTAGAGTCAGCTACCCAGGGCAGCCCAGAGTGTTTTATGTGAGCCGTGCTGTGCGGAATGTAGACTGGGAGGATCTACATCTGGGGATGAACAGGACAGAGAAAACTGGAGCAAAATCAAGGAACAAGGACGTTTGTCCAAAGCAGCAGAGCAAAGCAAGAGGTGGCAAGGGACAAAGTGGAGCCGGACCCTCCCTAGGGGCCCTCAGGGGCATCCAGTGTGGGGGGGGGCACTAAGCTTCCGGAGACCCCATGGAACAAGTGCTGGAATGATGGTTACTTGCTCTTTTGGGAAAAAAAAGTTAATGGACTTTGATTTATTCAAATATACAGAGCGATCTTCCATCTGCTGGATCACTCCGCAAATGTCCACAACAGCCAGGTCTGGGCCAGGCGGAAGTCTTGACCTATTGGTTTATTATCTTCCTGGAATCTCTGTTTCTCTTGGGAAACTGCCAGCTCTCCTAGTCCATCCGATCATGTAATATACCAATCAGCATGTAGTATATAAAAGGACCCAGGCGTGGCAGATTCCAGTGCCCGCCCCCTGGGCGCGCTGATTGGCACAGGCAGTGTGCACGTGACCCAAGGAGGCCCAATCAGCGGCCTCCTCTGGTAGGCGCGCACATTTTGCTGGGAAAAACTAGTCCTCTGGTTAACAGAGGGTGATCCGTGGGGCAGCAGGTTGCTTGCTGCGCCGGGAAGGCTGACCTCTCCCGGGTATAGGAGAGAATCCGGTGCACACCACACGGCAGCAAAGATGATCCACGCGCAGCGAGACCTTTACCTCTTCAGCCAATGGAGGGGAAAGGGAGAAGGGCATTCTGGGAAGTGGGGGCAGCGCGTACAAAGGCAGGTGACAGAGGACGGGGAGTAGGTGGAGGCTAGTGGGAGACCAGCACCCTCGTGCGAGACGGGGGACGCAGGATGGGAATGGGGCTCGGGGCCAGACGGTGACTTCGAGACCGAATGCAGCGAGACCTGCAGCCCCACAGTCACCAGGTTTTCTAAATACAGATGGCCATCACTCCAGCCCCTGTCCGCGGCGTCTCAGGAATGTGCAAATTAATGGTAGGCGACTGTGAGAGAGCGCCAGGTGCAGGCAGCGATCCGGCCTGGACTTTGTCACCTCCGCCCCGACCATTGGCTAAGGGCGTCTAGCATGACCCGACGACTGGACACTCGCATTGCACCTGCCACCTCCAGATGCCGATGGAAGGTTGTCTCACGCTTGCTTTGCTTCTGTTCTCTGTATACCGTCTTTATCTTCTATGGGTCTCAGTCCCTCTTCCTTCTCATCATCCAGTGTCCCGTGGACCCTCCCACTCTTGCCGCCTTCTGCAAACACTGAATCCGAGACCATCTAACGGCGGCTCACGCACTTAATTCCTAAGACCCCAGCTAACGTCTTTTTTGCTTCCCCGGTTTCTGCGTCTGGATTGATTGACAGCGATGGCCCCTGAAGGACCCTGGGGAGGGGCTGCACCTCCAGGCAGCCCCTTGCTGTTTCTGATCGTCTCCCGTGCACACTCCCAGTTTGGCCCCAACTCCCTGGCCCCCTCTTCACAGCAGTGTGTCAACTTTCCTCTTGGAGGGGGGATCTTGAGCTACCACGGCAGAAGTCCAGTGCCAAAAAGCAACTTTTTTTTTTTTTAAAGAACTTATTTATTTGAAAGGCAGAGTTACAGAGAGAGAAGGAGAGCCAGAGAGATCTTGCATCTGTTGGTTCACACCCCAGATGGCTGCAGCTCCATCCTGGTCTCTCACGTAGGTGCAGGGGCCCAAGCTTTTGGATCATCTACTGCTGCTTGCCCAGGTGTATTAGCAGGGAGCTGGATCAGAAGTGGAGCAGCTGGGACTGGCATCCGTGCTCATATGGGATGCCAGTGCCGTGGGCAGCGGCTTAACCTGCTGCACCACAATGCCAGGCCCCAGAAAGAAAAACTTCAAGTGGGGGCTGGGCACTAGGCTCCTCTTGCAGCCCAGCCCTGTGCTCTGTTGGGTCCTCTCCCAGTCTTGAGTTCAGAGCCTTTCACAGACCCTCCACTCTCAACCCCCTTCAATCCTGCCTGGCTTTTTGGTCCTAGATGTTGGCTAGAAAGAAATGTTTAAGAAAAGAAAAAAAAAAGTTCAGAGATGATTCTCCTGGGGCACCTTTTATATGAATTTTCTGGATTTTGTATCACCCTGGACAGTTGCTGTTTAGCGTGGCTCATTTTGGAAACCTCTGAGCCCGTCCAATGGGAAAAGCAAGCACAGTTCAAATACAAATGCCTGGGTATTGGAGAGCACTTCAAAGAGACAATGGGACATGGGATTATGGGTTGTTGGGCCCCGAGGTTAGGGCATTGGGATGTCTGCATCTCACGTCGGAGTGCCTGGGTTCAAGTCCCAGCTCCACTCCTGATGCTAGCTTCCTGCTAGTGCCCGCCCTAGGTTGGCTCAAGTGCTTGGGTCCTCGTCTCCTGCTGGGAGACCCGGATGGAAGTGGCAGTTCCTCCTGGCCTCAGCCTGGCCCAGCCTCCATTGTTGGGGGTATTTGGGGAGTTGAACCAGCAAATGGACCATCTCTGTCTCTCTGCCTTTCAAATAAAATAAAGAAAGGTGAATTTATTTTGGCACAAGATTTTTTTTTTAGGGCCAGCTGGTCTGTGGTGTAGCAGGTGCCTGAGTATTTGGGCCATCTGCTGCTGCTTTCCCAGGTGCATTAGCAGGGAGCTGGATCCGAAGCAGAGCACCTGGGACTCGAACCAGCTCCCATATGGAATGCCAGAGTCTCAAGCAAAGCTACGACAGCCCCATCAATGTTGTCCTATTGCTGTCCCCGTCCCCCTTACAAGGAACGTCCCCTTGAAATGCCCGATCCCCCTTTGTTTCTGTATCAGCCTTTCTCTACCTCTAAAACCAACCTCTTCCTCTCGGCCCATTGGAACGCTCATTTGTTTTAGGGAATTAAGTGCTGCCTGGTCCTGGAATCACAAAACCAACCAAGATCTCCAAACTGCTTTGTCTTTTGACAACTTTGATCTCAATCCCACTGGATCAAGGGTAGGCGTTTAGCCGAGGGGTTACACACCTGTTAGGATGTCCAATACTGCGTCCATGTCCTGGCTTTGCTCCAAGTGTCAGCTGCTGGCTAAAGCAGACCCTGGGAGGCAGCAGTGATGCCTCGGGTGGTTGGGCTCTTCCAGAATGAGACCCCGGGCTACTGTCTCTGCCTGGCCTCGCCTGCCGCAACCCATCCACCTTAGGCGTTTGAGGAGTGAACCAGCAATGGAAGAGCTCTCCCTGTCTCTGCTTGTCAAATACATTTTTTATTACTAAAGATATATTCATTTACTTGAAAGTCAGAGTTACAGAGATCTTCCATCCAGTGGTTCCCTCTCCAAGTGGCTGCAATGGCCAGGGCTGGGCCAGGCCTAAGCCAGGAGCCAGGAGCTCCATCTGGGTCTCCCGTACGAGTGGCAAAGGCCCAAACACTTGGGCCATCTTCCACTGCTTTTCCCAGGTGCATTAGCGGGGAGCTGGATTGGACGTGGAGCAGCTGGGGCTCCAATCAGCACCCATATGGCATGCTGGTGTCACAGGTGACGTCACAACGCCAGCTCCATTTTTAAGAGCAGAAATAGTATTCTAGGCCTTGCTGCATCAGATACAATAATCCATGAACGGGAGTTGACATCAGAGCCGACACTTCCTGTTGTGTCTCTACAGAATCACCTCTACCCTCCACAACTCTCCCAGGTGCCCTCTCCCCCGTCCTATCTGCCCACCAGCCAGCCCCTCTCCTGGTCTGATGTGACCAGGGATGGCTGGATCGCAGGTCCTCGCCCTCATACAAGGACAGTCTCTCAGGGCAGACAGAGAGGAGCAGTCAGCACAGCAGAGACCCCACCTGCCATGATGGCCCAGGCGGGCCCTCCGTGAGGGACTGAGAGCCCAGTCTACGTTCAGATCAGAGTGTCCACAGACAGGGGTGGACCCACCTTTTCTCCTGTCCGCTCCCTCTCCGGGATCTTCCTGGGTGAAGGGCTTTCCAGGCGTGGAATTAGACCCATCAGCACCGTGTAACTGAAATCAAAAGCCTTCCCTGGCGCAGTGAAGTTTCCCAAGCTGCCCCCCAGGAGATGGCTAGGGCCCACCCAACACGGTCGTGGGACATGGGCCAGACTCCTGGGGTGCAGACGCTGGTCTGCTTCCAAGGCTCGTTTCTACGTTTCTTCCCTCATTCAAGCACGCAAAAGTCCCGTGTTTTGGATCTCCAGCCTCTCTCGCACACATAGGCTAACGACCAACATCCTGCCTCACACTGTGACCCCCTTATCCAAGGGGTGTCCCAGCCTGAAGCGCGTCACCCATGCAATGGCAGGCATTTATGGAGACACTGGCCAGGAACAAATCCCAGTCCCCAGGCTGGAGCCATCGGGAGGCTATAGTTGATAGTTGGTCAGTAGCACGGTCAACCTCACTGCTGGGGGCCCCTCGAGTTCGCTCTGTGAACCCTCCGGGATGAACTCCCCCCACACACACAAAGTGCCGACCCCTGCAGAGATTCACGATCGCTGGTTATTGGTCTTGTGCATCAGGTCCATGGGAGCTGGGTAATGATGTTTCCTCTTAGCCACCTGGAGCCACCTGGAGCAACCCTCCCTTCTTCATCTGCACACTCCTAGTCTGGCCCCAGCAAAGCCCTGCTGACAATCTGTCGCAGAGTTAGACAGTGAGAGAGAGAGACAGAGAGAAAGGTCTTCCTTCTGTTGATTCATCCCCCCAATGGCTGCCACGGCCAGCGTGCTGCGCCAATCCGAAGCCAGGAGCCAGGTGCTTCTCCTGGTCTCCCATGGGGTGCAGGGCCCAAGCACTTGGGCCATCCTCCACTGCACTCCCGGGCCACAGCAGAGAGCTGGCCTGGAAGAGGAGCAACCGGGACAGAATCCGGCGCCCCAACTGGGACTAGAACCCGGGGTGCCGGTGCCGCAGGTGGAGAATTAGCCTTGTGAGCCACGGCGCCAGCCCTGCAGTCTTCTTTTCAAGAACTTCCTTCCCACCCTCCGTGGTCTCTTTAGACAATCACGTACCTGAGGCCTGGCTTTCTGGGCTCACTGTGCATAAACTCCGATTGCAGGTGGCTGCTTCGGGAGACTTGACATGACTCTCTGACAGCTGGGCTTTGCTCACCTAGGTCACTGGTGGTTTATGGGGGCCGTGATAGGGAAATAATGACCCCGTTGTATGCCTGTCTCCCACTGGGCTGAGAGAGAACCCTGGTGGGACTTAGTCTAGGCGCTTGTCCTCCCATGCATAGGAAATTGGGTGACTCAGAGAGAGGTGGGCAGAAAAACAGTGCACACTCAGACATGGTGTCCACGCCGGCCGCGGTCATCCCTTCTGTAGGATAAGGGGTGGAGCTCAGTGGTCAGGGTTTGAGGTGAGAGAGCAGCACACCACTTAGTCTGCAGGAAGGTGTCACATGGTGTCCGGTGCATGCTGGGAAGGGAGGCTGAGCTGCACCCTGGGGAGTGGGTGTGCCGAGTCTTCAGTCATGTTGAATCGGCAGGGCAGGTGGTGGGATTTGACTCCCCGCCTACCCACATCAGAGCAGTCTGCTCAGACCTCCTGACCTCCTGTTTCCCAAATGCTCTGAAGATTTCGGCCAACAGGAAGGGGGGGGGGGGCTCGCTCCAGCCCTGTGACAGCCCTCCCGCTGAGATCCCCCCAGGCAGCAACCCCCCCTTCCCGCAGGGAACAACAGCAGGAATTCACGTAGCCCTCCAGACAGGGCCAGACACGTGGTAGGATGGTCACTGCCCTTGGCAAGAGGGATGTGGTGGCCTGGGGCCCAGCGTGTGGAGGTGACCAGATTTTCCCATAAACCCACCTATGGCTTTGCAATCCTGCACAGGGCACACAGGAGCTTGCTTTAAAAATAGACTTTGTGGCCGGCGCTGAGGCTCAATAGGCTAATTCTCCACCTTGCGGCGCCGGCACACCGGGTTCTAGTCCCGGTTGGGACACCGGATTCTGTCCCGGTTGCCCCTCTTCCAGTCCAGCTCTCTGCTGTGGCCCGGGAGTGCAGTGGAGGATGGCCCAAGTGCTTGGGCCCTGCACCCCATGGGAGACCAGGAGAAGCACCTGGCTCCTGCCATTGGATCAGCGTGGTGCGCTGGCCACAGCACGGCGGCCATTGGAGGGTGAACCAATGGCAAAAGAAGACCTTTCTCTCTGTCTCTCTCTCTCACTGTCCACTCTGCCTGTAAATAAATAAATAAATAAATAATTAAATAAAAATAGACTTGGTGAGACAGCAGCTAAGTGCCACCAGGACACTCCCGTTCCACAGCAGAGTCTCGGCTATGCTCCCAAGTCCAGCTTCCTGCACATGCACACGTTGGGAGGTAGGATGACGATGGGATGGCTCAAATCCTCGGATCCCTGCCCCCTGCCTGGGAGGCCTGGATCGAGTTCCCAGCTCTTGGCTTCGACCTGGCCATTTGAGGCATTCAGGGAGTGAACCAGTGGACGGAGCCTCTGTCTGTCTGTCTATGCCTTTCGAGTGATGACTTTTCTAAGGCTGAAACGCCCTCTGGGGTCCCGTCATGTCAAGTGTTCCTGATCCTTCTCAACTGGGTGCCCTGTGCCCCCAATCAATGAATGCAGAGCCCCAGGGCTCTCCCTGTGGCCCAGCCTTGGTGCCGGCTGGCCCAGCTGTCCAGCACTGTGGGTCTAGTGGCAGCCGGGCCAACCCACGCACTAACAACCTAACCGTCACCCAGACCGCGGAGTTCCCGGCTGGGCTGGAACGAAGGTGCCCACGCCTGCCGAGGCCACGGGCAACACTGTCCAGTGTGGACGCTGGCTGCCCACACACAGCTTCTGAAACGTAAACTCATGAAAATTAAATAGAATTTACTTTTTTTAAAAGATGTATTTATTTATTTGAAAATCAGAGTTACACAGAGAGAGGAGAGGCAGAGAGAGAGAGAGAGAGAGGTCTTGCATCTGCTGGTTCACTCCCCAACTGACCGCAAAGGCCAGAGCTGGGTTGATCCAAAGCCAAGAGCCAGGAGCTTCTTCCAGGTCTCCCATGCGGGTGCAGGGGCCCAAGGACTTGGGCCATCCTCCACTGCTTTCCCAGGGCGTAGCAGAGAGCTGGATCAGAAGAGGAGCAGCCGGGACTCGAACTGGCATTAAGTACTTGGGCCCCTGATGCTCACACGGGAGAGCCAGATGGAGTTCCTGGCTCCTGCCTTCTCCTGGTCTAGCCCCAGCTGTTTCAGGTATGTGGGGAATGAGCCAGTGGATGGAGGATCTCTGTTTTTCTCTGGGTCACTCTTTCAAAGAAATACACAAACATTAAAAAAAAAAAAATCATGAGGAGGGGGGATGTGGGAGCTGCAAGCATGTTAGTAGAAAAAGAAAATATTATTTTTTAAAAAGTATTTTTTTATTGGGGCCGGCATTGTGGCGGAGCAGATAAAGCCACCGCCTGAAGCACCGGAATCCCATATGGGCACCTGTTCGAGTCCCAGTTCCTCCACTTCTGACTCAGCTCTCTGCTGTGGCCTGGGAAAGCAGTAGAAGATGGCCCAAGTCCTTGGACCCCTCCACCCACATGAGAGACCCAGAAGAAGCTCCTGGTTCCTGGCTTTGGTTCAGCCCAGCTCTGCTGCTGTGGCCATTTGAAGGAGTGAACCAGTAGATGGAAGACTTCTCTCTCTCTCTGCCTCTCTCTTTCTGTAACTCTTTCAAATAGTAAATAATGAATAAATATTTTTAAGATGTATTTATTTATTTCAAAGGCAGAGTTACAGAAAGAAAGGGAGACATACCTTCTATCTGCTGGTTCACTCCCCAAATGACTACAATGGCTGGGGCTAGGCCAGTTGGAAGCCAGGAGCCTGGAACTGCATCCAGGTCTCCCACGTGGATGTGGGGACCCGAGAACTTGGGTCATCTGCTTTCCCAGGTGCATCAGCAGGGAGCTGGATTAGAAGTGGAGCAGCCGGGACTTGAACTGGCGCCCATAGGAGATGCCGGCACTGCAGATGGAGACTTACCTACTGTGCTACAATGCCGACCCCATAAATAAAATATTAAGTTGATGGGGCCGCTGTTGTGGTATAGAAAGTTAAGCCTCCACCTGTGGGGTCAGCAACCCATATGGAAGCCAGTTTGAGTCCTGGCTGCTCCTCTTCTGATCCAGCTCCCTGCTAACGGCTGAGGAAAGCAGTGGAAGACGGCCCAAGTGCTTAGGCTTCTGCACCCATGTGGGAGACCTAGAAGAAGCCCCTGGCTCCTGGCTCTGGCCTGGCACAGCCCTGGCCATTGTGGCCACTTGGGAAGTGAACCAGCGGATGGAAGATCTCTCTCTGTGCCTCTCCTCTCTGTAACTCTTTCAAATAAATAATCTTTTTTAAAAAATGCAAATGGTTGATCTTCATCTCAACACAGTGTATTTCAAATGATCATAGAAATTGAAAATGAGTATCACTATGACCATTATTCCCATCTTGCAAAGAACTGAGAGATTGAGCAACTCACTTGAGGTCACACAACAGTCACATGTAGCCTAATGACAGAGACACCTGCTGACAGAATGCATCCGCAGGCCACTTCACCACTGTGCCAACATCTCAGGACACTCACACAAAGCTCAAGGTGTGTGAGCTTGGTGCCACTGTGACACGACATACTGTCCTACAGCGAAAGCCTTCTGTAACTAGTACACTGTAAGACGACAACAAAATGTACAGTAAGGACCTAAACCACTAACAGCCGCATTTTTAAATAGTTTATCTATTTTCATTGTACTGGAAAGGCAGAGAGAGAGAAAGAGAGAGAGAGAGAGAGAGAGAGAGAGAGAGAGAGAGAGAGAGAGAGGAGCAATCTTTTTATCTACTGACTCCCCCAAATGCCTGCAATAGCCTGGACTGGGCCAGGCAGAAGCCAAGGGCCTGGAGCTCCATCCGGGTCTCCAATTTGGGCAGCAGGGACCCAAGCGCATGAGCCATCGCCTGCTGCCTCCCAGAGTGTGCATTAGCAGGGAGCTGGCGCTAGAGCTGGAACCCGGGCATTCGATATGGTGGCAGGTGTGCAGAGTGGCATCTTCCCCATTGAGCCAAAAGCCTGCAACTCTGGTCTCAGTGACTTTGGGCCGAAGACAAACATGTGAGCACAAACGGTGAGGTTTTCATTCAATGCACCGACAGAGCTATGGGACAGGTATTCGGAGGAAGGGGCCAAGTTTGAACTGTGCAGGCAGAAAGGAAACCCCGGCCCGTGTCTGAGCCAGGTGCTAACAGTTCAAAGCCCGCTCCCTCCACCCGGGAGGCTCCTTGATGGTAGAACAGATCTGGAAATGATCCATGCACGCACCCCCACACAGCTGCCAGACACCTGCTGATGCTCCATACAGCGTGCCGGGAATTTTACACTGAGAGATGGGAGCTCTCCGGGTCCCTTGGATGAGACATTCGAGTTGTTAAAGAGGCCCCACAGCTTGCTTGAGGTCACCCAGCAGTAAGACGGGGAGCTGAGGTTAACAGGCCAGGTCTACTCTGGCTCCATCCCATAATGTCTCAATTAAGTTAAGCCTCGGCCTGCAGTGCCAGCAACCCACGTGGGCACCGGTTTGAATCCCGGTTGCTCCACTTCGGATCCAGCTCCCTGTTGGTGCATCTGGGAAGGCAGTGGAGGATGGCCCAAGTGCTGGGGTCCCTGCTATCCACGTGGGAAGCCTGGAGGAGGCTCCTGGCTTTGGCCATTGCAGCCATTTGGGTCTCTCTCTCCCCTTCTTTCTCCGTATCTCTGCCTTTTAAATAAATAAATCTTTAAAAAGATGGTCCTCGGGCCCTACGTGGGAGAACCAGACAGAGTTCCTGGCCCATGGCTTCAGCCTGGCGCAGACGTCAAAGGCACCGGGCCAAAGCCAGGGGCCCCGACGCCCACCGCCCTCCCAGGGCTCGGCGAGGGTGCAACCCCCCACCCCAGCCCCGGCCCTCCGCCCCCGAGCCGTCCCAGCGAGCGCCCCGCAGCCAAGGTGGCTCGGACTCGGGGGTTACCCGGAAGGGGTGCGAAAGCGCCGCGGGCCGGGGGACAGCACCGCGCCGGGGTGCCCGAGGCTGCCGCGGGTGCGGGGGGACCGGCGCGCACCGGAGGGCGGGGCGCAGCCTCCGGGCCAGCACACAATGGGCCCGCGCGGCCGGCCATGCGCGCGCGCGCGGCCTGCGCGCCGCCGTCCCACGTGGGCCGCAGAGCGCGCCGGGCCAGCAGCGGCCCGTCGGCCCAGGCCGGGCGCGGCGCGGCGGCGTACGTGCGCGCGCGCGTGCGCGTGCGTGCGTGCGATTTGCGATCAGGCGGCGCGGCGGACAGCCCCGGCGGCGGGGCGGGGGGAGTTATATTGCGGGGTCCTTCCTCGCTCACCCTGGTTCCTCTCGGAGCGGAGACGGCAAATGGCGGACTTCGATACCTACGACGATCGGGCCTACAGCAGCTTCGGCGGCGGCAGAGGGTGAGGCGGGCGTGCGCGGGCCCTCGCCGGGCGCGGGGGCCGGGCGGAGGCCTGGGAGGGTGGCGGGGCGGCGGCGGCGGCCCGGCGCGGCCACCTCCCCGCGTCTACACCCGCGGCGGCCAGCGGCTTGGGCCCGCGGAGGCCTGGGGCGGGCGCCCTGGACGGCCGGGGCCTGGAAATGGCGCGCTCGGGGAGGGGGCGACGGCGGTTAGGCCCCCGGGGTCCCGCTCGTGCGGCCCGGGTGTGCGGACGCGGGTCCCGTGCCCTGCGCGAGCCCCGTCCTCCTGCGGCGGGGCGCGGGCCGCGGCCTCGGCTGGGGCTGCCGGGCCCCTGCGTCCTGGGTCCGGCCGCCTGGGCGAGGTCTGGGCCCAGGAGGGAGCGCGGCACGGGGCGGCGAACGAGAACAGACGCACGGCGGCCTCTGCCTGCGAGTTCTCGCCCTTTGCGGGGTCGGAACACGTGCCGCGTGCCCGCTTGGCGGAATATTTTGTTTTCGCCTCCCGGTCGAATGCAGAGGACTGGCTTAGTCGTTGAAGCGCCTTGTTTTTAAAACAGAGGGGCTCGGGTGCGTCCTTCCAGGATCCCGCTCTGGGATTTGAACCGGGTAAATGCAGGTGCCCCCCCCCCCCCCGCGCCCCACGCCTCTTGCTGTCCGTCAAGGACACACCCGGCCTCCCTGTGGTCCCAGGGTCAGGGAGGCTTTCCCGGGATGACACCACAGTGGTACCCGCTGGGGGTGGGGGGCCGGGCCTCCTGGGTTGCTGTCCAAAAAGTGTCTTTGTTGGGTGAAGAATGGCCGCTTTTGATACCTGGGTTTGGGAAAGGATCCGAGGCTTGTTTTTTGGGACCGGGGAAAGTGGAGCAGGCGGAGCCACCTGGAATTTCAAAGAATATTTTATTTGCTAATAAAAAAAAAAATAAAACCCACAAGTAGACGTTGGGTCGCACGTAAAATGTATTCCCTCTGGGGGAGGTTTTGTACTTAGGTCATCTTGAAATTGAGTCGCTAGGGTTTTGCTTTGTTGTTGTTTTTTCCTAGTTTCAGTCAACAGTCAGAAGTGCCCAGGAAAATGAATTTCGCAGTGATTCAGTGTAAGCCAAGATGTTAGGTGCACTGAGCCTACCGGTGCACTTCTGTGTGTATTTTTTTTTTTAATATTTACTCATTTATTTGAAAGAGTTACAGAGAGGGAGAGAGAGAGGTCTTCCATCCACTGGTTCACTCCCCAAATGGCCACAGTGGCTGGAGCTGGGCCCATCCGAAGCCAGGAGCTTCTTCCTGGTCTCCTATGTGGGTACAGGAGCCCAAGCACCTGGGCCATCTTCCACTGCTTTCCCAGGCCATAGCAGGGAGCTGGATTGGAAGTGGAGCAGCCAGGACTTGAACCGGTGCCCATATGGGATGCGGACCCTACAGGCGGCGGCTTTCCCCGCTGTGCCACAGCGCCGGCCCCTTGAATGTGTATGTTTTTAACTTCTTCAATTGAGACAAGCTTGCCAGTTCTTCCATGATGTGAGAGTCTTAAGAGCCTGTCAGATTTTGACAGTTGGGAGCGCCTTGAGCAAAAGAGGGACTGTAAAGTGGCCACAAGTGGGACCCTTTTCAGAAGCCGTTCATTCAGACGGCAGGAAGTAAGTGGAAGCAGCAGGTGCGCCTGGCGCGGACGGAGCCTCCCACGGCTCCGGCTCCCTGCTGCAGTCCCCCTCGAGCATCCCCTCCGGCTGTCTCATCACGGGCTTTTCCACTGGCTTCACGGTCCCCAAGAGGACACCAGAAGTGGTGCTCAGTTTCCTGAAGGTAGTTTCTCTCACCTGTTGGTGGGTTCGTGTGTTGGCGTCTGGCTTGGGGGGCAGAGCCGGTGGGGAGCGTCACGGTCCCTACGCAAGCTGGCCGCCCCGGCAGTGGCACCCGTCCACTCCACAGGCAGTGTCTCTGAGATGGGGTGAGGTGACAGCCTCGCTGGCCGGGTCCTCTGCAGCATCAGCGAACGTCTCCGTGCTGGACAGCGCCAGAGGGCGACCACGGGGGGGGGGGGGGGGCGGGCGTCCGCTGCTTAGTCTGGGGGCTGGGAAGGCACTTCCCCCCGAGTCTGGGTAGAACTTCACTCTGAGCCCCTGGTGACCGGCAGAAGGACTAGCAGGCCTGCCGTGGGCAGTTGTCCTCTGAGAGCATGGATGTTAATAAACGTCGTGCATTTTGTACTGTGTTTGTTAACCAGTTCACTTGCCCAAAAGCAGTGCTGAACGACACACACACACACACACACACACACCCCTTGCCTAGCATCGAGAAAACCAGGGCCTGCGCGCAGTCAGCTGCGGACCCCACCCCTCTGCAGGGCGTGGTGGGCTTTCTCGGCCACTGAGCTGCCCGTCTCGGTTCTGGTTTCTCGTGTGCCCTTGGAAACGACGCCCGCGTGATGCCAGTCTTACATTAGCAATGGCAGCAGCCTTGGGCAGGCTCAGCAAACCCCGGCATGAGACTGGGACTGGGGGGAAGCAGGGGTTGGGGTGACAGAAACCGGGTCCCGGAAGGCGGAGACCTCGGAGCTTTGTCGGACCTAAGCCTGGCCCCTCTCTAGCCTTCTGAGCATACTTTTTCTCTTTTTTTGGCCTGGTGGTGGTGGTGGTGGTGGTGAGATGGAGAGATGGAGAAACCATGAAGTTGGTTGTGGTTGGGTATACCTACCGCTCAGTGATCTGGAGTGCATTCCTGTGTGCCTCCTTGGCCTCCACCCCAGTCTCTAATTCCTCCTCTGATAAAACCAACACTGTGGCCAATCAGCAGTAGGCCCCTCCCCCACGCCCTTTGTAGCCGCCATTCTTCCATTCTTCCTTTGCACTCCACACGGACCTCTCCAGACGGAAGGAGAGCAGTGTTTGGAAAGTACAGCTGGTTCCAGGATCCTGGACCCCGGCAAGCTCAGTCTAGGGCCGCCAGCCTCTCCGATCCCATCATCCTTGTCTCCCCCGTGTCCCGTTGCCGGATCCCAAGCCACTCCTCCGCAGGTTCCCGGACAGTCCACCAAAAGCGGAGTCTGGGTCAGCTCAGGCTGTGCCGCGGGCCACCTGGGGCCGCTTCCCCTGCCTCTCAGGCACCCTCCGAGTGGAGAGTGGGCGAGTTGGGATTATGGAGATGGGTCGGAAGTCTCGGCACACTAGCACAGGGAATGCTGCAGAACTGGGAGCTCCGGATTCATGGTTCCCCATCTCTTAAAATATCGCCCCCTCACCCCCCCCCCCCGGCTTCCTGGGAGTGGGGAAAGCTCTTTGGAAGTGACTGAAGTGAGCCAGCAGAGAGAAGCTGTGTTTCCTGTGTGACCAGAGCACCGTCAGCATGGCAGTGAGTCGGTAGTCCTTGTCGACGATTGATCCAGAGTCTGTCTGGGGTATTGAATACACTTCCGAGGTCGCCAGGCTGGCTCCTCACATTTACGCTTCTGTTAGGAACTAACCAGGGTGCTCTGTGTTCTGGGGAGGCGCTGTGGTCTCAGGGGTCTTCGGAGAAGCTCGGGAAACCCACACCACACTCCGGCCTCTCTGAGAACTGCTCGCCTCTTGGCCCGGCACCCCGCGTGCAGTGGAGTGCGTGGATTTACTGGAGCTGACGGGCAGCGGGGACAGCTCAGCCTGCCTTCTCAAGTTCACTATCCGTGGACCTGCGGCGCTTTCCTCGGGTCGTGGTTTCCAGAGTTTTCTGTCTTGCTCAGGCCCTGCTGCGTGCGCCAAGTGTGTTGATGCCCCCCGTGGACACGTGCCCACTGCCCGCCGCGTGTCCTGCACACTGTGGCGCCAGTCAGCGGCCAGTTCCCTTGTGGGAGGCTCCTAGAGGCCGGCCCGCTCGCACAGGACTGGTTTCTTAGGCCTGCTTCTGCCTTCACTCTTGGGGTGTGATCGATTGGGACACATTTGGGGGGAAAAGCCGGACTTGCGTGGATAGATGCTGGGAAGAGAGGCGTCTGCTCAGGGCTTTTCATAACTGAGGAGCTGTGGAGCCCCAGAAACCTTGCCTGCAGCCTCCCGTGGTGAAGCCCGCGTTGTGAATGGACGCTTCCCTGCCATGTGACTTCGTAACAGGCGTTTGTGACGTGCAGAACGCAGCTCCCACTTTAAGCAGATCGCCCAGGTGCTTGCGTGTGCAGCCTTCCAGGCCGCGTCATACGTGTGGCGAAGGTGACCCTCCGGGGCCTGCGGAGTCGGAGCGGCAGAAGCTCGTGTTGGTGCTCCGTGTTTTCTGATGCTTGTTTTTTTTTTTTTAAACTTGAGGTTTTTTTTTTTTTCTTTCAAGATTTATTTATTTATTTGAAAGAGTTACACAGAGAGGAGAGGCAGAGACAGAGAGAGAGGTCTTCCATCTGCTGGTTCACTCCCTAGATGGCTGCAACGGCCGAAGCTGTGCCGATCCGTAGCCAGGAGCTTCCTCCGGGTCTCCCACGGGGGTGCAGGGGCCCATGGGCTTGGGCCATCTTCCACTGCTTTCCCATGCCAGCAGAGAGCTGGACAGGAAGTAGAGCAGCTGGGTCTCGAACAGGTGCCCATAGGGGATGCTGGCACTTCAGGCCAGGGCGTCGTTAACCCACTGTGCCACAGTGCTGGCCCCTTTTGATTTTTTTTTTTTTTTAAGGTTTAATTTAGGGACCAGCGCTGTGGCTTAGCAGGTAAAGACGCTGCCTGTGGTGCTGACATCCAATATGGGTGCCAGTTTGTGTCCCAGCTGCTCCACTTCCCATCCAGCTCTCTGCTATGGCCTGGGAAAGCAATAGAAGATGGCCTAAGTCCTTGGGCTCCTGTACCCACATAGGAGACCAGGAAGAAGCTCCTGGCTCCTGGCTTCAGATCTGCGCAGTTCCACCCATTGTGGACAACTGGGGAGTGAACCAGCGGATGAAAGCCCTCTCTCTGTCCCTCCTCTCTGTGTAACTGACTTTCAAATAAATAAATCTGGGGCTGGGCCAGGCTGAAGTCAAGGGACGCCTACCTCAGTGGCAGGGTTCCAAGGACTTGGACCATCTTCTGCCTTCCCAGGCGCACCAGCAGGGAGGGGGTTCAGAAGTGGAGCAGCCAGGGCTTGAACTGGCATCCATTTGGGATGCTAGTGTTGGAGCTGTGGCTTAACCCACCATGCCTTAATGCTGGCCCCAAAAGCTTGGATTTTACGATCAATGTCAACGTTAGGGTTTTTTTTTTTTTGAACCACAGGCTCACTTCATTTTCAAGAACCCAAGCTGAGTCACCATAGTTCATAGTTCGTTATCAGTTTATGGGTGAAAGAACAACTGGTTGGCCCTGTAGCTCAGCACACAAGCATTCTCCTGAAGAGAGCTGGCATGCCGTGTAGGCGGCGCAGCTGTGTGCACACCACTTTCTTGCTGCCATGGAGTGCTAAGGATGTAAAAGGGGTGGGTCTCGCGCATCTGGGTTGCAGACATCCCATATTTGAGTGTCATTTCGAGCCCTGCCTCCTCTTTTTTTTTTTTTTTAAGATTTATTTATTTTAAAGTCCGAGTTACACAGAGATAGAAGGAGAGAGAGAGAGAGAGAGAGAGAGAGAGAGAGAGAGAGAGAGAGAGAGAGAGAGAGAATCTTCCGCCAGTGCACTCCCCAATCGACCTCAACAACTGGAGGTGTGCCAGAAGCTCCGGCTCCTGGCTTCAGATTTCTTCTAGGTCTCCCACACGGGTGCGGGGCCCAAGGACTTGGGCCATCTTCTGCTGTTTTCCCAGGCCATAGCAAGAGCTGGATTGGAAGAGGAGCAGCCAGGACACGAACCAGCACCCAAATGGGATGCCAGCACTGTAAGCAATGGCTTTACCCACTGCACCATGGTGCCATACCACCACCCGCCGCTGGCTCTTGCAATCTAGCCCCCAGCCAATGTACCTGGGAAGGCAGCAAGTGATGGCCCAAGTTACGAGACCCACCTGACCCTGCCCTGGCTATCGCAGGCATTTAGGGGATTGAGCCAATGGATGGAAAATCTGTCTTTGTCTCCATCACTCTGCCTTTTAAATAAATATACATTTTTAAAAAGAAAAATACATAATGTTTTACTGCCTTACTATGAATGTTCTTAATTGAAGAACCTTTTTTTCCTGTGCCTTTTTTAAAAATGCTGCTGGCACGTGTTTCTAAAACACTGGATATGGAGTTTGGTGCCAGTGCCTAGATTGCAGAATGAGGGTGGGACTTTGCTGTGATACGTGTGGGATTATGAAGTAGTTTGATCAGTTCTGGGGACTGTACCTTAAGGACATCAACGCCCTAGGAGGTAGCACAAAGACAGGAACGTGCTGTAGCCCTGAGGGCGGGATTAGTAGCAGAGGAAGTACATCCTAGTGTGAGACTGAGCACTGGCTGAAGTGCCCCCCCCACCCCTGCTCCACCCCCGAGCTCTGTGACCTGATCCCTGTGATTGAGCTAAATCATTTTCTGCTAATGGAGGAGTGTCAGTGGGGTCTAAGTTGGGCTGGAATTTCTGGTTGCTTATTTTACTTTACAAACTTAATCTGAACATTTTCATACACAGAAAAAGTTAGAGATTAGTATAGGGAATGCCCATGCAGCCATCACCTAGTTTCATTTTGTTTAATTGTGGCAAAACAGACGTAACAGAAAACTTACCAGTGCAACCTTTTTTTTTTTTTTTTTTTTTTTTTTGCTCTACTGCCCCTCAAGTTCAATTATTTTAGGTGTACAAATAGCGCAGTTGCGGTGAGTACATTCAGCATTGTGTAACTGTCACCGTGGATTTCCAGAACGTTGTCATTGTTCCCGACAGCAGCTCAGTGCCCATTAACCAGCTCTCATTCACGGCCCAGCTGTAACTGTGTAAACATGTTGACTGTTCCTGTTAAATATGTCTTCCTCCTCCCTCTCGGGAGGTGTGGGGGCTAGAATATTTGAAGCCAGGCCCAGCCGCTCTGTTTTACAGGTAGGGGATTTTTTTTTCTAAGATTTATTTATTTATTTGAAAGTTGGAGTTACAGAGAGAGAGGTCTTCCATCCGCTGGTTCACTCCCCAATTGACCACAACGGCTGGAGCTGCGCCAGTCTGGAGCCAGGAGCTTCTTCTGGGTCTCCCACGTGGGTGCAGGGCCCCAAGGACTTGGGCCATCTTCTGCTGCTTTCCCAGGCCGTAGCAGGGAGCTGGGTCGGAGGTGGAGCAGCCGGGACTCGAACCGGCGCCCATATGGGATGCTGGCACTGCAGGCGGCGGCTTTACCTGCTATGCCACAGTAAGGGCTTTTTTTTAAAAAAAAAAAAAAAACAAAAAAAAACAACTTTTCCTAATACCTACTCCCTGTTCCATTGTCCCCAGTCTTGACTTGTTAAAAAGTGGTAACTCACTCCTTCCAAGCCCCTTTTCTTCACTCCCCTCCACATGCTTGGGATTCTTCTTCTTCTTCTTTTTTTTTTTTTTTTAGATTTATTTATCTGAAAGGCATCTGTTGGTTCACTTCCCAAATGGCCCTAATGACTGGGGCTGATCCAAGCGAAAGTCAGGAGTCTGAAACGGTGGTGTCTCACATGAGTGACGGGGCCCCAGCATTTGGGCCGACTTCTGGCGCCTTCCCAGGTGCAGTAGCAGGGAGCTGGGTTGGAAGTGGAGCAGCTGGGACTCAAACCAGCACTCCAAAATGGGGTGGTGGCATTGCAGGTTGTGGCTTAGCCCGTTGTGCCTCAGTGCTGGCCCTTGGAGATTCTTTTAAAGCAAATCTTAGAAGTCATTGTCGTTTCATCTGAAAATAGTATGAGTTCCAAAGATTACCTCTTAAAAACATGACTGCTGGGGCCGGCGCTGTGGTGTAGCAGGTTAAGCCGCTGCCTGCAGGGCTGGCATCCTCTGGTTCGAGACCCGGCTGCCCCACTTCCAACCCAGCTCTCTGCTATGGCCTGGGTAAGCAGTAGAGGATGGCCCAAGTACTTGGGCCCCGTGCCTGCATGGGAGACCTGGAAGAAGCTCCTGGCTTCGGATCGGCACAGCTCTGGCTGATGTGGCCAATTGGGGAGTGAACCAGTGGATAGAGAACCTCTCTCTCTCCTTCTCTCTCTGTGTAACTCTTTCAAATAAGTAAATAAATAAATATTTTTTTAAAAAAATGACCACTGAGACCAGCACTGTGATGTAGCCAACATTCCCATGTGGACACCAGTTCAAGTCCTGGCTGTCCCACTTCCAATCCAGCTCTCTGCTGTGGCCTGGGAAAGCGGCTGGAAGATGGCCCCAGTGCTTGGGGCCTTGTGCCCATGTGGGAGACCCGGAAAAAGCTCCTGGCTTTGGATCGGCCCAGCTCTGGTTTTTGCAGCCATTTGAAGAATGAACCAGGGGATAGAAGACCTCACTCACTGTGTCCCTCCCTCCCTCTCTCTCTTTCTCTCCCCCCCTCCTCTAACTCTGCCTCTCAAATCAATAAATAAATTTTTAAAAAACATAACTACAGTGTCATTGTCCCATCTGAAAAGCAGGTTCCCTGGTGTGACAACAGCCCAGTCCATGTTTTGCTACGGCCGCTTGGCCCCAGACAAGGTGTATGTATGCATTTAGTCACCGAGCTACACAGTGTCTTACTAGGTTCCTCTGTCTTCCTGTTCTTGTTTTTTAGTGGGTAGGGGGTGACCTTTTCCCCGGTTCTCTTATTTCCTCCATGTAATTATTGTAATTATCGTCACCATCATGTGTGAGGTAACTATAAATTAAGCTTTATAGCAACAAGCCAGGTGTCAGTGAATACAGTTTTTTTCATAAACTAAGTTTTAACAGTTTCTCCAATCTGCAATGAGAGAAGAACTATTAACTACGAGGGAATGCCTTTGGGTTTGCATTTTACCTAGAAGTTGAAAATTTTTGAATGCACTGTATAGTTGTAAGATATTCGTAGATCATATCATATGCTCGCTCTTTTTTTTTTAAATTTTATTTAAAAGACAGGAGGGAGGGAGAGATCTATCCAGTGATTCACTCCCCAAAACCCGTAGCAGCCGGGGCTGGAGCGAGCCGGAGCCGGGAGCTGCACCTGGGTCTGCCAAATGGGTGGCAGGGGCCCAAGCGCTTGGGCTGTTGCCTGCTCCCTCCAGGAAACTGGATCAGAAGCACTAGCTGGGACTCGAACTCTGATACTAACTGCAGGGGCCCCAAGCAGCGGCTTCACCCGCCGCGCCACAGTTCCCCCAGCCTTCAGTGAGCTTTCAGAACTAAATTCCTGGCAGGTGTTCGCCACAGCACTGAAGATAGAGGTTGGCACGCCTGCAGCCCGTAGAGGCGTGCCTGGGTGTAAGCCGCACTCTGCCTGGGTTCCAGCTCCTGTTAATGTGCACCGAGGGAGGCAGCTGGCAGTGACCGCGAAATTGAAGCCCTGCCACCCACGAGGAGACTGGCCTGAGGTAGATTGGTTTGGTTCAAGATTTATTTATTTATGTGAAAGAATTAGATCTTCCACCCACTGGTTCACTCCCTAGATGGTCAAAATGGCCAGCGCTGGGCCAGGCCAGAGTCAGGAGCAGGAGCCCCTTCCAGGTCTCTTACGTGGGTGGCAGAGGCCAACCACTTGGGTCATCTTCTGCTTTTCCCAGGCCATTAGCAGGGAGCTGGATTGGAAATGAAGCAGCCAGAAGTTGAACCAGCGCCCATATGGGATAACTGTATCCTAGGCCGTGGGTTTATACCAGTCCTCCTTTTTGTTTTTTCAAAGAGATATATACGTGGGGCCAGCGCCGTGGCTTATCCGGTAAAGCTGAGTCACTGCCTTCAGTACTGGTTGTTTCTTCTTCTTCTTCTTCTTTTTTTTTTTTTTTTTATTTGACAGGTAGAATTACAGACAGTGAGAGAGACAGAGAGAAAGGTCTTCCTTCCGTTGGTTCACTTCCCAAATGGCTGCTACAGCGGTGCTGTGCCGATCCGAAGCCAGGAGCCAGGTGCTTCTTCCTGGTCTCCCATGAGGGTGCAGGGCCCAAGCACTTGGGCCATCCTCCACTGCCCTCCTGGGCCACAGCAGAAAGCTGGACTGGAAGAGGGGCAACCGGTACTAGTACCCAGCGCCCATATGGGATGCCGGCACTGCAGGCAGAGGATTAACCAAGTGAGTCATGGCACTGGCCCCAAGTACTGGCTTCTTATATGGGTGCCAGTTCGAGTCCCAGCTGTTCCACTTCCGATCCAGCTCTCTGCTATGGCCTGGGAAAGCAGTAGAGGATGGCCCAAGTCCTTAGGCCCCTGCACCCACATTGGAGACCCAGGAGAAGCACCTGGCTCTGGATTGGCCCAGCTCCAGCTATTGTGGCCATTTGGGGAGTGAACTAGCAGAGGACCTCCCTCTATCTCTCTCTGTCTCTACCTCTCTGTAATGCTGCCTTTCAAATAAAAATAAATAGATAAATCTTTAAAAAAATAAACACACACACGTACATATGTTTTTAAGATTATAAGCAGAGAGACAGATCTCTCATCCATTGGTTCACACCCCAAATAGCCTCAACAGCTGGGGTTGGGCTAGGCCAAAGCCAGGAACCCATAGCAAGTCTCCCAGTGGATGGCAGGGACCATCTTCTGCTGCCTTCTCAGTTAACATTAGAAGGAGCTGCGTTACTTCCTGTCCTTGGACCCCTGCGCTGGTGTGGGAGACCCAGAGGCAGCTCCTGGCTCCTGGCTTCCGCCTGGCATAGCCCTGGCAGTTGTGGCCATTTGGGAATGAACTAGTGGATGGAATATCTTTCTGTCTCTCCCTCTAATAAAAAATAAGAATAATCTGTGAACTTTAGTGAGTAACATGAAGGCAGCATTGGGGTGTAGCAGGCTAAGCTGTCACTTGGGTTGCACTGGCGCTTTCAGTCCGTCTTCCTCCTAATGGGGCTGGGAGACCACACATGAGGGCTCAAGTGCTTGGGCCCCTGCCACCCTCGTGGGAGGCCTGGATGGAGCTCCTGGCTCCGGCCTTCCCCAGGTCCCCATGCGTGGATGGAGATCTCTGTCACTCTGCCTTTCAGATAGGCAAAGGGGATAAAAATTTTAAATACACTGTATCAGTATTGGCTCTGTTATTATAAATAGTAGCATGTTAATGTAGGATGTTAATAGCATAAAATGTTTCAACCTGGTACTGGCCCCGCCTTTCTCCCTAGTCACTGTTGCGGTGCTGTTTCCTTGTAGTGTTGTTGTTGTTGTTAAAAGCATGCTTTGGCTTGCGAAGGCGGTCTTAGCTGCTTTTCTGGGGGCTCTAGCACAGTACCATACACCAGCAGTGCCCGCTGGGGGCTGTCTGCCGTCTGCCTCTGCGTGCAGGTGACCAGTTGTTGATCCGGCCCTCCAGAAACTGTTTTCGCCTGGAGGTATTAGAGGGAGATCACCTACCGCGCCAGATGACCCGAAAGAGGGGTCACCCTCCTCCGGGCTTGGGGTCTTTGGGGTCGTAGGGTGTCCTGAGTGAGTGACAGCAGCCTGCCTCCACTCTGGTTTCCGGTTCCCCTGGATCGCTCAGCACGTGGCTGCCTCGGGAGGTGTCTGGAGCCCTGAGCCAAGGCCAGCCCTGACACCCTCTCTTCCTTTCCTCCTCCTACAGGCCCCTCCCCTGGTCCCCTGCGCCTTCCTGCAAAGCGGTTCTCAGGCTTCTCAGCCCCGGAGCCTCCACTTGGGATGGGATTTCTCCTGTCCGCAAGCCTAGATCCACTGGGTTGAATTGTCGGCTCCTTGGGGGCGAGAGTGGGTCTCGGGCATGTGTACACTGACCATCACGCACATTCAGATACGGGTGGAGTTGAGTGAAGAACAGTCGGTCTGAAAAACCCACGAGAAGCTGGGTTCCCTAAATGACCGCGGTGTGATTTAGCGCTGTAAAACTCTTAGGTTGTCCCAGATGCGTCCGTGGGCCGTCCTCGGTGGGCAGTAAGGCGCGGCTCTGAGCGGAGCGCCCCGTGCCCGGTGGTGCCGGGTGACGGAGTCGAGGGCTCGCGGCACAGGTCTCTGCTGTGCCTGGTGGGGAGGGCCCTGCCCGCCCTCGTGCCCTGCTCCGTGTAGCTTCGAGGCTGTCCAGGCTACTGTGCACATTATAGAACTGTTACTAAACTTTTATATGGCACTCGGTATTTTGGAAGTGCTTTTATAGTCAATTAAACATCTTTATGGAGTCAAGATGTGAAATATTTATAAAGTAACGGCCATGAAAACTGAGGTAGAGAAGCGATTGGGCAGAGTTCCCACAGCAGACGGACAGGGAGCGAATCCCTTCTCCCCATGTGCAGATTCTGATGTAATACTGGGTGTGTGTTTAGAGAACAGTCGTCGCCCCCACCCCCACCCAAGCTTGAGTCTGTTGCCAAAGGTATCTCAGGGGTTTTAACTGAGAGTGGTCTGACATCTGGGGAGCAAAGCTTGTGTCCTCTGTGGGGCCCCCACCCTGGTCGCGGGGTGCTGGTGTACCGTGGACGCTTCCTGAGTGTTCTGTGCATCCCGCCCACCTGGGCGCCCCAGGACCACTGCGCTGTGGTCGCTGCTGAGGGCTGCGGGTCGCAGGCTGGTGGCTGCGGTCTCCAGGCTCCCGGACCACGGCCCCGGGGGGCTGCTGGCTGCTGCCCCCGCCGTGCCCTACACTTTTTGGCGCCTCCATCATCTTAGTCGCGTCATTTATCCCCTTCTTGTACAGGGTCAGAGGTCACCTGCCTTCATGGCCCTCCGGAAGTGTCCGCGCAGGTGATGAATGGGTCCTGGGCCAGCCTTCCTGCCTCCGGTTCCCCGCCCGCTCGACAGACAGATCAGATGCCTGGGAACCAGCTCAGCCTGTCTCCTTCCTCACCCTCACCTTTTTTTTTTTTTTTTTTAATCACTGTAGCTTTTTGCTTTTTTACACACATATATGCAGTAGTCTCCCTGCACACCTTATCCAGGGTCTTGCTCTCCAGCGTTTCAAATCTGCAGTCCACTGCTGTCCAAAATAGGAAATGGAAAATTCCAGAAAGAAGTGGTAGGTTTTAAATTATAGGCCATTCCGAGTAGCATGATGAAACCTCGTGGTGTCCTTCCTTCCTGGGCCGTGAGTCATCCCTTTGTCCGCCACTCCCTCCTGACACCGTCCTGGCCGGGTGATCCTCCTGGCGGGTCCCCCGAGGGCAGCCTGAGCCTCGCTCCCGTCGTCCCCTCCCAGGGCCACAGCCTGGTGAGTGTCTTCTCATCAGGCGAGGCGAAGACACGGGCTGAAGGTGTTCTTCTTCCTACACGTCACCTCTGCTGTGACTGTTCCCTGCCTAGTCCCAAGGAGCACCTTGTTGAAAATATTTCAGGATTGGTGGCTGCAGAGCTAGGAGCCAGGTCACGTTGGCGAAAGGGTATTGAAAAGGGAAGGCACGCATGCTAGCTGGGCTCTGGGGAGGCTGGGAGCCTGTCGGCGGGATTCCAAGTAAAGCCACGTTTCTAGTGCCAGAACAGCGGCGGGGACTTCTCCTAGGAGGGGGCAGAATTCAGTCAGTGAACGTAAAGTTTGGTCCCGCTGTAGAAAAATGTCTTCAGGAATGTTGTTTTTGGTCAGCTATTTGAGGCACCTGGAATTTATCTCAGCGAACAGAGAGAATGTCCTTCTTAATAGTTGTAGCAGTGCTCAACCAGAAAGCCCAGTTGCCTTCAAAGTCCTTGGGAAGAGGACTGGAGCCGCTCTTTGGGCATCCCACATGGGGGCATTGGTTCAAGTCCCAGCTCCTCCTCTTCCAATACAGCTCCCTGCTCATGCACCTGGGAAAGCAACAGAAGATGGCTCAAGTGCTTGGGCCCCTGCACCCACCCAATGTGAGAGACCTGGAAGAAACTCCTGGTTCCTGGCTTTGGTCTGGCCCAGCCTGGTCACTGGGGCCATTTGGGGAGTAAAGCAGCATTTGGAAGATCTCTCTCTCCCTCTCTCTTTCTCCATAATTACCTTTTAAAAAGACCTTTTTGAAATTTTTTTCCCTCCTAAATAAATGTTTATTGTGAGCATTTTCAGATCTGTGCTGGAATTGAGATGATGAGTGACCATGGGGAGGTTCACAAAGTGGTGCTTCGTCATACTCTGCCTTCAGTAGTGATTCCATACTCGTACGTGCAGCACACACCTGTGCTGACCTGCCACTTCACTTCCAGCTACTAGGTTTTTTTTCCTTTTTGAAATTTATTGGGGCCGGGGCTGTGGCGCAGTGGGTTAACGCCCTGGCCTGAAGTGCCGGCATCCCATATGGGCACCAGTTCTAGTCCCAGCTGCTCGTCTTCCGATTTAGCTCTCTGCTGTGGCCTGGGATAGCAGTAGAAGATGGCCCAAGTCCCTGGGCCCCTGCACCCACGTGGGAGACTAGAAGAAGCTCCTGGCTCCTGGCTTCGGATCAGCGCAGCTCTGGCCGTTGTGGCCAACTGGGGAGTGAACCATTGGATGGAAGACCTCTCTCTGCCTCTCCTCTGTGTGTAATTCTGACTTTCAAATAAATAAATAAATATTTTTTTAAAAAAGGAAATTTATCTATTTATGTATTTGAATGGCAGAGTGATAGAAAGAGATCCTCCCCCGGATTCACTCCCCCAAATGGCCGCAACAGCCAAGGATGGGCCAGGCAGAAGTCAGGAGCCGGGAGTTGCACGTGGGTCTCCCACAGGAGTGGCAGGGGCCCTGGGGCCTAGGCCACCTTCTGCCTTCCCAGGCGTGTTAGCAGGGAGTTGGCTGGGAAGCAGAGCAGCCAGGACTGGAACCAGGGCTCATGGGATGCAGGTGTCGTGGGCAGTGGCTTGCCCTCTGCTCCACCATGCCAGCCCCTACTCCCAATTCCTCTAAGCATGAGGACTGTCTCCTAAGGTGGCACCTGTGCAGTGGTTTGTCACAGAACGTCAGTTGTCGCATCTGTTAGTCCCTCTGCCTCGTTTGTCTTTTGTGACTGGGGCATAGCTGAAAAGTCTGTGGCCAAACAGGAAGCCAGCAGTGTGGGTTTGTCTAGTTACCGGCTGCCGCTGCGAACAGACGGCTGTTTCCACGGGAGAAGGGCCTGTTGGTCCTGCTTGAGGCAGATCACTTGTAGGGTGAGCGTGTGAGGTGTGAATACCTCGTTTCCCAAGATCCCTCCTTGCCGGCTTTGGGCGCGTCGGTGAGCTGGGAGGCGCTGCCTGGGAGCCCTAGGTCTCACTGCCGGGCTCCTTCAGCCGCTGCAAAGGCATGCGCCTGTGTGGGTGCCCGCCTGCCTGTTTACTTAAATAGCTGTTGTGTTTAGAGCCATACGATTCACAGCGGCATTACGCAGAAAGGACAGCTCTCCCGGCATCCCTCGGCGTTGGTGTGTGGCCTGTCCCCAGGGCCGCGCTCAGGCCTGGCGCCCCGTGGGTTTACACAAGTGCCTAGCAGTGGCCTTTCTTTTGATGACGTAATGCTTTGAGCAAGCAGAGGTTGTGGCTGGTATGATGGCGGTCGCTACTGTACACACGTGCCCCCCGTCGCCATCAAGACCTCGGGGGCTGCATCGGTGTTAACCCAGCCTCACAGAATACAGCCTCGGGAGCAGGTCGTGGAGCTGGCTGGGAAGCGGCCGCAGGAGCAGGGGGCGGGCTGCGCGGGGCCCTGCGGCACGGAACGGCTCCGTCACAGCATCATCAGGACCCTGAGAGGCAGTTGTACAGAGTCGTGTTGCACCTCGGCCCCCAGGAGTCCCACGTGGGGCCGCCTCACAGTCGGCCTCTGTGTTCCTGCAAGCATGGGCCAGGGAGGTGGGTGTGAGCGCAGTGCGGGTGCAGGTGCTAAGCGATGGGGACCGGACCGCTTGTGTTTGGCTCCGACTTTCCAGAAGTGTGCTATGTGCCTCTCTGTCCCCACCGAACAGGGCCCCATGCGCCAGGAGCTGTGCGGAAGAGGCCCGTCTCAAATGCTGTCTGTGTCCCCTCCTAGGTCCCGCGGCAGTGCTGGCGGCCATGGGTCCCGTAGCCAGAAGGAGCTGCCCACAGAGCCCCCCTACACGGCGTATGTAGGAAATCTACCTTTTAACACGGTGCAGGGCGACATAGACGCTATCTTTAAGGATCTCAGCATAAGGAGTGTACGGCTAGTCAGAGACAAAGACACAGACAAGTTTAAAGGTGAGTGCGGGGGCTCTGTTACTGGAAAGGGCTGGGGGTGGGAGGGCACTGCAGGGGTGTGTGTGTGTGATCCAGAGGGCTGCAGTCATGGGGTGCAGGATTAGCATGGTCGGAGCAGCTGAAATAGACAGCACTGTAACTGGGGTCTTCGTTCCTGTGGGGAGAAGGCATTTGTGCAGAATCCACGTGGCAGAGATGCGACTGGCCCGGGAAGGCCTGTCTGGGTGGAGAAGGGCGCGGCCCAGGGCAGACAGGAGGGGAGCCCTGGGGCTGTGCGGCCAGTCTGCCGGCTGCTACGTGCGTTTCCCGGGTGTTTCTCCTGTAATCGAGGTTCTGCAAAGCCCAGAAGATAGACAGGCATATCTGCCAGCTCCTCATTACTTTAAGCACAGCACCGCGGAGCAGCTTCTTGGGTGGGTAGAAGGGTCATTTCAGCCCAGGACCTGGCGCAGGCAGCCCCACTAGCCCGCATCCGATGGAGGCCACAGCAGAGCAGGTGCAGAACGCTCAGGCTGAGCCGGGTGGTGGCGGGAGAGGTGCTTCCGAGAGCGGGCCCCAGGGACCTGCAGACCTCCCACCAGGCGCTCCTCACACAGCCTGGCCTTCGGCAGGGGTTCCCAGCAGGTGTCGGAGCAGCATGGGCTCAAGTTCCACATAGAGTGGGAGCCCCAGGGAGGAGCGGGAGGGAAGGGGTTCCCGCCAGGGCCAGTGCCGAAGCGCTTGGGCCAAGGTCAAGGGCGTTAGCTTACGCTGTTCAGAGGTGCTGCTGCTCCGAGTGGGCGTGGGGACGGGCGGAATTCCTGCCTGACTTTAGAACCACGGGACCACAAGCAACGTGGGTGAGGCCAGGGGCCACGGCCGTGGACTGGCAGTCTGGGCGGGCGAGCCAGCGTCGGGCTGCGCCAGTAGCCTTTGGCTCAGAGAGTCGTCTAGAGTTTTTTAGTTTTTTGTTTGTTTGTTTGTTTTTTGTTTTGTTTTGTTTTTTTTGACAGGCAGAGCTAGACAGTGAGAGAGAGAGACAGAGAGAAAGGTCTTCCTTTTGCCGTTGGTTCACCCTCCAATGGCTGCCGCAGCCGGCACACCGCACTGATCCATTGGCAGGAGCCAGATGCTTCTTCTGGTCTCCCATGGGGTACAGGGCCCAAGCACTTGGGCCATCCTCCACTGCATTCCTGGGCCATAGCAGAGAGCTGGCCTGGAAGAGGGGCAACCGGGACAGAATCCAGCGCCCCGACTGGGACTAGAACCCGGTGTGCAGGTGCCGCAGGCGGAGGATTAGCCTAGTGAGGTGCGTGGCTGAGGCCGTCATGGCCTCTGAGCTTGGGAGTGACTTTCTCAGCTGCTGTCCTCACTGGATGGACTTGGGGACCTAGGGGGACAGAGGCGTGAGTGCGGGCAAGGCTTGGTCTTGAAGATAGAGTGTGACTGCTGCACAGGACGAGGACGGCTGTGGGGGTGGGGAGGACAGAACCAGGAAGGGGCACACATGGACCCGAGCCCTGTGTCTGGGCAGTAGCACCTGGGGAAGACTCCCTGGTTGCTGGGGGTGCCATGTTTAGCGAGGAGGCGCGGCAAATCTCTCCCTCGGTCCTAACCCTTATCTCCAGTTAGATGAAGCAGATGGTGCAGCGTCCCCGGGAGGGCTCGCGCTGGGGGAGGCCGCTCCCTGGGTGCCTGTGTGCCGGGCAGACAGCGAGTGGAGGAGGCGCAGGCAGGGCCCGGACCCCGAGAGCGGTGCACTGCCGCGGGCTCCGCCGGCCCCTGCGTCTGAGGGCGGCGGGATGGCGCCGCTCACCGGGGTCACCTGTCTTCTCTTCCAGGGTTCTGCTATGTAGAATTCGACGAGGTGGACTCCCTTAAGGAAGCCCTGACGTATGACGGTGCCGTAAGTGTCCGAGCTCTGAGGCCCGGTAGCTGTTGGCTTTGCTCTTCTGCCAATACTGACACTCTTTTCCCCTTGTCGTTAGCTGTTGGGTGACCGGTCACTTCGCGTGGACATTGCTGAAGGCAGAAAACAGGACAAAGGTGGCTTTGGATTCAGGAGAGGCGGACCAGACGACAGAGGTGATTGGCTCTCCTAAGCTGCACGTGAGCGCGCGCTCTGCTCGCGGGGGCCTGAGCAGTTCCGGTGGGCTCAGGACAGTGTGTGTGCGATCATGGACAGCACGCTGCTACTGCCAGCTGGGGTCTCCCTGGCGGCAGTGAGGCCTCCAAGGAGGTCTGCCCAGGCCGCCCATCACATGCACCTCCCGCCCCCCGGGAGCACCGTGCCGCCCCGCCCTGTAGCGGCGCGACCTCCACTGTGTCTCTCGTGTATCCCCAGGCATGGGTGGCTCTGAGAATCTAGAGGTGGCTGGGATTCCCGGGATGACCAGCTCTGGTGTCCGCTGCCGCTGCCCGGGGCTCCCTAGTCCCTGTCACCGGCACACTTGCCCCGGGCGTCCGGAAAGCCTGCTTGCTGTGTCCCCTGTGTCAGCCTCAGTCTCTCGGGTCTGTCTCGGGCCCTAGCCCAGGGCCACTCCTGGCTGCTGTTATGTGGCAGAAAAGAGGTTCCGTTCCTGCTAGAAGTAACCCAGCGTGGAGGTTCTGGAACCTTCCAGAAAGCCTCCTCACTGGGGCTCCTCTTTGGGAAAAGAGGATGGCCTTTTTTCCCTCTGAGGGTTGTGTGGCTCCAACAAGTGGACGTGGTGGACATGACACGGTTTACCCTTACTTTCTCAGCCAGCCCCTGCAGAGCCCTGGGCGTCCCAGCTCCAGAGGCCAGTCTGCCTGCCAGCCCTCCGCTTTGAAGGGTCCCCATTGCTCCCCACCATCCCTCTCCCTCCCCCCCCCCCCCGTTTATTTTTTATGTATTTGAAAGGCAGAGTGGCAGAAAGGGAGAGAGAGGTTGGTCTTCCATCCCGAATGACCAACACACAGGGCGGGGCCAGGCCAAAGCCAGGAGCCTGGAACTTCATCCAGGTCTCCCATATGGGTGCAGGGGCCAGGCACTTGGGCCCTCTTCCACTGCTTTCCCAGGTGCGTTAGCAGAGAGCTGGATTGGAAGTGGAGCAGCCAGGACTCAAACCGGTGCCCATGTGGGTGCTGGTGCCACAGGTAGAGAGGTCTAACCTTCAGCGCCCCAGCGCCAGCGTTGGTTTTCAGTAATGAAAACCTTCACATACGTGATGGAAAGATCAGTTCTAGCAGTAGAGTGGAGAAGGGAGCACGGGTCTGCTTCCTGTCTCACACGTGGAGGCTGTGCGCTCCCCGCCCCGCGGGCCCAGTGCCGAGAGGGGAGATTCCTCAGCCTGCGCACGCGCACGCGCACAGCACTGGATACGGTCGCCTTCAGGCTGGGGCTCTGAGGTGGACCTGAGACGTAAACGAGTTTCCTGTTCAGACTTGAGTCAGTTGCAGAGGTATCTCATGATGTATTTGTGAATATTCCAAAATCTCAAGCAATTTGGATGTGGTCCACTCAGCCTGCATAAGATACAGCCACCTCAGGGGCCGGCGCTGTGGCGTAAAACTGCCGCCTGCAGCTCCCATGTGGGCACCGGTTCCAGTCCCGGCTGCTCCACTTCCGATCCAGCTCTCTGCTATAGCCTGGAAAGCAGTAGAGGATGGGCCCCTGCACCCACGTGGGAGACCCGGAAGAAGCTCCTGGCTCCTGGCTTTGTATTGGCTCAGCTGTGGCCATTGCAGCCATCTGGGGAGTCAACTGGCGGTTGAGGACACCCCCCCCCCATCTCCCTCTCTCCCTCTATCTGCCTCTCCTTCTCTCTGTGTGTAACTCTTTCAAATAAATAAATCTTTAAATGTATATATATAGCAGCTTCCACAGCTCGCCAGTCACCTTCTCCCCATCAGACCAGAACTCACGCAGAGCGAGGGGTTAGCGTGCAGGGACTGGTGCAGGTGTCTCAGGTGGAGTTTTATAAAACTCTGTTCCAGCACTGCTGTAGCTCCACAGGTGACCCACTACCTGTTGACTGACGTAAGTGTAGCAGTCCTAAGCCAGCCGGAAATGAGCTTATTCATGAAGGTGCAGTACGATCCGGTGAGCCTGTCATTTTATGTATAAGCTCGTCTCTGGTGAAACCTGCCGCGGACATCTCCGCCAGGCAGAGCCACGTGCTACTGGTAGGCAGCTGACCTGCCGTTGTGTGTTCATAGGGGCCCTGGGGTTAGAGCTCCAGAGATGCGGTGTTACCTGAGTGCCCAGCGCCTCCCTGCTGGGCCCTTGGTGGCCGGTGACCGTGGCCATGGCTGCCCAGGCCCTGTGTGAGACCCACGTGCTCGTTTGTAATCCATGCTTCATGCATTCCTTGCAGAAATGGGCCCTTAGGCTGTTTTTAGAAATGTACATGCTTATCAGAGAACTGCACAGAGGCAAGCAGAGGAAAACGCCCTCCCACCGGAAGTGGCCGTGCCTTGGCGGGCGTAAAGCGGTCATGGGTGCTCCCGTGGACAGCAGGTGCTCCCGCTGTCGGAAAGCCGGCCGGAAGCTCCTTAGCGGTGTCGAGCCTGGCTCTCCCCGCGGGACCCCGCTTCGCCCCGCCGGAAGCGGACCTGCCTAGGTGTTTCCTGTCCATCTCCCCTGCGTCGTGCGCGTGCACGAAGCAGCCGTCGTGTGGAGCGGCATCACTGCAGGGCTGAGCGCCGTGGGCAGAGATGCGGTCGACGCATCTGAAGACGGCGTGCCTTCCGTGGGCGTGCCTTCCGTGGGCGGCCCGGCTCTCGTTAGGCGAGTGCGGGGGCACGGGAGGTTGGATGTCGGGTGTCGGCTGAGTCTCCGGGGGGTGTACTTGGCTCTGCGACTAAGTGCATTTCCCGAAAGCCCTCCTCGCAGGGTCTAGCTCCGTGGGAGCCAGCTCCCTGCTGGCTGTGATCCAGCCCCGGGGCTGGGTTTCAGATCCTTGCCGCCCTCCGCCATGGGCGGGGCTACCTTCCTGCGTCACCTCGTTTCGCGGGTTTCTGTCGCGAGCCTGTCCTGATCTTGCGGGTGGTGCTGGTGGCGGTGGCACTGTGACCTGGGCCGGAGCAGAGCTGCCTCCACACCCGTGGGTCGCCTTCTTGAGCCTGGGGGCGCCCAACAACAGTGGAGTCGGCATTGAGAGGGCGAGAAAGCCGGCACCCAGTAGCTCCCAGAAGGGACGCCTGGGCCGGGCCAGGGCCAGGGCTCAGACCGGAGACAGCACGGTGGCCTCTCTCCGTCTCAGCTGGGAGCCAGCAGCCCTCCCCATGACCCCCACCTGCGTTTCCCAGCCTGGCGGCCTGTGGCTGCGGGGACTGTTGGTGCGGGCACTTCCTGGGGCCTGCTGAGGGCCCAGGCCCCGCGGGGAACAAGCCCACTTGCTGGTCGCTGTCCTTTTAGCTGGCTGGCTGCGTCCCCACCTACTTAGATGGAGTTGAGCACAAGGTTCAGCCCCTCTAAGGTCTTTACCTCACACACCCTGCTTGACAGGCACGGGCTTCCAGGAGCCGCCGGCCACTTGTCGGGTGGTGCTGGCCTGGGGGACGAGCCCCGGGCTCGTGGAGGGCCCGAAGTCACAGCACAGACCGCGGGGTGGGGTGTGGTGGGGAGGGGGTCGCTGGTTGCTCTGTCTCCATTGCTTTCTATGCTCTGATTGCTGAATACTTGGGGGTTTCAGGCTAAATCTTCGTAGCTGTGTAGATTTACGTGGGACCTGGGAGAGAGCAAAGCCTGCTGGGACTTGGGTTTTGCTTCTCTGGAGAGTGGATTGGCTGGTTTTTCCCGTTTCTGGTTTTTTCTCCCCCTGCAGGCTGGGACTCTAAACCGCTTTTCTTTCTCCAAGGTTCTGACTCTTCTTTATTTGAAAAGTCCCCCAGCAGGTTGCTGGCCTGGGCTGGGGCGGTGGGGCGGGGCCTCTGGGGCTGGGCCTGGCGGGCTGGACTCGCAGAGCCTTCAGGGCCCCTTGTCTTCCGCAGGCTTCAGGGATGACTTCCTAGGAGGCAGAGGGGGCAGCCGCCCCGGGGACCGGCGAGCAGGCCCCCCGATGGGCAGCCGCTTCAGAGACGGCCCGCCGCTGCGCGGCCCCAACATGGACTTCAGAGAACCCACAGAAGGTACGGGCAGGCGACTGCCCCCCCCCCACCGCGTCCGCCTGGGGGGCGGGGGAGGGGCTGCACTCGGCAAACCTCGCCTTTCTCCTCCCCCAGAGGAAAGAGCACAGAGACCCCGGCTCCAGCTTAAACCTCGGACAGTCGCCACGCCCCTCAACCAAGTCGCCAATCCCAACTCTGCTATCTTCGGGGGAGCCAGGCCCAGAGAGGAAGTGGTCCACAAGGAGCAAGAATGAGCTTGCGTGGGAGGCCCGGGGGCGGGGCGG
>CM027397.1:7871550-7931061 GCA_015711505.1 Sylvilagus bachmani
CAGGTGCCCCCCCCCCCCCCCGCGGCTCCCGCTCTTTCTTTTAGACACTGGCCGGCCTCCGGCGGTGCCTTTGAGCTCCTCAGTGCTTCTCCCGCCTGCATGTCTGTTCTGTATTGCTGCGGCGCCCGGGAGAGCGGCGAGCGAGGCAGCGGCTTGTCTGCTGGGCGCCGATGCCCCCACCCCACCCCCGCCGCGGGAAGGGTGAGGCTGGCGAAGTGCGTGGGCTATCAGGGAGCAGTCCGAGTCGACCACCGCACGCTCCCGGGGGCGCCCGGGAGGCCTGCACCAGCCCCGTGTCCCCGCGTCCCTCCCCGCGCTCCTGCGTGAGAGCAGAGAGAAGCCCGGGCCGCCCACCGCCCCGAGCACTTTATTTCCCTGGGTGGAATCAGAGAGGTCTGCCAGGCCGAGCCGGCGAACCTCCGCTGCCCGGGGGTGACCGAGTGCAGCGTGGAGCGCGTCCCCGGGAGCAGGGCCGAGCAGAGGCTCTGGAGCCGGCTCACCTGGCCGCGGGCACTCGCTGGCTCTGCTCCCGTGGGCGCGGGCAGGGCGGGGCGCGCTCCGGCCGCGGCTTCTCTCTGCCACTGTTGCGTGGTCTCAGCAATTGACAGAACTCACTGCCTCTCCGCCACCCCGCTTCCAGACGAGAACCATTTGTGTAACACCAGTACTTAACTTAAGACAGACATGCATTGCGTGGTTGTGATCGACCCGATGCCTCCCGACGACCTACCCACATCCTCAACGTGGCAACGATAGACAGAGCAGACTCCTCCACACCCCGGGCGGGCGGGCGGGCGGCTGACTTTTAACGTAAGAATGGAATTCCAGACACACACCACATTCAGCTCTAGGACAGAAAGGAAATCTATGGATATGGTATTTTGTGAATGATCTTTTAAATAAAAGAAAACCTTACGTAATAGTTCACACTTGTCTTTATTTCCGAGTTCTCTGTAGCTGGCTGGTTCTCCCAGTCACAGGTCAGTGCCGACAGCGGGGGGACCTGGGGCGCCCCCCCCACAGCCCGGGGTCACTTCCTGCCGGTCTGGCTCAGATGCCTGGGCTCTGCCGGGCACCTGGGGAGTGCAGGTGGAGCCCTGCCTGGCTCCTGGCTTCGGCCTGGCCCCTCCCTGGCTGCCGTATGCACTGGGGCGAGCGCACCAGCAGGTGGTGGGTCTTGTGTCCACTGGGTCAGCCCAGAAATGGACACGCTTGGCCCGGGTCTCCCCAGCTGGGTGGCAGGGACTTGGCTACTCGAGCCATCACCATGGCCTCCTAGCGCAGTAGGGAGCTGGACAGGACGGGGTCGCAGCGACACCTGCCCGGCTCTGCCCTTGAAAGAATGCAACAGGTCTCGGAGCTCGGGGCCTGGGAAGGGCGCGCTACCTGAGGGCAGGCAGGTCCTGCGTGGGAGTCCTTCCTCCCCCTGCAGCCTCCGGGCCCCGCCTCTGGGCAGAGCTTCAGGAGTTCTGAAGGGGCGGCAGGCTGGGAGCTCCCTGGGGGTGGGGGAAGGGTGCTGGCCTCCCGGGTGTTGACACTCAAGTGGGCAGGCAGGCACAGTTCCTGTGAGCCCCTGGGTTCCTCTCCGGCTTGTTTTCTATGGAGGCTTCCAGCCCCAGGAGCCCTGTTGGCAGGCGAGGGCCCCGTGGGTGCAGAGGCGCTGACGTCACTGACTTCACCTCTGAGCTGTTCCGGTGTGCCCGAGTGAGACACTCGCAGCTGGCGGCCCCGCCGCCCCAGCATTCTGCGTGCGGGTCTCACGGCTGCGCGTGTGGAGAAAACGCCAGGGGTTCCAGGTTCCCTGTGTACCGGAAGCATCGAGTCTTGTCTTCCATGGGCCTCTGGGGTGCTCGCTGTGGCGCTGGCGGCCGAGTGACCCTGGGGAGCTGTCAACACGCCCTGCCTGGGGGAGGATGGGCCCCCGGGGAGCAGCTCTGGGCAGGGACGCAGGGACGTGGAACTGAAGGGGGCCTTGGGACTCAAGTTCCCACATAGTCGTCCCCTGGTGCCTTTTTTTTTTTTTGAATGTATTTGAAAAGCAGAGTGGGAGCGAGCTTCCATTCGCTGGTTCACTCCCCCAAATGGCTGCAACAACCAGGGCTGGGCCAGGCCAGAGCCAGGAGCCCGGCATTCCAGCCAGGTCTCCCACGTGGGTGGCAGGGGCCGTCTTCTGCCACCTTTGGGCGCTTTAGCGGGGAGCTGGGTCACCAGGGCATCCCTGCTGACCCTCCCACACGGGATGGGGGCGGCAGAAACAGCGGCCACCTCCTAGAAGGCTGGTGACTCCGTGCTTCGTGGAGGTCTCACAGGGCAGGAGACAGGGAGGGCAGTGAGGCCAGGAGGTGTCTGCAGGTAGGGGAGGGGTGCTGGGCTCCGATGACCATGAACCTGGAGTACAACCTCCTGCTGGCCGCCTCACCAAGGCACACGGCCTGGTGCTCGGACCCAGCGTGGGAAACAGCTTGCTGCCCTGACTGGTTTTGGGGTCCCTGTGGGAGACAGGGTGGGTGTTAAGGGCTCCTTCCTGGCTGTCATGGGGAAGGGGGGAAGTAGCTTGCCCAGCCAGAGGCTGTATAGACAGCCCAAGTGTCCTTGGAATCGCTGGACGTCCCATACACACACACTCCCATCCAGCTCCTTGCTAACAGCCTGGGAAAGCAGTGGAAGATGGCCCAAGTCCTTAGGCCCCTGCACCCACATGGGAGGCCCGGAAGAAGCTCCTGGCTTCAGCCCCAGCCATTGAGGCTATCTGGGGAGTGAACCAGCAGGTGAAAGATTAAAAAAAATATATTAAAATGAAATGAAATATATAGATAGATCTGTTACCGGAGAAGCAAAAGGGTCCTTGTCTTCGTGCAAGAAAGAATTCAGGCGTGAGACAGAGTAGTGGAAAGTGAAGTAGCAAGGTTTATTAGGGTAGGGACATCCATAAGAACGGACGGGCACCTCTCAGACAGGACCTGAGAGTGCCCGGGTCACATTTCGGCTGGGCTTTTAAGGGGACAGGTTTTGCCTTCCCTCCCCCTCTCTTTCTCCTCCTGGAACAAAGGACTTGTTGGGTGTAAATATGAAAAATTCTTTTCTGAGCCCCCCCCCCCTTATCAGACAGGGGAAGCCTGGCTGGCTTCACCCTGCCTTAGAGGAATGATGGTTATCGGGTAGAAGGGGCAGGACCCCCTGGAAGGATCCCACGGGATGTTAGAAGTGCAGATACTGGGCTGCACCTGGAAGGTTATCAGGATGACTTTGAAAGAGCTACACAGAGAGAGGAGGGGCAGAGAGAAAGAGAGGTCTTCCACCCACTGGTTCACTCCCCAATTGGCTGAAACGGCTGGAGCTGTGCTGATCAGGAGTCAGGAGCCAGGAGCTGCTTCCGGGTCTTGCACCCAAGTGCAGGGGCCCAAGGACTTGGGCCATCTTCTACTGCTTTCCCAGACAGAGAGCTGGATCAGAAGTGGAGCAGCTGGGACTCGAACCGGCGCCCATATAGGATGCCAGCACTGCAGGCGGTGGCTCTACCCGCTATGCCACAGCGTCAGCCCTGAAATATGTTTTTTATAAAATTAGCTAACCAAGGGCAGGCATTGGGCGCAGTGATAACAGGCCTGCATTCCAGGGCCAGCGCTGCGGTGCAGCAAGTAAAGCCGCCGCCTGCAGCTCTAGCATCCCATATGGGCGCCGGTTCAAATCCCAGCTGCTCCACTTAGACCCAGCTCTAAGTGGCCTGGGAAAGCAGCAGAGGATGATGGCCTGAGTCCTTGGATCCCTGCACCCATGGGGGAGACCTGGAAGAAGCTCCTGGCTCCTGGATTCAAATCGGCCCAGTTCTGATGGACATTTGGGGAGTGAACAAGTGGATGAAAAACCCCTCTCTCGCTCTCGCTCGCTCGCTCGCTCTCTGCCTCTGCAATTCCACCTTTAGAATAAATAAATAAAATCTTTTTTTAAAATGGGGGGGGGTGAATGGCTTAAAAAAAATAGTCCCGGTTGTGCACGGGCAATGACTCAGGGGCCGGATCTCTGCCGCCCCTGTGGGACACCCAGACCGAGTTCTGGACTAAGTGGCTTGGCCCGGCCCAGCCCTCATTGTTGCCACATCTGGGGAGTGGCCCAGCGCATCTCTCTGCCTCTCAGATAGAATGAAAGCCCGCGAGATCCTGACACCTGGGATGCAGGTTCTCAAAGCTCTTCCGTTACACACTCCGTGTCTTGCTTTTAAGTTGATTTTCTACTTGACAACTGACGAGGCCTAGAAACAGAGTAGAACTGGAGGGAATGTAAAATTATTCAAAAGGGCGGAGCTCCGGCCACTCAATGTGGCCTCTGGCCTGTACTGTGGTCCTGCCCCCGGGCACTGCTCCAGGGGACCGTGCCGTGTGGCGGTGCCACGCCCGGGCTGGGCGCCAGGTGGCGCTGGCTTCAGTAGCTGAGCCCAGCTCCCAACAGCCGCACCCACAGGGGTTTCCAGAGTCCGCTCCTGAGCTGTGCTACCTTCTTCCTCCACCAGGGGTCAGCAGCGGGCAGGCCAGGTCAGCCACGGGGACAAAGGCTGAGCGGGCAGCCCTGAGGGTCGAGAGGGGGTCCCTAAGGGCAGATCCCAGGCCTGAGGGGTCCTGGCTCCTAGAACACACGGAGCCCTGCTCTCCTGGCTTCCCGGGCAGGTGTCCGCCACCCCTAAACCCACGGTCTCCGGCCAGGTGCTAGGGCCCTGTGCACCGGCCCCTCACTGTGGTTTCCTGGATCTGCAACAGCTGGCCTCTCCCAGGTTGCCAGGGCATCCGGAGTTCCAGGGTCCCCCGTGCAAGGGAGGGGGGAGGTGATCCCAGCCACGCTGTACACCTGGTGGGGCCGCCGCTGGGCAGGTGCGGGCCAGTGTCCTGTGCCCTGTGTCCTCACTGCCCCTCCCCTCCAGGAGTCTCACCTGTGCCAGGTGGTAAGGGCTCCAGCTCCCAGGCGGGGGCTCCTGCTGTTGCTGCTAGCGCCCCTGGCTGTCGGCCCCTCCGTCCATCTCCTTACTCACCAGTCCCCTGGGGCATCTCTGTCCCTGTTCACCTGCACCCCGTGTCTTCTGTGTGTGTCTCTTCACTCCCCAGATGCCCCCAAGACCCAGGGCAAAACCAGGTGCCAGAATTCCATCCGGGGCCCCCAAATGAGGGGCACTTGAGCCAGCCCTGCCTCCCAGGTGCACGAGCAGGGAGCTGGATCGCAAGTGGAGCCACCGGGACTCGAACTGGCGCTCAGAGGCGGGATCCCGGCGTCACAGGCAGCAGCCTAACCCGCTGCGCCACAGCGCCAGCCCTGTCTGTGCCTCTGACGCCCGCTTCTCTGTGTGTGTCACCATGTCGGTGTGTGTGGCGGCCGACTCTCTGGTCCCTGCGCGCCTGTCCCCGCCCCCACGGCTCTCTGTCACCCCCTGTTCGTCCCCGAGCCTGTCCGGCAGCGCGGCGGATGTGTGAGGGGGAACAGGAAGCTGCCACAGCTTCCTCGCCGGCTGCCTGCTAGTGTGTGCGCGCGGCGCTGGCGACCCCCGGGGCAGGTGCGTGGGCTCGGGATGCGCCGGCCGCGGAGAGCAGCCCCTGAGTCTCAGGTGAGCCTTCCCCAGAGGGGCCCGGGGCCCCCAGCAGACCCCACAGAAGCAGCTGGTGGCTGGGGCGGCCAGGGAGAGGCTCCATCCTCAGCCCTGGGAAGACCCCCAGCCTCCCCCTCCCCCTGCCTGAGATCCATGAGGGGCAGGTGGGAGCTCAGGCTAGTAGCCGCCCAGGGCCTGGAGCCTCACTTTTTCCATCTGTAAAATGGGTCTCTTGACCTCACCAGCGTGGGCCCAGGCTGGGTAGAAGGAGCTGTCCCTGGCACTGGCTAGGGCGGGGGTCAGGGGGGTGTCTGTGGACAGGTGGCCCTTGCTGGCCCCGGCTTCTCCCCTCATCTGTCCTCCCACCTGGGCCCGGGGGTCCAGACCGCCATGCCGCCCACCACCTCCCCTGGCCCTCACAGCACCGCCGCCAGCCTAGGGGAGGCCCGAGACCATCGGAGCCAGAGCTCGGGCCCCTGGGGCAGCGCCCAGGGCTCCGAGTCAGGGTGGCCTCTCTCCCTCTGCCCCGCTCGGCCTCAGTTTCCCCAACTGCAGCAGATGGGACAGAACAGTCCCCAAGGGTCCTCCTGGGGCGGGGGGCTCCGGTCACCCGAGGGCGCTCCCACATGGGCCTTGTGCAAACCTTTTTCATAAGAAAACTGCCCACTTCCCGTTGTGCTATTTCGGCCTGCAGAGCCTCCTCTCGGTGGCGGCCTCTGGCCCCGCCCCACCTCGCCCTGCCTGCCCCTTGGGGCCCGCTCAGGGCCACTGGGCCACCCCCCTCTCCCGCCACCCCCACCCTGCTCCGTGGCCAAAAAACAGAGAGAGAGACTCCGAGGAGATAGATCAAGCGTGTGAGTGTTCTTAAGGTCTCTCTCTCTCTCTCTCTCTCTCTCTCTCTCTCTCTGATTTCTTTATTTATTTGAAAGGCAGATTTTGGAGGAAGGGAGAGAGACAGAGAGAGAGGCTGGGTCAGGCTGAAGCCAGGGGCCAGGAGCTTCATCCGGGTCTCCCATGCAGGTGCAGGGCCCCAAGCACTTGGCCCATCTTCTGCTGCTTTCCCAGGCGCATTAGCAGAGAGCTGGATAGGAAGTGGAGCAGCCGGGACTCGAACCCACGCTCATAGGGGATGCCAGCACTGCAGATGGCGGCTTTACCCTGCTGCACCACAGCCAGTGCCGGGCCCAAGCTAGATTCTCTTTTTAAAATACTGCATGTAGTTTTTAAACTCCATGTCAAAAGGGGGTGAAGGAGCCTGGCGTTTGGGGTCGCCTGTCATGGTCTGACTCTCAGCTTTGTACCTTGCTTGCTGTGTGACCCTGGGCAAGGCATGCACCTCTCTGAGCCGCCTTTGCTGCCTCGCTGGGCTGGGAGGCCGTCGGGGCACGGGCGTGGGACTTGGCAGGGGAGGCGAACCATGCGTTTGCACCTGCTCTGCAAACCCCAGGGCCAGCCAGAGGATCTCAGCGCTGGCCTCACGTGACAACCCCGCGGGGTGACTGTCCCCGCTCCCCCTGCCTCACAGAAGTGGGAGGACCTGCCGCAGCGCTGGGCGGGTTCTGCCCGTCCCAGGGCACCAGGAAGCGGCCCTGCCCCAGGAAGGCAGCCAGATCGGCCGCCAACACGAGGCCAAGGGCACAGCCACGCGTCTCGGGCAGACGGGGCCGGGCTGGGACTGTCGCGTGTGTCGTGGGTGTGTGTGCAGCCCAAGGTCTGTGGGCTTTTTGTTTAGTTACTTGGAAGGCAGAGTTACACAGAGAGGGAGGGGCACACAGAGAGGGCTTCCAACTGCTGGTTCAGTCCCCAGGTGGCCGCAACGGGCCAGGCCAAGCCAGGAGCCGGGAATCCAGTCCAAGTCTCCCACGTGGTTGGGCGGGTGCCCCACCGCTTGAGCCATCCAGCTGCCTCCCAGGGTGCCCACTGCCCAATCAGGAGCCGAGCTGGAACCGGCACCCAGGCGCCCTGACGTGGGGTCCTCACCGCTGCCCCCAGCACCTGGCCCTCCCCACAGTGCAGCACTGGGCAGAGGCCCATTTCACAGATGAGACCACTGAGGCTCTGGGGCACAGCGTTTGGCCCAGGAGACCGCCCTCCAAGGCCAGGGGCTCCCAGCAGTGGGAGACAGACACGGCCCACAGCAGGGGCAGGGGTGGCAAGGGGCAGGGCCAGGCCGGGGTGGGGTGGGGGTGGGGGGAGAGCTGCACCCTGCGGGGCGTCATCCTGGCTGGTGCGGGGCGTGCCAGTCACGGGGCCGGGACTCACTTGTTCCCACTGACTCACGGCTCCAGGGTGAGATGCGGGGCGACCCGGGGATTGGCCAAGCCCAGAGAGGTTGGAGGATCGACAATTGGAGTCCGAGCATGATGGTGGCCCAGGGCCTGTGGGGTGCTGGATCGGGCAGGTTCCCGGAGCAGGGAGAGAAGGCAGAGGCCCTGAGGCCCCGTGGGGCTGGGCTGGAGTGGGGGAGGGGCGGCCCCTGCTCACGGCCCCCTCCCCCTGCAGTGTTCCAGGTGGGGAACATGAGCAGCCAGACGGAGTTGCTGTGGCTGGGGGCAGCACTGCTGCTGCTGCTGCTGGGGATGGCGGCCGGCCTGTGTGTGCGCTGCTCCCACTCAGGTAACACGGGGCCTGGGGTGCGATGGATGGAGCCACGGCAACCTGTGGAGTGTGGCTGTCCCCAAGGAGAGTGGCTCTGGCTCATGGGGAGGGGGCTTTGGTTTTGCAGGGTTCAGTGTGGCATCTGGGGCTGGGAGCAGGGACTGGGGGGCAGGACTGCCTGTGGTTTCTACCTTTTGACATGGCGGTGGGGGAGGGGCCGTGACCACGGGGCACTTCGGTCCCCAGGTCCTGCCTGAGACCTGCCGAGGGGAGAGGGGAGCCGAGGTGGGCCCCAGGACGCCTGGTGACCCCGACCTGTTCTTGCAGAGCCCAAGAGGCTGGAGAAAATCTACCAGCAGAGGAGTCTGTGAGTCGCCTCAGTGTCTCCTTCATCCGCACCTCCCCATCACCGTGCTCTGCAGGGTCCCCAGCACTGGGGGAGGGCCAGAGGGAGCTCGCCCAGGTCCTGCCCCAGCCAGCCTTGGGTCAATGAGGGCTCTGGGAGACGGGGGAAGCCTGGGCTGTGTGGGACCAGCCTCTCTCCCCCTGCCCCCTTGCCCAAGGGCGTCCCTGTGGGTCCAGGCTCCTGTGTCCTTGACCTCTGACCTCTAGGGTGTCCACCAGGGGAGGGAGGGGACAGGGACCCTGGCACAAAGCAGGATGCAAACACTCCCTGGGTGGGAGTGGGGATGGGACAGGGCAGGTGGAGGGAGGGGACCGCCCCTGGGGCTGGGATCATCCCCAACCCCCTCACTGCTGGGTCCCCGAGCCGCCACCTCCACCCTCAGGCCCCCCAGAATCTCAGGGCTGCAGCCCAGCCCACAGACACCCCCACCTCCCTACTGATCTCCAGGGACCAGAGACCCCCCCCCCCACTGGTCCTGTGGTCAGGGGAGGGTCTGGGGGGTGGGGGAGTGGCCCAGAAAACGGAGGTGGGCATCAGGGCGCTGGGTGTGAGGCCGCAGGCAGCAGCCCCTCCTCACAGTCACGCTGTCCCCTCAGCCACCTCCCCGTCCCTGCCCCGTATGTCCCGGGCTGCGGGTGGCCAGGCCTTGGCTCAGCACAGCCCCGTGCGTTTGCAGGCAAGAGACCGCGCAGAGCTTTGCCGTGGCCCGAACCTACTCCTGTGAGTGCCTGGAGGGCCAGGGGGCCTGGCTCCGGGCTGGCTGGGTCCCCACTGAAGTACCCTCTGTCTCCCCTCCCCCGCAAGCCTGAGGCCATGGGTGGCCAGGCCTGGGCCATGCTGCTGGGCTGGCTCCCCCATCCTCCACTGCCACTGACTCCCGCCCTCGGCTTTGCAGTGGTCAGGCCGGTATGGGCCAGGCCCCCGGGGGACACGGGCCCTGACCAGACGTCCACAAGGTAGGACAGAGCCCCTCCAAACCCCCATCTTAGGTCCCCAACAAGAAGCAAAGCGGGAGGGGACCTTGAGGCCAGGCCCAGCCCCCATTCCCCTGCCAGGCCCCAGGCTGAACTTAGGGGCCCACCAGGGGGCTGTGGGGCTGCAGCCGGGACCCCTCTTCCATGCCCCCCCCCCCACTTCAGCCCCCCTGCCCCCACCCTGCAGGAAAGACAAGCTACTGGAGTTCTCGCCCAGCCTTGAGGGTGAGTGACATGGGGCAGGGGCGGAGCCAGCCTGGCTGGGGCGGGGCTGGGGCAGGTGCAGAGCCGGGGAGGTCTGGGGGCCGGGGGAGGCTCGAGCTGTGGCTGTGGGCGGCTCTCGGCTCTCGCACCCACGCGCACAGACACACCCCCTGCACCCCTGCAGAGGGGCCCCCCCGAGAGCACCCGACAGGTGCGTGTTGGAAACACCTGGGCTGGCTCTGGGGTTGCCAGAGAGGTGGGGAGAGGGGAGTGGTGAGCCTGGGCTTTTCTTTCAGAACCTGCATCCCCCAGGTACCAGGACTCGAGCAAAGGTAGGTGGGCTGCGGCGGGGGGGGGGGTGGGGGGATGGGGGGGGGTCTGCGGCAGGGCCCAAGGCCCAGGGTCTCAGCCTAACTCCCACCTCCCCCTGCAGAGGGCAGAGCAGAGTCAGAGGCCGCGTCCCTGTGAGTGCCCTTCTCCCCGGGGGGCCCCCTCCCCGCCCCCGCCATGCCCCTTCCCACCCTGGACCGAAGTCCTGCCCTGCCCTGGGGAAGGGGCCCTGGATGTGGGAGACCCCACTGCGCCACCTGTAACAGCCCAGTTACAGGGGTGCCTGGGAGCTGTCCCCTTCGGTCACCCAGCAAGGAGGCATGGCCCTAGGGTGGCTCAGGGGTCCAGGGAAGCGGAGAGGGCGGGAGTGGGAGGGGAGAACCCAGGGGGCCCCCACGGGGCAGCCCTGGTCTCGGAGCCCCGGGCAGGCCAGCCCGGCAGCCTGAGCTGTGTGTTTTCCTGGCCAGACGCCCCATTACCGCCGACTATTGCAACTGGGGGCAGCTCCCGCCGCCCCAGGAAGGTGAGGCGACGCCGGGGAGGGTGGACAGGGAGCGGGTGACACCGGGGAGGGTCGCAGGGGCCGCGCTGCGGGCCCCGGGAGGGTGCAGGGCACAGGACTGGGTACACCTGCGGCACTGGGTGGTTTGGGCGGAGCGGCAGGCAGGGCCAGGTTGGGGGCCGGTTGGGGGTGCCGGCGGCCAGGGGCGCAGGGCAGCGGGAGGAGGAGCCCGGCCCCGCCCCCAGCCCGGCCTGCCCCGCCCCTCTCTCGCGCAGAGGACGACGACGCGGGTTCCTACGAGAACGTGCTCATCTGCAAGCAGAGGACGCCTGAGTCAGGTGAGCGCGCCTCTGTCCCCCCACCCCCCGGCCCCGGGCCCGCGAGCTGGGCCGGGTTCAGCTACACGCGTGATAACCAAGGTCCCCACGGCCCAGGTGTTCTGGGAGGAGCCCCATCAGCTCCTAGCACCCCAGGGGAAAGGAGCCCAGGGCGTCTCTCCCTGCCTCCCCCCAGCCCCACACCCTCCCTGCCCCCGCTGGCCCTGAGACCCGGCAGGCCCCGCCTCCAGCCCCGCCCACGTGGCCTCCTTGCAGGCGAGGACTCAGAGGACTATCAGAACTCGGCGTCCATCCACCAGTGGCAGGAGTCCCGGAGGATTATGGGTGCGTGGCTGGGAGGGGCCGGCCTGGGTGCTGGGCGCGGCTGTGACCTCTGCCAGGGCTCCCCCCCCACAGGGCAGGCGTCGCATTCCGTGGCACAGGCAAACCCCAGACACGGGACAGGCACCCCGCGGCCCGCTCCCACCCCGCGTGGCTATTTCCTGTGGGCCCTGGGGAGGGGGCACTGACCTCCGGTCTGCCTGCTGCTCCCCAGAGCAAGCAGCGGCTCCCCTCCCGGTGGGGAGTCCTGACGAGGACAGCGGGGAACCCGACTACGTGAACCAGGACGCCGCAGCACCCAGAGCCTAGGCGAGCCCCGGAGGAAGGTACAGCGCCTGCTCCAGCTGCTCTGGACCGAGCCCCCCATGCAGGGAGGGGGCGGGGAGCCCAGGGAGGCAGCACCCATGGGCGCTCGGCAGGGTGTGGGTGGGAGACTGCTTCTCAGAAGGGGGGATCTTCCCCAGCCACCCCATCACCCGCCTGTGGACTGGGGGCCCTTGCAGCTGGGGAATTCCGGGGTGAGACTTGGGCAAGTGGCAGAAGCTCCCAGAACCCTTTGCTGCCTGTGATGGGATGCAGTGGGCCTGCAGGAAGCCAGGGAGGCTGGGGACAGACAGGCCGGGGGGCTGGGAGGGGGCCTTGCTGTGACAATGGTGGTCACGGGCACTGGGGAGCCCCCCCGGCCGGCCGCAAGCCAGGCTGGTGCTCCGGGCTCACACACCCTCCCTTCTTAGGGTCGCACTTAAAGCATGTGGAAGAGGGGACAGTCAGGCGTGGCTGCCCGGGCCACGGCCACGGCCTGGCGCCCAGTGGGCACCAGCGTTCACCGGGCACTTGCTAGGGCTGGGGCTGGGGTCAGGGACCTCAAAGTCTCTGGCTCCTTAGAACTCACGGGCAGGACAGGAAACAGAGATGTGACAGGTGAGGCGGCGGGCAGGGGTTTCTCTCCCGATGGGTCCCGTGGCGGGGAAGGGGGTGAGGGCAGGGCAAGGGGAGCCCTTCCTCACGCTGTCTGGGGGAAAGGCAGTCAGGCAGAGGGCACTGCCCCGAGCCCCAGGTGGGGGCAGCCCCACAGGGAGGCAGGTGGGCGGGCCTGCTGCAGATTCGAGGCTTCTTACCCCTACTGCCTGCAGGACGTGGGCCAGCGTGGCCTCACTGCGAAGCCAGGGAGGACCCGGGCGCCAGCTGCCCTCTGAGCCCAGGGTGGGTCGTGATGGCGGTAGAAGCCGCGGGGCGGGCAGCTTGCAGCCTGTCCTCCGTGCCTGACATTGCTGAAAAGGAGAACCTGAACTTGGCCGTGTGCTGAGCATTGCACTGAATGCTGCTGTGGCCCCTGTGGTCGGAGGCGTTGGCCTGTGGTCAGCGCAGCTGCAATGAACACATAGAATCGCCATTCCCGTCGCTCAGGGTGATGGCCGTTTGCCAGGATCTCAGGGTGTCTGCATGTTCTCAGTCACCTAGGGGTGACTCCCGTCTACAGACGGGTGGGCGCAGGTTATATGCCAAGGCTCCACCTTTTTAAATTTGCATTTATTTGAAAGGCAGAGCAAGAGAGAGCTTTTATCTGCTGGTTCACTCACTCCTCAAATGGCCTCAACAGCCCGTAGCCAGGAGCTCCTTCCGGTCTCCCTCGTAGGTGGCAGGGACCCAAGCTTTTGGGCCATCTTCCGCTGCTTCCCCAGGTGCATGCATTAACAGGGAGCTGGATCGGAAGTGGAGAAGTTGGGACTCGAACCGGCGCCCACGTGGAATGCCGGCACTGCAGGCTGGGGCTTTAGCCTCTACAATGCCAGCCCCACCAGGAAGGGTTGACTGCTGCCCAGAGCGTTTCTTTTTAATGAACCATTTATTTGAGATGAAGATGGGCAAGCCCCTCCCCTCTGATCTACTCCCCAAATGTCTGCATTGGTGCTGCTGGGAGCTAGGACCCAGGTCCCCAACGTGGGTGGCAGGGAACCAAGCGCTCCCTGGGTGTGCACCAGCGGGCAGCTGGAGACAGGAGGCTGGAACCCAGGCGCCCTGCTGTGTGGGAGGCGGGCGTCCTCACCAGTGCCCTCATGCCAGGTCAGGCAGCTTTTCAAAAGCAAAGCGGAAGTGTCTGGATTATGGGCTACTTGCCAGGTGGCTGTTTGCAGCCGGAGTTCAGGGAGGCAGCAAATACTGGCCCCAAACCAGCTGCTCAGGTTCCCCCAGGAAGGATCCATCAAGGCCAATGTTGCCCTTATAACGAACTCTTCCTCTGTGCCGTAGGAGCCCGGGGCCAGAGCCCAAGAAAGCACGGACCTTCGGGCTCCCGCCATGGCCTCATCTGAGACGGGAACGGGCAGGTGCACGTGGAACCTCCACCCTGATTGGAGCCACCCCAGGGGCGAGGCGAGGCGGGGCGGGCGCCTGGTACAGAGAGAACCCAGCCTCTGTGATGCTAGGACCTCCCCCCCAGGACTTAGGGTGCACTGTCCCCCGCCCCCGCCTGTGTCTGACACCATACACACTGGGCCCTGTGTCCCCCGCCCAGGCCCTGGCTCCCAAACCCCTTACTCCTGTTGGTGGCTGGGTTTTTCTCCCCATGGTCCTTAAGCTCAGTTAATTTATACAGGCAGAAGTGTATTCAGTATTCTGCACTCCAGGGTGATCTGTCTCACGAAGCATTACCAGCCCGTCCCCTCCACGTGTGCGAGGGGCACCTGGCTTCCCTCCACCATACTGGAAGTCTTGGCTTGTGTGTAGGCCATCAGCCACATCGCCTTGGCTACTTGCGGGGTGCCAGGGCTCGCAGAGACAAGAGGCAGGCGAATACACACACCCTGGGGGTCTCCTTCCACTGTGGTGTCTCCTCCCTCCACCAGGGGGCTGTGGCTCCCCCATTTTGGGGACAGGGACTTCCGGGCCACACAGCTGGCCACAGCTGAGCAGAGGGGCTGTAGCGTGCCTGTGTGGTGGGGAGGGCGGAGCCCCACGGTGGAAACACCAGGCGGGGGACTAAGCCTCCGAGCGTCACCAACCGCAGCCTAACCTGAAGATCCTCCCGTGGCAGCAGCGTTGCCCTGCTTCCGCCAGAAACCCCGCGAGAGATCAGGGTCAAGGTTTGCGGCCAGGGGCCGTGCTGCGGGCAGGAGCTTGTGCCCGGAGTCCAGCCCTCTGCCCTAAGGGGTGCCACAGATCCCTGCTCTACGAAACCCATCCGCAGACGCGCCTAGAAGCCAAGTGCTGGCCACCTGTCACTCCAGGCCTGATGCGGAGACAGGAGCCTCCACCACAGGGCCGGTGCCGTGGCACAGCCGGCTAAGCCACCACGGAGCCTGCATCCGACGGTGGCCCAAGTACCGGTCCCCGGCCTCTGCATGGGAAACGGATCCTTGGCTCCTGGCTTTGGCCTGGCCCCCACCCTGGTTGTTGTGGCCATTTGGGGAGGGAACCACTGGTGGAAGATCTGTCACTCTGCCTTGCAAATAAAACAGGAACACTAAAAAAGAAAAAGGTGTCCAGCATGTCTCGGGTCCGAGCAGGGATGCGGGGGGGGGGGCTCAGGGGTCTCCAGTCACCTCCAGTGGGGAGCCATGAACCAGCCACCGCAGCTGTGGGAACCCCACACCTGCCCAGGCCTGGTGCTCCTCACCTGCACCTCCCAGGGGTCCGGGGACAGCACCCAGGGGTGAGAAGGCCCACATCATACACCTTGCAGTTTCTGTCTACCCAAACAGTCCCCTGGGAGCCATGCGGATGTCCCTGTGGCCTGGGCGACCAGTCAGGGGGAGCCCACAGGTCCTGCCTCCTCCTGCCAGGGCTCAGACGTCTAGGAGCTCAGAAGGCGCTGGGGAGGGGCGGTGCTGTGGTGCAGCAGGTCAAGCCACCGCCGGCGACCCAGCAGCCAGTACCAGCGCGCAGGTCTGAGTCCCAGCTCTGCTTCCAGTCCCGCTCCCTGCTGATGTGCCCGGGGAAGCAGCGGAAGATGGCCCAAGTGCTTGGGCCCTGCCGCTCACGTGGGAGACCCGGATGGAGCTCCAGGCTCCTGGCTGCGGCTTGGTCCAGCCCTGGCTGTTACAGTTTGGGGAGTGAACCGGCGTACGAACAATCTCTCTCTGCCACTGTGCCTTTCAAATAAAGCAACTTTTACTACAACAGTCGTTGGGGGATTCTAAGGCAAGGAGCCCTGGTGACCACGCGGAAAGGGTGACGACGTGGCTGGTGCCAGTGGCCCTGGAAGCGCCCGTCCCGGCTGTCCCGAGAAGTCTGTCCTGACTGGCCTCTCCCTGGGACCAGTCCCTCCAGCTTCGGGAAACGCTGGGCAGGCTTGTGTAGGCCATCAGCCGCATCGCCATGGCTACCTGTGGGGTGCCAGGGCTCGCAGAGACAAGAGGCGGGCCTCACCGCCTTGCTGACACACACGGTGGGGCTTTATTAACACACACACACACGCACACACACACCCTGGGGGTCTCCAGTCCATGGTGGTGCCTCCTCCCCCAGGGGCTCCCCACTGCAGGGACAGGGACTCCCGGGCTGATCACACAGCACCCGGGGGCTCTCGGCTCTAACTGGCCAACGGGGCCATTGTCTTCTGGCACAGCCTGGCCAGCAGCCCCGCCATCTGCAGCAGAGAGTTCACGCCTTCTGCGACTTTCATGTGCGTGTATCCGATTTCCTGAAAAACAACCCCGCGGAAGCCTGGTTAGCAGGGGAGGGAGCTGTTCTTGCTTTTTGTTTTTAAAATCTGAACTAATGGTTTGCTCAAAAAGATCTAACATGGGTCAGCGCCATGGCTCACTAGGCTAATCCTCCGCCTTGCGGCGCCGGCACACCAGGTTCTAGTCCCGGTCGGGGCGCTGGTTCTGTCCCGGTTGCTCCTCTTCCAGTCCAGCTCCCTGCTCAAGGACACCCTGGGAGGCGGCAGATGATGGCCCAAGTGCTTGGGCCCCTGCCGCCCACGTGGGAGACCCGGATGGAGCTCCAGGCTCCTGGCTCTGGCCTGGCCCAGCCCTGGCTGCTGCGGCCATGTGGGGAGTGAACCAGCGAATGCAAGATCTGCCTCTCCTTTCTCCGTTAACTCTGCCTTTCACGTAAAATAAATACAACTAAAAACAGAAACAAAAAACCGTGGGCGACCAGGGACAGGCAAGTCACAGCCAGGAGGAGACCCCATTCCCCGCCCCCGACGAGGGCTTGGGAAACCCAGCCGAGCCCTCCCCGTGCTGGCTGGGACGAGGAGCACCTCGAACGCTCCCTTTGCCAGCAGGAATGCAAAACACGCCGACAGCCACTTGGGAAGTCAGTTTGGCAAGTTCTCGTGAAGTTACATCTACACGTCCCATTTGACTAAGCAACCTCACTGCTAGGAATTCACCCAGCAGACACGGGAAGTTCCGTTCACGCTTGAGCTGATTCACGTACACAAATGTTCACGGTTGCGTTATTCGCAGCCTCTCAAGTCTGGAGGCCCAACTGCCCTGGAACTGGTGAGCCAGTAAACTGCAACGCACGCCCGGCACGGAATACTACTCAGCCAGGAAAAAGACGGGGCCACTCTCCTGGCGACCGCGCACCCTGCCTGAGGGCCACTGAGCTACGCGAGAGGAGACAGAAGCTGCACAATCCCATTTCTGGGACATTCTGGCAAAGTCTGTCCCCGGATCGGAAAGTGGAGCAGGCACTTGGCATGACAGCTAGGCCACTTGTGAAGCCCACGTCCCGTCTCCCAGTGCCTGGCTGCAAGTCCCAGCTCGGCCCCCGATCCAGCTTCCCACTGCTCTGCAACCTGGGAGCCCAAGCACTTGGACCCCTGCCACATGGGAGACCCAGGCTGAGCCTCTGGCTCCTGGTTTCGGCCTGGTCTAGCCCCGGCTGTGGTGCGCATCTGAGGAGGGAGCCAGCCGATGGGAGATGTGTGTGTGTGTGTCTCTGCCTCTCAAATGAAACCCAATACTAAATTATATTTACGAATACATAACAGAACCTTCAACAAAGGGAGCCCAGGCGGAAGTGGGTGGGGCCTCCCCTGGCCCTGGGTGCACCAGCTGGTGCCAGGCCTGTGAACTCCTGCAGGTGCGCGATCCCCCCCCCCGAACCCCACCCCCACCCCCCACCCCACTGACCTTGATAAACTCCAGCTTCAAGTACTCTGCCATCTGGAAGGTCTTACACACCCGGAAGATGTTGCCAATGATGTCTTCTGGGGAGTAGCCCAGGTACCACAGGTGCGCGAGAATCTGGCCAAGACAGGGCGGTGAGGGTGCGGAGCGCTTGGAACCACAGGGCCGGGGGCGGAGCCACGTCTCAGTCACCCTGCAGGGCTCACCCCAGGCAATCACCAGGGAGCCAAGGACCCCTGTGGGCCACGCCCTCCAGATGCCCTTGCTGGGGCGATTTACACGACCCCCCAATGTATTGCAAATGTACTCCAGAATGGCCCCTCCTGCGCCCGCCCAATGTTGGAACCCGCCTGCTCCCGGTCACCACGCGCCCCTGCAATCTGTCCCAGCCAAAGGGAGGGGGCGGCCATCGCCTCCTCCCTTCCCGCCCTCGCTCTGACACCGTGGGGGCAAGTCCAAGGAGCAGGACGCAGCGTCCCTGACTCCACTCTCTGCCTCAGTCTCCCTCTCTCACACTCCAATCTCACGCTGGCTCAGGCCCTGCCCTAAACCCGGGCGACTTCCAGCCGGGTTTGTTGGGAGCTAGGTGGGGGAACCATGAAGAGAGTATGGGCCCCGCTCACACCTCCGCCTCCCAAGTGACAGAGGCCACTGGGACCTGCTCACGGGCCAGGTGCTCCCTCCTGGGCCTGCCCCTTGCAGCCACCTGGGGACAGCGGGGTCCCAAGAGGCCCAGTCCCAAGCTGCTCCCGAAGGCAGGCTTCTCCGGAAGTGGGGCGGGGCTTTTCTGGGGGCCATGTCTCCCCTGCAGAGGACAAGTGCAGCTGGAAGCCGCGACTGTCCCTTGCAAGCCTGCGGCATTCAGGCAGCGTGATTTGGGGGAGGGCGGGCGCGTGGCCTGCGTCCACATCAGAGTGCCTGGTTCGAGTCCCGGCTCCTCCATTTCCAATCCAGCTTCCTGCTAACAGGCACCTAGGGAGGTGGCGGGTGACGGCTTGCATGCTTGGGTCCCTGCCACCCATGTGGAGACCCCGACTGAGGTCTGGGCTCTGGGCTCCGGCCTGGCTGCTGCAGGCAGTGGGGGAGTGAGCCAGTGGATGGATGATCTCTCTGCCCTTCAAGTAAGATACAACAGTGTGGCGACGGCCGAGCAGCTCCGGCCCAGGTGGATCTGCAGCGGAGGGGGCGCGCAGCTCTGGGGGCGGGTGGGAGGGGCACCTTGTAGGCTTCGTCGATGTTGGCGTTCACACAGTGCTGGATCATCTCCTTGACCAGCAGCGGGTGGGGCTCGTCGCAGACCTGGCAGAGACACGAGGAGGTGGGCACCGGGCTGGGCACGGCCACGGGAGCCAAGCAACTGAGGCATGGGGCTCTCCCTCTGACCGCCCCGCCGAGAAGTCACAGAGAGCTGCTTCCAACGCCACAGCCACGAGAGAAGTGAACCACGCAGAAGACATGCGTGGGGTGGGGTGCGGCTGTGAGGCCCCGGGCACCGTCTTACAGCGCTCAGACCCATGAAGGAACGGGGAGCCCGTGCGGGCCCACCTCTCCCATGGGGAAGCTCCCCTCGGCCAGAGCCACCGGCCCCCAGCGCCCTCGCTTCCGCGCCGGCTGCACCATCGGCCTGACCCCCTCCCCCAGCATCTCCAGGCAGCACCCTCGCCTGCCCTCCATGGGTGGGTGCCTGCCCCAGGATGACATGGGGCCCTGCCCGTCACCATGGAGCCCGATCCCTTCCTAAGCACATGTGAACACATCCATGCCAGGGGCTGGGCAGGCTTCTCCCAGGGAGCGCTGGGGCAGCCCCACCCACTTCCTCCCCAGGTGAGGGGAAACTGGGCTGCACACGGCTCTGGGCCGCCAGCTTCCAGAACCTTCCCCAAAGTTAGATGCGCTGGTGTGGGACAGAGAGAACCTTGTCCCCCAACTGGGCACTGCCGCCTGCCCTGGAGGGGTGGGAACAGCAAGTGGGGCATGCAGAAGAGACCCGGCCGTGTGGGGTCAGAGGCCGCTGGGGGGGTGCATGGGCGGCCCTCGCCCACAAAGCGCACCCCCGCCCCCACCCCCACGGAGGCAGAGCACCTGCCCCTTCTGCGCGCACGCGCAGACCCCCTCGCATCCGCAGGCCACTGAGCGGCCCTGCTACCTTGAACACGTTCTCGCTGTTGATGAAACCGAATCCCGAGAAGGTGGACTGCAGGTTGTTCAGCGCCTGGGGGCGGGTCGGCAAACACGGCCCGCGTGAGCTCCCGGGCTGCACCGCGCCACCCCGCCCGCGACCCCGCCCCGTGCAACCACCCACCTGCTGCCCGCCCCGCCCCGCCGCGCACCTGCCGCATGTCGCCCTGCGCCGTGAAGATGATGGCCTCCAGGCCGTCGTCCGTGTGCGGCACCTGCTCCTTCTCGATGACGCTCAGCAGCCTGGCGAGAATCTGCGCATCGGTGAGCTTGGTGTAGCGCAGGACGGCGCACCGCGACTGGATGGGCTCTGCGCGACACGGGCGGGGCCTGAGCCGTGGTCTCAGGGCTGGAACACCCGCTGGGCAGGGGCTCAGCAAGGACGTGAGCAACGGGGCGAGACGCGCACTGTCCACACACAAGCCATGGAGCAGACCTCAGCCAGGACAGCCCTGGGCAGCACGCTGTGTCACCGCGGGTCCAGGTGGCGCCCCCGGGCCCCTGGGGTGTGGGAACAGGACAGGGCCGGGGGAGGGGGTCTGACGCCCGCTCCTGGCCTCCGGTGTATTAGAGCCAACAGCGCCTCCCTCTCTGTGGCTGCCACACTGACTGTCCTAGGTTTCCATCTGTCCCCTCTGCCTTTCAAATAAATAAATTTTAGAAACAAAAAAAGAAACAAACAAAAAAAATTTTATGCAGCTGGTTACATGGAGCTCGGTCCAGCCAGTGCTGGGCCCAGAGCTCACCGCACCTATGATTTTGTCCGAAGCGTTGCACGCCAGAGCAAAGCGAGTCGTCTTGGAGTAGATCTCCATGGTCCTCCTCAAGGCCTGCTGGGCCCCGTCCGTCATGCTGAGGAGAGAGACACGGGCAGGTGGCTCACATGTGCAACCCAGGGTAGACGGACATGGGCGTCACGTGGTTATTAAAACAAAGGCCCCAGGGCCGGCATCCTGGCACAGCAGGTAAAGCTGCCACCAGCAGTGCCAGCATCCCATGTGGGCGCCGGTTCGAGTCCCAGCTGCTCCACTTCTGATCCAGCTCCCTGCTATGGCCTGGGAAGGCAGCAGAAGATGGCCCAAGTCCTTGGGCCCCTGCACCTGCGTGGGAGACCAGGAAAACGTTCCTGGCTTCGGATTGACTCAGCTCTGGCCATTGTGGCCATGTGGGGAGTGAACAGCAGATGGAAGACCTCTCTCTCTCTCTCTCTCTCTGCCTTTGCCTCTCTTTAATGCTGCTTTTCAAATAACTAAATAAATAAGTTTAAAAAAATCTTCACAGCAAGATTGTAACGTGCAGAGTGGCATGTAACAGCACACGGAGAAACCGGGACATGAGAATCGTATTATCACCTCAACAATGTAAAAGCGCACAGGAGTAACGCAAGCTCGTGTGTTCCCCATCTTCAATGCCTGCCATATTTTCAACCGCCCACTCACGGTTTCTTCCTCATTAGTGGTGGCTGTACACCATCACAGTGGACATTCGGAGCATATACTCACAGGCCACCGAGCTGTGTATTTTAAAGTGGTTAAGACGGTCCAGCACGGTCCCGAGCTGTCCACTGCTGCCCTGGGAGACGAGCTGGGCGAGTCCCCGCCCCCCAGGAGAGGTCTGAGTCGGGAGTCAGAGCCCAGTCGACGGCACACAGCCCGGCTCTACCTGTCGGCCTCGTCCAGGATGATGATCTTGTGCCGGCCCTTGGGGAGGGTGACCTTCTGCTGGGCGAACATCTTGATTTTATTTCTCACGACGTCAATGCCCCTGAAACGACAAGCCGGGGTCAGGCTCACTGTCACTGTCACAGTCACCTCCACGCGACCTCTAAGCTGCGTTTCCGGGCAGTGGAGAGAGCAGCGTTCAAGACCCTCCTGCAGGGGACGCTGAGCACAGGGCCGAGACGGCAGGCTTCGGGGCTCCGCAGGCCATCATCCGAGGCGAACCTGCTCAATTCGGGAGTGAACAGTGAATTTCCAAGATGAAAAAAATACATCTGCCTCCACCTAGTCCGTCACCCACTGGGAAGGACTTCCTCCCACGCTATCTTGTGATAAGAACTGAACGTCTCCCTCTGCTAAGAGTCCTTGGTCCCTGCCACCCATAAGGGACACCCAGACTGGACTGCTGGCTTTGGCCAGGCGAAGTCTGGACTGCTGCAGGCGTCTGGGGATGAACCAGCAAGGGGACATGTTTTTCAAACTAAATCAATACTTTTTACCCATACTGGAATGCTGGCCCCGGTCCCAGTGGCTCCGCCCCGATCCAGCTCCCTGCTAATGTGCCTTGGGAAGTAGTGGATAATGGCCAGGTACTCGGGCCCCAACCACTCACATGGGAGACCTGAATGGAGTCCCAGGATCCTGGCTTCCGCCTGGCCCAACCCCGGCCATTGTGGCCATTTGGGGACTGAACCAAAGGATGGAAGGTTTGTCGCTCTGCCTTTCAAATCGTGGAAAAAAAAAACGTTAACAAGTGCAGGAGGTCACGCTCGGCTAGGATGTACTTGCACCTGACTTCTAGAACCATTCTTCACACAGGGCCAGCCCGAAGGCTCCCGCATGACAGGGGATGTGCGGGGACATTCCCAGGACCCCGCCCCGCGCAGGGACACACACGTCTCCCACAGCAGACACCAGAGAGCCGCGAGCCAGGTCTCTGGGACAAGCTGCATGCGGCCCCCGAGCCCTCAGTCCCTGGCCCTGTCCACCCCCCAGGAGGCAAACCAGCGCCTCCCAGCATTTGGGCGCCTATCCCCCGGAACATGGCCATGGAGGGCCGAGCACTGGGGAGGCTGTGGAGACCTGGAGCCCCTGTGCCTGTCTGTGGGAATGGAACAGGAGGACACTTCCCCAGGGCGTGGTGGCCCGCAGGTTAGACTGCCATTGGCACGCCCCCCTCCCACATCAGAGGCTGGTTAGAGCCTTAGCTGCCAGCAGGTGACAGCTCAACTACTTGAGTTCCTGTTACCCACGTGGGTGGCCTGCGTGGAGCTCCGGGCTCCTGGCTTTGGCCTGGCCCAGCTCTGACTGTTGTGGCCATTTGAGGAGCACACCACTGGACAGATCTCTCCCTTCTCAGTCATTCAGCCTTTCAGATAAATACATCTATTTTTAAAAGGGGCGGGTGCTGTGACATGGCAGGTTAATCTGCCACCTACAGTGCCAGCATCCCATACGTGCGCTGGTTCGAGTCCCAGCTGCTCCACTTCTGATCGAGCTCCCTGCTGGTTCACCTAGGAAAGTAGCAGAGGATGGCCCAAGTGTTCAGGCCCCTGTCCCCACATGGGCGATCCAGATGCAGCTCCTGGCTTCAGCCTGGCCCATTCACAGTTGCTGTGACCCGTTCAGTGAACCAGTGGATGGAAGACTTCTCTCTCCCTCTCTGGTTTTCCCTCTTTGTCTCTGTAATTCCGACTTTCAAATAAATAAATAAATCTTTTTTAAAAAATCAGATTTAGAATTACTAGGATCTAGCAGTCATACATCAGGGTATATACCCAAAAGATCTGAAAAAAGGGTCTTAAAAGATTTATGTGCAGGCTGGTGTTACAGTGCAGCAGGTTAAGCTGCCATCTGCGGCGCCAGCATGCCATATGGGCGCTGGTTCCAGACTCGGCTGCTCCACTTCCGATCCAGCTCTCTGCTCTGGCCTGGGAAAGCAGTGGAAGATGGCCCACGTGCTTGGTCCCCTGCACTTACGTGGGAGACCCACAAGAAGCTCCTGGCTTTGGATCGGCACAGCTCCGGCCCTTGTGGCCAACTGGGGAGTGAACCAGTGGATGCAAGACCTCTCTCTCTCTCTGTCCTCCTCTCTCTGTGTAACTCTTTCAAATAAATAAACAAATCTTAAAAAAAAAAAAAAAAAAGCAACATGTAACAAGAACACACGCTGGAATACTACTCGGGCAAACAAAGGACAGGAACTCTGAGAGCTGCTGCAACGCGGGTGGGCCTTGGGGACTTCATGTTGGGTGAAATCAAAGACCACACAACTGCACTTACACGAAGCTCCTACACTCGCCACACCCACAGAACCACGGAGGAGAATGGTGGGTGCTGGGGCGAGGGGCAGGGGATGGCAAGTTGGTTAGTGCAAATTTAAAGTTTTGCAGCATGACACAAAGTTCTGGCTGCACAAAGACGTGACAGCATCCGACACAAACGTGTACATTTCAAAATGGTCAACGGGCCAGTGTTGATGGTGCAGCGGGTTAAGCCACCTCCTGCAGCACCACATCCCATACAGACGCCGGTTCAAGTCCCGGCTGCTCCACTTCCATCCAGCTCCCTGCTAATGCACCTGGGACAGCAGCGGAAGATGGGCCAAGTGCTCGGGCCCCTGCACCCACATGGGAGACCTGGAAGAAGCTCCTGGCTCCTGGCTTTGGATCAGCGCAGTGCCGGCCATAGTGGCCATTTGGGGAATGAACCAGTGGGTTGGAGAACTCTCTTTCAAATAAATAAACTTTTTTTTTTTAACTTTAAAAATGGTTTCGATTGCAAAGTTTGTGTGGATTTGACTGCAATTGATAATTATGTAAAGGTGCCACTGAAAACCCAAAGTAAACCCTAAGACAAGTGCCTCTGAGTGGCTCTGACCCCCGCCCCCTGGGTGAGAGGAGGGGCAGTCAGCCCAGTCCCAGCAGGGAACAACACAGCCCCCTCCACAACTCACCAGTGAAGCACCTGCCGCCCTCCGGCCCCGCCCACACGCACCTGTCATTCGAGGCGTTGAGTTCCAGAACAGCATCCTTGAGGGCGGGGCCCAGCAGCGCTCGGGCCAAACACAGGATGCTGGTAGTTTTGCCCGTTCCCGGGGGGCCCTGGGGAGTGGGAGCTCCAGTGAGTGCTTGCCGGCACCCCAAGGAGCTCAGCGCAGCCCCGGTGTTGGCACTCACCTCCCTTCTGACAGCCCCCCTACAGACACCACCCCACAGGCCACCCCACCAACCCCAGAGAGGAGGCAGTGGGGGAGAGCACGGGGCAGAAGTGAAACCGGCCCCGATACTCACAGCGATTATGATGTTGGGCACGTTCCCTTCTCGGGCAAAGACCTGGCGGGGAGGGGGGTGTGAGTCACACTGGGGCCAGCACCGGCACCGTGGGGAAGACGCTGCCCGGGACGCTCACGGCCCACAGTGGAGTGCCTGGCCCTCCGTCCCACCTCCAGCTTCCTGCCAGTGGACACCCTGGGAAGCAGCGGTCCCTAGGTTTTTGCCACCCACGTGGGAGACCCCCATGGTCCCTGTGCTCAGCATGGCCCAGCCCTGGCTACGGTGGGCATTTGGGGAATAGGGGCTGGTGCTGTGGCGCAACGGGTAAAGCCACCGCCTGCAGTGCCGGCATCCTGTATGGGCACCAGTTCGAGTCCCGGCTGCTCCACTTCTGATCCTGCTCCCTACTATGGCCTGGGAGAGCAGTGGAGGATGGCCCAAGTGCTTGGGCCCCTGCACTCGCGTGGGAGACCTGGACGAGGCTCCCAGCTCCTGGCTTCAGCCTGGCTCAGCCCCGGCCGTTGAGCCATTTGGGCAGTGAACCACTGGATGTGAGATCTCTGCCACTCTGCCTTTCAAATAAATAAATCTTAAAACAACACAAAGTCAGCGCTGCAAGCAGCTGGTGTCAGCGGCCAGGGCTCCTGGTCTCCTGGTCTCCCCCGTGTGCTGAGTTCCTGGTTCCCAACACCCCCACCGCGGCTTTCTCCAAACGCTTCCAGCTTGGCGAGGCCACAACAGGGACAGTACAGGGGTCTTCAAGGCACTCACCTCCAGCCTGCTCACCGTGTCTTCATTGCCCACAATTTCATTCAGCTTCACCGGCCTGTACTTCTCCACCCTGTTTGTAAGACAGTGCATACACGTGTAGACATGGCGCTCTTCCCACTGCCCGAGACCACCAGGGGTGGCCGGGGGTGCGGTCACCCACTCCCCCACGGACGGTGTCTGGCTCGAGTCCTGGCTCTGCTTCTGATGCGGCTCCCTGTTAATATGCACTCTGGGAAGGCAGCAGGTGATGGCTCAAGTGCTCCCTGCCACCCACGTGAGACCTGGATGGAGTTCCGGGCTCCCGGCTTTGGCCGAGCCCAGCCCTGGCTGTTGCTGGCATTCCTAGCAAATGGAAGGTCTCTGTCTGTGTCTCTGCCTTCCAAATAAAGAAAGCATGGGGGGCCAGCGCTGTGGCATAGGTAAGCCTCTGCATGCAGTGCCAGCATCCCAGGTGGGCACCAGTTCGAGTCCCGGCTGCTCCACTTCTCATCTAGCTCCCTGCTAATGCTCCTGGGAAAGCAGAAGATGGTCCAAGTGCTTGGGCTCCTGCACCCACACGGGAGACCTGGAAGAAGCTCCTGGCTCCTGATCCAGCTCCAGCTGTGCGGCTATCTGGGGAGTGAACCAGCGAATGGAAGCATGAACGGGCGACCCCAGAGTTTATGCAGTTAACAGAAAGAGGCCGAGGAGTCGGGGTTTGGATGGAAATGCCTGGACAGCAGAGAAACACCTGTGGTCTCTGGAGACGGGTGGGAAGTGGCCATCGGGAGCGAGGGGACGCTGTGGGGAACACAGCCTGCCCATCACAGCAGACACTGGGCTCACTCAGCACCGATGGCATCTGGCGAGCCAGACGTGGATGCACCAGGCCCCTCGCCTGCCAGTTTCCACAGCTGTATGCGTGCCAAGCGCACGGCAGGGCTTACGAGATGGAAACCACAGGCCTGGCCGGGGGTGGCAGAGGGGCCAGGGGCCGAGTCTCACGCCGTGCTGGGGGGAGAACGTGGCTTTCTCCAGCTCTGAGGACCCGAACAGCAGGGCACTCACGAGGACCTGGCCATCGGCACCTCCTCTGCCCTCTGCCCTCAGCTCGCACCTCTACAGGGACTGGCTCTGCTCCAGAAAGACAAAACAGGCGTGCAACAGAGCTGGCTTGTCGCACACTGCAGGAAGCAGACACAGGTCTCCCCCAAGGCCAGCAAACAGGACACGCTTGTTCCTACTTTTTTTTTTTTCTTTGTATTTAGCCTCTTCTCAATGCCGGCACTGTTAAGGACTTACAGATTTCAAGATAGCAAAGGCAGAGTTAGCATCTCCCGACTCTCGCTCTACATGGCCTTCCCCAGGGAGATTCAGCTTGGCAAACCCCAGCCACGGGGGCCTCAAAGGGTACTGTGAAGGGCCAGCGCTGTGGCACAGGGGACTAAGCTGCCACCTGCAGCAGACATCCCGTTCCAGTCCCGGCTGCTCCGCTTCCAGTCCAGCTCCCTGCTAATGAGCCTGGGAAGGCAGTGGAGGATGACCCGAGTGCATGGGCCCCTGCACCCACGAGGGGGACCCGGATGACACTCCAGGCTCCTGTCTTCAGTGCTGGCCAACCCTGGCCGTTGTGGCCATTTGGGGAGTGAATTATCTGAAGGGAGATCTCTGTCTCTCTGCTTTCCAAATAAATACATTTTTAGAAAAGGCTTTTCCCCCTAAAATACTGTAAACAGACTGCATGATTTCAAAATTTTTTTGCATCATCATAAATTTCTCTTTCATTGCACCTTTCCGGGAACTTTGTGAAATGCCTTTAAAAAATATATTTATTTTATTTATTTGAAAGGCAGAGAGAGACAGACAGAGAGAGAGGTCTTCCATTCTCTGGTTCACTCCCCAGATGGCCGCAACGGCCATAGCTGCGCCGATCCGAAGCCGGGAGCCAGGAGCTTCCTCTAGGTCTCTCATGCAGGTGCAGGGGCCCAAGGACTTGGGCCATCTTCTACTGCTTTCCCAGGCCACAGCAGAGTTGGATCGGAAGAGGAGCAGCCGGGACTCGAACCGGCGCCCATATGGGATGCTGGCACCCCAGGCAGCAGCTTTACCCACCACGCCCACAAAGCAGGGGCTGGGAACAGCAGGAACTGAACTGGATTTTTTTTTTTTTTTTTAAGATTTACTTTATTTGAAAGGCAGAGTTACAGAGGGGGAGAGAGAGAGAGAGAGATCTTCCATCTGCTGGTTCACTCCCCGGATGGCCGCCAACAGCCCAGGGCTGGGCCAGGCCGGAGCCAGGATTTCCTACACGGGTGCAGGGGCCCAGGCACTCGGGCCATCCTCCACTGCCTTCCCAGGCGCGTTAGCGGGGAGCCGGATCGGAAGCGGAGCAGCCGGGACTGGCCACTCGGGCAATGCCGGCCCCCGGAGCTGGGTTTTGAACAAGGCAAGTGTTGTCCTCTTCCGAGCCTTTGCACAGCTGCTCCCCCTGCCCGAAACCGCCTCCTCCACGAAGCCCCAAGGCCTGATTTGGGGCCTTTTTGCTCAAGTACCAGATCTTCACGGGGCCCTGCCTCTCATCCAATGCACAGCACATCTACTTGTTAACTGCATTACAGGCCAATAAAGATAATGAAAATACAGTACAAACCACACGGGTCATGAAGATTTGGTAACCACATCAAAGCGTAGAACGAAGAAGCGGTGGGGCCGACTTTCGACGCCGCCCCGGGGCCGCCTGCTCCCCCTTGGGGTCCCCCCCAAACAAGCCCTCGCCGCCCCCCGGTTCTCGCCCTCATGTCCGATCTACGGCCAGGGCCCCTCACCACGGCAGCTCGTAGTGGCCGGCGCTGCTGGACGCCTTGCTGGCGACAGGCGCAGCGTCCTGGCCCGCGCCATTCTCCTGAACCTCCATGCTCGCGCGTCCGCTTCCCGCCGCCCGAGGCCCCGCCCCGTGACGCCATCACGCACGGCCCCGCCCCCTGGTCGCAGGGAGCGCCGGGCGGGAGCGGAAGTCGCGAGCGCGCGCCTCCCTTTCTGCGCCTGCGCAGAGTGCTCCGGCTTTGGCCCGGGCCGCTGTCCGTCGCTAGGGGCCGCGGTTGCCGCGCGGGAGCTGGCGTCCGAGCTAGACGCTAGACCCGACCGGGCAGGGCGGCCGGGGGATGCTCTCTGCCTCCGTCTCTCCGTCGGAGGGTTTTCATCCTGAGAAATGGATGCATATCTGATGTTTCCTCCCGTGGCCCGAATGCATCATCGCCGTTAACAATCCAGAATGAAGACTGAAACCCACCAGGATCCGCGCTGCGCCCCGGGCCCGCGGAGGCTGCCCCTAGCAGTGGGGTTGTGCAGGCCTGGAAAGGGCCTGCGGGTCCGGACTGGGGCACTTGCATAAAATCCTCCTCCTATTGCAGCGTGGGGGGGGGGGCTTCTTTCTGCCCCCAGGCCTAAGCCAGGGCCCCTCCACCTGCTCATTTCCAGAACAGCTTGGGTCAGCCTTGAGGAACTGGGTTGCTCCCCACGAGGGCGCCGTGTCTGTTCTCTCCCTTCCTCCCTTCCTTCTTCTGTCTGTATTTTTATTTTTTAGTATAAAAAAGCAGATGTAGGGGCCGGCGCTGTGGCGTAGCGGGAAAACCACTGCCTGCAGCGTCGGCATCCCACATGGGCGCCGGTTCTAGTCCTGGCTGCTCCACTTCCCATCCAGCTCTCTGCTGTGGCCTGAGATAGCAGTAGAAGATGGCCCAAGTCCTTGGGCCCCTGCACCCACGTGGGAGACCTGGAAGAAGCTCCTGACTCCTGGCTTAGGATTGGCACAGCTCTGGCCTTTGCAGACAATTGGGGAGTGAACCAGCGGATGGAAGACCTCTCTCTCTCTCTCTCTCAGTGTATTTGACAGGCAGAGAGAGAGACAAAGAGCTCTCATCCAATGGTGTGTTCCCCAAATGCCCCCAGGACAGGTAACCAATGACCTGAGCCTTCCACTGCCTCAGAGGGTGGGCATCTTCAGGAAGCTTGGGGTCATCCCCAGGTCATCTGATGGCAGGAGGCGTCTTACCTGCTGGGCTGAATGTTGACACCAGACTCCCAGTAGCTGTTTTTTTTTTTTGTTTTTTTTTTATCATCGGTGAAAATCTTCATGTGAGGGTGCATCAAAAAATCCAAGTACTTTGGCCACTGCCACCCACTTGGAAGACCTCGATGGCGTTCCTGGCTTTGGCCTGGCCCAGGCCTGGCCATTGGGGCCATTTGGGGAGTGAACCAATGATCGAAGCTCTGTTTCTCCCTCTCTCTGTAAGTCTGCCTTTCAAAAAAAATCTTTAAAAACAGATTTATTTATTTGAAAGACAGAGTTATATATATAGAAAGATCTTCCATCTGCTAGTTCACTCCCCAAATGGCCCCAATGGCCAGGCCTGGGCCAGGCCAAAGTCAGAAGCCAGGATCTTCTTCTGGGTCTCCCATGCAGGTGCAGAGGCCCAAGCACTTGGGCCATCCTCCACTGCTTTCCCAGGCCATAGCAGAGAGCTGGATTGGAAGTGGAGCAGCCGGGACTTGAACTAGTAACCATATGGGATGCTTGCACCACAGGTGGCAACTTAACCTACTATGCCCCAGTGCTGGCCCCCCAAATAAGCATCTTGAACAGTTGGGGCCGGTGCTGTGGCATAGAGCGCACACTTGCATGTGTGGTTCACTCCCCAGATGGCTGCAGCAGCCAGGCCTGGGCCAGGCTGACGCCGGGAACCAGGAGCTCCAGCCGGGTCTCCCATATGACAGGCATGGTCCCGAGCATGGGGGCCGTCTTCCGCTGCCTTCCCAGGCAACACCAGCAGGAAGCCGGATCAGAAGCGGAGCAGCTGGGATTCCCCGGGGCTGGATGTCCCCTCCTTCCCGCCCCCATGTCACGGCAGCAGTTGAATCTGCTGCTGCGTCCCCGTCACCCGTCACTCATCACCGTGCAGGCCTCTGAAGACCCAGTCCTGAGGGCGGCTAATTGGTCATTCAAATAAGTGTGGGCTCCAGAATTTGCATCGCTCTCTATTTTTATCTTCGTTTCCAGCCCCTCCCCTGCCCAAGAAAGCTTGGCCTCTGTGGAAATGCTCTGGGGAGGGCTGATTTGTTGCGTGTACGCATGGAGGACAGGGTGCCTGCCCCCTGCTCCCAGGTTTCTTCCTTGCACCTACTAGGTGCCCGGTCAGCACTGGCCAGCTGCTCACGCCAGTGAGCCAGGCAGGCTGGAGGGGTCTACGCAGGGGGCACGGTCGCCGTCCTGGGCTTCTCGGGTGACTGCCAACTGTGCGCACGCCTCCCACGACCCGGGCTCTGGAGCCGTTTGTTTGAATGATCGTAAATACCAGAGTCTACCCTCAGCGCCTTTCTCTTCCCCTTTCATACGATGTGGGGGCGGGGAGAATGTCTGATGTTTCTTTCCCTTGAAACTGTCTTACAACTTTTTAAAAATGTATTTATTTGAAAGAATTACAGAGAGAGGAAGAGAGAGAGATTTTTCCATCTGCTGGCCCACTCTCCAGATGGCCACAATGCCCAGGACCGAAGCCGGGAGCTTCATCCGGGTCGCCCATGGGCGTGGCAAGGACCCAAGAACTTGGACCACCCTCTGCTGCTTTCCCCAGGCCCTTGGCAGGGAGCTGGATCAGAAGTAGAGGAGCCGGGATGCAACCAGCATTCACAGGTGATGGGGGGGTCTCAGTTCTCTCTCCTCCCGTGGTTCTTCTCCAATCATTCCACTCGACCAGAGCCCTCCTTAGAAATTATTTGGAAGGCACAGGGACAGAGATCTTCCAAATGCCCACAACAGCCGGGGCTGGGCCAGGCAAGAGCCTAGAACTCCATGTGGGGTCGCCCATGTGGGGAGCAGGGACCCGAGTACTTGAGCCATCATCTGGGGCGCTTAGCAGGAAGTTGGATCCGAAGTAGAGGAACCGGAACTTGAATGAGGCGCTCTGCGAGAGGATGTGTGTGAAATCCCCAGGTAGGGATTTCAACACTGAGCCAAACGCCTGCCCCTATGAGAGGCATTTCAGTCCTCCTCGTGGAACCCTGATGCCACTGAAGTGGGGGGGGCCCTCTGGGGGCGGAGCCATGTTCCCTAGACTGAGCCTTCTGTGACTGGTTGGCCTGGGGCCCAGTGGCGCTCAGTGCCTAAAGACTCCAGCCAAACAGCAGCCAGGTGCACCCCCCCACACACACACACACCAGGCTTGGGGAAGTCTCGTTTCGTTTTGTTTTGTTTTAAAGATTTATTTATTTATTTGAAAGGCAGAGGCAGAGAGAGAGAGAGAATCTTCCACCCGCTGGTTCACTCCCCAGATGATTGCAACGGCTGGTGCAGAGCTGATCCGAAGCCGGGAGCCAGGAGCTTCTTCCAGGTCTCCCACGTGGGTGCAGGGGCCCAAGGACTTGAGCCATCTTCTACTACTTTCCCAGGCCACAGCAGAGAGCTGGATCGGAAGAGGAGCAGCTGGGACTCGAACTGGTATCCATGTGGGATGCCGGCGCTGCAGACAGAGGCTTAGCCCCCTGTGCCACAGCGCCAGCCCCAAGTCTCAGTCATTTTTGAAGGAGCAAGAGGGAGTCACAGAGAACTCTCGGAACAGATCAAAGCGGTCCCAGGAAGTGGAATTCACTAGAGGGAAAACAGTTCCCGGGTAGAGGCTGAAGCTAGAAAGGAGCAAAAACTTGATTACAACAGACTCCTTAACCTGAACCCAGAGGCTTCTAAACAGAATACCAAGTAGGACAGAACTAAATCCCGGCGGAAGTGACGATCGGGGCCAGCATTTACAGCAGTGGTTACGACACTGTTTGGGACAGCCACAGACCAGTTGTTTCACTTTGTTTTTATTTTTTATTTGAAAGAGTTACAGAGCCAGTGCTGTGGCTCACTTGGCTAATCCTCCTCCTGCGGTGCCGGCACCCCAGGTTCTAGTCCTGGTTGGGGCGTTGGTTCTGTCCCAGTTGCTCCTCTTCCAGTCCAGCTCTGTGCTGTGGCCCAGGAGTGCAGTGGAGGATGGCACAGGTTCTTGGGTCCTGCACCCGCATGGGAGATCAGGAGGAAACACCTGGCTCCTGCCTTCGGATCAGCGCAGCTCACCGGCTGCAACGTGCCGGCCATAGCAGCCATTTGGGGGGGGTGAACCAACGGCAAAGGAAGACCTTTCTCTCTCTCTCTCTCTCTCTGTGTGTCTAACTCTGATATCTAAAGATAGAGTTACAGAGAGAGTTAGAGACAGAGAGAGAGAGGTCTTCCATCTGCTGGTTCACTCCCCAGTTGGCCGCAATGGCTGGAGCTGCGCCGATCTGACACCAGGAGCCAGGAGCTTCTTCCAGGTCTCCCATGTGGGTGCAGGGGCCTAAGCATTTGGGCCATCTTCTACTGCTATCTCAGGTCACAGCAGAGAGCTGGGTTGGAAGAGGAGCAGCCGGGACTAGAACCAGTGCCCATATAGGATGCCAGCATTTCAGGTCAGGGCTTTAACCCATTGCACCACAGCGCTGGCCCCAGACCATTTGGTTTCGAGTCCTGGCTCCTCCACTTCCTATCCAGCTTCCTGCTGATGCGCACCCTGGGAGGCAGCAGGTGATGGCTCAGGTGCCTGGGCCCCTGCCGGCCGCGTGGGGAACCCGGATGGAGCTGTAGGTGTCTGGCTTTTGGCCTGGCCCAGCCCTGGCTGTTGTGGATGCTAGAGGAGTGAACCAGCAGATGGAAGATCTTTATTTTTTTTAAGATTTTTTTATTTATTTACTTGACAGGTAGAGTTACAGAGAGAGAGAGAGAGAAAGGTCTTCCTTCCATTGGTTCACCCCCCAAATGGCTTTTACAGCCGGCGCGCCGCACCAATTCGAAGGCAGGAGCCCAGTGCTTCTCCTGGTCTCCCATGGGTGCAGGGCCCAAGGACCTGGGCCATCCTCCACTGCCTTCCTGGGCCACAGCAGAGACTGGACTGGAAGAGGAGTAACCGGGATTAGAACCCGGTGCCCATATGGGATGCTGATGCTGCAAAGCAGAGGATTAACCAAGTGAGCCACGGTGCCGGCCCCAGATCTTTCTACATCTGTCTCTGTATCTGGTGCGCGCTCGCTCTCTCGCGCGCTCTCTCTCTCTCTCTCTCTCTCCTGATGGGTTTATTATGTCAGACAGGGGACTGATTGGGGGTTAGGGAACCAGCTAGATAGGGCGACACCCAGCTGTGAGGTCAGCAAAGATTTACCTGGGAGGGGCATTTGACCCCTGACCCCAGGACCTGAGATGCAAACCCCTGTTGGCTTAACCTGGGAGAGGCGCTGCCCTCTATCTCAGGCCCCTGCTTACTGCTGCGTGGTTCTTAGCTGCCGTCGATAGTCTGTGTGCTGTCTCTTCTCCCCTCTGGGCTGACGCTGAGAGCAGGAACTCTGTCCGTCCTGTTCACCATGTCGGTCCGGGCAGCCTGTAGCAGCCAGCCCAGAGAAGGGCTGCAGAGTCCTTGAATGAATGAATGCAGGCGGCCACACCGGCATGCAGCGGGGCTGCGTCCATGGCGAAGGGGTGGGAGTGGGGGCTGCAGCACGATCCCACAGGGCTGTGCAGCCTGTCAGAGCGAGGAGAAGGCGGAGGGCGCTGGGCAGAGCTCCGTGACCCAGCGTGCTTTTCGGGAGGCGGGTGTGTGCAAGTGTGGAGGGTTCTCCTTGTGCGCGTCCCATCGCCAATGTCCTCACCGTGAACTATTTCAAATACACTGAAAATAACAGCCCTCACGGGTCCACCACCGACAGCTGGGGCTGAGCCGGGCCAACGCCAGGAACTCCGAAGTCCATCCGGGTCTCCCACGTGGGTGGCAGGGACCCATGGACTTGAACCATCACCTGTCTGCTGCCTCCTGGAGTTCACATTAGGAGGAGGCTGGGTTGGAAGCAGAGCTGGGACTCCATGATGGGCCTTAGCCACTGTGCCAGGATTTATTTATTTATTTATTTGGACAGGCAGAGTGGACAGTGAGAGAGAGAGACAGAGAGAAAGGTCTTCTTTTGCCATTGGTTCATCCTCCAATGGCCACCGTGGCCGGTGCACCACGCTGGTCCAAAGGCAGGAGCCAGATGCTTCTCCTGGTCTCCCATGGGGTGCAGGGCCCAAGGACTTGAGCCATCCTTCACTGCACTCCCGGGCCATAGGAGAGCTGGACTGGAAGAGGGGCAACTGGGACAGAATCCGGCGCTCTGACTGAGACTAGAACCCAGTGTGCCAGTGCCGCAAGGCGGAGGATTAGCCTAGTGAGCCTCGGCGCCGGCCTGGTTTTTTTTTTTTTTTCTAACTTCTAATAAGTGGCAGCATTCTTTGTCTAACTCTGCAATCTGTCCTTTTCACTTAGCATTTCCTTTTTAAGATTTACCTATTTATTTGAAAGCAGAGTTACATAGAGGGAGAGGCAGAGAGAGAGAGAGAGGTCCTCCACCCGCTGGTTCACTCCCCAGATGGCCACAACAGCCAGAGCTACGCTGATCCAAAGCCAGGAGCCAGGAGCTTCTTCTGGGTCTCCCACGTGGGTGCAGGGGCCCAAAGACTTGGGCCACCTTCCACTGCTTACCCAGGAAGTGGAGCAGCCAGGACTCGAACCGGCGCCCCTAGGGGATGCCTGCACTGCAGGTGGCAGCTTACCTGCTACGCCAACAGCTGCAGCCCCAGCATTTTGTTTTTGAAGTTGATATCTATAGATAGGTTTCTTTCGTTTTCCAGGCTATAAATCCCCTGAGAGTGGGCGTTAGCGCGGCGTCTGCATGCTCTCTGGCACGGAGTAGATGTTCCATAAAAGCTCGCAGAGTGGGTCCGTTGATTTCTGCTGTATTCTGACACAGTTCCCTTAGTGTAGATTTCTGGAACTAGAATTGCTGGGCCCTGGTAAGGGCTGCTCAGCTCAACGAGGGTCAGTAGGAGGACTTTCCGGGGGTGCCATGTGGCAGGGAGTTACCTCCCCACTTGGGACACCTGCCTCCCACATTGGAGTGCCTGGTACGAGAGCCCCAGCACCTCCGCCTCCAATCCAGCTTCCTGCCAATACACAGCCTTGAACAGCAGGCGATGATGACACAGTATCTGGGTCCCTGACACCCACACGAAAGACCTGGATGGAGCCCATGGCTCCCGGCTTCCTGGCCCAGCCCTGGCTGCTGTGAGAATTTGGATGGGAGCGTCTCTGTCTCTCTGTCTCTCTCTCTCTTGCTCTGCCTTTCAAACAAGACAAAAATAAACACTTAAAAAAATGAATTTTTGGAGACGATCCTCAGACAAATGCTAAAAGCCAGTCAGGGTAAGGGAAGAGAAGACCCCCAGCCCTACAGGGCCCCGAGGGTCCTGGCCTCCGTGTGGCATCTGTGTGCCCTCCCTTCCCCCGACCCTCAAACCCCTACACTTGATTCCAGCCACGCGGATCTCCTCACACTAAGTGAAAAGTACCAGCGCCTCCCTCCACCCCAGGGCCTTTGCACATGCCGTCCCCTTGGCCTGGAATGCTCTTCTTTCAACAGTCCACGTGCCTGTGCCTCTGCTCAGTGTCATCTGCTCCCTGGGGCGTCCCTGCCCACCTCCTCCCAGCAGTTCCTGTCCGCTCTACCCGCCTCTCCTACACACAACCCTCTGGAATGCTGGCTCAAGTTCTGGCTGCTCTGCTTGTGATGCGGTTTCCTCCTGACACACCCTGGGAGGCGGCAGAAGCTGGTTCAAGGGCTCGGGCCTCTGCCATCCGTGTGGGAGACCCGGATGGAGTGTCCAGCTCCTGGCTGTGGCCCGGTCCAGTCCTGACTGTTGTGGGCATTTGGTGAGTGAATCAGCAAATGGAAGATCTCTCTGTCTCTGTCACTCTGCTTTTCCAGTAGATAAAAATGAGCTGCTTTTTTTTTTTTAATAATTAGCCAATAAATAAGAGGAGTCTAAAAAAATGCCTGTGAAAATAGAATTAAAGGGGAAGGTGATTCTGATACCAAAAATTTTGAGGGGCTGGTGTTGTGGGATAGTGGTTCAAGCTGCCCTCTGTGTCACTGGTGTCCCATATGGGCACCAGTTCGAGTCCTGGCTGCTCTACTTCTGATCCAGCTGTCTGCTATGGCCTGGAAGAGCAGCAGGAAGATGGTCAAATGCTTGGGCCCCTGCACCTGCGTGGGAGACCCGGAAGAAGCTCCTGGCTCCTGGCTTCAGATTGGCCCAGCTCTGGCCATTGCTGCCATCTGGAGAGTGAACCAGTGGATGGAAGGTCTCTCTCTCTCTCTCTCTCTCTCTCTCTCTCTGTCTCTCCCTCCTTCTCTGTAACTCTTTCAAATAAGTAAATATATCTTTAAAAAAATTTTGAAATCCATGCATATGTGGGGTCTTCAAAATTGCATATTATGAAAAAACTCTGTACAGATTAAAAAAAGTTTTTGCACCGAAATAAATTTATCTTTTTTTTCTTTCTTTCTTATTTTTAATTTTTGATTGGCAGAGTGGACAGTGAGAGAGAGAGACAGAGAGAAAAGTCTTCCTTTTGCCGTTGATTCACCCTCCAATGGCCACCGCGGCCGGCCCACCGCGCAGATCCGATGGCAGGAGCCAGGTGCTTCTCCTGGTCTCCCATGGGGTGCAGGGCCCAAGCACTTGGGCCATCCTCCACTGCACTCCCGGGCCACAGCAGAGAGCTGGACTGGAAGAGGGGCAACCGGGACAGAATCCGGCACTGCGACCAGGACTAGAACCCGGTGTGCCGGTGCCGCAAGGCGGAGGATTAGCCTAGTGAGCCACTGCGCCGGCCCATCTTTTTTTTTTTTAAAGATTTATTTATTTGAAAGGCAGAGTTACACACAGAGAGAAGGAGAGGCAGAGAGGTCTTCTATCCGCTGGTTCACTCCCCAATTGGCCGCAACGGCAGCAGTTGAGCCAATCCGAAACCAGGAGCCAGGAGCTTCTTCTGGGTCTCCCTCGTGGGTGCAGGGCCCATGCACTTGGGCCATCGTCTACTGCTTTCCCAGGCCATTAGCAGAGAGCTAAATCGGAAGTGGAGCAGTGGGGACTTGAACCGGCGTCCATATGGGATGCCGGCACTGCAAGCGGCGGCTTGACCCGCTATGCCACAGCCGGCCCCTAAACTTATCTTCTAATTCCGTTTTCCATGAACTCTTTGGAAGTCCCCTCACACGCAGGTGTGCTTACGTGTGGCACATGTGTGTGTTCCTGTCTGACTGTCCCGGTCCATGATCATAAGAACAGGCCCCATCTTGGTCCCTCGGGTGGCCAGTTCATCGGCCAGTGCTTGGTGCCTGGCAGACCTGGAGCAACGTTTGTTGAATGAGTGAATAATGAGGGAGTTTGGGAAGTACAGATACGATGAGATAAACCCAGTTTTGTGTTAGGATTTTTACATAGTACTCATGCGTGATATTTTGAAAACATTTATTTCTATTTATTTGAAAGGCAGACACAGAGAGAGAGTGACTGGTTCACTCCCCAAATGCCCGCAACAGCCAGGGCTGGGCCAGACTGAAGCCAGGAGCCAGGAGCTCCATCCGGGTCTCCCGTGGGGGTGGCGGGGGCCCAGGGACCTGAGCCGTCCCTGCTGTCTCCCAGGGTCTGTGTCAGCAGAGCCAGGATTCAAACCCAGGTCCTGGGATATGGGCTACAGGGGTCCCGAGCCGTGACCTATGCGCACCGACACACATAATCTTTATATATTTCACACTTTAAGGAGAGCTGATGACTTCGGAATATCAGTGTTCAACAGGAGAGATTTATCACTCTAAAAACATACAATTTAATCAATTAAGTGAAACTTGTGGTTTTAACTTCAAATCTTACAAGGTTTATAAACAGCGCAGTATTAGACATTTAAGTGATGTTGAGATGCAACATATTAACTAATTAATTAAATCAATTAACTAATTAAATTAATTAACTAATAAATTTAGTTTATTAGATTTAGAAGACATTTGAGAACTTGGAAACTTCGTCAGATAACTAAGATATTTAAAGAGGAAATGAAGGGGCCCACGTGGTGGTGTAGCAGGTCAAGACGATGCCCACCTTCCATATGGGCACTGGTTCGAAACCCGGCTGCTGCACTTCAGATCCAGCCCCCTGCTAATGTGCAGAGAAAGCAGCGGAAGATGGCCCGAGTGCACCCATGTGGGAGACCCAGAACACGCTCCTGGCTCTGGTCTGGCCCAACTGGTGTTGCAGCCATCTGGGGAATGAACCCACAAATGGAAGATTTTTCTCTAACTCTACTTTTCAAATAAAGAAAAAATTATTAAAAACGAAATAAGATATATTAAACCTGTAAACATAGTTTAAGATCTTTACAAGAACTTCAACTGCCTACACTGATGAAGACTTTTAAAGCTATTGTCAAAATTTGCTAGCATTATGAAAAGAAAAATAAGACTTGCATAATATATTAAGAACTCGAGGGAAAACAAGGTTTTTAAATTTGTAACTCTCATAAGTTACAAAAAAAATTTTTTTAAAGTGACTTCGGGAAAAATGTTTCCAGCACACAGAAGTCTTATTGCACACCGGAAAATCCACATTCCTATAGGCGGTGCTACATTGTATTCTGAAGTGTTGAACTAACTACCCCTGTCTGTTGAAAGGTAGAGTGAGAATGAGAGAGAGAGAGAGAGAGAGAGAGAGAGAGAGAGAGAGAGATCTTCCATGCACTAGTTCAGTCCGCAAATGGCCACAACAGCCAGGTCTGGGCCAGGCCCTAAAACATCAGGAGACGCAGGGACAGGGGCCAACGTTGTGACACCGTGGCTGAAGCCGCCACCTGCGACACCAGCATCCCACATGGGCACTGATGGTTCTCATTCCCGCTGCTCTGCTTCTGGTCCAGCTCCCCGCTGGCACACCTGGTGTCGCGGGAAAACTGTGGGTTCATGTCCTGGTGTCGGACATGGAGCAGCAACAGTGTGGACCGAGGTCCTATCGTGTCATCTCCAAGACACAAAGGCAGCAGTTCCAGAAGGCCGGGCCAGTCTTCCCGGAGCCCTTTCTAGCTTGTTTCGTGGAGGCCTAGACCTTGTCATCATGGATAAGGGTTTGTTCCGGGGGCTTCCATCCTGATTGGAGTGGTGTGTACGCGCTGGGAAGAGGCTGCAGGACCAGCCGGTCTGGCCGGCTTCTGGTCCCCAGCTCCCTCACTGGGAAGGCACCAGAGAATGACCCAAGTACCCAGGCCCCTGCTACCCATGGGGGAGACCCCGAGGGATTCCAGGCTCCTGGCTTCTGAGACGTGAACCAGCAGGTGGAAGATTTCTCTCTCTGTCTTGTAACTCTGCCTTTCAACTAACTAAATAAATCTTCTAAGCAATGCATTCGGGGACAGCATGCCGGGGCGGGGCCGGGCAGGGACTCTCCCAGAGGCACGAAGGGGGCCTGGCTGGGCCCCTGCCACCTCCTTAGGAAACCTGGGTGGAGTTCTATCTCTCTCCCCACCCCCCCCAAATAACTACACAGATGTCAACTTGACATTCCTTCTCAATAGCTATCTCATTATTTCTCAATGTGGGGCCACACCTATGGTGTCAATGCCCCTCCACCTCCCCTGGGCTGGGGTGTGTCAATGCCACCTCCACCTCCCCTGGGCTGGGGCGTCTGAGTTCAGGCTGGCTGGCTGGTGCTCCCCCAATTCTGAGGGCACAGTTTATGTTCTCGCCGAGGGCACAGTTTATGTTCTCGCCACGTCTCAGGAATGCCCCAGGGTGGGTCCCACTCTCGGAGAGGGCGCCATGAACATTCTGAGCTGAGCTCAGCCCTCGCCCGCCAGCCCCGTGCACGCGTGCACACACACACATACATACTTATCCCTAATCACACTGTTTGGGAAGCCCCGGGCACTATTGGTTTTCTTCTCCCCGAGGCTGCTGGTGCAGGGTGCAATTTTGCAACTCCTAGCTGCCCTTTAAGAGTCTGACCCAGACTGGTATTTATGCCGCTCCAGGAACTGCCTTAGCTTGGGCGGAGCTGTAGCAGAGGCTGAGGATCCCGGGAGACACAGTCCAGACCCAAGTTCAAGACCCAAGTTCACGACACGTCCGAGTGGGGGTGATGACAAATCAGAGGTGGCACCAGCGGCCCGGTGCCCACCAGCAGCATCTTCGCCCATTCCTCCACCCATTCACTTTACTAGTCTCTGAGTAGGGACCCAGACAGGAGCTCCCGCACCCTATCAGTGTGGGATGCACAGGGTTTCAGCCCATCCCTGGTGTAAAAGCAGGGGTCTGGGCTGGCTAAGGGGGCTGGGGGGCCAGGTTTGGAGGGGACGGTTTTGCAGAGGCAGGGGGTGACGCTGCAGGGCCCTGGGCCCTCAGGGATGGGGGTCACACCGGGTAGAAGAGAAGGTAGAGTTTGGGGCTCGCGCAGGGACAGGGAGGCAGAGCAAGAAGAAAGTCCATCGTAAACCTGACGCCGAGGCAGGGGCGTGAGGGACCCCCAGGACCTGGCGATGGAAGGCTCCAAGGGCGCTGGGCTCCCAGAACCCAAGCCCCCTGGCCCAGGCTGCAGAAGGGGCGGAGGTGGGAGGTGGGCGGGTCCCCGGTGCTAGCTGCCCTGCGGGCCCCTGGCTCCAGTACTAACCCCCCCCCCCCAAATATTTACATCCTGTTTATGTCAAGGCCTCCCAGGGCCTCGATTTCCATGAATAAAATATGAGTTTCTAGGCCGAGCCCAGGAGGGAAGAAACCCCCGCCAGCTGGTAGGGACTGGAGGCAGTTTAGTCTTTTGGTTGCCGTCGCCGCCCGCGTGGGATTTGGCCGGTCAAGGTGCCGGCGAGCGGGAAATTTTTTAAAAAGATTTTTCTATACTGTCTGGGGGAGTTCCTGGAACTAAACCACCGAACTGGATGCCTTGGTCTGTTTCTGGAGAAACTCAAGGCTTTGTGCTCATTGGTCCTTCTGAAATGTTGCCAGCGGTGGGGGGGGGGGGTGTGTAGCCACAGTCTGGGCCAGTGCCCTCATTTTATTTGACCATTTTTTCTTTTTTTAAGATTTATTTATTTTTTTGAAAGGCATAGTGATGACAGAGAGATATTCTTCCATCCACTTCACTCTCCAAATAGCCTCAACAGCCAGAGCTGAGCCAGGCGGAAGCCAGGAGCCAGGAACTCCACTGGGGTCTCCCACGAGGGTGGCAGGGGCTCAGGCACTTGGGGCAGAGCCCCCCCAGAGCCCGCCCCAGAGCCCTCATTTTAAAGGTGAAGAAGCTGTAGCTGGGGGGGGGGGCAGGGCCACCAGCCCTTCAGTGACCATCCCCCGGGGTCTCCCGCAGCGTTTTCTTTCTGCCTCATCACACTTATTGCAAGTACACTTCGTAAAATGATTCGTAGAACCTTATTTAATTAAACAATCATTCTGCAGTTTTCAGAACAGTTTCAGATTTACAGGAAATTATGCAGATGTTCCCAGAGTTGCCACCTACCCCTCTCCCTGCCTTATTAGCCCAGTATATTTATCATAATCTATGAACCAATATTGATGCATTAGTATTAGCTGAAGTCCACAGTTTACGTTCAGGTTCACTCTTTCTGGGGTGAGCATTTGACATACTGGTAAAGACACCTGTGTCCCGGATCAGAGCACCTGGCTTTGATCCCGACGCCAGCGTCCTGTTAATGCACCCTCGGAGGCAGCAGGTGATGGCTCAAGTGCTTGGGTCCCTGCCACCCACATGGGAGACCCGGATGGAGCTCCTGGCTCCCGGCTTCCTCCTGGCCCAGCCCTGGCCATTGTGGACATCTGGGGAGTGAACTGGCAGGTGTGAGCTCTCTCTTTCTTGCTGTCTGTCTTGGTGCCTCTCAGATAAATAAATAAAGTTTTTTTTTTTTTAATTAAAAATTTCACATCGTGATGAGTAGGTCCACAGGTTTGGGCGAATGCATGATGCGGGCTGTTACAGTGTCACGCGGGGTGGTTTCTCTGCCCCAGATTCTCTGTACAGTTCCAATGCCTTTGTCTTTCCCATCGCCTTTGCTGGAGCGTCGCGTGGATGGGGCCCTCTATGACCAGCACGGAGCTTCTTCAGACTGGCCTCTTTCATGCCACAATATGTGTCACACATTTTTTTAGCACATTTTTCTTCTTCTTTTATTTTTGTAGAGTCTTTTTTTTAAAAGATTTATTTATTTGAAAGGCAGAGCAAGAAAGAGAGAAGAAGAGATGGAGAGAGAGAGAGAGAGAAAGATCTTCCATCCGCTGGTTCACTCCCCCAGCACCTGCAACAAACAGTTGGATCAGGGCCAGGTCAAAGCCAGGAGCCAGGAACTCTGGGATTGCCACGTGGGTGGATCGGAAGTGGAGCAGCCGGGACTCGAACCTGTGCTCCAGTATGGGATGCTGGTGTCCCAGGCAGTGGCTTCACCCACTGTGCCACAGCACCGGCTCCTTGCTCTCTGTCCTGACTCCATAAAACCTTGAGCGGGAGTGGGTTTGGGAAACATTTGATGCCAGGCTCTGTGCCAGAAGCCAGCTGGTCAAATGTTTTATTCAATCTCCGTAGTACAACGCTTCATGTCTACATTTTTACAGATGAGACAGCAGGGCAGTTTCTCCAGGGTCAGGCAGCCTGCGAGTGCCACGTGGGATTCGAACTGAGGTCTCCTGGGCCAGGCGCGCGGAGCGGGGCAGGCATCAGACCCCCCTCCCCCCAACCCCAGGCAGACTTGAATTTTCCATTTTGAGCCCAAGCCCAAGTGATCCGAATTGCCCTCCTTTGCAAAGTGGGGGCCCAGCGTCCGTCCGTAACCCAAAGAGGCAGAGTTTTATGGGAAAAAAAGTTCTGGTTTGGGACTGCTGACGGAAAACATAACAGGAAGTCAAGCATTCCTCGCTTAAAGGGACCATCTGGGAATGTGCTAGAAGCAGTCCCCCTGGGCTCAGCGGACACAGTGGGGGGGGGGATGGGGTGTGCTGGAAGGATATTGGTGGGCCACATCTGGGCTGCAGCGCCAGGCAAGGTGGGGGGGCAGCGAACGCAGGCAGGAGACCCCCGCGGGGAGCGAATGGGGAAGCAGTGCTGTTTGGGACAGGAAGGGGGTGCAAATGTGGGGCTGGGAGATGAGTCACCTGCGTGGGCAGCTTTGCACCCAGCGGAAGGACAGCCTGCCTGGCCGTGGCTGGGGGAGGCTTCTGGAATGTGCTGCAGTCATCCCCCGGCCCCCTCCCCCCCAGGGAGCCCTGTCGCTGTGGTTCCCTAACCGCAAGTCCAGCCTCTGGTGGACATTACACCCTGGCCATCCCAGCTCCTCGAGAGCCATCCGGATGTACATGAGTGCCCCCCCCCCCCCGCCACAGGGTATTTTCCAAGAGCCCCGGGGTTGCTGGGAACTGTGGCGAGCACTGACCCCTGACATACTAAGTTGTTTTCCTCCACGTACCCGCGTACTTCCAAAAGTTCCTGGTGCATGGAGTCCAGAGCATTGCGGTGGGAAAGCAATTTTGAAATCCACATGGAGGGTTTTTTTTTTTAAGATTTATTTATTTATTTGAAAGTCATAGTTACACAGAGAAGGAGAGGGAGAGAGAGAGAGTCTTCTATCCACTGATTCACTCCCCAGTTGGCCACAACAGCCAAAGCTGAGCTGTGCCGATCCGAAGCCAGGAGCCAGAAGCTTCTTCTGGGTCTCCCATGTGGGATCAGGGGCCCAAGCACTTGGCCGTCTTCCACTGCTTTCCCAGGCCATTAGCAGGGAGCTGGATTGGTAGTGGAGCAGCCAGGACTCGAACTGGCACCCATATGGGATGCTGGCCCTGCAGGCAGCAGCTTTACCCGCTTTGCCACAGCACTGGCCCCTCGCATGAAATTTTTAAGTTCCATTTTTATCTACTTGAAAGACACGTGGGGCGGGCATTGTGGCGCACCTGCAACACCGGCATCCCATATGACCATTAGTTCGAGTCCCGGCTGCTCCTCTTCCCATCCAGCTCCCTGCTGATGTGCCTGGGAAAGCCCAGAAGGTGGCCAGAGTGCTTGGGCCCCTGCACCCATGTTGGATACCCGGATGGATTTTCAGGCTCCTGGTTACGTCTTGGTCCAGCCCTGGCTGTTGCAGGAGGGTAAACTAGCAGATGGAAGATCAGTCTCTCTCTCCCTCTCTCTCTGTAACTCTGCGTTTCAAACAAATAAATACATCTTGAAGAGAGAGAGAGAGAGAGAGAGAGAGAGAGATCCATCTTCCATCACTGATTAACTCCCCAAATGCCCACAACAATCAGCGCTAAGTCAGGTTGAACCCAGGCGCCTGGAACTCCATCCTGGTCTCCCAACACGGATGGTAGGAACCAAGCACTTGGGACTCCATCCTGGTCTCCCAACACGGATGGTAGGAACCAAGCACTTGGGCCAGCATCTGCTGCCTCCCAAGGTGTGTGTTAGAGGGGAGCTGGAATCGGGAGCAGAGCAGGACTTAAACCCAGGCACCCAGGAACGGGGTGCAGGCAGTGCAGGCATCCCAAGTGGTATCTTAACCACCCGGCCAAACACCTGCCTCGTCAAAAGCTTTTTCTTAAGGAGAGACTTGTCGCTGTAAGGACGTGGTGGGCGTTCTGTTTTGGGACCTATTTGTGGCTTCTTTGGAACAAAGACGCATGCTGCTGATTTAAACAAGTCCCCCAAAGACTTCTGCATGAAAGCAAAGAAGATAAACAGGGCTGCACTGAGAATGGAGGACACCTGTCCTTTCACGGGCCGAGAGCACGGAATGAAATGACAAGCCACAATGCGGAAAGCTGCCAGCGACTCTTACGGCTAGGAGAGGGGTCATGTGCAGGCCACAAAAGGAATCTTTGAATTCAGGAGTAAAAGGAGACCCAGGGAGCCGTGGGCGAGGGCAGCCACTGGCACTTTACGGAAGAGGGGGATTCTCACGGCCCGCGTGCTTATTTATTTATTTATTTATTTTTTTTTGACAGGCAGAGTGGACAGTGAGAGAGAGAGAGACAGAGAGAAAGGTCTTCCATTGCCGTTGGTTCACCCTCCAATGGCCGCTGCGGATGGCGCGCTGCAGCCGCCGCACCGCGCTCATCCAATGGCAGGAGCCAGGTGCTAGGTGCTTTTCCTGGTCTCCCATGGGGTGCAGGGCCCAAGCACTTGGGCCATCCTCCCCTGCACTCCCGGGCCACAGCAGAGAGCTGGCCTGGAAGAGGGGCAACCGGGACAGAATCCGGCACTGCGACCGGGACTAGAACCCGGTGTGCCGGCGCCGCAGGCGGAGGATTAGCTTATTGAGCCGTGGCACCGATCTTGTGTTTGTTTTTTAACAATCAAATCAGAGCACGTTCAAAGTTTTGGGGCCAGCGTTGTGGCAGAAGGGGCGAAGCCGCTGCCTGTGACACCAGCACCCAGTATAGGTGCTGGTTTGTGTCTTTGATGCTCTGCTTCCAATCCAGCTTCCAATCCAGCTAATGCACCTGGGAAAACAGTGGAGGGTGTGGCCCAAGTGCTTAGGCCCCTGCACATAAGTGGGAGACCTGGATGAAGCTCCCGGCTCCTGGCTTCGGCCTGGTCCAGCCCAGCCCTGGCCTTTGAAACCATCTGGGGAGTGAACCAGCAGATGGAACCTCTCTTTCTCTCTCTGTAGCTCTGTCTTTCAAATAAACAAGCAGATAAATAAATAAACAAATTAATAAAATATTTACAAAAGAATAAAACAAGATCTGACCATTCAAAGTGTTGCCAAGAACTTAGACCCTGCTACAAGACCGTCTACAGAGGTAAGCACTCGGGGAAACTCTGGGATGTCGTCTTACACAGGTGAGGGGGCGTGGTCACTCACACGGTACAGTGTTCCGCTTGGGTGGAGACACGGACAGAACAGCAGATACAGAACCAAACCGAGCCGAAGCCCAGACTGGAGACGGCCCCAGTGTCCATCACCAGGAGCCGGCATAGGCGGGTGGAGGAGAATCCACCCCGTGGGAGCCTCCCTGGGCATGAGCCCCAGATAACGCCGCCCTGGGGGCAGGCACTGGGCGCCGCAGTGCAGCCACAACTCCGCTTCCGGTCTGGCTTCCTGCTAACGTGCACCCTGGGAGGCTGCTGATGACTGCTCAGGTACGCGGGCCCCGGCACCCAAGTAGGAGATCCAGATGGAGCTCCTGGCTCTGGGCTTCCACCTGGCCCAGCCCTGGCAGGTGCAGGCATCTGGGGACAGAACCAGAGGGTGGAAGAGCCCTCTCTCTCTCTCTCTCTCTCTCTCTCTCTTTCTCTCTCTCTCTCTCCGCCTTCCAAATAAAATAGGTTGTCAAAACTAATGCTGAACAGTAAGAAGGAAACCACAGATCACCTGGTGTGTGATTCATTTATGTGCACTGATGCTTGGAGTTGCATTTAAGTTTCGATTGCACTTAGGTTTGGAATCTGCAAACCCCAGCACAGCATTGTTTAGATGTAGAGGAAAAAAAACAAGGGAGTGAGAAGGAAGTTGAGGAACACTGGTGCTGTGGGGGAGGGGAGGGAGGGCAGAGGGGTGTGCAGAGGCACCATCGGCCTCTGGATCTGCAGGCTTCACATCCGGGGCTTCACATCCGGGGCTTCACCCCCCTGGAGCAAAACCACTGGAAACAAAACACCCGACCAGTCTCTGCTGAACACACACAGCAGCTCTTTGTCGTGGTGTCGCTCCCTGCGAGTGCCCCTTGCGGCGGGTGAGACGGACCGTGGCATCTGAGTACGCCTGCGGCTTGCTCTCTCCAGTGCCCCATGGCCACTGAGGCACCACTGTGCTGGCAAAGCGCGCGCTCTCCCTCTCTCTGTCCCAGCTCCTCCACTTCGGATCCAGCTTCCTGCCAATGCGCGCTGGGAGGCAGCAGGTGCCGGCTCCAGGGCTTGGGCTCCTTGCTACCCCGTGGAAGACCCGGGGTAGCTGGCTCTGGCCTGACCCAGCCTTGACTGTTACAAGACTGAACCAGCAAATGGAATATGTCTCTCTCTGTGCAACTCTGATTTTCAAATAAAAAATGAAAACTAATTAATTTTTTTGACAGGCAGAGTGGACAGTGAGAGAGAGAGAGAGACAGAGAGAAAGGTCTTCCTTTCTGCCATTGGTTCACCCTCCAATGGCCGCCGCAGCTGGCGCGCTGTGGCCGGTACACCGTGCTGATCCGAAGGCAGGAGCCAGGTGCTTCTCCTGGTCTCCCATAGGGTGCAGGGCCCAAGGACCTGGGCCATCCTCCACTGCACTCCCGGGCCACAGCAGAGAGCTGGCCTGGAAGAGGGGCAACCGGGACAGAATCCGGTGCCCCGACCGGGACTAGAACCTGGTGTGCCGGCGCCACAAGGGGGAGGATTAGCCTAGTGAGCCGCGGCGCCGGCAATTAATTAATTAAAAAAATTTAATAAATTGGGGCCCAAGCACTTGGGCCACCTCCTGCTGCTTTCCCAGGTGCCTTAGCAGGAAGCTGAATGGGAAGTGGAGCAGCAGGGACTCGAACCGGAGCTCCCATATGGGATGCCAATGAGGCAAGCAGAGGATTAACCGGCTGCCACGATGCTGGCCCCGCCTCTTCAAGGCTCCAGACCTCAGCACTGCCACAGTGGACACGCAGCTCCCTGCATCCGCACCTGTGGGCGCCACACGGAAGCCGCAGACAAGCCTAGGACCGCTGTGGGCTCCCCAGGCCGGACAGGTCAGGAGCCAGCTCGCTCACCATATCCACAGGCGCTGCACCTCCTGCCAGAGACGCGAAGGCCTGTCCTGGGCCCCGGCCTCCTCCCTCCCTGGCTCAGTTCCTTCACAGAGCTGACCACTGGGGCGCGAGATCGCGTGATTGGCTCTGAGCGCAAACCCCAGAGCCACGCCCCCTCTCAGGCTTAGGACCCGTCCTGGCCACGCCTCCATCAGAGCGCTTACGGCTTAGGACGTGTGGAGGTGGACTGTGTCGTTCCCATTTTGCGGACGAAGAAACTGAGGCTGGGCTGTGCGTCCGGCATCCGAGGGCTGGGCCCTGCCGCCTTCCAGAATGTGTTTCTCTGTCTCCCCATACACACTTCCCCCAAAGCACAGAGGGCGTCATGGTGACGGCGACACCCCCTGCCCCCTGCCTCCATCAGGACCCCTCAGAATGGTCCCTCTTTGTGGCACCGCCTTCCTCCGGGTCCAGCCTCCCGTTCTGGTTTGCTTTGGGGACCTCTGACCCCAGAGCACGAGAAGCTAACACAGCATCTCGGGGGAGAATGTGTGGATTTTCACAGTGGGCAGCAGGCACAGCGAAAACAAACGTGTCTTTGTCCCTGGCCCTGCCAAGCAGGGGCATTTACCATCCAGGCCACAGGGAGTCGTCTTGTTGTGTTTTTTTTTCCTCCCAATTATTTATTTGTATTTTGTTTGAAAGGCAAAGAGACAAAAATCTCCCAATCAGGGCTGGGCCTCCCATGGAGGTGTTGGGAGCCCAAGGACATGAGCCATCACCTGCTGCCTCCCTGGGTGGGGGGGGGGGGCGTTAGCAGGAAGCTGGATTTGGAGGTGTAACTGGGACTCGAACCCAGGCACTTGAGTATGGGATGTGGGTGGCCCAATTGGTATCTTCACTGTTCTGCAAAGTTCCTGCTCCACCGCAGGTTTCTTGGGCTGGCAGCTGAGAGCTACCTTTGCTGTATGTAGCAAAGCCCTCGCCCCAGGATTGGATGTGCCAGGGCTGGCGTCCCTCTGCCCCCTAGAGGGACACGGGGCTCCGAGCGTAAGGATCCTGTCTTGGAGAGAACGTGTCCTTTCCCAGCCCACACCCTGCCGGGCATCGGGGCTGTTTCCCCAGGGTTCTCTTCGTGACTGTCCCGCCTCCTCCATCCGTCACACGCGGTCCCCACATGGCACAGCTAGCCTTGAGGTCTACAGTTCCTCTGTCTAGAACCCTACAGGGCTGCCCATTGCCCTCAGGGAAAAACCCAATTCCAGAGTGCAGCCACACGAGTCCCTGACCACAGCCTGCCACCCTCAACTCAACCAGCTCCCTGCTGCTCTGATGGGTGGGTTCTTCCCACGGACACCCTCTGCCTGCTACACGTGTGTCCTCCGAGACATTCCTGAAGGCTGTCACCTCCTCCAGGAAGCCACCCTTAAGCCCCACAGGTGAAGAATTCAGTGTGGCTCAAAGCCTGCTGCCCACACCTCCATCAGAGCCCCCTCTGAGGATGTGCCTTCAAAGCAATTTTGCAGGCATGCCCTAAGATTTACACAGTGACCAATAGTAGTCTGAGTAGGAGGTTTACAAGCACCTGGGCTAAGCCGGTTATGAATGAGGAAGCCGCAGGGACAAACCGCAAAGAAAGGAGGTTGCTGGGTGGGGCAGGGGCGGGGCATCGGTGGGGGGAGGGCTGGTATTGGGTGTGGGAGGCCTACATTGCACAGCAGAGTGCCTGGTTCGAGTCCCACCTCTGCTTCTACTTCTGGCCCCCTGCTAATGTGCAGGGAGCCAGCCGGTGATGGCCCAGGGACTTGGGTCCCTGCCACCCACGTGGGAGATCTAGATGGGGTTCTGGGCTCCTGGCTTCAGCCTGGCCCAGCCCTGGCTGTTGGGGGCATCTGGGGGGAGTGAACCAGTGGATGGAAGATCTCGGTGTGTCTCTGTAAAAAAATACGCAGGGCTGAGGAAGGAGGCTGTGGTGTAGAAGAGGCTCAGTGGTTTCCCTGTCCGTACCTGGCCTATTTATACTTAATCCTCTCTGCTCAAGGGCAGCTCAGCTTGGACAAATGACCTCCAGCTTCTCCTGGAACATCTGGACGGATGCGTGAGTGGCCCCAGGTGAAGCCGGACTGGAACCCTGCCTGGGCAGGACAGAGCCAGAGAGGGTGGGCGCAGGCCAGGGCCAGGGCGAACATCCCTGGGGCACTTGATCCCAAAGTTCCAGGAGCGGGGCCAGAATTTCCATGAACATTCCAGAGAGCCCTCCTGACTTCACTTGGCGTGGGGGTGGGGTCTTTAATTTCCAAGGTGGCTATTTATTTTTTTTTTTTTTTGACAGGCAGAGTGGACAGTGAGAGAGAGAGAAACAGGTCTTCCTTTACCGTTGGTTCACCTTCCAATGGCTGCTGTGGCCGGTGCACTGCACTGATCCAAAGGCAGGAGCCAGGTGCCTCCTCCTGGTCTCCCATGCGGGTGCAGGGCCCAAGCACTTGGGCCATCCTCCACTGTACTCCCGGGCCACAGCAGAGGGCTGGCCTGGAAGAGGGGCAACCGGGACAGAATCCGGCGCCCCGACCGGGACTAGAACCCGGTGTGCCGGCGCCGCAAGGCGGAGGATTAGCCTGTTGAGCCACGGCGCCGGCTCATCATGTGCAATTTTCCATGAGTTTTTTTTTTTTTTTTTTTGGACAGGCAGAGTTAGATAATGAGAGAGAGAGACAGAGAGAAAGGTCTTCCTTCCGTTGGTTCACCCCCCAAATGTCCGCCACAGCTGGTGCGCTGCACCGATCCGAAGCCAGGAGCCAGGTGCCTCCTTCTGGTCTCCCATGGGGTGCAGGGCCCAAGCACCTGGGCCATCTTCCACTGCACTCCCGGGCAGTAGAGAGCTAGACTGGAAGAGGAGCAATTGGGACAGAATTTGGCACCCCAACCGGGACTAGAACCCGGTGTGCCAGCGACACAGGCAGAGGATCAGCCTAGTGAGCTGCGGCGCCAGCCTCCATGAGCTTTTTGAAGACTCCTCAGAAAAACTCCCACTTTGGAGCAGCCCACCTGCAGGAACCCGGAGCCAACAGCCTGGGCTCCAGGCTCTGGATCTCCCCCTCCCAGGCCCGCCTTGGCATCTCTGCCAATCAGAAGCCACGGTGGCCAGCTCCTTTGTCTTAATCAACAGCCTAGGCTCCTTCTCACTTAGCCATCATTAATTTCCACACTGATGGTGCAGAGTTCAAAACTGGGGGTGTAGTGGGTGAAGCCACCGCCTGCAGTGCCGGCATCCCATATGGGCGCCAGTTTGAGTCTGGTCTGCTCCAGTTTCGATCCAGCTCTCTGCTGTGGCCTGGGAAAGCAGTAGAAGATGGCCCAAGTCCTTGGGCCCCTGCACCTGCGTGGGAGACCTGGAAGAAGCCCCTGGCTCCTGGCTTGGAATTGACCCAGCTCTGGCCATTGTGACCATTTGGTGAATGAACCAGTGGATGGAAGATCTCTCTCTCTCTCTCTCTCTCTCTCTCTCTCTCTCTCTCTGCCTCTGCCTCTCTGGAGGAAGCTCCTGGCTCCTGGCATGGGATCAGCTCCTGTTGTGGCCATCTGGGGGAGTGAATCAGCTGATGGAAAATCTCTCTGCCTCTCTGTAACTCTGCTTTTCAAATACATAAATAAATCTTTTTTTAAAAAAAATAAAGTTCTAAACTGGAAAGATTAGCCTGCACTAAGGACCCAGAAATGCCATCTAGCGTTCTCTGGGGCTGGCATCCACTTATCATTTGTTCTTGGAAAATCTGGGGAGGCCCCCCACAGGATCTTGGGAGAAGACCCCACAAATCCCAGAGACAAAAAAAAATCTCCCTTTCCCTTATGAGGTTCACACCCAGCACGGGGCAGTGCCCCCCCCGTCCCCCTGCCCCCCACCCGCAGGCAGGTGCCCGGGGACTCCGCGTGGGCAGGCACAAACCGAGGGTCCGGGCCGCAGGAGCTGTCTCCACGTGCTGGAGTGAGCCGGGCTCCGGCTCCGCTGTTGTATCCATGGCGACGCCACGCCCAGCCCAGAGCCGCCCACAGCCACAGCCCTGGCGGCTGCGGCTCTGCCCAGCAGAAAGGCCACCTAGCATCCAGACGTCTTTTCTGCTGAAACGCGTCTGGCTTTGTTTGGTTGCTTGGTCCTAAAAGCAGCCCCCATGCCTGCTGCAGGAAAATGAGAGAGAGAGAGAGAGAGAAACCTTCCACCTGCTCTTTCCCTCCCCAAATGCCCACAACCAGCCAGGGCTGACCCAGACCAAAGCCAGGAACCAGCAACTCCAACTGGGTTCCCCTAAGCCCTGGAGCCGTCCCCGGCTGCTGCCCAGGGTGCATGTTAGCAGGAAGCCATAGAGAGCGGAGCTGGGATGTCGTCCCAAGCAGCGTCTACACCATGGTGCCAAACGTGCCCACCTTCAGACTGCGTTAGCGTGGGACACACAGACCCACGTGTTCCTCTGTCTTATTACAGATCCTCCAAATCATTCATGCCAAGGCTGTGACACACCCCCATCCCCAGGGTGTCCTAAGATCAAACCAATCAGAAGGGCACCAGGGGCCGAGTCACCTGTTTTTCGAAAACCCCTCCTGCTCTGGGGCTGCGTCCAGGCCCCCCCATCCCCCCGCAGTCCGCCCTACCCCCTCGGAGCCGGTGTCAGCGCTTTCTGACATAGGCGCTTTCTGCAGAGACAAAAGGCCTGGGCCGAGGTCATCCTGGAGGCCCCCCACCCCCATCGCTGGGCTCCGTGCCCCAAGGCAGACGCTGAACCCAGCGCTGAGCCCAGCATCTGACAGCCTTAGGCTGGGCTTCAGGAGAAGTAGAAAGACCCTGATAGAAGATAGAAGCTTGGCTGGCTTCTCTGTCCCCCTCTCCCAGCAGCTAGGGCAGAAGGCTCCCCCCTTTTCACGCTCTGCCCACCAATCACCAGGTAAGGCTTGCTGTCCAACCGCCCCCCCCCACCCCCAGCAGCAAGGAGGCAGGTGCCCCACCCCCACCGGATGGGGGCGCTGAGAGGGAGGGAGGGAGGCCATTGGACATTGGAAGGTAGGAGTGGGAGTGGGTGTGCTCTGGGGTCCCACAGGTGAACCCCTGCCGCCTCTTTAGGCCTCAGTTTCCCCAGCCGCGCAAGGGGGCTGGGAGCAGAGGGCAGTTTCATAGCAGCTCCGTAAGCCCACACAGGTGCGGCGATGTCTGTGGACGAGGTCATGCCCCTGGTTCCCGAAGCTGCAGGTGTCAAGGGAAGCGACAGGCACCTGGGGCCTGAGCACCAGCTGACCCGGGTGGGACCCCTCTCCGGAGGCAACAGACCTGGAGGGGCTTGAAGGGGTCTGGGACGTGCCTGGAACCGTGACGTGTGTGTATACAGGCGTGTGCACATGTGTGTGTCTGTGTGTGCATGCACCAGCATACTGCATGCCTCCCCTGGTTGGGGGAGAGTCTCCAGAGATTTCAGATTCTCAGAGGGTGTGGCTGGCCTGGTCCCTTCCCCCTGCAGCGTCCAGACCCCCGTCCTAGCTGGTTCCCTGCAGCCCTTCCGGTTGGTCTCTGGGTGCCCCACGTAAGCGGAAGTGGAGCTGGGGCTCCATCGCAGTCACTCCTGGATGGGACAAGGGCGTCCCAAGTGTCATCCTGACCACAGCACCAATGGCCCACCCCGTGCTCAGGGCTTGCTGGGCCCTTGCTCTTTGAACAGAGTCCATGTTTCTTTTTCTAAGACTCACGGATGTGGCTTTATTGGCGAGAACGCCCGTATCTGCGAGGCGGCCTGTGTGATTCCCATCTACATTTTCTACGCTTCCTTTTCCTCAGGCTGATGGATTCGGACACATTATAGGGATAGACAAACACAAGCTGCAGTGAATGCGGACTTCATTCAATCCGGTTTCGGTGAGGAAGGCTGGAAACCGCCATAAAAGAGGGGCCAGCATGTCGCGCAGCAGGTGAAGCTGCCACCTGCAGTGCTGGCATCCCATACAGGCACCGGTTCAAGTCCTGGCTGCTCCACTTCTGATCCAGCTCCCTGCTAATGCACCTGGGAAAGCAGAGGAAGATGGCCCAAGTGCTTGAGCCCCTGCACCCACGTGGGAGACTCCTGGCTTCAGATCCGTGCAGCTCTGGCCGTTTCAACCATCTGGGGAGTGAACCAGCGGATGGAAGACCTCTCTCTCTCTCTCTCTCTCTCTCTCTCTCTCTCTCCCTCCCTCTCTCTCTCCCTCCCTCTCTCTCTCTCTTTCTCTCCCTCTTTTTAATGCTGCCTTTCAAATAAATAAATCTTTACCAAAAAAAGATGTATTTAGAAAATGTCCAAAACTCACTATTGAAAGATTAAAAAAAAAAAAAAGAACGACCATTGGGTGCGGTTGAGCGGAACATGGTTACAGCCGATCAGAGATTGTTTGAACCATCTCCCCTCTGCCTGATCTTTGGCTTAATCAGCTAACGTGCCTTTCTAAGTTTGCCTGACTTCATTGAGAGTAATTGCTTTTATTAATCCATTGTTCCCCTATAAACTTGATAGTTTTACAAGTTTTACAACCATGTAAAAAAATGAAGGTAGTTTACAAAGAATTACCTTGGGCACTTCTGTAACTTTAAACCTTTTAATTATATTTTCCCTTTTAGACGTCTTGTTGTTGTTGTCAAACTTCCCATTTAAAAATGTATTTATTTGAGAAAGACAAAGAGGGAGGGAGGGAGGGAGGGAGGGAGGGAGGGAAGGAGGGAGAGAGAAAGTCCCATCTGCTAGTTCACACCAAATGCCCACAATGTCTGGGGCTGGGCTGGGAGCTGGGTCCAGGTGTCCCATGTGGAGGGCAGGGGTGCAGTCACTTGAGCCATCACCACTGTGTCTAAGGGTCTACACCGGCAGGAAGCTGGAGTCAGGGGCCAGGGCTGGCCATGGAGCCCAAGCACCCGGCTCTTGAATGCTGAGTGCTAGGCACCATTGGAATAGATGAACCTGGCGGTCAACCTGACGTTAACCCCATCGGCCCAGCCCGCCAGCTCACAGGTAAGGAGCTGGAGTTTTGCCACTGTGCTAGGAGTGGGGTCCTGTCTGTCTCCTAGCACCCAGGCTGCCGGGCCCAGCCACACAGGGCACTCGGCTCCCTGGTTCCCCAGCACCACCCTCCCCACGTCCAACCCCTCACAGCTGAGCCTCCCTGGGGAGGCAGCACCTCCTGCCCTGTTGGTCTCCAGGGGTGGCTGTTCCCACCCAATGGGGAATTCCTGAGGGTGGGGTGGGCCCCGGGGTGGGGTGGACCGGGAGCCTCACGTTGCAGACCGCAGCCTCCACGCAGGGGCAGGGGCCGCTGGGGAACAAATCCACAAGGGCCAAGCCTTATCAGGGACATCGAGGCAGCCTGGGCTTTTGGGGTTACTGCCTGTCCACCCAGGAGGAGACCCTGCAGCTGGCTCCCACGCCGCACGGGCCAGACTGGTTCGCCGTCCAGGTTCGCCCGAATCCTGGCCCATGACAACCACGTCGCGGATCCATACACTCTGGCCTCAATGGGGTGACGCTGCCACCCAGGCCACACTGCCTGCTTCTCATCATTTCTTCTGTTCAGCCCCAAACGTCACCTCCTCCGGGAAACTCCAGGATCTTCCTTCGTCTCCCCATGGTCTGGGATCTCCTTGTAAGCACAGCCTAGCCCGAAAGGTGCTCCTTTCCCTCCCGGCTTGGGCCAGCGCCCAGGCGGATGTGCGCGAACCAGGGGACCCTCCCGCCAAAAGCGCCTTTTCCGCCCGCCCGCCCTCGTCCCGCGCGGCGCCGGGGCCCGAGAACCGCGGGGCCGCCCGCGCGCGCGCCCGTGCCCCCCCCCCCCCGCCGCGCCAGGCCCCGCCCTCCCGCGCCCGCCCGAGCGCCGGCCCCTTTTGTTCCCTCCCGGCGCCGGGCCGCTCGCTCTGCCGGCGCTCGGCTCGCTCGGCTCGGCCGGGGCCCTCGCTCCGCGCTCCCGCCTTCGGGGCTCCGGGCTCCGGGCCCGGGCGCCTGGAGCGGCGGCGGCGGCGACCTCGGCGGGCGGCGCGGCTCCGGGAGCGGCCGCAGCATCCTCGCCCCCCTCCTGGCCGGGCGGGGGGGCCGAAGCCGCGGGGCTCCGTGGGGGGCTGCAGGGGCGAAGGTAGGAGCGACCGGCGGGGCCCGCGCGGGCAACAAAGGCCGGGGCGGCGCGGGGTGGGTGGGCGTGGGCAGCAGCGTCCCGGGGCGCCCCCAACTTCCCAGGGGCCGGGGCCGCGTGCCGAAGGCGTCGCCTGCTCCGTCCGGGACGGGGGTCCAGCCCCTGCGCTCGAGGCGGAGGGGGGGCGCGGCCCGGTGGGCGCGGCCCTGCAGCCCCCTCCCCCCTCCAGCCAGCGCGTCCCGGGGCACGCGGAGGCCCCCAGTCCGCCGCCCGGGGTCGCCTGGCCGCTGCCCTTTGGCGAAACTTGGCGGCGGTGCGGTGTACCGGAGGCGCCAGGGGAGCTGGGGACCACTACCCCCCCTCTTGCGCGCGCCCCAGCCCGGGGCTGGCGCTGGAGGCGGGTGAGGCAGCATTTTCTGTCCTCGCCCCGGGAGGGGCGCGGCGGCGGCCCAGGACGCCAGGCTGGGCCTCCAGGGCGCCGCCTGCTCGGACCCTTCTGGCGGGGCCGGGCGGGTGCCCGCTGGGCACTGCCACGCAGGCTCCAACCCCTCCCCGGGAAGGGCAGGCATAGGGGGCACCTTGGGGAGGGGGCAGTCACACGCAGCCTCGTGACCCCCGCGCCCCGACCTCGGAGACCCCCGCTGGTCTCTTCTGGATGAGTCCCGGGATGAGGGGCGCGGGTGGAGGTGGGGTGGGGCCGGGCGCAGGGAGCACCACGTGGGAGCCCCCCCCCCCCATTTGTCAGCGTAAACAACCAGAGCCCTTCATTCATCCAGCTGCTGCTGTCGCCCGGCTGGCAGGTGTACAGGAGCCGAGAGAGCGGGGTTCCCCCAGTGGAGCACAGCCCATCGGCTGGGGGTGCCGAGCACTGGGCGGAAGTTCGCTGTCGGGATGTGCACTCCGGCAAAGGGTGTCAGGCCAGAAGAGAGGGGTGAGCCCTGGGCAGCAAAGGATGTGAGTGACAGGGCAGGGGGTGTGAGGCGGGGGCAGGTCCCCTTGGGGGAAGGGGTGGTGCTGGCTATCCTGCCTCCCCAGGTGGAGACCCTCCTACACGGTACAGCAGGTGCACCTGAGTACAGGATGCCTTGGGGAGTGAGGTTGGGGTACAGGCGCCAGGTCGGGTGAGGTGGGGAGGCCTGGGGTGAGCCTCTGCACAGCTCTGTGTGTTCCTGGGGAGCCCAGGGGATGCCTGGAGTTCTGCACCAGAGCCTGAACCCCAGAGGTTCAGTGCTTGGGTGGTGGGGCGTCACGCAGCTGCAGGTGACACCTGTGAATTGCGATCGGTGTGCTGTCTGTGTTTTAGGGTTGTTGAGAGAGTGGTGAACCCCGGGAGAGAGCAGGGGCCCTGTAAGCATCGGGGCTGCCACGTCCAGTGGCCCTGTAGCCTCTCTGTCCTGCCCGGCTCCCTGTGAGCCCTGCCTCCTGCCTGGTGTGGCCGCCGCCTCCCAGGTCCTGCCTCCTATGAAGGAGAGGCGGCCACCATGCCCACAGCCCCAGCCGCCCCTGCTGCCCACCTGGCAGGCCAGCCCAGCCCACTGTGCCGCCCCCAGTCCCCTCCTGGCCTCCTCGCCATGCTGCCTGAGCTACTGAGCCCCGAGCAGGGTTCATTCTTGGGACAAAGCATTCTGAGCGCTCACCGTGCGCCAGCAGTGGCTCTGACTCTAAACACGAAGGTTTCTTTGGGGATGTTTTAATAACCTTGCCAGCGCTTTTGCAGATGGGGATGGTGTGGGGCACAGACCTTGCTCTGTTTGTCCTCTGTGCATTTGTGAAGTGCCTACTGTGTGTCTGGAAGCCACGCTCCCCACCCCGCCTCCACGGTGGTCTCCCTGTGTCCGGAGTTCATTTGACCTCGTATGCATGTGGGCCCTCCTCAGACAGCCTGCCCTGCTGGCTCACTCGGGTACAGAATCCTGACTTGCACCCGCCCCCATTGGCCACGCCTTCCGTCCCATGCCAGCCAGAGCCAGACCAGCCACCCCTGGCATCCTCCGTAGACCGCGACACCTTCGGGTCCTGTGGCTTTGGGATTATTTTGTTGGACTGAACAGGAGCCGCCTACAGTTAGGTTAAGCGAAAGGGGAGTTAAGAGGAGGGAACCAGGCACTCGGGCAGTAGACAGAGCTGGCGGGCAGCCCTCTTCCCCCGTCTCCCTCTGGCTGGACTGCGGTTTCATTTTCTTGGCCTCACCTCTCCCTTCTGGCTGGCACACTCTGGCTGGTGAACGCGGCCTGGCCCAGTGGGGCTCCGCTCCATCTCCGGGTGCCAGAGAGAGCCTGGGAGGGGGGCGCCACCTCCATCTGCCCAGTGGGTCGGGGCAGGTCCCGTGGTCTGCACAGCTGGCGGTGGGAGACCGTGCTAGGCACAGCTGGTGCCAGCGGTTGGAGGTTGCAGGGTGTGTGCCATGCAGGTGGGGCCCTGGTCAGTTACCAGAGCTGGGCACCGGGGGCTCCGACCTCTACAGGCAGGTTTGCTGGGAGTGCGCTGGGTGCTGCAGGTGCGGGATGTAGAGGGCAGGTGCAGGCAGAGGCTCGCTCCCTTCGGGACCTGGACCCTGGGGATCCGCTGGTTGCTCCAGCACTGTCCCCTCCCACCCCCCTGCCTCTGAGCTGCCTGGCCAGGGTCGTAGCAGCAGGAACAGTAACACAAAACCCACGAGCTCTGAGAACATGCCTCCCAGTGTCAATGAGCTGTCCCCCCGCGGAAGCGGAAGCCGGTGGTTGTCATTAACGCGCCCTCCACCCAGGACGCCGTCCATGCATCTGGCTGTCCGGCCCCATGGCTGGGGCCTCACCTGCGGCTCTAGCCTGGGCCTGAGGCACCTGCTCCGGATTCACTTCCCTTTTCTACCTTTTGGGTCTCTTTTTAAAGATTTATTATTTGAAAGTCAGAGTTAGAGAGGGAGAACTAGAGAGAGATCTTCCATCTGCTGGTTCACTCCCCAGATGGCCTCAATGGCCAGGGCTGGGCAGGCTAAACCCTGGATCCAGAGCTTCTTCCGGGTCTCCCACGTGGGTACAGGGGCCCAAGGACTTGATCCATCTTCCACTGCTCTCCCAGGTGCACTAACAGGGAGCTGGATCGGAAGCGGAGCAGCCGGGACTTGAACCAGCGTCCATATGGGATGCCGGCACCGCAGGCGATGGCTTTACTGCCTTGGGCCTCCTGAGCAGGGCAGGGCAGGCTCGTGGGGAGCGCCTGGGTTTCCAGCCTCCCCCGTGGGCGGCCTCTGTCTGATGTGCTCTTGTTGCAGCCCGGCCCGGCCCATTTCCCTTCTGGGCTGCGTGGAGCTCCCCGGAGCCTTCGCCGAGTGGGAAGACAGCAGCCCCCATCCCGAGAGAGCCCATGGAGGCAGCAGCAAACAGGGCTGTCCTGGGCCGGCGCCTCGGAGCGGGGCATCCTGGGAGTCTCTGCGTCCTGGGCAGGTGGGATGGCCTGGGGGCGTGCCCGGGGGAGTAGAAATAGGGGCTTTCCTGAGGCAGTGGGAGAAAGGGAGGTGGACTGGA